>CM060381.1:27052761-27700621 GCA_030545235.1 Helianthus tuberosus | reverse complement strand
TTCTTGGTTTGGGAGAGTGATCGGAGATTGGCCTTGGCGTGGTGGTGGATGGCCCTAATGGTGTAGTTCCACCGTGCAAACCCTTGGTCTTTGAGAGCCTCCACCAAACCAACAGTTCCGGCCACCATCCAAGCTCTGCTTGTTGAACTCATGTTTCAGTAATCTAAGTGGGGGTTGTGAGATGATTTTGTTTTGTAATCAAAAGTGAAGTGATCGATGAGCAATCAGAAGACTAGGATGGGGTATAAATAGATAGATGCAATCTAACCGCACACAATGACACAAACAAACCAGGTTTTAGGGGACTAAACAGTGGGAAGTGCCAATGGTTTTGTGGTACTTCATTTCTCAATAATGCCCCTGGACCCACATCACATAAATAACAATATTATAAAAAATGGAGTAAATTGCACAATTTTTTTTTTCAACAGCAGCTTGCATTAAGGGGAGGAAGAAAAAACACAGAAGGTCTAGAACAAGCAAACTACATTACAAAAAAAAGGAACAAGGGTTCTCAGTCCACTCCTCCCATCCACAAGTCATGTTGTTGGACCTAAATTTAATCCAGTTTAAAAGAGATGATACCACCTCTTCCGTGATCGCTTCCACTGGACGGTTAATCCTCTTAAATATCCTATGGCTTCTCGCTTTCCATAAGCTCCATAGGACCGAGTAGGCGATCCCCAATAGAAACTTATGATATAATCCGCCTCCTCTAAAAGTAACCGAAGCTGCTCCAGATTCTCCATCCATGTGAAATCACAATTCGACCAAACCAAGACCCTTCTCCAGACCTGCTTCGCCTTGTCGCAATGAATAAAAATATGGTCCACCGTCTCCAAAAAGTTATGACAGTGAACACAATCTTCTGAAACAATCGGAACCCCTCTCACCAACAAATTAGACGCCACCGAAATCCTATTCTGGAATGCCCGCCAAATGAAGCAATTAAGTTTGATTGGCACCCATTTAAGCCAGTGGCACACCTTACTGGAAGACCCAAACAGCTTCTCTTCCATGACTTTCCTTAAAGATTTGACTGCAAATGGGCTGTCCTTACTACCAACCCATCTCCACCTATCCTCGTCTAGACCGAAAGGGAAGGAATTGACCATAGCGAGGAGGTCAACCACCTCAGCCTTCTCAACATTGGGAAAGTCTCTTTTTTCTTCTAACTCCACGAAATCTGAATGGAACCTGAAACGTCTCGACTCACCCTATCGCTAATGAGACAGGACTTGTCCTTTTCCAAGGCACAAATCCCCGGAAATAAGGAACAAAGAGGAGTTCTACCGAACCAAGCATCTCTCCAAAAACAAGTACGCTCTCCTGTCCCAACTGATCTGCAAAAAAATCGTTGATATTAACCACTAGACCCTTGATATCCTTTTCAACCTTTATAAAATGAGCCCACGGACCTATACCAACCCGGCAGTGGCGGATCCAGGGTCGGATTCCACTGGGTTCCTTTTGATAGTTTTTCAATAATTTTCATTATTTTTTTCCAAATCATACAAGGTTTACACTAATTTTTTTCATTTTCTTTGAATCTAATGGGTTCCTGGGAACCCAAGGAACCATGCTTAATCCGCCCCTGCAACCCGGTAGCTTTAATTTCATCCACGAAGTTGTCGGGTGATCAGGGGCGGACCCAAGCATGGCCCAAGGTGGGCGGGCGCACCCCCGGGGAAAAAAAAAATTAGTGTTAATTTCCGTCGAAAATCCCGTCCGCACCCCTTGGAATTTTTCGTCCGCACCCCTTGGAATTTTTCAACCGCACCCCTTGAAATTTTTCGTCCGCACCCCTTAGGTAAAAAGTGTTATCAATTTATATTTTAATTTTTTTAGTAAACTCTTATTGTAAAAAAAAATACTACCTAAATTATATAACTTTTAATACCTACCTAACTAACTAAACCCAAATACCCATACATTTACCCACTTATAATTCCTAACTAGCTAGTAGTTAGCCCACTAAGTCTTAACCCATTAACCAAACCCAACAATATTTCAAACTATAATAAAATAATTAAAGCCCAAAACCTTTAGAAATTCTCTCCCGCTCTCTCTTTCTTGCGTCCCTGCACTGCCAACGAACAACATCACCCAGCGACAGTGGCGTCTCTGAGAATTCATGTACCCTGTTCGAGGTCAAAAAAATGTGCCCTTATATCTTAACGATAAACAAGGCATTTACGAAAATGACAAAATCGTATTATTCGATAAACAATGTGTAACATCCGCCAAAAACGGATCTCCGATACCCGTCCGTTTTGAAAACCAGATCCTAAACGAACTTTTTTTATTTATATTAGATGTCTCATATTTAGAAATAACTATAACTAGTTTTTTCGGGTTTAAAATATTAATTTTATGAATGAAACTTGTTAGTCCCGTTAATAATTACAAAAGAAAAAACTAACCTAGTTATAAATTTTAGATTAAACTAATTTCCTATAACTTGTGTGTTTTGACGTTGTTTAGATGATTTTTAGGGTGATTATGTTGTTTATATATTTTAGGGTGATTACAACTTACGTTATGATTTCTAGGGCTTGAATAGTTGAAAATTAAAATTGAAACATTATGTTATGGAGCGATAAACTTATGTTATATAGAGAAAGAATTGCTTAAGAAATTAGCTTTAGATGATGTTTTGGATTGATTTTCAAAAAATGAAAACTCGTAGGGCGTCGACGTTTAAATTATGTTTGCAACAAGGTTTGACATGTTTTTGATGATTATATAAATTTGTTTGATGTTCGTTTGTTTTACATGACCCGACCCGACCCGATACGAACCGATTTTTTTACTTATATACCTAGGGGCCTAAAATTTTTAAAAATATTCCGCACCCCCATGGAAAAATTCCTGGGTCCGCCACTGCGGGTGATAACCTAGTTTATTATATATAATAAATAATAGATTCTGGTTATGGGTATATGTTAATTGGAATTTTATTAAATATAAATGAAATTTTCACTTTTTGATTGGTTTTTAAAGAATAATAATTAAAAATATTTAATAATTGAAAAATAAACTGTAAGTGAAAATTTAGCAACTTACTTTGACAAATGACCAAGGGTGTCGACAAATGATAAATCGAAGACGAGATTCATAAATAATTTTGAACAGTGACAAACTTAAACAGATTCATGGAAACTAGACAATTACTATTCTATTTTTTCATGTCCAAAGGGCATTATTGAGAAATCAAGTACCATAAAACCACAGGCTATTTTTCCCACTGTTTTGTTCCTAAAACCTGGGCTTATTGTGAGGTGGTGAGATTGCATCTATCTATTTATACCCCATTCAACTCCTATGATTCCTCATCAATCACTTCACTTTTGATTACAAACAAACAAATCACAACCAACTTGGATAACAAGATGAGTTCAACAAGCAGAGCTTGGATGGTGGCTGGAACTGTAGGATTGGTGGAGGCTCTCAAAGACCAAGGGTTTGCACGGTGGAACTACACCATCAGAACCATCCACCATCACGCCAAGGCCAATCTCCGATCACTTTCCCAAACCAAGAAGCTCTCTTCTCCGGCAGCAATGGCTTCAACCAGAAGCATACAAGAATCAGAGGAGTCTTTGAGAAAAGTTATGTACTTGAGTTGTTGGGGTCCCAACTGATCAAACCCTTTGCTGTTTAATTAGGTAGCTAGATATAGAGAAACCTGATTATATATGTATATGTAAGTATGCATCATGTATAAGTTCAACCTTCATAATTGAAGAGAATTCCGATTGAGATAAAAAAATGTTTATCATATTCATATATCGGTTGTATAAGTCCAGAAATTCCGTACAAAGTTGCAACAGACAGACGTATGAATTTTATGTTTTTAACAACTCTCAAATAGAACTATATAATATTGATTCTTATCAAGTTCCATGAGCAAGTTTTATGTTAAATTGTTAAATAATGAAAGGATAAATTTATAAAAATGAGTAAACCGATTTGAATTATGAAACACCAAAAGGTGCTAGCTATTTGAGTAATGAATTTATCTTTACTTAATTCAAGAAACTTTAGCTTGACTCCTTCGATTATTTGTAACTACCTATTATTTTAAGAGTAAGAGTAAATTCCGCCTTTGAGTCATGAGGTTTGGGACAAATTACAAATTATTATATAGGGAAAAGATCAAATAGGAAGATTAATTTCGCTAGGAAATATAGAAAGCAATAAGAGGATGACATGTGGCAACATTTAAAATAAAGAAAAAAGGTATTTTAGTCAATCCAACCATTTCTTCTTCCTTTTTCAAAACCGAGTAACTTCAAAACCCACCATTTTCAAAACCCACCATCTTCAACCATTTCTTCACTTTCTATCTCAATAATCACTACATTATAGTGCGATTTTCATCACCAATCAATGATTCAAACACCCGATCAACGTGTTCTTCAGCTTTTTTTTTTTGAAGAAAACCCAGTTTAATTTCATACAAAATCTCGTTTTTTCCGGTGATTTTGAAGATAATCACTCGATCCGTTCGATTCGAGCGCTGATAAGTGTTTCAATCATTAAAAATTCGTCAATTGCTGAAGAAATCACTTCGATCCAGGTAAGAAATTCTTTAATTTCATTTTTACGATCTGGGTTTTTGATTTAGTCATTGCGTTTTACGATCTTGGCGGGGGTCCGGGGGCAGTGCCCCCGGTAGCGGGGTCCCAGGGGCGGCAGCCCCTTGCGGGGTCCAAGGGGCAGAGCCCCTGGCCGCTGTAATAAAAATGCATCAGAAAAATTAATTTTCTGTAAATTGACTCTGGAAACTGCATTGGTTCAGACAGTTCACAGCACAGACAAACACTTTCTTTGGTGTTTTTAGGCCATTGCGTTTTAGAAAAACACATTCTTGAAGTGTTTTTGGTGCATTGCGTTTTAGGTAAAACACCTTTTTAGGTGTTTTCAGTCCATTGCGTTTTACAGAGAACATTTTCTTTTGTTTTTTAGGCAATTGCGTTTTAGAATGAGTCATTTTTAAGTGTTTTCTGGCCATTGCGTTTTACAAATAAGACATTTCTTTGTGTTTTTTGTGCATTGCGTTTTAGGTAAAACACTTTTTTATGTGTTTTCAGTCCATTGCGTTTTAAAAAACAGACATTTTAAGTGTTTTCTGGCCATTGCGTTTTAGAAATAAGACATTTGTATGTGTTTTTGGTGCATTGTGTTTTAGGTAAAACACATTTTTATGTGTTTTTAGTCCATTGCGTTTTAGAAAGTACATTTTCTTTTGAGTTTTTAGGCTATTGCGTTTTAGAAATAAGACATTTCTTTGTGTTTTCTGGCCATTATGTTTTACAAATAAGTCATTTCTTTGTGTTTTTTGTGCATTGCGTTTTAGAAAAATGTCATTTTTTAGGTTTTTTTTTCATTGCGTTTTACGATACTGGGGTTTTTTCTATTGCGTTTTACGCTACTGGGTTTTAATTTTTTTTTTCAAAATATAGCAATAGTATACTCGTTTTAATGATAAAAAAATGCTCGTTTTTTTTGTGCAATTTTTATAAAAAAAATAATGTCGTATGACAGAGTTATTAACGTTTAAAAAATGGGGGGGAATTGGAGGAGAGAGAAACTATTGGCTTGGATTGACTAGAATGCCCCTGAAAAAAGTCACGCGCCTCTTTTCTTACTTTCAATTTCCCTGATTTAATCTTAGCCCTTGATTAACTAAATGGATGGTCAAGATCACTTCCTAGCCAAATAAACTTCCTATTATATCTCCACCCTTATTATATATATTAAAAGACATCGCATAGTTGCGCCAGTATATCTTTTAACTTTTAGGTTTTTGACACTGAAGTTTCCCTCCTTTTAGAAGTTCACACAGCAACATCTGCAGGCATATTTCCACCCTCATGGCCATGGCCTGCCATAATTTATCTGTTTTCCATCTTTCTCTCTCTACAAATTAACATCATCAACCACCGATGCCCATTCTGAGAGACACGGTCACAGAGCGAGAAGCGGATGAGATCTCGCCGAAAGAGACAGGAAGACGGTAGGACGGTGGCGGTGGTGGGAAGGAGTCGGTCCACCGTCCACAGGAGGTGGTGGTAGTCGTGCTATTTGCTGGTGAACAGTGAATAGATAAAGAACGTTAAGATGAAGGAGTGAAATAGGAGTGAAATTAGAAACTAAATTGTCTTGCTTTAGCTTTGTCTCACATTTTGTAAGCACGTGATCTTCCCTATGAAATATACGAAGTCACAAAGGATGCAATTTTGATTAAATATTATGCGGGAAGATCACCGTTTAAACCAATATTCTTTTATATAAACTTTCAAAAACTAATTGTTTTCGCTGTTTAATACGACGCAAACATACGGGTCACGTTTTGCTTTTTTAGAGAGAGCTCCTAATTGACCTCATGAATAAATGTGTGTTTTAGAGATAAATATCACTTGCATTTTGGCTTCCAGTTACTAAAAGGGGTTTTTTTTTTCTTAATTCCCCGTACAAGTATTTCATTTTAACTTTTATTGATTAAATATTTACAATTTTTTTGAACGGCCAACAAACTCAATTCCGAGCACTATCGGGGCACCCACTGGACAAACGGAGTACTCCGAGAGTAACCCGAGTCCACCACCAATTCCGAGGAAAACCCGGTAACCCACCCGCCCGTAGGCACGATGGTGAAATTACCGGTAAAACCCGTTTGGCTCAAGGATCCAACCTCAGGTTTCCCTGGGTCTCCAATCATTGCCCACCAGTGCCTCACTCTGCACCAAATGGGAGTCGAACCTACATCTAACAAGAGAAATACAAACCCTCCACCACTTGATCTAGAGATCATTGGCTTTTAAATATTTACATGAATTTTAAAAATCAAATATACATGTTTAAGATTGTGTACTTATTAAATATCACTAAATGAATTATATATTTTAATATATAAGTTTTTTTATATGTCATTAACCCATTTGGATTACATTTAATTTGATGTTTCTCTTTGTTAAGTTTTAAAACAAGATGAATATGAATGTGTATTTAACTTTTTTTTTATTTCATAACGTTTATTGAAAACGAAGTTGTATTCAAAACAAAGTATTTTTGGTATCGTAAGTTATAGCTGTTGTCGGCACCGTACCAATACCGATATTCGTTTATATGGTTTCAATCAGTATAAAACATGTGTTAGACCGTGTAGGGAATTTGGGTTTTCTTTTTCAATTGCTATAGCAAGTGTCGGTACCATAACGAACCGAATTGATACTAACCGAATTCCCGCCGCGAAGCGCGGTGGAATCCCACTAGTTTGGTCTTATGTTTCAACTTTTTACAATATTTGCTTTCATAAGCTATCCATTGGTTTAACAATGTTAGGTTGATTTGTTAACTATACGGGCATTTTGATCATTTCATATTAACAAGTTAAAAAATATAAAACAATTTAGGGATCGAAATAGGAGTATTAGAATTTGGTGCTCGTCGCCTTCAGCCATAAGAGTATATCAATGGTGGATAAATTTGCTCTTTTAGGACATGGAGAAAGGAAGATAAATCTCAACCCTTGAAGTATGAGTAAGGTGCTGTTTGTTTTTCAGAGGTAAAGCGTTTGCAGTCTGCGGACCACATCTGCAAACGTCTGTAGCAGAAGAGGTGGATCAAACCTCTACAGTCTGCAAGAAGAAGACTGTTTGTTTTTTCAGAGGTGTTTCATAACAAACATCAAAATTCCCATCACCAATACCAAAAATTCACAATATCTCAACAACAATGAACTGAAATCAAGAACCATTTTTGCATTCAAGATATCTAATTAAGAACTAACATCATAAAAAAACAATCAAGAGCAAACATCATAAACAAACAATCAAGAACAAACATCATAAACAAACAATCAAGAACAAACATCATAAACAAACAATCAAGAACAAACATAAAAAAAACAATCAAGAACTAACATCATAAAAAAGCATTCAAGAACAAACAATACAACTGTGCTTATCTCCATTCCTAAACTCTGAAAACTGTTGGTGCATATTTCGTACGTCTGCCATTGTGCGAATAGTTAGATAGAGCGTGTGTTGAATATTGTATAGTATAGAGAAAAGTTGGACAGGTTTTGTAAATGTCAAGGTCAATCCGATCGGATGGCAATCCAATCGGATGGACCCATATGTGAGTTGTCTATAAATAGGGGAATAGGGTTCCCATTTGGACAAGCTTTTGGTTCCCAGAGGGGAAATGCTGTCCAACTGGTCTCGTGGTGCTGTAACGTTGAATAATCAATAGAGACTATATTGAAATTGACTGATCGGTGTCGTATTCTGTTTCTACTCTTTTCTTAGTCGTAATAAACGCACCGAACACGTCGGATTTGGACCGAAGCTCCGTCAAACTCACCGGATCCTAGAGTCAGCAGTGGTATCAGAGTAACATTATCGATTTAATTGATCTAACAGTCGGTTAAATCACCCAAAGCTCGTCAATTTTGGGTTAAACGGGAGTTTTGACGTTAAACAGAGAAAATCATCAAAATAAAGGTCAATTCACGGATGGATTTTGGAATTGAAGACATCATTCTGTTCGGAATTGATTCGCGCACAATCTTGTGAAGTTTCATCATGAAATTCACACAAATAAAGATTCTGGATCGAAAAAAACGTGATTTGAAATGTTCTTGAGCTGTTAGAACATTTCCAATCGGATGGCAATCCGATCGGATGACCATCCGATCCATGTCACCATCTTGCTTGAAGGATTGTTGAAGGTTTATATGCTTTCAATCGGATGGCAATCCGATCCATGTCACTATGGGGTGTTTTTTGAAAGATCAGTTGACTTCAATCGAATGGCAATCCGATCGGATGACCATCCGATCCACAAACACTAGTTTGTTTTTTCTGTCATTCTGTAACACCCTTGTTATTATTTTACGTTTTTCGTATAATTTAAGTCCATAATCAAATAATTACAGTCACAATTACAATGAAAATACAGGTTTGTTAAAAATTTTCTAACTTGAAAGCAAAACAACATAGTGTGATTTAATTCGCCATTTAGAATAACGACGAAACAGCATTGCGGAAGCTTCGTTTAGTGTGTGTTCGGTTCTTGCTCGACGCTTGATCTTCATCCGGGTCTCTCGGCATAAACCTATGATCAATGCCAGCTTAAGAGTTAGTATTGATAGTTTAATTTACGGTACTAGGCAAGATAATGATAATGGAAAGAAATTCCAACATTAGTCTCTTGATTCCATAAACAAGGAGATGAAACTGGCCTCCACCGTAACTTACGGTGGGCACCGTAAGTTACGGTGGCCCCTAAATCAAAGTACCCCCACCGTAAAGCAGGAGTTATCTGGCATAATGGTTTCAGCCCCCCACCGTAACTTATGGTGGGCACCGTAAGTTACGATGGCCCCTGTATCAGCCTATTCCATTTTGCCGTTTTTGACACGAAAACTTTCGTATCTTTCAACCCGTTTATCTGTTTAGCCTACCGTTTCTTCCTACGTGATTATAATTTGATTCTCCACCTAATGGAGTTAAAATCCAACATCCGATTTAACAATATTTCAGACTTTTATGTATTCGGCTTATTACCCCTTTTTACTAAATTTTGACCCGTTCAATTTTTATCAAACAAACATGTTTATTTGATCCTTAAACTCATGAAATTCATAATTTCCATATCTCCTAACATATTAATTTCAAATCACGGGATTCTTACATAATAAAACCCGTTTACGCTCAAGTTCTTATTTTGACCCGTTTAGAGCGAATTTGACCCCCAATGTTGGTACCTACAACTCTTACATGTGTCTAAGAATTACACAATGATAATACTAGTATCTAAATGACTTCTAAGGGTCGTTTGCCCGATTTACCTATCAAGGGCATTTTCGTCAACTTATTTCCTCCTTTTACGACATAGGTCCTTTTGCTAAGGTATTTGACCCCCATTGCATTTTTAACTATAAATTTATATAAATATGTACCTGGTTCGAGTCAACATATAGACCCGTTTTATACCTCGCGTTAAATTAACCAATATTCTATGGCGTCGCAATTATCCAAATTGCTAATCGCTCCTGATAAAACACGACTTGACAATCTCATTAGTCGATATTGTCAAATGGTGTTATCATCACCATTTGACCCGTTTAGACTATAAGACCAAACGTTTACATAAATTAGAATAAAAACATGGTTTTAAATTTCGAAATTCACCCATTTGCCCCGTTTACCATAAACCATGGTTTTCATCATTTATACTTGTTCCGACTTGTATCAATCGTGTCGGAACCCTTATTTTGGATATTACGCCATTCGCATTTATAGTTATAAAATAAACATGTGTCCTACAAAAGGGTGTAAGTTTTACTTACCTCGTATCCAAGCTACGCTTTTCTTTTCCTTCTTGATTCGTTTGACCCGTTTCTTCCCAAGCCTCCACCTTGCTCGTTAAGTGTCAAACTATCGTCATCATTCAAAGGTGGTTAGATTAGTCATTAATAATCACGACTATTCCACCTTACGTGTTTTCTATGTCGAATCTACCGTTCGACCTCATTATTTATTAATTCAACTTATCAAAAGTTAACTACTTTTGATCACATGATTTACACAATTAAGTCTAATTCAACATGATGTTTAGAACCCTTATTACTTCACATTTCTCATAATTTGCCATATTATTCAAATGCGCATTTTATTCGAAATTTCAACATTTAGCTTTCTCTTAGGCATTATGTCAAACCTAGTGAGCATTCTTTTATAAAATTTAACAATCAAACTTATGGTTACCTATCTTGCCAATCTCAACATCTTTTACTAGATAATCATCAAATTCATGGTTAAATGTCAAGATTAACTTCATAGAGTTCAAATAACACTAGTTTGACAATCAAAATTCTAGTGTTTAACATATTCTTACAAAACCCACTTATCACCTTCAACGGTGATTGTGAATTCACAAGAATTAAGCAAAATTTCAACAAGTAATTGACTAGGGTTTATCCCTAATCACTATCTCATTCCTATTTCATCCAAGCAACTATCATGCAAAGATAACTAATTTTCACAACTTCATGAATGTTAGAAATTCGACATACCTTACGATCCTCTTGACTTGGCGATCGTTTCTATGTATTCAAATATGAATTTGGCCTTCAATTGATCCTTCAATTTGAAGGTTTTGTTGAGTTTTAGGGTTAGCTCCCATGGAGCCCTTCCTGGTCGATTCCAGAACAGGCACCACACACACTCTAGTGTGTGTGTTGTGTTGTTTTATTTAGTTTTATAAAATCATTTTCAAGTTACCCTATTTTAGTCCCTCATGTTTGGTTTGTTATTAATTAGGTCACAAGCTAATTATTTTCAACAATATTCCCACTAATTAACTAGGTTAATTATTCCTAGTTAATTTAGTGGGTTTGGGGAATTTATGACTAGGTTTATTTTAAGTCCCGTTAACTCGGACCTCTTATAAACTTATTTACTTAAAACTTTTATTCATGTTTTATTTAATATTAGGTTTATTTATTTAAATCCTAATATTTACCGGGTTAATTTTTACCACTAACGGTACTTTACCCATTTTTTAGTATTAACGTGGTTTGATCACCAAACCCGTTTTTGGGGTGTTACACATTCCGATCGGATGGCAATCCGATCGGATGACCATCTGATCCATTATACCAACTTGCCCATATTGTCCTTCAATCGAATGACAATCCGATCGGATGACCATCCGACACTTGTACTTGACATTCGTCCAGTTCATCAAATGCCTAAAAAAAAGGCATTTTTTTGATCGCAACGACGAGGAGAGTCTCCAGAAAAAATTTGGTGATTGACAAATTTTAGAATTGTCATATTCTAAAGTATCTGACTATTTATGGGCCAAATCGTAAAATCCGCAAACACGAAAAACTGACAATTGTGGCGAATATTGTGATATTCTAGTGTGGTCAAGTTTTTCGAAGAAGAGAATTGAAAACTGAATTCAGTTTGAGGGGGAATTCAGTGATAGAGACGTTAGAATTTGCAAAAATGAGGGGGAATAAAAATTTCACTGTCGTATGTTGAAATTCTGGCATTTTTGAATTTTGTGACACTGCAACTGTATTCGGGTAGTTTCGACTTCAGATTGTCAAGGGGAATGTGAATGTGATTGTGAGTGAAAGCTTCCGAGATCTAGATTATCCGAGGAGATGAATCTGATTGTGGACGAATGCTTCGGAGATCGGATTACATTACCAGATGATTTGTTTTTCGATGAAGATTTGCTGATTATGGAGAATACCGTTTACACGGATCTGTCATTCTTAGGGTGCGTTAACGTGGATCACGGTAAACGGGATATCAGATCTTCAGGGGGAATCATGGATTTGAAGTTAACCAGTGGGGTATTTGAAATTTCAATCAATTGCCGGTTGAGTTTTTGTACATTTTTAGATCGAGCAGGTGGAATGCGTAGATCGTGGTGCTATCTTGTGATATCAAAAACTGAGCTCGGATGCGGTTAAAGTTGAAACAGAGGATGCTACATTGATTAGTTTCAAGTTGGTGATTGTTCGTGAAGGTTGCAGTATAGCAAATCAGATGAGAGTCGTGAACTGTGCAAAAGACCTGAAGATTCATTCCAGGGGGAATTCATGCTTTACTTTGGCAAAAGCAAACCCGAATCATCAATCGAGGGGGAATTTGGATAGTCAGATTTCAAGATACCTGATTGAAGTTGCAGAAAAGTTGAAGATTACAGAATATTCAAACACGGTTCAAGGTTCTCAAAGTTTTAAAGACGATTCGACAGTGACATCCGAGGGGGAATCTGTTGGTGCATATTTCGTACGTCTGCCATTGTGCGAATAGTTAGATAGAGCGTGTGTTGAATATTGTATAGTATAGAGAAAAGTTGGACAGGTTTTGTAAATGTCAAGGTCAATCCGATCGGATGGCAATCCGATCGGATGGACCCATATGTGAGTTGTCTATAAATAGGGGGATAGGGTTCCCTAAAGCTTTTGGTTCTCAGAGGGGAAATGTTGTCCAACTGATCTCGTGGTGTGGTGCTGTAACGTTGAATAATCAATAGAGACCAGATTAAAATTGACTGATCGGTGTCGTATTCTGTTTCTACTATTTTTTTAGTCGTAATAAACGCACCGAACACGTCGGATCTGGACCGAAGCTCCGTCAAACTCACCGAATCTTGGAGTCAGCAAAAACAAACATTTATATATATTTATATACAAGTATATTTAAAAAAAACTAAGAACATGCCAAAACTTGAAAAACAAAACCTTGTGAACAGTGACTTTATGTTATGGATTCGTATAAACGATATTTCAGGTTTGGATTCAGTTTAACAGAAGAATGTATCAAACCAAATGAAAGACAACGAAACCCCTCAAACATTTAAAATCAAAAAACCACAAACTGCCTAACCACACACATACGCTGGAGTGGAGGGCGGCAGCAGGTCACGGAGGCTGCAGGGGTCGGAGGTGTGTCGGAGGCAGAAGGTCACGAGGCAGCAGGTCACGGAGGCAGCAGGTGTGTCGGATGTGTGTAGACGGTAGCAGGTCACGAGACAGCAGGAGGCACAGGAAGTGGAGGTGGTGGCGGAGATGTGGTGGTGGCGGAGGAAGTGGAGGTGGTGGCAGAGGAGGTGGAGTATGCTAGGGTTTTGGAGAATTTTTGTTTTGTTTTGAAAGATCAGAAGAGGAGGATGAGAAGACATTTGAAGAGGGGAGTCTACATCTGCCCCAAGAAGAGGTCTAGAAGACCTTTTTTAATGAAATCACTTCTGAAAAACAAACACACTGCAGATTAAAAGGTCTGCGCGTGGTCTGCGTGAGGCAGACATAGGAGGTTCTGAAGTGCTTTTTACAAAAAACAAACACCCCTAAAGTTTCGTAGGTCGTTTTCTAGAAGGGAAAACTTGATTAAAAGGAAATAGAAGTCATCCAAGATGAAGCGTGCAAAAGTAATAAAGCAACAAAATATTTTTTTGTTTAATTTTGTTTTTTTTTAATTCTAGAACGGAAAAGTTTGATAGTTTAAGAATGAGTACTTTAAGTTGGTATTTATAAGGTCTTAAGATTAAAAAAAAAACAAAAATAATAACTTTTTTAATCAAACTGTTGTTCAATGGTAAAAACATTAAATGACTTCACAATTGACCATTAGCACTCGTGAACCAAATAACGAAGCCCCCTACAGTCCCCCATAAAGGGCGTTAGCCAACAACGGCCGGTGGCCTAAATACTATCATAGAATATAAGGGGTCCAGTGGGAGGTCTGGGGGTCTTCTGTGTTGCTGGGATCCTTAGTTTTTCAAGATGCAGAGTGTTATAAAACAGTGTCACTATCTGTTGATTAAAGGTAGAATTGCTGGTAACAGTCAGGTTATTAACATCATTAATATTTATGCTCCGCATAGTGCGTCGGATAAAAAAACGTTGTGGAATTCTCTGAGGGATTATATTAGCGGCGGGGAGGGGCAGTGGATTTTACTTGGGGATTTCAACACGGTTCGGTTCCCCGAAGAACGCAAAAATTCTGCATTCAATAGATCTTGTGCCAACGATTTCAATGAGTTTATTTTTTCGGTTGGTTTGAAGGAATATAGTATGAGGGGTAGAAGTTTCACTTTCCAAACGCCCAATTCAAACAAGCTTAGTAAAATTGACCGTGTCTTGGTGTGCAAAGGTTTTTGTGATAAATGGCCAGGTGCTTGCCTCAGGGCGCTTCCTCGTATCCACTCTGATCACAGCCCCTTAATTCTGGAGACCAATTGTTTCAATTTCGGTCATAAACCCTTCAAGTTTTTCAATTCGTGGTTGGAGGTTGAGGGTTTCGAGAGTCTGGTTGAGAACGCGATTAATTCTTTTGTCAGAACTGCGGCTCGGCCTGATGTCAATCTTACACTGAAGCTGAAACACGTTAGGGGTATTATTAAAAGTTGGGTGGCTGAAAAGAAAAAAAAAAGATAAGGAGGAATCGATTAGGGACTTGGAGGAGCTTTCAAACTTGGATCGTCTCAGTGAAACCAGGGATCTTAGTGAAGAAGTGTACTGGATTAAAGAGGAATGTTTAAAAAATATCAAGGAACGGGATTATTTAGCCTCCTCGGATATTAGACAGAAGTCTCGTTGCCGGTGGGCTTTGGAAGGCGATGAGAACTCCGCCTTTTTTCATGGGTTGGTAAACAAAAGAAATAAGAAAAACTGCATTCCAGGGATTTATAGTGGAGATAACTGGGTTTCAAAGCCGAAGTTGGTTAAAAAATAAATTTTGGGTTTTTTTAGGAACCAATTTACTGAGAAGATTCATAATAGGCCGGTGTTCTCTTGTCATGATTCAAGGAAACTTTCGGAGTTAGAAGCTGATGTTATTTCGGGGACTTTTTCCGATAAGGAAATCAAAGTCGCGGTATTCGAATGTGGTTCGGATAAGGCCCCGGGGCCGGACGGATTTAACTTCAAATTTCTGAAACATTTTTGGAGATTTTTCGAAGTGGATTTTAGAGATATTATGAACCATTTCTACGAAACTGGAACGATTGACAAGGGTTCTAGCTCGTCGTTTATTACACGCGTTCCTAAAATTAAAGATCCTACTGGAATGAAGGACTACAGGCCGATTAACCTCATTGGGTTAATTAGCAAGGTTATATCGAAAATTCTCGCCAACCGTATTAAAGGGGTTATGGGGAATATTGTCTCGGAATCTCAGTCGGCGTTCTTGAAAGATAGGTTCATTTTGGACAGCCCTCTTATTCTTAGCGAAGTGCTATCTTGGATCAAAAAGTCGGGTAGAAAGGCTTTCGTTTTGAAAATTGATTTCGAAAAGGCTTACGATAACGTTAACTAGGTTTTTTTGCTTCATTTGTTACCTCAAAGGGGTTTTCCCAGTATTTGGTGTAAATGGGTGGAAGGTATCCTTGCTTCGGCAAGATCGTCAGTTTTAGTTAACGGGTCGCCGACTTTCGAGTTTCAGTGCAGTAAAGGGCTCAGACAAGGTGATCCCCTCTCTCCCTTCCTTTTTCTGTTTATTATGGAAGCATTTTCCTACATTGTTGACAAAACCTGTATGTCCGGAAAGTTAAAAGGGATCAAATTACCGAATGATGGGCCAGTTGTTTCGCATCTTCTTTATGCGGATGACGCGTTGATTGTGGGCGAATGGTCTAGAGAGAATATTGAAGTAGTTACCAGAATTCTCCGTATTTTCTATGGGTGTTCCGGGTTGAAAATCAACTTCCACAAATCAAATCTCTTTGGCGTGGGTGTAGAAGAAGGGGCCATCAGTAGTTTGGCGGAGTCGGTGGGATGTCTGAAAGGTGAGGTCCCTTTTAAGTACCTGGGCATTCCTCTTGGTGCTAACATGAACAGAGTTAAAAACTGGGATCCCATTATTAAGATATTTCAGAACCGGTTGGCGTCTTGGAAAGCAAACTCGTTATCTATTGGAGGTAGGGTGGTGCTTATCAAGGCTGTCCTTGAAAGTCTTCCTATTTACTATTTTTCGATCTTCAAAGTCCCCGTTAAAGTGGTTGAGAGGCTCGAATCCCTTATGAAGAACTTCCTTTGGGGAGGGTCGGAGGCGGGTAGGAAGATGCATTGGGTAGCGTGGGATGTGGTGACTCGGTCAAAAAAAAATGGTGGTCTTGGCATCGGTAAACTGAAATTGGTAAACGAAGCTCTTTTGGCGAAGTGGGCTTGGAGGTATCGGTCGGAAATCAATAGTATGTGGAGGAAAATGGTCTCGGCTTGTCACGGTAAAAGTAGAAAATGGTCTTATTTTCCGTGTAACGCTTCTTCAACGGGAGTTTGGAAAAACATCATGAGCTCGGAATCTAAGGCGCGTCTTAACGGAAAGAAGATCAATCACTACATCAAAGGAATTCTGGGAGATGGTAGCAACATTAGGTTCTGGATTGATAATTGGTTAGGTGAGGGCCCCTGATGTTTAAGTGGCCGAGGCTTTTTGCTTTGGAATCGAATAAAAAGTGTGTCGTTTCTGATCGGTTACCGGCGGTGGGTACAGTTGTCTGTTGGAGCTGGTCTAGATCCTCTATGTCGCAGGAGGAGCTGGCTGATTTTTCGGAAGCTTCCGCTGTTCTGGCTGGGCTTGTTACGTCGGAAGCTAAAGACTCGTGGAAGTGGACGTTGGAAGATTCTGGTTTTTTTTCTACTTCATCTTATAAAAAAGCGGCGACGCGTCATGTGTCGGTGGATCCTATTTGTCAATTGTGGAAGGGAGGGTGGATCCCGGCAAAATGTAAGATCTTCATGTGGAGAGCGGCCATGGACCGTATCCCGTCTAGGCAGGCTCTCGCTAGGAGAAATGTCTCGGTAGACTAGGAAAACTGTGCTTTCTACGGTGTTTTTGCGGAATCTGTGGACCATCTTTTTTCCGGGTGCGAGACGGCTTGTGCGGTGTGGTGTTGGCTGAGCGACTGGGCCAAGATCAGTCCGTTGTTCGCTTTTTCGTTCAAAGATGTTCTTTTGATGCATGAAGGAGCTTCTGAGGACAAGAGGGCGAGACTCATTATTCACGGGCTCATTTCAGTTACGTGCTGGTGTGTTTGGAAGGCTAGAAACAACAAATTTTTTTCTAACGGAAGAGGGAGCGTTAAAGAGATCATTGGAGAGGTTAAGTCTTTGGGTTTTTTATGGTTAAAGTGTAGGTCAAAGTTTAGAAATATTGTTTGGAGTGATTGGGTTTTGTACCCGTTGTATATGCTGGAGTAGTCGGCTGGTTCCTGTTTTTTTTTTGGGCCGGTCTGCTGTTGTTTTAATAAAAGTTACCTTACAAAAAAAAACTTAAATTTTAATTTTAAAATAAAAAAAAAAACAATAGTTTGATAAATTCTTTGATAATTAACTGAAGGTGTAAGCAATAATAAAATAAAGAAAAAAATCCTGATAATTTCAGGAAAGGTGTTATCTTTAATTTTGATAACATCGAAGCGATTCATGCAATTTACTCTTACAAAAAAAAACTTAAATTTAAATTTTAAAATAAAAAAAAACAATAGTTTGATAAATGAGTTAATTACTGTTTTCGTCCCCGTGGTTTGTCAAAAATCACTATTTCAGTCCATTAGTTTAAAAATTGCGATTTCAGTCCCTTTGGTTTCACTTTCGTAACCATTTCAGTCCCCGTGGTTTCACTTTCGTAACCATTTCAATTCATTATTCTGTTAAGTACAGGGACTGAAATGGTTACAAGTTGGACTGAAATAGTTACGAAAGTGAAACCACGGGGACTGAAATCGCAATTTTTAAACTAATGGACTGAAATAGTGATTTTTGACAAACCACAGGGACGAAAACAGTAATTAACTCTTGATAAATTCTTTGATAATTAACTGAAGGTGTAAGCAATAATAAAATAAAGAAAAAAATCCTGATAATTTCAGGAAAGGTACAATCTTTAATTTTGATAACATCGAAGCGATTCATGCAATTTACTCTATTTTTATATGATATTGTTATTTTTTCATGTTACTATTGAATAGCGACATTAGACTAAAGGGTATGGGGAGGCTAATCCACAAGGGGATGAGCCGCCACGTAGGCTCGGTTTGGAGGGGATGGACCTAGGGGGTGGGGGATGAGCCCCTTTATATATATATGTATGTATGTATGTATAGGTTATTGTGAGAGATGTGAGAGAAAGGAGGACCGCCATACCCGGCTGTGGGGAGCCGCTCTTGCCGAGCCGAGCCTCAGGGGGGCGGTGTGGGGGACCGGCGCCGGTCCTAGCCGGGCCTCAGCCGGCCCCCATACCCTTTAGTCTTATTGTAAATTCATATAACCCTAAACCACATGCCATTCCCACTGTTTTGTTCCCTAGCTAAAACCTGGGGCGGTGAGGTTTACATCTATTTATACTCCATCCAACTCCTTATTCCTCATCACTTCACTTTTGATTACAAAATCATCACAACACGCTTAGATTACAGAAAGATGAGTTCAGCAACCAGAGCTTGGATGGTAGCCGGAACTGTAGGACTGGTGGAGGCACTCAAAGATCAAGGCTTTGCACGATGGAACTACACCATCAGGGCCATCCACCACCACGCCAAGGCCAATCTCCAATCACTCTCCCAAACCAAGAAGCTGTCTTCTCCGGCAGCCATGGCTTCAAGCAGAGGCATTGAACAATCTGAGGAGTCATTGAGAAAAGTCATGTACTTGAGCTGTTGGGGTCCCAACTGATCAAACCCTTTGTTGTTTAATTAGGTATAGAGAAATTATGTGTATGTAATAATGCATGTACAAGTCCAACCTTCATATATATGGAAGAGTCATCCTTTTTTAACTTCACGATGATGCTTAATTTAACAAGGGCCCTAACTATCTGCACACCCAGTTTGCCTATCTGCACACTTAGGGTTTACCTACGCAGCGTATTGGTCAATACGCAGCGTATAGGGTTAACCCTATACGCTGCGTATTGACCTATACTCAGCGTATATAAACCATGGATCTCAGTGCCTAATAACCAATCATTGCACAGAAAACAAGGTTTATATACGCTGCGTATAGCTCTCTACGCAGCGTATATAAACCATTAGACTTTTTTGGGTCATTTTGGCAGGTTTGAGGGATCATTTTTTCACAAAGTTTACATACGCTGCGTATTGACCAACACTCAGCGTATATAAAGGTCTGAAAATGTCATTTATGCCCTTGTATTGGGGCTATACGAAGCCAAATACAAGGGTAGTTGTGTCATTTTTGTCTTATATGCAGCGTAGTGATATCTAAGGAGCGTATATAAAGCTCCATTTTTGTTTTTTTTTTTTTTGTATTCCTTTGTTTATTTATAAAAAAAAAGGAAAATAACACCCGATACGATACGATACTATACGATACGATATAACACCCGTATTGACCTCGTATAAGACTGTAAGTGTGATATCGTATCGTATAGCATAGTATATGTCCCGTATTGACCTCGTATAAGCCTATAAGTGTGATATCGTATCGTATAGCGTAGTATATGTCCCGTATAGGCCTATAAGTGTGATATCGTATCGTATAGCGTAGTATAGGTCACAATTTAATTTAAACGATAACAATATAATATATTTGTATTATTTACGAATAATATTGTTTTTTTATAAATAATTTTCTTTTTTTTTATAAATAAACAAAGGAATACGATAATTTAATTTAAACGATAACAAAACAATATATTTGTATTATTTACCAATAATATTGTTTTTTTATAAATAATTTTCTTTTTTAATTTTTATAATTCATAATATTTATATTATTTTTTATTTTTATAATTTATATTTGTATTATTTTCCAATAATATTGTTTTTTTATAAATAATTTTCTTTTTTTTATAAATAAACAAAGGAATACACAATAAAAAAATACAAAAATGGACCTTTATATACGCTCCTTATAGGTCCCTACGCAGCGTATGAGACAAAAATGACACAACTACCCTTGTATTTGGCTTCGTATAGCCTCAACACAAGGGTATAAAGGACATTTTCTGACCTTTATATACGCTGCGTATAGGTCTATACTCAGCGTATATAAAGGGTGGTAAAATTATTTTTAACCCCAAACATGTGGTAAAATTATCTTTTTAACCCTTATAGTGTATATATGCTGCGTATTGACCAATACTCGGCGTATATAAAGGTCTGAAAATGTCATTTATGCCCCTGTATTGAGGCTATACGAAGCCAAATACAAGGGTAGTTGTGTCATTTTTGTCTTATATGCAGCGTAGTGATCTCTAAGAAGCGTATATAAAGCTCCATTTTTGTATTTTTTTTTGTGTATTCCTTTGTTTATTTATAAAAAAAAAGGAAAATAACACCCGATACGATACTATACGATACGATATAACACCCGTATTAACCTCGTATAAGACTGTAAGTGTGATATCGTATCGTATAGCATAGTATATATCCCGTATTGACATCGTATAAGCCTATAAGTGTGACATCGTATCGTATAGCGTAGTATATGTCCCGTATAGGCCTATAAGTGTGATATCGTATCGTATAGGTGTAGTATAGGTCACGTATTGACCTCGTATAAGCCTATAAGTGTGATATCGTATCGTATAGCGTCGTATAGGTCACGTATTGACCTCGTATAAGCCTATAAGTGTGATATCGTATCGTATAGCGTAGTATATGTCCCGTATAGGCCTATAAGTGTGCTATCGTATCGTATAGCATAGTAGTATAGGTCACGTATTGACCCCATATAAGCCTATAAGTGTGATATCGTATCGTATAGCATAGTATATGTCCCATATTGACCTCGTATAAGTCATTTTTGTCTCATACGCTACGTAGGGATCTATACGAGGTCAATACGTGACCTATACTACACCTATACGATACGATATCACACTTATAGGCTTATACGAGGTCAATACGGGACCTCGTATAAGCTTATAAGTGTGATATCGTATCGTATAGCGTCGTATAGGTCCCGTATTGACCTCGTATAAGCCTATAAGTGTGATATCGTATCGTATAGGTATGGTTTAGGTCACGTCTAATCGTATATGCATATACAAGACCTATAGGAAACCTATACGAGACTTATACTACACTATACGATACGATACGATACTATACAATAACACCCGTATAGGCCTCTATACGAGACTTATATACTATACACTATACGATACCATAATATGCAATACGACACGATACGATACGATGCAATACAATAAGACAATTTAATTTAAACGATAACAATATAATATATTTGTATTATTTACGAATAATATTGTTTTTTATAAATAATTTTCTTTTTTTTATAAATAAACAAAGGAATACGATAATTTAATTTAAACGATAACAAAACAATATATTTGTATTATTTACCAATAATATTGTTTTTGTATAAATAATTTTCTTTTTTAACTTTTATAATTCATAATATTTATATTATTTTTTATTTTATAATTTATATTTGTATTATTTTCCAATAATATTGTTTTTTTTATAAATAATTTTCTTTTTTTTATAAATAAACAAAGGAATACACAATAAAAAAATACAAAAATGGACCTTTATATACGCTCCTTAGAGGTCCCTACGCAGCGTATGAGACAAAAATGACACAACTACCCTTGTATTTGGCTTCGTATAGCCTCAATACAAGGGTATAAAGGACATTTTCTGACCTTTATATACGCTGCGTATAGGTCTATACTCAGCGTATATAAAGGGTGGTAAAATTATTTTTAACCCCAAACATGTGGTAAAATTATCTTTTTAACCCTTATAGTGTATATATGCTGCGTATTGACCAATACTCGGCGTATATAAAGGTCTGAAAATGTCATTTATGCCCCTGTATTGAGGCTATACGAAGCCAAATACAAGGGTAGTTGTGTCATTTTTGTCTTATATGCAGCGTAGTGATCTCTAAGGAGCGTATATAAAGCTCCATTTTTGTATTTTTTTTTTGTGTATTCCTTTGTTTATTTATAAAAAAAAAGGAAAATAACACCCGATACGATACTATACGATACGATATAACACCCGTATTAACCTCGTATAAGACTGTAAGTGTGATATCGTATCGTATAGCATAGTATATGTCCCGTATTGACCTCGTATAAGACTATAAGTGTGATATCGTATCGTATAGCGTAGTATATGTCCCGTATAGGCCTATAAGTGTGATATCATATCGTATAGGTGTAGTATAGGTCACGTGTTGACCTCGTATAAGCCTATAAGTGTGATATCGTATCGTATAGCGTCGTATAGGTCACGTATTGACCTCGTATAAGCCTATAAGTGTGATATCGTATCGTATAGCGTAGTATATGTCCCGTATAGGCCTATAAGTGTGATATCGTATCGTATAGATGTAGTATAGGTCACGTATTGACCCCGTATAAGCCTATAAGTGTGATATCGTATCGTATAGCATAGTATATGTCCCATATTGACCTCGTATAAGTCATTTTTGTCTCATACGCTGCGTAGGGATCTATACGAGGTCAATACGTGACCTATACTACACCTATACGATACGATATCACACTTATAGGCTTATACGAGGTCAATACGGGACCTCGTATAAGCCTATAAGTGTGATATCGTATCGTATAGCGTCGTATAGGTCATGTATTGACCTCGTATAAGCCTATAAGTGTGATATCGTATCGTATAGGTGTGGTTTAGGTCCCGTCTAATACGATAAGATAATTTAATTTAAACGATAACAATATAATATATTTGTATTATTTACGAATAATATTGTTTTTTTATAAATAATTTTCTTTTTTTTTTATGAATAAACAAAGGAATACGATAATTTAATTTAAACGATAACAAAACAATATATTTGTATTATTTACCAATAATATTGTTTTTTATAAATAATTTTCTTTTTTAATTTTTATAATTCATAATATTTATATAATTTTTTATTTTTATAATTTATATTTGTATTATTTACCAATATTATTGTTTTTTTATAAATAATTTTCTTTTTTTTTATAAATAAGCAAAGGGATACACACAAAAAAATACAAAAATGGAGCTTTATATACGCTCCTTAGAGGTCCCTACGCAGCGTATGAGACAAAAATGACACAACTACCCTTGTATTTGGCTTCGTATAGCCTCAACACAAGGGTATAAAAGACATTTTCAGACCTTTATATACGCTGCTTAGAGGTCAATACGCAGCTTATTTAAACTTTGTGAAAAAATGATCCCTCAAACCTCTCAAAATGACCCAAAAAAATCTAATGGTTTATATACGCTGCGTATAGACCAATACGCAGCGTATATGACCCTTATTTTCTGTGCAATGATTGGTTATCAGGCACTGAGATCCATGGTTTATCTACGCAGCGTATTGGTCAATACGCAGCGTATAGGGTTAACCCAATACGCTGCGTATTGACCAATACGCTGCGTAGGTAAACCCTAATTTTGCTAGGGTTTGGTGTGCCAATAGGCACTTTAGTGTGCCAATAGGCACACCCTTTAACAAGTTATGGTATTCAGTTGCGCTGAATAATAGTTTCAAAAGATTCTTAATCCTGATGAAATATGAGGACAGATTGAGAACATGTTTCCTATTTAATTTACTTGGGGCAACTTTACAGGTCTTGTAGTTGAAAAATTGTTGGATCATGACTCAACATGTGAGTACTGTAAAGAAAATCCATGGGTCACTCACCCAAGAAAATCAAACACGATCAGAAGGTGTTTGTCAAGTGTCACAACTCAACAAGATTTATCTATTTGAAAAGATTAAAAAAAATTGGGCAGGCGTTTATAAATTAAACTATGACATGCACATGAAGTTGCATTCTACGTGTAATTTTTTTTTCCATCATTGTTGGGTACCATAGCAAAGCCATATATTTTGGATACCAAAGTCGATCAAAATGAAACCATAAATTTTGGGTACGAGGGCAAATTAGGTTAAAAAAGGTACAATTTGACACATACATACAAATCGACCTAAACCAAAAAATCTTTATCTTTATCTATGCTATATATATCTATATCTATACTATATAAAAGAAACCATAAAAAAGGACACATGGCGCTCTACGAGCTAATCTCAATTATTTTCTTTTCCGCCTAAATAAATATATATTATGACCAGTGGCGGACTAGTAATTTTTCCATGGGGGTGCGGAACTTTTTTAAAAATTTTAGGCCCCAAGGTATACAAGTAAAAAATCGGTTCGTATCGGGTCGGGCCGGGTCATGTAAAACAAAAGAACATCGAACTAAATTTATATAATCATCAAAAATATGTCAAACCTTGTTACAAACATAATTAAAACGTCACCCTACGGGTTTTCATTTTTCGAAATCTATCCATAACATGGCTCCATAACATATGACATAATATATCAACTATTCAAGCCCTAGAAATCATAATGTAAATAACCCTAAAAATCATCTAAACAACATATACGCCATAAAAAGAAAAAGCCAAACACTCTTCACTAACAAATATAACCCACCAGATCTACTGTGTGGTGTATGCGGCTATAAAAAAAGGCAAAATATCATCACTAACAAAGTATAACCCACCATATAACATAATGAAAAACAAAACGAAGCACATGTGTACTGTCGTGGTTAGTATGCGGCTAATATCAACCAAAAAATCAACCAAAATTCATCAAAAATAACAAAGAAATTTAACCGTGTTCGATCGGCGGTGGTATGGTGGTTGATTACGATGGTATGTGGCTGCTGACTGTTCACTGTTTTCGCTGATGTTCTGATCGCTGGCGTGCAGGGAGGATAGAGAGA
Organism: Helianthus tuberosus; assembly: GCA_030545235.1. NCBI lineage: Eukaryota > Viridiplantae > Streptophyta > Magnoliopsida > Asterales > Asteraceae > Helianthus > Helianthus tuberosus. The sequence goes on along the minus strand of CM060381.1, from coordinate 27,675,331 downwards.
GCGGGAGAAAATATGTAAGAGTTTTGGGCTTGTTTATTTTATTTTAGTTTGAAATATTGTTGATTTGTTGGGTTTGTTTATTGGGCTAAGACTTAGTAGTGGGCTAGTTAAAGGTATTGGGTATTTGGGTTTAGTTATTTAGGTATTAAAAGTTATATAATTTAGATAGTATTTAAAAAAAATAAGAGTTTACTAAAAAAAATTAAAATATAAATTGATAACACATTTTACCTAAGGGGTGCAGACGAAAAATTTCAATTCCAAGGGGTGCGGACGGAAAATTCCAAGGGGTGCGGACGGGATTTTCGACGGAACTTAGCACTAAATTTTTTTTCCCGGTGGTGCGCCCGCCCACCTTGGCTTTGTCTTAAGTCCGCCCTTGATTATGACAATTAATTAAGTTAAAGTTATCCATTAGTTAGTTGAATTATCTTTTTACTTTTTACCCTTTTATTTTTCAAATTTATTTATCATGTCTTTGCTTTATTATAATAAAATTAAATCTATTTATTATTATCGTATATAGTGAAATTAAGTTAAAGTCATCCATTAGTTAGTTGAATTATCTTTTTACTTTTTACCCTTTTATTTTTGAGTAAACTGCCATTTTGGTCCCTGAGGTTTGGCCAGTTTTGCCACTTTAGTCCAAATCTAAAACTTTTTGCATCTAGGACCCTGTGGTTTCGTTTTTGTTGCCATTTTGGTCCAAATTTCAAATTTGGCCAGATTCCCCAACTTAAATCCCCCTATTTTGTCTTTATCCTTAGGGGTATTTTGGTCATTTAGATTTATTATAACTCAAATTTAATAAATAATAATGCCACTGCCAGAACAACAACAACAATAATGCCACTGCCAGAACAACAACAACAAGCACCACCACCACCACCACCACCCCCACCCCCACCACCGCATCATCCCCACCACCACCATCCCACTGCCGCCAACCCTCCCAAACCCAAAACCCTCAAAAACCCTCACATAACTCAAAGCAGCCACAAAATTCCACCGCCAAAGCAAATTGTCCTAACCCTGTGGCTTCAAAATCTCCGACAATCAAATCGGCGACCAAACCTGTTAAATCAGCATTGAAGAAACCGCGGAGATGAAGGGGTTCCGTCAGATCGACGGCGGAGATGAAGGCGGCGGCATAGCTGAGGTGGTTTTGGAGATGAAGGCGGCGGCGTAGCTGAGGTGGATCTTCAGTGGTGGTGGTGATTGACGGAGGTGATTCATAAGAACAATAAATCCGATTCAGGAGGAGGTGAAGGTGGAGGAGGTGAGGGTGGCGGCGGTGATGGTGGAGGCGGTGAGGGCGACGGTGGTGGTGGTGGATCTTCAGTGGTGGTGGTGATTGACGGAGGTGATTCACAAGAACAGTAAATCCAATTCAGGAGGAGGTGAAGGTGGAGAAGGTGAGGGTGTTGTAACACCCCAAAAACAGGCTTGGTAATTTAAACCTGGCTAATATGAAAGAACGGGCAAAAGTACCATTAGTGGTAACATGAATATAAGTAACAAGATAAGAGTTTCATTCTCATTTATTATCAAATGAAACTTGAGGGACTGAAACCGTTAAAAAGGAAACATGAGTTATTAATAAATGAAAACACACACACACACACACACACACACACACACACTTCGTGTGTGTGTTCTATACGATCAGAAGAAGAAAAAGAAAAAGGGTTTAAACCCTAGATCATGAAGAATCATCAAATTGAAGGGCCAAATGAAGTCTAAATTCACAACCAAACGTGAATTAATGATCACCCAAGCTAGGGGATCATAAGGTATGTAAAATTTTGATGATTCGTGAAGTTGTAAAATTTGAATAATCATCATAATCGCGAATTATGTATGGATTAGAGAAGCTATGGCCAAATTAGTGATGTATGCTCGTTTAGGAACAAACCCTATGTGAAGATTCTTAGTAAATTGCTATAATTTGGGTGTTTGGATGAATTACTACACTTAGCTCAGTGGGTTTGTGTTTAATCCATGAAATGGTATGAACTTGATTGTGAATATGTGTAGTATGTGATGTGTACTTGTACATGGATTGAGTATGGTATAGAATTTATATGATGTTTACTTGTGTTGATGAATGAAAGAAATAATTAGAAAGGAAAAGCATGAAATACTTGTACATCATGCTTAGAAAGTAGTATGCACACCAAGTGTTTGATGAAATGTCTAAATGACAATAGAATGTGAAACCGTATGCAAGTAATGGGTAATTGTGGATAGAATGTGAAATAACGTATTTGATAGTAAACTAGCATGAGAAGTGCAATTCAAATATAGTTTATGTGAAGATCATGTTGGGATGATGTTAAGTATGTTTTATGCATGTTTAGATTGACTAATGAAAGTCATATGTAAGATACGAGATTTGATATGATCGTTCATATGCACAATCTTATATGCTAATATGAATGTGAATGTAATGACATGAAAGTATAGGAATCATGTCAAGATGGATGGGAGTGTGGAAGGCTAACGGGCCAAGGAGACTCAAGTAAGCGAATGCAAATACGGACGCGTAAGGTAAGTGAATTCCAGACTTACCCTTAGGTTTGGTAATGTATTTTATTCATAATATTAATTATTGAATGTTACGCAAGAAGATATGAATCGATGGTTTACTAAGGTAAGTTCTAAGGGAATGAGTCGGAAGTGGTTAAGAAAGAGTTACTAATAAGTATGGGTAAAGGAAGTAAGAAAGAGTCCTTATCAAGTTTGGGTAAGAAGGAAGCTTATATGATGGTATTATGCATGAAAATAAGATAAGAAATTATACATATAGGTATGGATTTGATTGTATACAAGTAATTGGAATTCGTAGGAGAGGAGGACCATGAATACGAAAGAATGGAAAGTTATGTGTATGTGATTACATGTATAGATGTGTGCATTTAGAACTTGCATGTAGTATTGTGTAAGATGTTGATTGTAAGTATGTGTACGTATGAAAGGTATGTATGAAGGAATTGGTATTTAGTTATATGCACGAACGAATGAGACTTGTTTATGTGTATATGTGGACCTACATATATGAAATGAGTCTAATGATGCTAACCATTTTCTATTGAGAATGGAATGGAAGTGCGGGTATAAACATAATGGAAGTTGAAGGATTGGTATTGAAGTTCAACGAAAGTGTTAGAAAGGATGGATGAATGGATTTACATAAGCGCGATCAATAGATGTTGATGCCTTATTATGCATATGATAAGATTATGTATGATGTCACCGGTTGCTAATGATGTGATTGAATGTGGTGACTGCAGGTTGTACTGGTTTATGGATTTTTCATCATGGAGTGTAAGCGGTTAAAGATCGAGTCAAGACATGGATTGTACGTGGGTGTGTATGTGGTCACTTAATTTGATATAAGTATGTCAGGTTTTAATTAATTTATAAAAAAGGATTAATGTATTTAAGTGAAAGAAAGAATATCATGAAAGAAATTTTAGGTATGTACTTTCCGCTGCGAATTAAGGGTAAAAACGTGTTAGGGCGTTACAGGTGTTGGGGGTGGCGGCGGTGATGGTGGAGGCGGTGAGGGTGACAGTGGTGGTGGTGGTGGTGGATCTTCAGTGGTGGTGGTGATTGTTTGAGAAGATGAAGGTTTAATTTGGTAGTGATTGTTTGAGAAGATGGATCTTCAGTGATGGTGGGGTTTATATATTAATGGTGTTAATCAATATTAGGTTATAATAAATCTAAAATGACCAAAATGCCCTTCAGGATAAAGACAAAAAACCAGGTTTTAAGTTGAAAAATCTGGTCAAATTTGAAATTTGGACCAAAATGGCAACAAAACGAAACCACAGGGACCAAAATGGCAACATGTTTGAAATTTGGACTAAAGTGGCAAAACTCGCCAAACCTCAGGGACCAAAATGGCAGTTTACTCTTTATTTTTTAAATTTATTTATCATGTCTTTGCTTTATTATAATAAAATTAAATCTATTTATTATTATCGTATATAGTGAAAGTTAATACTATAGATCCTTGGATATATAATATAATAGTATAGTTAATACTAATCTAGATATAGATCCTTCGATATATAACAACAGTTAACCATATAAATTTATACTTGCCATTCAAAAAAAAAATATAAATTTATACTTATATATTATATGTTTTTTTAAGGTATCTAATATTCTTTATACCATGATGATTTTTTCCTATTTTCGAATATAATATTTCTATCAAAGTATTTATTATATCATTAATATAATAGTATTTGTTCAATGTTTTTTTTAGGGTATTACATTTAAAAAAAACTTACTATACACAATTACATTTATTCAACCCACACAACACACAAAGTTTTTAAAGATATATAAGTTTTTAATTATTTGGTATATAAAATTAGATTTATTCAACCCATATTTATTCAATTTGTACAATACACGGGGTTTTTTAATGATATATAATTTTTTATTATTTAGTACAGAAAATTACATTTATTCAAACCGTGTAATGCGCATATTTTTAAAGATGTAATTTTTTTATTATTTGGTATATAAAATTACATTTATTCAACCCGTGTTATAAATGAGGTTTTCTAAAGATGTATTATTTTATTATTTGGTAAACAATATTACATTTATTCAACCCGTGTAATACACGTGGTTTTAAAGATATAACTTTTTTATTTGGTATATAAAATTACATTTATTCAACTCGTACAATACGGTTCTTATAGATGTAACTTTTTATTATTTAATATATAAAATTATATTTATTCAACCCGTACAATAAATGAGGTTTTTAAAGATATATTGTTTTATTATTTAGTATATAAAATTTATTTATTCAACCCCGTGTAATACACGGGGTTATAACCTAGTATACTAATAAATAAAATTCTTTTATGAACACGTGTCACTTTCTGGTGTTTTCTCATCTTATTTTTCTATTTATCTCTCATATTAAATTAAATAATAATAATAATTTTAAACATAAAAATAGATAAGAATAAATATTTATTTGGACACGTGTCACTTTCTATGCTTTCTTATCTTATTTTCCGGGTCAAGTTATTCTACAAAAACTACTAATTATAAGAAGTGTAAGAAAGATTTATAGAGTGACAAGTGTCCAATAACCTAAAATGAAACCCACTACATCACCACCCAAAACCTGAACACCCACCCCAACCCCATCCCTCCACCACCCAAACCCCCCCCCCCCCCCCCCCCCAAAAAAAAAAACCCTAAAAAAAAAAACTAAACACCCACCTCACCCCACCACCACCTAAAAACCTAAACCCCCACTCCCTCGGCAAAAAAATATATATATATATTTTTTTGGGTGGGTGAAGGGGGTGGGTGGGGGTCTAGGTTTTTGGGTGGTGGTGGATGTTTAAGTTTTTGGGTGGTGGTGGTGGATGTTTAAGGTTTTTTTTTTTTTTGTAGTGGATTTTTTTTAGTAGCCTTTGTACCCTTCTTACAATTAGAAGCCTTTGTATTTGATCCTAATCCCTTATTTTCTTATTTATCTATAATATTAAATTAAATAATAATAATAATTTTAAACGTAAAACTAGATAAGAATAAATATGTGTTTGGACACGTGTCACTTTCTCGAGTTTTCTCACCTTATTTTTCTATTTATCTCTCATATTAAATAATAATGATAATTTTAAACATAAAACTAGATAAGAATAAATATTTGTTTTTCTATAAATAATTTTAAACAAAAATTTAGATAAGGATAAACATATTTTTATATAAGCATAAAATTATATCTCGAGTATTATGAGTAGATATATATACTTTGAAGTTCGGTGATTGAAATTATGGTAAATTATGAATCAAAGGTTCCCATTTGATTTATACTTAATAAATTTGCATTATTGTTTATTTTTCACTAGAATTAAATAATTATTCTAGGTTCAGGTTATATCCGTAATTATAAGTGTTTTTAGACGCATCGCTATAATGATTTGCAATTACCATTATAGTCGCACAATTCTTTCAAATGTCAAATCTAGACAACTTAGTTTCACATTTATAATATTATGTGTACTGTTATAATTGATTTAATCCTATCATTTATCACACATTGCATTAACATTTAGAAAGAACACAATTTTTAAATATAACAATTCTATACTTCTTTCAAAGAGAATTTAATTCTCGATTTTTCGGTATAATTCATAAAAAATGATTAAATATATAAAAACGTGAGGATCGATCTTCATCTTTTTGGTACCGTAACTCTAGTGAATAAAAATTTGAGAGGAGTGTTCTATGGATTAAATAAACAAATAAGTATGAAAGTGCATAAAACTAACTAAAATCATTATATCCTATAATTTGAATGTATCATAAAAAAGGGATTCAACCCCGTGTAATACATGTGTTTTAACCTAATAATAAATAAAAAACAAAGTTTAATGTTATAATAAATAAATAGTACATCAAAGTTCATTTTTAAAAGATAAATCTTGACAATTGTATGTGTTAACATATGACATTATATTTTATTCAAAATGAGCAATACATGAGTTTTTTTAAAGATATATATCTTTTTTATTATTTATTATATAAAACTACATTTATGCAACCTGTGTAATACACGGTGTTTTAACCTAGTAAGTTAATATAAACAAACAAACAATTTAATATCAACTGTTAGAAAAACGAGTGTAGGCTTAAGTCTTAAATCAATCTTTTGATAATAGAATATCAAATATTTTTTTATCTTTTCAATCGGGTTTATCTAATTTGTAAGTCAACAATGCTAAGTGGGTCGCTATTTGAATAGAATGTACCCCAAATCTTTAGAGCCTATATTAAGATGTAACATTCGACTATGATAAAGTGCTTTCGGTGTGACTTGGTGAATATATTTCAAATGATTTTACCCTATTACTGGTGTCATATGATACAATACTCCAATCGTCTTGTACCAACATCCTTTAGTAGAGTGGTGTTGCTGAAAGAAACATTGTCATCTTATGGAAACTACTCGCTCATTTCTTCTACTGGTGATGTTCCGAGTGTTTTTTTTTTATAGAGAGAAGCCCTCCTACTCGCTCATTTCTTCTACCGGTGATGTTCCGAGTGTTTTTTTTTTATAGAGAGAAGCCCTCCTAATTGTTTAACATACGATTGATCAGATTCCTACTTCTCATAATTTTGAGATGCCTCCTTTTGAAAAACTATATATCGAACTCCAAGATTAAGACGAATTAAGGGTTTTTGGATGTACTTTTTTGGGGTATGTCAGTGGTCCGAAAGGTTATGGCACTGGGCAGAAAGGATACCGTTGCTTTGACACTATAAGTAAGAAGCTATATGTTTCGAGGCATGATGTCTTCCTCGGGCCTATTCCTTTCTACTCGATTACATCTGAATCGCACAATGTAACAAAGTTAAGTTTTCTAAATATTGATCCATTTGCTTGAGACATTGATGCATCAGCATCGTCTGATGTTCTAGCTACATCTACTAAACCTGATGGGCCAGTAGCACCACATAGGTCAGTAGAACCTGATGGGTCCGTTAAGACACCCATACTTTGTTAGTCACAACTTCAGGTCCGGCTATACCTGAGATAACTCTTTTTTTTTTTTGTCGAGAGAACTCCATCTTCGAGGAGGTTAGGGGTGTTAAAAAAACTCGTGGCTCGCAGCTCGCTCGAAACTCGCTCGAAGAAAGCTCGGCTCGAAATTGGCTCGGTTGTAAACGAGCTAGCTCGGCTCAGCTCGGTTTGTAAACGAGCCGAGCTCGAGCTTGGCTCGGCTCGGCTCGCTAGCTCGTGAGCTGGCTCGATAAGGTTTACATCCTTCATTTTCTTGGTCCCACATCACTTAGAAAACAAAAAGTAAGAGAGTATCTCCCCTATAAAAGAAGGTAAAGACAATGGACAAAGTGAATTAACTATTTATACTTGCATATTTAGCCATATGGTTAAATTAAATGGCAATTATGGCCCTTAGTCTATGAAGAAATTCATTTTAAGGGCTTATTAAGTAGTAAATTTTGCGGTTCTTTGTTAGTTCGAGCTAGATCGAGCCGAGCCGAGCTAGCTCGAATTCTAATCGAGCCGAGTTTGAGCCTCAAATCTCAGCGCGATTTGAAATTCGAGCTCGAGCCAGCTCGAATCGAGTTCGAGCCGAGCTCGACTCGGCTCGTTTACAGCCCTAGAGGAGGTCCACTCAGGAATGTAACTCCACCAAGCTACCAGATTTTGCCTACTCTACTTACACGGCTTAATTTTTTTATCGTAAATATACATTATCTATCTGATCTTAAGTCGTATAAAGATGTTGTCTTTAATCCTCTTTGCCAAAATGCTATGGCTGAAGAGTTCACCGCTCTTCATCAGACCCATACATAGGATTTGGTTCCACTACACTTGGTAAACATGCAATTGGTTGTTGTTGAGTATATAAGATTAAAATGAAGTCGTATGGGTTTGTTGAACGATAAAAGTGACTACAGTTGGTACTCTCATAACTGTTGCATCCATTCGTCCATGGAAGATTGGTCAAATGGATGTCAAGAGTGTCTTTCTGAATGGTGATCTCCATAAGGAGGTTTACATGATTCCTCCCCCAAAAAAGTGCTCATAATCCGGTGAAATCTATCGGCTTCGGAAAGCTTTATATGGCCTCAAATTGCCCCCTTGTGCTTTGGTTTGAGAAATTCGCTACATTAATTACTTCCCTTGGTTTTGTTCCTAGTAGTCATGATTTAACATTATTTGTTTAATGTACGGGTGCAAGACGCATTCTTCTGTCTTTATATGTGGATGATATGATTATTACATGAGATGATTATGATGGTATTGAGTCCTAGAAGCGTGATTTGGCTCACTGTTTTGCCATGAAGAACTTGGGTCTGCTACGATATATTTTTTGTATTGATGTGGCTCAATCTTAGAAGGGATTCCTCCTTTCTCAGATAAAATCTATATGATCTGTTTCAGCAGGCAAGACTTTCTGATAACAGAATTATCTGACACTCTTATTAAAACCAATGCATGATATTCTCTTCCACTTTTGATGTTTAGACTTACAATCCATCCACGACCGACTTAATCGTCAAGAGTTATTCCCCAAGACTCTAACCTCATGTCTAACCCCAAGATCCTTCATTCGCTTTCAACTCGTAACCACCCAACTCAAAGATGGGATACACTTTTCTACAAACCCTAACAAAGTGACAACATTTGTGGTAGGCCGACACATGTTTAGTGTTTGGTTGTGTCGCGACTTAGAGATGAATGTCATAGTTTGTGATTGAGTGAGGGGAGAGATATAGATATGTGTCATGTTATTTAAGAGATGAGATATATAACTAAGGAAAAGGTAACATCTTTCAAAATACTACACCCTTTTCCTTTTTTAACACGATTTGAAGCAAATTATACAAGACCGAATGTAGTTTTCATATTTCATTAACATTTAAACCGTGTACTCGTAGCTTTTTGTTGAAACTAGTCCATCCAATGAAAAAGTGATTTAGTGAGCTTGGATAAAGTGTTAAAATATACACCATATGGGACAAATGAGGTTAATATCAAATTACGGTTAAGCTACCTCCATGTGAACTCACGTGCCTCTCCTATGTCATTTTGTGTATCCATATCCAATAACCTTACCACTAAACGACATAAGGAGAAAACGTAGCAATCATCCTACCCTTAATAAATTACCAAAAATATAATACATGAGGTACGTGTATTCTAGGTGTCCCTCTTCATGAAAGCTCATGTGCATGTCAAGAAACCTGTTGGTTACCTATTGGTCGCCAAATGGTGACTCAACACTCTCATAAACCCATAGGTCTTTGTCTCCACATTATTATGACTCATGCACCACTTTAATAGTTTAATGTATAATCCAAAACTTCATAAGTTGTGAGTGACCACAACTCCATAAATACCCACTTTCTTGCATTTGTGAACACAACCCACAGCTCCGTAACATATCATAACATAACATAAACTAAATCACTACATAAAGAACCATGAGTTCAGTAAGCCGTGCTTGGATGGCCGCTAGCATCGCAGTTGTTAACGAACATACCGATCAAGGTTACAAACTTAGATCACTCATCAACTCCGTCCGACATGGTAAGAAGACTACACATTCTGATGATTCTCTCCGGCAAGTGATGTACATGAACTGTTGGGGCCCAAGCTGAAGAGTGGTTTGTTTGGTGGTGGGAGTTGTCTCGATAGATGATGTGAGTCGAGTCTAGGTGTTTGGGAATAATTTGTAAAATGTGTAGGCTGGGAATACCATATTATGGAAGAAGAGGGTCCAAATTGTAAATGTTTTTAACCTTTGTGACTTGTAAAACTCTTTGATACGGTTTCCCAGACGATAAATGAACGTCTTTCTAAAATATCATGTCTACTTGTGTAGTTATTAATTAACTTTATTATTAAAATTGAATATTCGTAACGTGCTACCGACTTGATAGATCCTCACAAATTTATACCGACCATACATGAATGTTCATTTTTTTAATCAAGCAAGCTCAGTACTTCCTGAATTACTGCGTGGTTTTTATATACTTCGTACCTATTTTTTTTTTACATATTGTCTAGTAGGGTTGTTCAAAAAGCTCGCACTTCGTTCGAAAAAAGCTTGGTTCGAAATTCGCTCGGTTTTAAATGAGCCGGCTCGGCACAACTCGATTTGTAAATGGGCCGACCCCAAGCCAAAGTAGGTTTGGTTCGTGGCTCGCTCGCTAGGTGACTTGTTGGCTTGCTCATTGGGCTCGTTATAATTAAAGGCTAATTATATAAACATCATATAGTAGAATCAAGTTTAAAAATGAAAGTACGTGATTTCTTTATTTAATTACCGTTTATCTTTGTAATAACTTTCACGGCTTCACCTACTCTTCGACGATATTTTCCACATTAATAGCTTTTTTCTAGCATTGGCTGCTTGGTAGATATGCTATTGTGGCCTTTATTTAATAGCAAAGTTTAAGACTAAATTGTAATGGTTATGGAGGTAGATGATCCTGTAAAAAAGGCCTAAAATGTGAGAAGGGTAAGAAAGAATCTCAGTCATTAGATCTTTTGATCTAATGGTTGAGATCAATAGGAACCAAATTGTAAAATATTTTCATTAATTTGGACTGATTTGAAATATCTAGGGGCAATATAGTCTTTTAAACCCACTAGAAATTAGGTAATGCACATGTAACTTCCCCCGTCTTTTTTAAACGTCAATAACTTTTTATACGTAACTTTTTTTTAAAAAAAAATTACACCATAATAACGAGCGTTTTTTTATCTTTAATATGAGTACCATATTGCTATACTTATATAGAAAAAAAAATATGTTTCGATCAGATGTTTAGTCAATGAATGGTGTTATATACTTGCTGAATGGTGTTATATACTTGCTGAATGGTTTATATATTTACTGAATGGTGTTATATACTTGCTGAATGGTGTTATATTCTTGCTGAATGGTGTTCTATACTTACTGAATGGTGTTATATACTTGCTGAATGCTGAATGGTGTTATATACTTGCTGAATGGTTTATACACTTACTGAATGGTGTTATATACTTGCTGAATGGTGTTATATACTTGATGAATGCTGAATGATGTTATATACTTGCTGAATGGTGTTATATACTTACTGAATGGTGTTATATATACTTCCTATAATTAAGGTGGCGGTTATGGGAAGTTTTTAATTAATTGAATTAATAATAAAATTACTTGTTTACCCTTTTCAATTAATTTAGATCTAATGGCTGAGATTTTTTCTTACCTTTCTCACACTTTTGGTCTTTTTTTACAATAACCTTACCATGTATGGATACAATATCGGTGGCCAAAATTTTTACAGCAAGGTTTAAGAGTAAGTTATATGAAAATTTTACTAACAAATATCTATTTGGTACTAATAAATTTAGCTTGCATATAGCCAAACATAAGGGGGGGGGGGGGGGGGGAGGGGGGGTTACTAGTGATAGAATTCTATCACTCCCACTATCCAATCAAATCATGCCATGTCATCACCCAATATTCTATCACTAGTGATAGAAATGTAGTGGGGGTGGTCAACACTAGTGATGGGATTCCAATGTACAAGTATTAATACACAATGTACAAGTCATACACATCCCTCAATAATATTTCAACGCGTTATATATATCACTCGTTCTTCCTATCACTCATTATATACATAGAGGCGGCGGTGTTCCACAACACTATCACTCGTTATGGACTCCCCATAACGGACCGCCCCCTCCCCCTGAAAGTTCAACCTTGCACATTCATGGATGTCTCACAAATTAATATACAGGTTTTGTTAAGGATTGGCTTAAAAAGAAGTCCCACATCGACCTTGAACTAATATATGAAAAGGTTGGATTTTAACTAATATATGAAACGGTTGGATTAGCTATAAAAGAAAAGGAAGATTGTGATAAAAGCTTGTCACACATAGCCGCTTGAACAAAAATTATAAGAGGGGAGACTATCTATAAATGTAGAAGTTAAAAGTTAGTAGTTCAAACTGACCCTTTTGCTGATTTTAATTGTATGTTCTTATGCTTTAAAGTAAAATTAAACAATTTTCGAGCTAGCTTAACGAGCTTTGAGCTGGCACCAAATTTTTTTTTGAGCCGAGCTCGAGCCTATACATTCAGTTTGTTAAAATTCTTCGAGCCAAGCTAGCCCGGCTCGTTTTTCTTCGAGCCCGAGCTCGGGCCTAGGCTGGCTCGGCTCGGTTCGACTCGTTTACACCCTATTATTTAAAATGTTTACATATAAAACCTATAAACATCACTAAATATCGAATATTTTTAGGTTAAATGGTGAGAGATAATCTTATATAAAGCGGCACATTAGTGTCAACTGGACAAAGGGGCTCAATGGTTAGCTCCCCTTGCAGTAGGGTAAAACGGACCCATAAAGCCCATGTCATCACTACTCAATTTTTTTATTTAGATTTATAATTTAACTTAGCTTTACATTAAAATTAAGCAACAAATAAAATAAATATTAAAATTAAAAACGGCACATTACAGTTAAGCTCTAAAAAAATATTATTACTACTCGTTTATGTCTTCGCCGCCACCACGCTTACTCCTTAGATGTTCAATCAAATCCGATCGAAGATTCAAGTGTGTTTCCTTGTCACATATCTTCATTCGGATATGTTTTTTTTTCCAGGCCTAGTTAAGTAGTGGGTTCGTCGATTGAAAGGTATCGTCGAAGTCGGCACAAAAGGCTATCCTCGTGTCCTCCAAAATCATGTTATGCAAGTTAATACAAGTATACATTATGTTTCTCATTTTTCTCTTTTCAATTATATGTGAGGGTTGGACAATGATAGTTTATTGTTTCTTTAACACTCTGAATACCCGTTCGACATATTTTCTTGCCAACTCATGCTTCTACTTGTAATACACCCGTTTGACGTAATCCGAACACAAAAGACTTTTCACCAACGCAACCCACTCCAGAAAAGTAGCATCGACAAGATAATACATATATTTGTACTCCACATCATTTGCATATAATGATGAATATGGTGCAACCCCGTTTATGACATCATCAAACAAATTTGATGATTGTAAAACTTGGATATTATTGTTTGCACCGACCATATCAAAAAACGCATGCCAAATCCATAGATCTTGAGATGCATGCGACTGCTTGTAGTATTAGGGTTGGACCATCATGGTCACCTCGATGGTGTTGCCATTTCCAAGCAGTTGGACAAGCAGGTCACGAATAATATGTACAGTTTAGGCTGCCTATCAAACTTGTGTATTCGTTGGTGGATTTTGTAACACCCCGAAAACGGGTTTGGTAATTAAACCCCGTTAATACTAAAAGACGGGTAAAGTACCGTTAGTGGTAAAATTTACCCGGTGGAATATTAGGATTTAAATAAATAATCCTAATAATAAAAAAAATGAAAAATGAATAAAAGCTTTAAAGAAATAAAATGGACAAAAGGCCCGAGTTAACGGGGCCTAAAATAAACTTAGTCATAAATATTCCCGAACCCGCTAAGTTAACGAGGAATATTAAACCTAGTTAATAAGTGAGAGTATTGTAGAAAATAATTAGGTTGTGACCTAATTAATAACTAACCAAACACGAGGGACCAAAGCCGGGTAACTTGAAACTAGAATTATAAACTTAAAAATATAACACAACACACACACTAGGTGTGTGTGTGTGTTCTGGTCGTAACCCACAGGAGCCAAGGGAGCTCAAACCCTAACCTTCACTAATCTCACAAATTGAAGGATCAAACCAAGTCCAAATCGAAAATTGAGCATAGATTTGTGATCCTCATCACAAGGGGGTTACAAGGTATGTAAAATTTAGTGTTAATTCTCTGTTTGAAATTCTCATGAAATTGGGAAATCTGAAAATTGATGTTGCATGTTTGCTATGTGGGTAGAATAGGGTTGATATGGTGTCTAGGAGTAAAACCTAGACAATAACATGTGAGATCATGGCTAAATTCTGAAAAATTTCATGAACACATTGAAGGTGATTCATGGGTTTTGTGAGAAAATGATAAACACTAGGATGTAGAATGCTAATCTAGTGTAAATTGATACATAGAAACTGATTTCTGAAAATATGATGAGTAGTTCATGAACACTAGACATAGAGGTTTGAATTGTAGAGTGAATCTTGGTAAAAATAACTAGTTATGAACTAGTTAGTAAATATGTAAAATTATGCCCACTAGGTGTTCGTTAAAATGCCTCAAAGAAGGCTCGAAACTAGAATTTTGTAGTTAAAACACCTAATTGTGATGTTTTGGCTATTATGCAAGATGTGATTAAAAAGAGTTCTAAATGTGATAAACGTGGTTAGAACTTTGGTTAAAACGGTGGTCTAAAGATAACGCCTACCGGGTAATTAAAGAATGCCAAAACTAGTTGATGAACTCGAATATGCAATTAGCATACTAATGGGCATTTGACTTTTAAAAAGGTCAAACTGACCTATAATACAATAAGTAGTAATTTTGATATGAAATGCATAAGGTGGAATAATCGTATTACATTATGATTAAACTAACCACCTTGAAAACGATGATGATAGTTTGACGCGTAACAAGCTAGGTGAAAGCTTGATGAGGGAGCGGATCAAACAAATCAAGAAGGAAAAGGAAAGCGTAATTCGGATGAAAGGTAAGTGAAACTTACACACTTTTGTAGAATACTTGTTTACTTTACAAGTAATAAATGCGATAATGATAATAATGAAAATATGGTTTCCGACACGATTGGTACGAGTCGGAACATATAAAGGTGATAAAAACCATGGTTTATGGTAAACAGGATAAATCGGTAAATTGGTCATGTAATGACTAAGAGATTATGAGTTTTGATAAGATTACCGCGTAGTGTAATCTAATATTGAGAAAAAGGGGTAAAAATGGAAATTTAGTCAAGTGTCGACTAATGTAAATTAACAATAAAAAGGGCACCCATGGCGTAAGCCGAACGGGTCAAATTTGTGAGAATTGAGTTAAAGAGAAAAAGAGGGGTCAAGTGGTAACATCCGACATGGGCCGGATGTGTAAATTTGAAATTTAAAACCTCGTTTTACTACATATGTAAATGTTTGGTCATATGAGCCAAACGGGTCAAATGGTGATGATAACACCCTTTGACAATATCGACTAATATGGTTGCCAAGTCTTATGCTAACAGGACCGATTAGCGATTCGGATACTTCCGTTTCCATAGAAAATGTGATAATAAAAGCGAGGTATAAATCGGGTCTATTTGTTGATCCGAGCCAGGTACGCATATTTATGTTGTAGTTAAAAGTGATATCTTGGTCGAATAATTGGTGAGAGTCCTTCATTGTAAAATAAGGACCAAAATCGACCAAAACGCCCTTGCAGGCTAAATCGAACAAACAACCCTTAGAGGTTGTTTGGAAACGAGTCTTATGATTAAACAAAAGCTTAGAATAAGTGTAGATGTTGATAGATCTAATACGTTAGCCAAATAGCTCTATTTGAGTCTTACCGTAAAATAACAATCCGAAGGGTAAAACTCGGAACATATAGATATACACATTGAAATCCAACACACAAAGAGTTGTAGTTGAATATTACTTGATAAGAAATGTAGGAATAAGATGCTAAAAAGGAATGAAAGCGATTTCAAGCTTTAAAGTGCTTAAATACCATTAACGGGTCAAAATAAGCATACGAGCATAAACGGGTTTAAATGGTGTAATAAACCTATGATTAGAACCTAATATAGTAGGTAACATTAATTTGAAGAAGTGTAGGTGATGTAGGAATCAAACAAATATGTTCGTTTGATAAAATGCATAAACGGGTCAAAATTGGGAAATAGGGCGATAAGCCGAAGACTTAAAGGTCTGAAATTTTGTTAAACCGGATGTTAGATTTTAACTCCATATGATGGAGAATCAAATTACAAACACGTAGGAAGAAACGGGAGGTTAAACGGGTAAACGGTTCAAAAGTTACGCGCGTTTTAGTGCGTACGAACGACGAAACGGAACTGCAGAAAACTGCAAAATGGGCTAGGCGTCGACGACGCGGGAAGTGAAGTCGTCGACGCCGCTTGGAAAACATGTTTTTCTGTTGACGCCAGTTTCCTCTGGTTGACGCGGGAAGTGGAGTCGTTGACGCCACCTAACTCGGAAAAATGCTATTTTTGTCATTTTTAACCCCTGTACTTGTTTGAACTTCATATTTGACTATCAAAACTAACTTTTAAGTTGGTTTTCATTATAGGTGATCGCCAAGAGTGCCCGGATGAAGATCAAGCTCGAAGAGGAACCGAACACGCTCAAAACACAAGCTTCCGCACATGATTATATCGCCATTTTTAAATGGCGAAGTTGTTCACATTAAACTATTCGGATAACTTCTGTAAAAATTTTAGATTACTCGTATTTTCTAAGGATACCTAATAGTAATTACATGGTTGTTATCGATATTTATACGATAACCTTCAAATTAATAATTAGGGTGTTACAGATTTCATATAAAATTGGATGTCGGTAGACATTGGATTCCTCAAATATCGCCTCCGTAGAGGTTGATAACATTTAGTAATATAAAGTATTATAAATGAAGACATAAATAACAATAATAATTAATTAAAACAATACCTTCACAGAAATTATCAAGACAATCTCGGCATACCCATTCTGACATTCGTAAATACTCGTCTCCTGCATTCGTTGCCATGTCGTACGCTAGCTGACGAATTGCGGCTGCACATTTTTGCAAACCAGAGAATCCAAGTTTACGTCTAGCATCTTCTCTTTATTTGAAATACGTATACTCATGTTATAAATCGCCTGAAATTCTCAAAAAAAGGCGAGACTCATACGAAAGTGACGTCGAAAGTGTGTATCATCATACACAGGGTTTTGAGCAAATTAATCATCTACCAAACATTGATGATGTCACGGCCCCCGTCCCGGTTTTACCCGGCCCAGGAGCCGCGGGACAGAAATCACGTGGTATCTATTAATTGAGTTGACTGCGGAAGATTTACAGGATCTTTTAAACTTGAAAATGCCCGATTATTTTATTTCCATAATGTGGAATAAACCCCGTAATTTACAATAGAGGAATTTCACAAGGAAATTCCCTGGTTTACAAAACATGTTTATTTATTTAACTGAGTCACCTCTTCAAGCTTGTTAGTGCTCCGTAGCACGTTTTCCTTGATTCACAGCAGGTCGCCTGAAACATGTTTTAAAAATATTTTATCAGCAGGGAAATACTGGTGAGTCATTCAGGTTAAATAAAACGACACATTAGTTATAAATTACAGCATAAGAGCGATTACAATGGCTTCTATCTTATTTTTATCTGTCGCCGTGTCACCTCCTGGTGACGATGGTCATACCACTATTGGGTCATTTCACCCAAGTAGTGATGATTATCACTTTTAGGATTTATTAGCCTAACCGTGAGAAATTAGTAATGTGCACAATACCCCACTAGCCAGTGATTCAAGATATCCACGACTTAATCCCTGTAATTATAACTTTTGAAAATAATTCGAGGTATTGTAAAACATTTGATAAAAAGAGAATGACTCATATTGCAGATTTAAACGGGCAGATTTTAGCCTACTGATAAGCCTTGTAACCTAATTTAAATAACAATGCATACGAACTAGGTCAGTAACTAAAACAGCATTTACGATAACTCACGAGATTAAAACCCTCACAACGAATGACAAGTGCAATACTTAAACATCCATCGAATTTACGACGAATGACAAAGTATAGCCCTAATGTGGGCAGCACGCCAGCACTTAAAACATCCATTGGATAGTTTCAATCAATCGGACATTGAATCGTAGCAGTGATCGAGTTAGTACCCTGTATCGTAGCAGCGCCTTGCTATTTTGAAAGTGAAATTCGAGCAGTAGAATTTCGATTTTGTTTAAAATTTTCGACACCAGATGAAAGCCCATGCCCTGATCTATTTATAGCAACTTTTTGGGTTTCACGCGGCCCGCGTGAACCCACACTTAATCTTTACGCGGCCCGCGAGGGGGCCTAGTCTACGTGTAGGCTTGCTGGGTCACGAGTAGGTGTGCCAGGTGGACAACACGTGGCCCGGATGCTTATCCGGTTAAATCTTAAGTTGATGCGGCCCGCGTAAGGCTATGCTTAACCTTTACGTGGCCCACGAGAAGACCAAAATGTGATTTTTCTTGATTTTTGATATGGATTAGGGTTTCCGGGGTCCGGGTTTTCACTTACGGGTCGTTTTGGGACATTTTTGCAGGTCCTTACAGATGAGCACCTAACCGATCTTGTTCAAGGGGTCCTTGTCTTGTACGTGCTTGGGATAATTCAGCTTCGTCTATTAAAAGTTGAATCGCCTCATTAGCGGCTTGGATAAGTAAGTCGTCGAGCATCCTTGCGTCTTCACGAAATGAGTCAGAAGCCATTATCACAAGAAGTGGAGAGAACTTAATGTGTTTGAGGATTTAGAATGTTTTGTGAGTTGTGATTAGGTTGAATGTGATTTGGTTGAATGATTTGTGTAATATATATATACATATAATGTTTTATGTATCTATTTTTTAAAAAATTGAGCATTGCCAACGGTCATCACCATTCAATTCACCACTTTCCAAGCCTTGGCACTCGCCAGGCTGACCACGAGACCATGGATGGCGCCCCTTTATGGCGTTGTGGAATCGGTGTCGGGGCCCATCATCCCTATAAGGAACGGGACGCTACCCCACACCTAGTGGCCTTACTAACATTATAAATAAAAAACATCATTTATGCGGAGGGAAGGAGAATACGAACTGTAGGTCCGGACGACCAAAGCCAACGAAGATGGGTAGCATAAATTTAAGCATAATATGAAATAAATTATTATTCTGAGAATGGAATGGATAACAAGGTATGATCAATAGTGTCTGGTTGGCCTATTAACATGTTGAATTTTGAACCTGGATGTTACCAATATATCTAAACTACTGTAGCCTAAGGCCATGTGTAGTCATAACGCCCCTTTGTGGGCGTTATGCGACACGTGGCGCGCCACGTCAGCGTGTGGGCGTTATGGGGCCTTATGCATTTTAACCCGTAGTCATAAAGCCCCCGTCTAATCATTACTCAAATTATTAATTTCTAATTTTTTTAAAATTATTTTCTAACTTTATAAAATTAAAATTCATTTCATTAAATTAAAAAACATTACACTAAAATAAAAATAAAAACATTACACATAAAAAAAAACATTACACTTAAAAAAAAAACATTACACTTAAAAATAAAAAAAACAACACTTCAAAGATTAATCTTCGGCTTCCTCTTCGTTTTCGTTCTCTCCTTCTTCCTCTTCGTTTTCTCCAGCATCCAAACCTATGTATTCAAAGTTCCCGGTTTCGAATTCCTCAACCTCTTCTTCCTCGGAAACTTCTTCGTCGTCATTGTTGTATCGAATTGGGCGAATCGCCCAAGCATGCTCAACCAAATCCGCCTTCAACGTGTTATGTATTTCCTTAGATCGCAATAGTTGAGCATTTGTGAGTCTCTCTTCCATTGTTGCTTGGGTTCCTTCGACTAAATCTTCCGGAATGTAGTTTTGGCATATCGCTTTTCCATCATCCTCAATGATCATATTATGCAAAATGATGCAAGCATACATGGTCATTCGTATTCTATCCTTATGCCACATGCGACAAGGATTTCTGATAAAATGCCATCGTTGCTGTAGAATCCCAAAACACCTCTCGATATCCTTTCTTGAAGACTCTTGTAATTTTTTAAAATACGTTCTTTTCTCATCGAACGTTTCAGAAAACGTTTTAACAATAATCGAATACTCCGGGTATATACCATCGCCCAAATAGTAGCCATGCTCGTAGTCGTTCCCGTTCGCATGAAAACCGGCCTTTGGTATAGTTCCAGAAATGTAGCTCTCTATTAATGGTGAAGCCTCTAACGTATTAATATCGTTAAAACACCCGGCTACACCAAAGAAGGCTGACCAAACCCAAAGGTCGTATGACGCAACAGCTTGTAATACCATAGTTGGCCCTTTTTGATCACCCCGTGTATGTTGACCTCGCCATGCGGTTGGACAATTGTACCAACGCCATTGACGACAATCCAAGCTACCAATCATGCCGGGTATTCCATGCTTTTCTAGATGCACCTCATATATTTGTTGAAGGTCGTTCCAAGTGGGATTTCTCAAATAACGTTTTCCATATAACTGGCATATACCTAAAATATAATTTAATATATAAAAGTTTTACTAGTAAGGTACTAAAAAATCAATATATAAAAGTAAGTAAATAAATAAATAAAAGTCAATAAAAAATACCATAGCAAAAATGTTCCACGCAATCTCGGGTTGTTTTCTCCGCCATCTTCAAGTACTCGTCGTTGATGTCGTACGTGTTTCCGTATGCTAATATGCGTAACGCGGATGTGACCTTTTGAATTGAGGTGAAGCCTAAATATCCTCGCGCGTCCATTCTTTGCTTAAAGAAATCATACTTATTTTCCAAATCATTAGAAATGCGCAAAAATAACCTTTGGCTCATACGAAAACGCCGTCTAAAAACATTGGGTCCGTGAACCGGTGTCGCATCAAAATAGTCTCTCATCAAACGCGCGTTTGCGGCTTCACGATCTCGCAAGATATAGGTGCGCCGCAAGATGGGTCGTGGAGGGGGAGTAGGCCGAACGTGCTCAAGTGCTTGTATCATAAAAGTACACACACTCGTAACCGCTTCTTCCTCCTCCGCATCTTCTTCGGGTGAAAAAAATCTTCGGTAAATATCGGTGAACGAGTCTTCCGACGGGGAACCCATTTTTTTTTAATAGGATGCGAGTAGCTTCAAAACTTTTTAAAAAATATATAGAGAAGAGGAGGGTATTTGAGTATGATTTGTAAAAAAAATGAAAGAGTGGGAGTTATTTATAGTGTGAAAATTAAAAAATTGATTTTTTTTATTGGATATGACCGTTTTGTAACGGTCAAAATTATTAAATAACATTTCATCAACACGCTATACACATCGCGCCTCCTCCATTTTTCCGCTCGATGGCGCCCTCCGTGACGGTGTGCCGGCGCTATGAGGCATACCGCCCCTCACATGCCGCCCACTACACATACCCTAACCACAACGTTTAACCTATTTATCCAAACGATTATAAACCGTGTCATAATCTATGTATAAACATGTTATACATGGTAGTGGATTTTGACAAATGAGCAAAACCAGGGCCCGCTCATAGGCATTTGTGGAAGGTGCAACCGCACAAACCCCGTTATCTCAAGGGCCAAAATTTTAATTTTTTATATATTTCATACATAAATTATTAAAAAAAAGACCTTTCAAGTTTAAAAACCAACAACATTTTTAAACCCAAAAACTAACTCATTTAAACAAACCCAATAATGTTTTTAGTTTTAGCTAATCTAAAACCATTTACCATTTAACTCACTAAAAGAGTTAAACATTTATCCGAATTAAAACAAAACTAACCAGCGACAAAATCGAACGTTCAAGATTTCAGGGATAAGAGCGATCGAACATGGAGGTCATGGAAGATCAGTTGATACAAAGCACACGATCATGGGACATTCAAAATTTCAGCCGATCAAAATAGGCATTCAATCGAGTAACCGGTGACTCGTGATTCAGCGGCTAAAATAAGGGTCATAGGCAGGGCTAATAAACAAATTGGTTCTGTGATGGCTAAGACAAATTAAGTTTCATGAATCAACGAATTAGAGCATTCGAAATGAATTCTCTATCCATATATTTCCACTAAAAACAACTACTTTTTTCCTCTTATTTTCAATTAAATAATATTTTGAGTAAATTACGATTTTAGCCGTTGTGGTTATATCACTTTTACCCTTTTAGCCCAAAAAGGAATCTTTTAACATCTGAGCCTCCAACGTCTTTTTTCCTAACTCTTTTGGCCCCTAACACTAACCACGTTCATTTACTTTTAGGGGCAAAAAGGGTTAGAAAAAAAGACGTTGGAGGTCAAAAGGGTTAGACAAAAAGACGTTGGGGGCTCAAATGTTAAAAAAATTCATTTTTGAGCTAAAAGGGTAAAAGTGATATAATCACAGGGGCCAAAATCGTAATTTACTCTAATATTTTTATACCTTTATCATTACCTTTTAGATTCTTCTTCACTAACAACCATTTCTAAAAATATTAAAAAATTTATAAGGTTTTTTCGATAATATCACATTGTCACCCAATTCAAAGGTTTCTCAATTGGAAAACATGATAAAATAATTATGCCTAGTGAAAATGGATATGATCGGATGGTTCCATTGGTAGAACGATGATACTCTAATGGTCCGTTAGTGATCCAAATTTGTCATTAAAAAAAATTAAAAACTAAAAAGAGTCCCAAGGGCATTTTCGACAAATTACTCCTTTAAAACCATTGGCATTATTTCCAACAACCCGCCTGCTGTTTTCTCCACCAAAAATGTTGGTTCTCTGAACTTCTCTCCTATATATACCCCCATCCCATTCCTCAACAAACAACACATTATAAATTTCATTCAAAACAAAACACACTTCATCTTAACCATTTCAACAGACCACACAATGAGTTCAACAACCAGAGTATGGATGGTGGCTGGAACCGTCGGATTGGTGGAGGCATTCAAAGACCAAGGGTTTGCACGGTGGAACTACACCATCAGAGCCATCCACCACCACGCCAAGGCCAATCTCCGATCACTCTCCCAAACCAAGAGGCTCTCTTCTCCGGCAGCTACCAGAGGCATTGAACAATCAGAGGAGTCATTGAGAAATGTTATGTACTTGAATTGTTGGGGTCCCAACTGATCAGTTTACCTGTATCTATCTAATGTACATACATGCACCCTTGTTGTTAATCAAATAAAATTTGGTTATCATCACAACTCAAGCCGTGTTTGAAAATCACAAAAAGAAAATTTGGCCTTAGGCCATGCGTAGTGGTTGGGGTGAATAATGCCCCACCCTTGGGCGTTGTCCGACACGTGTCGTTCTAGTCAGCAAATGGGCGTTTTTTCTAAAATTGGTGTAGTGGGAATATAGGCATTATGTTAAAAGGTGTGTAAAGAATTAAAAAAATAAAAAAAAAACCATGAAAAAAATTGATTAGCTAAAAAAGAAGAGGGTTACCTATGATTGGACCATCAAAATGGGGCTTGGGCGTTCTATTTATCAAGCCTGACAACAAAAAACCACAAAAACGCCCTAGGGTGTGGAGAAGTGGGCGTGGGGTGGTGTTGTGTGGCTCAAAAACGCCCAAAAGAGGCACGACTACAGACGGTCTTAGGTGAGATAAAAATTTTGGGTCCTATTCGTAAATTTTCATGTATTATAAACTCATTAATTATTTAATCACTAAAATTTATGAGATGGTAATTTAAATAGTTATTTTTAGCTAAGACCATGGGGTATGGTGGGGCTTGGGTTGGAGGCATGAGTTGACACGTGGAGTTGGAGCCCCCCCTCCGGTGAGTGACGTGTCCGTGGGGTATGGCGGGGATTGGGTTGGGGGCGTGGCTTGGCAGTGTATTAAAAAAAATTACAAAAATTTAAAAAAAAAAATACATACAACATTAAAAAAAACCTAAAATTTTATTAATTACAAAATAAAAAAAAAAAACCTAAAAACGATTACAAAATTAAAAAAAAAAACTAAAAATTACAAAAAAAAAAACTAAAAACGATTACAAAATAAATAAAAAAAACCTAGAGCGTTAGATAAATTTCAAAAAACGCGAGCTTGTCGAACGGCCTTCGCTCCTTGCCCTGAAACTCAATGTTCGCCACCGCCACCCGGTCCTCGTGGCTTAACTCGCCGCTCGGAACGGCTTCGTAGTAGGCCTTGAAACGATCGAGCTTGGGCCGTAGCTCGCGCCATTTATGTTGGCACGCGTTGAGGTTGTGTCGGTCGTGTCCGACGTTATGTCGGTAGCTTGCGAATGCTTTCGGCTAATATCGTGTTTGGCTGGGTTGTCGCCCCTTCATAGCGTCAACGACGCTTGTGACGAGAGCCAATTCTTCTTCGTGGGTCCAAGAGGCCATCTTCTTCGGGTTGGGGTAGCGGGTTCGTGGGATCAAGTGGGTTATGGTTGGGGTAGCCGGTGGGGTAGCGGTGGACAGCGATGGTTTGGGATGGGGTAGCCGGTGGGGTTTGGGGTTACATTTATAGGGGATGTTGGGGGTTGGGTGACCGCTTGGCTTGGCCAAACGGTTGGAATTTAAAATTCAAACACCCGCTATGACATGGCGGTGGACAGCGAATAGTAGGCCGCCACATCGGATCTCAAGCCCGCCCCACGCCCGGCTTCAAACCCAAGCCCCAAGAGCCACGCCCCAACCCAAGCCCACCCGGGGTGGTGGCTTGGGCGTTTTCCCCCAACCCAAGCCCCAACCCAAGCCCCATACCCCATAGTCTCAGTTTAAGTAGTAATTTATTAATTAAAGTAAAAGATGTAGTTGACAAAATAAGACATTAAATGCACCTAACAAAAAAGAACCAAAAAATAAAGCTAAAATAGAGAATTCGGAGACGCCGGGATTAGAATCCACATCTCGTTGTTGTTTAAGCAAGACAGTAATCACACCAACATAGCTTGTTTGTGTCATCTACCGATTCATTGCATATATATTCTAGCTTATACAACGTAAATTCTATACAAAATTAAAAAGATTTGGGCCCCGGGGTAGTTTTTTTAGGTTTTTGGTGGTGTAGTGGGTTTGTTTTGTTGTGTTCACATTGGTTCTCGCAGTTCTCGCAATAAAGGTGGTTCTCACATAAACCCTACCACATATATATATATATATATAGGGTTGGGCTATATAGAAAACCCTAAATATTTAAGAAACCCGGGAAACTCAAAGCTCCCGACTTTTTTTTTTTTTTGAAAAAAATAACACATGTAATATACATGTTTTTAAGAGTTTTGGGCCAAAAAAATCAAAAAAGCGCCGAAGGGTTTTTTTTTTTTTTAAAAAACAAATTTCAGCAACTTTCAGCGTTTTTTGTCTAACACATGTTAGTCAACGAAGTTTTTGGAACTTGTTTATTTTTTTTTAAAAAAAGTACTCGGCGCTTTTTTGTTTTTTTTGGCCCAAAACTCTTAAAAACATGTATATTACATGTGTTATTTTTTTCACAAAAAAAAAAAAGTCGGGAGCTTTGAGTTTCCAGAGTTTCCTAAGATATATAGGGTTTTTTGTCTAGCATTACCCTATATATATATATATATATATATATATATAAAACTTTATTTAAAAACACTTAAACTAAAAAAATTAAAAATACATATTAATATGTAAAAAACCTTTAATTTTTTAAAAATAAAATATTAATTAGTATAAATTAAAAAAAAAACCTTTAATTTTTTTAAAATATTTTTATATACAATAAAAATCTACCAATCCCTGATTGTTTTATGCGTGCGAGGTGGGCGGTGGAGGTGTGTGGTGGATGTTGATTAATTAATATATTAATTAATCAATATATTTATATTTTTGAACAACATATGACTATATGTGTATACGACTATACTAGTAATAAGAGTCGCACGCGTTGTGGCGCGAGTACTTCGCAAATATCGAACGAATTAGTACAAGCGTTATGTGATGTGTTAACCATATTAAAACGCACGTTTTGACATATCTCATTGAACTCAATGTATCCTATAGTTGCATTGCGATTTCATCAAAACGTAACGTAAATCGAATTTATATCGTACAATCATAACATATTATACGCGACCCGACTAACTCGAATTTACATTGTCAAGCCAAAAACTCTCGAGTCGGTCAAAGTGTCATTTACAAAGTTCATAAAAAGTTAAGTGGTTAAAAATTGCATTTCCTAAATTTAAGGGCTAAGAAAAGGTAAAGATAAAATTTGATAAAGTTTTGGGGTAAGAAAGAAACTATAACAAAGTTGGGGCTGAAAAGGATACTACCACAAAGTTAAGGTTTTAAAAGCAAAATATTTGTAAAATAGAGTAGTGCTTTAGAGACTAAATTTGTCATTTTATAAAACTTTGAAGGTACAAAATTCAAGGGGTTAAAATTGCAACATCATAAAAGTATGGAGGAGGGAGGTAAGTCGGTTGGGTTTCCATCGACTTTGTATTTAAGAATTAGTAATGTGTATATGATTGTCCTCTTTAAAAATGATTGTCCTCTTTAGAACATGACCTTATAGTCTTTGTAAGATGTATCGAGAAACCTTTTAAATGTTTTTATATAACAATTTAGTGTCATTTTTAGTTATACTTGTTTTGTAATAAGTTGTTAAAGAAGAGGAAAATTACTTTGAGCTATTGTTCTCTCTCTCTCTTTTTGTCTTAATAAAAACATTGAATTTTACCGCATTCACAAATACACATAAAAAAAACAATAAATAAATGTCACATAAACCGAGTAAGCTAAGAAGGCAAGAATCCAAGAAAAAAAAGTGAAAAAGCACAATATGATCCATAACAAAACTAATCAAAACAAAATATATGTCATGGTCGGCTAAACTTTCGTCTGCGTTTCCGCAAACGGTTAGAATTTAATCGGCACTACCACATAAACAAAGTGGGCTAGGATATAGCAATAGGGGAAGGTTCATTTGAGAAAAAATTTAATGTGAGAAGAAAAAGAAGAAATGACATATTAGTAAAATGTTATTTCATTTATAAATCATATCATTAATTTTGCTCTCTTTAATTAATTAATCAACTAATCATTAATTATCTTACATATAATCTACAAAACTACACATATCAAAATTTTCCTACATATACCCTACACATTATAGAATTTTATCCTACACAGTCGAAATTTATCTTACACACCTCGAAATATATCCTACACAACTCGTAATTTATCCTACACAACTAGTAATTTATTCTATACTTTAAATTAATTTTTTTTTATTTGGAAAAAAATATATATTTTGAAAAGTAGTTACAAATTTAATTTAGCTTGTTATTAAAGTGGAAGAATACAAATTAATGATTTATGTAAGTTTACCAACATACCCTTATATTAAAATTAAATACAAATATTAAATGAAGTAAAATGAAACATTTTTATTGGTTGAAACTTTTTTTTTCTTACAAAAAAATTCTTCTCATTTGAACTCTCCACTATAGCGATAAACCTTTGTTCTTGCAACATTTAAGCTAATGGCACTAAGACTCGCCCATTTTAGCCACTCATACCTTAGGCGGTTCCTCCCTTTATCCACCCAGCTAAGATTTAGCCGGCGGTTCTAAGTTGCGGCCGGCAAAATTATGACACCCCCCCCCCCCCCCCAAAAAAAAAAAAATCAATGTTGTTTTTTAACCTGTAAAATTCTAGTTAAATATATAAAATGCATTTTATAATTAAATTTTTCTTTATATAAAAAAAGCCTCTATAAGTATCAAACCAACATCACAATCTTATCAATTTAATCTCCATACAACATCAAAAATTCCAAACCCTAGATCTACAAAGAAATTGTCACGACCCCAGCCCCGGTTTGACCCGGTCAGGAGCCGCGGGACAGGAACCCGTGGTATTTATTAATTGATGCGACAGCGAAAGATTTATCAGGATCTCTTTAAAACTTGAAAATGTCCGATTATTTTATTTCATAATTCGGGATAAACCCCGTAATTTACAATAGAGGAATTTCATTAGGGAATTCCCTGATTTATAAAACATGTTTATTCATTTTAACTGAGCCACCTCTTCAAACTTGTTAGTGCTCCGTAGCTCGTTTTCCTTGATTTACAGCAGGTTGCCTGAAAGATGTTTTAAAAATATTTATCAGCGGGGAAATACAGGCGAGTCACTCAATTTGATAAAATGACACATAGTTATAAATTACAGCATAAGAGCGATTACAATGGCGTCTATCTTATTTTTATCTGGCGCCGTGTCACCTGGTGACGATGGTCATACCACTATTGGGTCCTTCCCCAAGTAGTGATAATTATCACGGTTAGCATTTATTAGCCTAACTGTGAGAAATTAGTAATGTGCACAATACCCCACTAGCCAGTGATTCAAGATAACCATGACTTAATCCCTGTAATTATAACATTTGAAAATGGAGTATTGTAAAATACTTTTGATAAAAGAGAATGACTCACATTGCAGATTTATACGGGCAGAGTTTAGCCTACTGATAAGCCTGATAACCTAATGTAAACAACAATGCATACGAACTAGGTCAGTAACTAATACAGCATTTACGATAACTCACGAGATTAAAAACCCTCACGACGAATGACAAAATGCAATACTTAAACATCCATCGAATTCACGACGAATGACAAAGTATAACCCTAATTTGAGCAGCACTTAAACATTCATCGGATAGTTTCAAGCGATCAGACATTGAATCGTAGCAGCGATCGAGTTAATACCCTGTATCGTAGCAGCGCCTCGCTATATTTATTTGAAATTCGACTTTTGAGCAGTGAGAATTCGTTTTTACGAATTGTTTTCGACACCATTGAACTGCTTCTGATCGAATCTATTTATAGGTGAAATTTGGGTCTCACGCGGCCCGCGTGAACCTTAGCTAGACCCTTACGCGGCCCGCGTGGCCACCTAGTCTACATGTAGGTTTGCTGGGTCACGCATAGGGTTGCCAGTTGGATGCCACGTGGATCTGGACGCTTATCCGGTCAAACTTCATAATGATGCGGCCCGCGTAAGGCTATGCTTACCTTTACGCGGCCCGCCTGAAGACCAAGAATCTTGTTTTCTTGATTTTTGACATGGATTAGGGTTTCAGGGGTCCGGGTTCGCACTTACGAGTTAATTTGGGACATTTTTTAGAGTCCTTACATCCTCCCCACCTTATTTAAAATCTCGTCCTCGAGATTTACTGGAATAAGTGAGGATACTTTCGCTTTATCTCCGATTCCAGCTCCCAAGTGTATTCGGGTCCTCTTTTTGACTCCCACTTGACCTTAACTAGTACCAATCTTTTGTGCTTGAGAAACTTGATCTTTCTGTCTTCTACTTGTATGGGTTTCTCCACAAATTTCAATGTTTCATTTACCTCTACATCTTGAAGAGGTACTACCAAGGATTCGTCAGATAGACATTTCTTGAGATTGGATACATGAAATACATCATGTACTCCAGCTAGCTCCTCTGGTAGTTGTAAACGATAAGCGACTGGTCCTATACGTTGGATTATTGGGAATGGTCCTACGTACCTTGGACTTAACTTCCCTTTCTTACCAAACCGAACTACTCCTTTCCAAGGAGAAACTTTTAAGAGAACCTTGTCTCCGATTTGAAATTCTAGAGGCTTGCGTCGATTATCGGCATAACTTTTCTGGCGATCTCGAGCCGTCTTTAGTCTTTCCTTAATTTGAGTAATCTTGTCGGTAGTTTCTTGCACAATTTCAGGACCTGGTAATTGACTTTCTCCTATTTCTGCCCAACAGACTGGAGTTCTACACTTATGTCCATACAATGCTTCAAATGGGACAGCTTCGATGCTTGAGTGATAACTATTGTTATAGGAGAATTCAATTAAAGGTAGGTGGTCATCCCAGTTTCCACCAAAATCTATCACACATGCCCTAAGCATGTCTTCCAAGGTTGGTTAAGGGTAGATTAAGAGAATTTCCATATGCCGTTTCGACTGTAAAAATCTGCCTAAGGTTGGTTAAGGGTAGATTAAGAGCTTGACAGAATGAAGTATTTATAAAACTTTGGTTTGCACCAGAGTCAAATAATACTTTTGGATAAATGTCATGAACTAGGAACGTACCAGCTATCACGTCAGAAATTAGTTCTGCTTCCTGAGTAGTCAACTGGAAGGCTCTTGCATTTCTCTTGGTAGCTCCTTCTGTAGGTTTGGCTTTGTTATCAGCTGGTTTGACCAGTTTTGGGCAGTCTGGCCTAAAGTGTCCAGCTTCTCCACAGTTGTAGCAAACTGTCACTTTCTTCTTCCTGCAATCTTCTTCTTGATGCCCCGGGATTTTGCAAAAATTGCAATACCCTTTGCATCTTCCAAAATGCTTCCTTTTACAGGCATTGCAAAATGGGACAATGGAAGATTGCCCGGTTCCCTTTCTTTTGAAATTGCTACGATTACCCACATGGAATCCTTGGGTAATCTTTTGGGCCACTTCCTTTTTCCGGGTTTCTTCTCTTGTGTGTACCAGTCGTCAGTGAGGGTGTTGGCTAATTCCACAGCATCGTCAATAGTGCGTGGTCTCGCAGCTTTGACAATGTCACGGATTTCACCGATTAAACCCCAGATGTAACGAGAAATAAGTACCGGTTCTGGCGAAGCCAGGGTTGGCACTACTCTTGCATATTCGAAGAATGTCGAAGTATACCCTCGACAGTCTACATCCACCATCCGGTGGTTCAGGAACTTATTTGTCATTTGTTCCTTTTCATACTCGGGACAGAATTTTCTTTCTACCAGCTGCTTAAATTCTTCCCAACTCATGGCATAGGCCATATTTCTTCCTTTAGCTTGAAGGCCTGTATTCCACCATTCTAGCGCTCTTCTTTAAATAGGTGCGACGCATACATGACCTTGTCTTCCTCGACACATTTACTTATCATAATTACTGCTTCGGTTTTCTCTAACCAACGCAGTGCAGCAGTCGCCCCTTCATTGCCTGCAAATTCAGCTGGTTTACAGGCAAGAAATTCCTTGTAATGCAACCAGGTGTTGCAGCTTTCATTTTCTTAAGGAGCGGTGCTTGCATTCCATCGTTGTTGTTATTAGTATGGTTGCCGCCTTCATTTACACTATTACTGAAATTGTCACTGTGTGTGCGTTTGCTAGGAATAATTTGTTAAGGTTCAACTAGATTTCTAGCAGCAGCAAGTATTGCTGGAATAGCATTGGCTATTCCCTGAGCAACGATATTCTCGATATCTTGCCTATTCAGAAATTGATCTTCATTGTTATGCTCAGATTGATTAACTTCATTATCGGGTTCATTACCAGCGTGTGCCATTTGGTAATTAAATTATATAAGTAATTAGTAATAATTAATTACTGACCAAACATAACAAAATAATTGCACATAATCACGTAAACAAATATAGCCAAAATTGTCGATTTCTCGACTTCCCATTTTATATATTATATTATGCATCCATACACACCGTTATCTTACAAAAGTTTTATTTTTAGGTTATTTTACAGAGTTATATTTTTATTACTATTATTATTATACAACCACAGCTTCACAACCACACTATCTCCTGTCAGCTGGCATCTCAGAAGCGACGTTCCCTCTCGTCGTACTTCCAGGAGATTTGTTCTCCCACCTCCCGGATCCTATTCCCTGCATCTATCAGCTCCTCGCCAAAATGGCGGAGTTCAGCTAAGTTTTCATTACTTATTGGTGGGTTTGGTGCAGGTTCTGGGTCGAACTGAGGGAAAAATGTATAAGGATTATTTAGGAGGTTTTGAAACTGCCAGTCGTTGGTCCACCATTCGTCCATTTCTCCTAGAGGTTGAGTATGGATCAGAGGGTCTGGGATGGCTGGTTCCAAGTTTACTGGAAGTTAGGTTTCAGCAGGATAAGTGAAGAGGTTTTCATTGATAGGCCTAAGGATATCACAATTTGCTAGTATGCGATCTAGTTCCTCCTGCAGTGGTAATTTCTCGGCTTGCTTAAACTTTCCCCAATTTCTATTTCTACTTGTCTAAAACTTTCCCCAATCTCGATCCCTTTTCCTTTATCCATGGGATTTTCTATCTTGGGAACTCTCCTAGTTGCTGGTTTCCTCCTGCGCACACGCCTCCAACCCACAAATCTTCTTCTTTTCTTTGGCTTTGATTTCTCCGGAGGTGGAGTTTGGAATTCCATAGGTTCCTCAACATCGGCCAAGTAACCAGTAAAGTCTCTGGAAACTTCCACTTTCACAGGATAGAGATTGAGATTCTGAAAGGCTTCAGATAACTCATTCATGCTGTTTAGCAAATATGAGGAAATATACAAAATTTTTGGTTAAAAATTTGTAACTTAAATTTTTCACATAAGCACAATAATGACAATTAGAAAATTTACTATTAATTACAAATATCTAATAAACCATTTTATTGAAACAAAATATTTATTTATCGTACAACTAAAATATTAAAGTTTCTGGCTTATGGATAATATGGGTGCTAATACTGGGTCGGGGTGTTGGTAATTTAAAGATTAACATTTACTGCTACAGTGGCTAACATGTAGAGATTTGCCCATTGTTCATCTAACTCATCTTCCCATGGTGGGTTATCACTGGTTCCCTGAGTCTCTTTAATTATTACTTCTTTTGTTTGTGACTTCCTCATTTTCTCTTGACTTTTTCTAATAATCAAACTTCTTTTATTAGGGGTAAGTGGTTTCTCATATTGTGCCTTACGAACAAATATTCCCTCCTCAGTATCTACTGAGTATCTTGAGGAATTTGATTGGGATGAGATTCCCTTATCTTTTGGTGAATTATCTAATTGACGATAGATGTCCGAAAGTCTTTGCTTAACCATACTGTAAACAAATAGTCAAATGACACAAAACACATAATCACAGAATGGCAATCAGTAAAATTAAATATTTTTTAAATACTTAATTGGCTTAAATCAGTGGCTCTGATACCACATTTTCCTGTCACGGCCCCAGCCCCGGTTTGACCCGGTCAGGAGCCGCGGGACAGGAACCCGTGGTATTTATTAATTGATGTGACAGCGGAAGATTTATCAGGATCTCTTTAAAACTTGAAAATGCCCGATTATTTTATTTCATAATTCGGGATAAACCCCGTAATTTACAATAGAGGAATTTCATTAGGGAATTCCCTGATTTATAAAACATGTTTATTCATTTTAACTGAGCCACCTCTTCAAGCTTTTTAGTGCTCCGTAGCACGTTTTCCTTGATTTACAGCAGGTTGCCTGAAAGATGTTTTAAAAATATTTTATCAGCGGGAAAATACTGGCGAGTCACTCAATTTGATAAAATGACACATAGTTATAAATTACAGCATAAGAGCGATTACAATGGCTTCTATCTTATTTTTATCTGGCGCCGTGTCACCTGGTGACGATGGTCATACCACTATTGGGTCCTTCCCCAAGTAGTGATGATTATCATGGTTAGGATTTATTAGCTTAACTGTGAGAAATTAGTAATGTGCACAATACCCCACTAGCCAGTGATTCAAGATAACCATGACTTAATCCCTGTAATTATAACATTTGAAAATGAAGTATTGTAAAATACTTTTGATAAAAGAGAATGACTCACATTGCAGATTTATACGGGCAGAGTTTAGCCTACTGATAAGCCTGATAACCTAATGTAAACAACAATGCATACGAACTAGGTCAGTAACTAATACAGCATTTACAATAACTCACGAGATTAAAAACCCTCACGACGAATGACAAAGTGCAATACTTAAACATCCATCGAATTCACGACGAATGACAAAGTATAACCCTAATTTGAGCAGCACTTAAACATTCATCGGATAGTTTCAATCGATCGGACATTGAATCGTAGCAGCGATCGAGTTAATACCCTGTATCGTAGCAGCGCCTCGCTATATTTATTTGAAATTCGACTTTTGAGCAGTGAGAATTCGGTTTTACGAATTGTTTTCGACACCATTGAACTGCTCCTGATCGAATCTACTTATAGGTGAAATTTGGGTCTCACGCGGCCCGCGTGAACCTTAGCTTGATCCTTACGCGGCCCGCGTGGCCACCTAGTCTACGTGTAGGTTTGCTGGGTCACGCGTAGGGTTGCCAGTTGAATGCCACGTGGATCTGGACGCTTATCCGGTCAAACTTCATATTGACGCGGCCCGCGTAAGGCTATGCTTACCTTTACGCGGCCCGCCTGAAGACCAAGAATCTTGTTTTCTTGATTTTTGACATGGATTAGGGTTTAAGGGTCCGGGTTCGCACTTACGGGTTAATTTGGGACATTTTTGAGAGTCCTTACAGAAATGCACTAATAAGTCGGCTACCTTCGATTGGTTGTGCTTACGTGACAATACTGATAAAATCGTTTGATGAACAAATGACTAAATAATAACCGTTCACGAAACATGTTTTTTTATTGGTTTTTTGTAAACGCCATTGTACTTTGCACTAATTTTGTTTGCAGGATTAATTCTTGGTTTTTAGCCGGCTTTGCTTATATGACTTTTTTAATTAGTTGTTTTTCAATATGTCTATTTGTGAGTGGGGTTAAAAGCAATATCTATCTTAGTGAACATCCCTTAGATAAAATTAACAGGATGCGATCAACTTAATTAGTTTTAACTAAAAAGATATGTTTAACTCAAAAGTGTTAGTGCGTTACCCGTTATGTGTATTTGTAATGTTTCTTGTCATGTTGTGGTATTTCTGTATATTTCAAAATAGATTATACCTTGGACAAAAGGCATAATATGATAGATGAGTGAATCATTAGGGTATACGTAGTGGAGTCGGTAAACAAGTTTATCGATCGGTGACCACTGCCTGGGAGTTTACCGAACAAACTTTACCGAATTTGGGGGTGCTTTCGGTGAAGTTTCACCGACTCAGTGAAGGGAGGGAAAGGGGGAGAGAGAGGGTGTGTGGTGGGGTTCATTTCTTCTCAACCAATCACACATTTTTTTTTAAATAGTTTACCTAAACCCTATTAGGTAAGCTACCACCAACGTTTTTGAGCATTAGGTAAACAATTGACATGGTGCTATGTGATTGGGTGAATTGGGAGTTTACCTATTCTATTAGGTAACCACTCCCTTCACCCTTAGACCATGCGTAGTGGTAAGGTGAATAATGCCTCCTCCCTTGGGCGTTTTCCGCCATGTGGCAGTCCAGTCAGCAAGGGGCATTATTGGGCGTTTTTCTAAAATGAGTGTAGTGGGGTTGTGGGTATTATGTTAAAAAGGGGTGTAAATAATTAAATAAAAAAAACTAATAAAAAGGGGATTGACCAAGAAAAAGAGGGAACCAGCTGATTGGCCAACCAATTTGCCATTTAGCGTGATTTAAAGCACGCCTGGAGGCCTTTTTTTGTGAGATCACGCCGAAAACGCCCAAAGGGGTGGGGAGGTGGTGTGTTGGGGCGTGTTTGGGGGATTTTTTGAAAATATCACACCCACTAGAGATGGTATTATAATGTTACTAAGTGTGTTAGGAGTGGTTAAACACTTGAGAGTGGCAAACTAAAAAATCAACCAATGAGAGTGTGACACGTCAATCAGTGAAAAGTGTTTAAACTTTGGTGAAAATTGTTAGCAATGGTTTAGACATTTGGTGAAGTGGCAAACTTAAAAAAAAAGGAAAAATGTGTGATTGGTTGAGAGATGGAATGGACCCCACCCACACACCCCTCTCTCTCTCCTTCCTCCCCTCACCGCGTCGGCTTCCCCTCCCCGATCCAAGCGTTTGTCGGCAACGGCAAAGTGTAGGCGGCGGTGTTTGCCGCTCGGCAAAACCGTTTGCCGACCTTTGCCGACTACCGCTCCGAACACTCTAATGTGAGTTGACAACGCACGGCTATTATCGAGTCATATCATTCCTAAACTTCCAAAATTATATTTTGTACAGTCATATCATTCCTAACTTCCAAAATTATATTTTGTACTATATTTTTGGATGAATTAATCTGAAAAATATTATATAACTTTATTTATATTTTGACATTTATTTTTAAAAGAAAAATCATTTGAATTATAAATTATATGTGGATATTTAATACGTCTCAGAGTTTATAAAATTTACACCGAAATAAAAATAAAAATAGCAACCCCATATACGTTTTCTAATAAATATATATTAAAAATTACAAAAAGAACTGAAATATATATTAAATAAAGGCACAATTAATTGATGTAAATAGTTAGGGGGCACTCCCCTAAGAGGGGAGTCCCCCCTCTTACGCACACCCAATCAGGTTATACTACGCACACCCAATCAGGTTATGCCACGTCAACTCCCCTCTTAAACTCCACTCGCACCCAAATTTGATGGCGGCACTCCCCTCTTAGGGGAATTGTTTTTTTATTCAAAAAAAAAAATTTTTTTTTTCATTTGTTGAAAATGAGGCTGGCCCCACCATATCATCTCTCCCTCTTCGGTGACTTCACCCCGATTACCCCCACCGATTCGGGTCCCCGCATGGATGGCGGCGGTGTTCCCGATCGGTGGATGTGGTCACCGAACCACTCCCCGCTTTACGCCCCGTTCACCCTTATGACTATATATTTCTCTAGTTAATTACCCAGAATCCCTGCCAAAGACCTTATGGTCCAGCGGCACCCCGAGTTTATCCCTTTGGGAGATACCCGGGTTCGAATCTTGCTGCCTGCAAACATTAATGGAAATACAGCAAGTCAGGGGGTTTTACGACTTAAGTCGGTTTCCTCCTGGAACGGTTTGGCGCCACCCCTCGAGCGTCAAACTAACAATGGACGGTTGTAATTCCGTCTGGGGGGTTTACATACCCGGGCTATGAAGAGGCATGCCACTGAGTCCTATCCCGCCGCCGTTCAAAAAAAAATTACCCAGAATCCCTGATGGTACCCCTAGTATATAAGTTTGAGATTTAAGTTCGTAGAATTATCATCCTCACACATATATTGAAACTACTATCAATGGATTTGAATTGAATGTGTATTAGACATTAGTCAAGTATAATTTAATATTATTTATGTTAATGTCAAAATAAATGATAAATCTCAAAGTTTTCATTACATTTTTAACTACTTTTACCTTCTTAAAAAATCTATCATCATCATTCATCAAAATAAAGAAAAGGTTATATTCATTGTTCTAGAAAAATATTTACATTGTTGTCCCAAAGTTATTCAACAACTACAAACACACCCCTCATCTATCAAACTTACATCAGTATCCACATCCAGAACCACACTTACAACTCGGTCCTAAACAATCATCTCTGAGTCAACTCACGTCATCGATTACTCAACTCCGATCACCGTCGCATCACTCAGATCAAGACTTTAACTCGGACCCCAGCAGTTCAAGTACATGACTTGCCGGAGAGTATCATCAGACTGATCCCTCCTCTCTTCTCCGCCGCCCCGGACGCCGGAAAGTGGCCGGAGGTCAGCCGGGTCGGCGCCGGAAACTGAGGAAGTGAAGGCCTTTTTGCCTTGCTGAAGGGACTTGATTCCAGACTTAAGTTTGTGGCCTTGATCGGTGTGGCCGTTAGCGACGGCTACACCGGCTGTCATGAATACACGGTTTAAGTAACTCATGTTTGTGTTATGTAGTTGGGGAGATAATGAAGACCAAGGGGGGTATTTATAGAGTGGAGGTGTAGTGGTGGGTTTGACATAAGTGGCCACACTTCTAGATACATTCATCTAAACAATAATAAACTAACTTTAAACGAGACATGACTAATGAGAAGACTACAAAATAGAAAACAGTTGTTACCATTACAGTTTTTTTTTTTTTTTTTTGAACGACAAATTTGGATCACTGACGGACCGCTGGAGTATTAACGTGCCACCAGCGGAACCATCCGATCATATCCATCTCCACTAGGCATAAGGCCTATACACCAATTCAGGATGAAACCCAATAAATATGGGAAAAAACCCCCTTGTGAGAATCAAACCTAGGACCTATTGGTCCAAAGTCTTATTTCACCCCAGATACCATTAGGCTATAAAGCCATGGGTGTTACCATTACAGTTTACATTTTACAAGTTACACAAAAGCTCCTTGTGTGTTCAATAGATAAGTGGCGGAACTAGCTCAAAAAGTTAGGGGTATCCTAATTTATTTTTATTTAGGATCAGAGGTATCCTTTATATAACGAAAACGGAGTTGACATGTATTTTTACACTACGAAAATGGAGTTAAGGGTATTTTTACACTACAGGGACGGGGTTGAGGGGTAGCCCGTGCTACCCCTAGTAAGCTTCTAAGTCCGCCTCTGCAATAGATGATATGTGTTCTACTCAACATGTTTAATTCGTGCTATGTAATCTAAACAAGCCTTGTTTAGCTAAACCCTAATAGTATATGTTTAATAACCTGGTTGTATGATACGACATATTTTAAACTTTTTATTATAACTAGTTTAAATGTTCAATAAGGTGAATGACAAGACATGATTCATTTAATAGGCTAAAGTATAAATAGGTTAATAACAAAAATGGCATGACATTCCTACCACAACTATTTAGGGGTATTTAGGACTCGATTCGAATTCGATTATCAAAGTTCCAATTCGAGTTGATTGTATTTGAGTCCAGTAATCGAATACAAATTTATGATTTTCAATTCGATTTGATTCGAAATTCGAATTCAATTTATATAGAATTTTTAAACACACACACATATAACTTCTAAATTTGAGCCAAAGTATAAATTACATCCATAATTGATAAATTTATTATTTATAACATTACTAAACCTAATGATATTTTTTACCTAACTTAAATCGCTACTAGTAACCAACATATCTTCTTAATTTTGGTGTTTTGACATATTGATAGTTAAATAATTTTGAAGATTTATTATATTTTATGTTAAATATAATTAGTTTGTAGTAGTTTTAAAAAATGAAAGTAAAATAATTTATTGTTTAGGGTGAATTTGAATTAAATCCAATTTATATGTATTCACTTCGAATTCGATTCGAATTCGCGTTTCAAATACAAATCGAATCGAATAGGAATTCAAGTAAAAAATATAAAAATTCAAAAATTCGATTCAATTAATTCAAAAATTCGTTATTCGATTCACTGAACACCCCTACAACTATTAACATGACTTTCTTAATAGGAGTAGCAATTATTCTGGTGAACCAACTGTTAGGGTTTTGAAAAACCTAAAACACAGCCACAGATTTCATGTTGTTGTGAGCCCTAACCAGTCTTCGCCGGTCAACTTCGTCGGAACCAATTATTCTGGCGAAGCGGTGGTTCCTCAGATGTGCTTTTATGCTCTCGGTGTTGTAATAAGCAGACTCAGATGCTGACATGTTCAGATTGAAGCTAATAAGGTATTATTATCGCATGTAATTTATGTTTGTAGATGTTTCCAATGGTTGTTGAGGGTGAATGAGAGGTGAGAATTGGGAGTGTGTGTGGTGAATTTGAGGTGGGTGGAGTGGCGGAGCGTTGTGCGGTTGTGGTGGTGGTGGTGGTGGGTGGGAGAGAGAAGGAACGGACGGTGGTGGCTGCCATGAGAGTTTAGGAGGAGAGGGGTTGAGAGAGGGTTGGAAGATGTGGGAAAAGTGGGAAGACATTGGACCATATCTGCGTGGAGAAGAGGACACGCAAAAGTTTAAAGACATTTTTTAATGAAACGTCTTCTAAAAAACAAACGGTCTTCAGAGCTAAACGTCTGCGCATGATCTGCACGACGCAAAAATAAAAGGTCAGAAGATATTTTTTTTAAAAATACAAACACCCTCTTAGTAAATATTCACCGCAAATATATAACAATTAACAAATAAAACAGGAAGGGACACATGGGCGTGGGGTGCACGTGAGTGAGGGAGACGTGTTATTTACCGTCTTCTGTATAGAGATTTGGGCCGGGAAACAATTTAGCATTCACATCCAGCCCCCTAAAATTATACATACATTCCACTAAAAAACAACTCCTATATCAATATATTTCCACTAAAAACAAATACTTTTTCTCTCTCCTTTTTAATTAAATAATATTTTTATACCTTTATCATTACATTTTTCTCTCTCCTTCACTCACAACCATTTTCAATATATATTAAAAAATTATAGTGGGTGAACAGTGTCCCCCCAAATATACAGATAAACACTAACATTTTCTCTCTCCACCACTCACAACCGTTTTTATACTCTTTATATTTTAAAAACCCACACTCACAATTTAGATGCTCTTGACACTTCATATGCTATTTGTAGACGTGTGTAAGACGAGTGAAAGTTGGTAAACCTATAAAAGTTAAAACCGTCAAGTTTGAAAGTTTGGATTATTTTTTTATCTTTTAATCGGGCATTTTTTTATTTGTAATGATTGTGACAAGCTTTCTACCTTTTTTTTATCTTTTAATCGGGCATTTTTTTTATTTGTAATGATTGTGACAAGCTTTCTACCTTTGTTTTGATGTTGAAATGAGATGGATAGATCATGAATGTAATAATAAATATTAC
Organism: Helianthus tuberosus; assembly: GCA_030545235.1. Taxonomy (NCBI): domain Eukaryota; kingdom Viridiplantae; phylum Streptophyta; class Magnoliopsida; order Asterales; family Asteraceae; genus Helianthus; species Helianthus tuberosus. The sequence goes on along the minus strand of CM060381.1, from coordinate 27,634,659 downwards.
TAGGTTATAACTCCGTGTATTACACGGGTTGAATAAATAAATTTTATATATACTAAATAATAAAAAAATATATCTTTAAAAACCTCCTTTATTGCATGGGTTGAATAAATATAATTTTATATATTAAATAATAAAAAAATTATATCTATAAGAACTATAGTGTACGGGTTAATAAATGTAATTTTATATACCAAATAAAAAATGTATATCTTTAAAACCACGTGTATTACATGGGTTGAATAAATGTAATATTTTTTACTAAATAATAAAATAATACATCTTTAAAAAACCTCATTTATTACACGGGTTGAATAAATGTGATTTTATATACCAAATAATAAAAAAATTGCATCTTTAAAAATATGTGTATTACACGGTTTGAATAAATGTAATTTTCTGTACTAAATAATAAAAAAAATATATATCCTTAAAAAATCTCGTGTATTGTACGAATTGAATAAATCTAATTTTATATATCAAATAATAAAAAGTTATATCTTAAAAAACCTCATGTATTACATGGGTCGAGTAAATGTAATTTTGTATAGTGAAAATAAAAATATTTAGTATATTAATACAAATTTTGGTTTTCGTGATAAAAATAGATTATTCTGTTGTTGCAAAATTTGTTAACAAAGTCTCAATAAATGTAACCATTTATTTAAAACTCAGTAAATATATAAATGATAAATAATATTAGTTAATTTTATTTCAAGTTTCGTAAAATCTATTTGATACCAAACTAAACAAAATGTTCAAATATATAGTTAAGATCAAATTAGATAACTAAGTTTGAATTTGAAGTAAATAGATAAATATAAAAGTAATAACTAATTGAGTTAATTACTGTTTTCGCCCCTTTGGTTTGTCAAAAATCACTATTTTAGTCTACTAGTTTAAAAATTGCGATTTCAGTCCCTGTGGTTTCACTTTCGTAACCATTTCTGTCCCTGTGGTTTCACTTTCGTAACAATTTCAATCCATTATTCTGTTAAGTACAGGGACTGAAATGGTTACGAGGTGGACTGAAATAGTTACGAAAGTGAGACCATAGGGACTGAAATCGTAATTTTTAAACTAATTGACTGAAATAGTGATTTTTGACAAACCATAGGGATGAAAACAATAATTAACTCTAATTAATTCAAATAAATAATATTATAAATGAGAAGGAGATTAAACTAAATAATAATTATCCATAAGTTATTAAACTAAATAATATTTAATAGGAGAATTATCTATAATTAATTAGAAGAGATTAAACTAAAATAATAATTATCTATAAGAGATGGCCTAATATGATGACAAGTGTACTCAAAGTGGTTTCTTTTATTATATAGTATAGATTATCATAATATATAAAACAATAAAATAATTACTATATAATACCTCCCTCGTATTGTCACACCCTGACTTTTGCGGAAGCGTATGCGTGTGACTTAATCGGTTCTCATTGCATTCGATTATAATAAACAACTATATGATCAAAATGATGTTCATCCATTCAAAGGTTTGAAATATTACAACACAAGTCATTTAAGTTTCAACCAAAACCCTCAAGTTATGATATAAACAAAAGTGGATGACATCTAAACTTGAAATTTACGTCTTGAAAATAACACCAGCGCCCAAGATCCAACTTGGTTCCTGAAATACATGTAAGTTTTGGAAAATCGTCAACATAATGTCGGTGTGAGTTCATGCAGTTTTTGTATAAACATTTAAGCATTCGTTGTAGGAAATATGGTATGTAATTGTACTGAAATCTGTACTTCTGTAAATGTAAGGAACACGAGATCGCTAATGGTTAGCTATGCCATTAACATATGTCACGACATAGGAAGCCACCAAACCTAGGCATTTTTGTCGAGATTGACTAAGACACAAAAGCACTCATTGGTAGAAGTAGGCCAAGAGTGGGGTTGCCTGAAACCCATTAGATCTAACCCTTCTGTTCCGCGGTCTAAATGTATACGTTGACTAATGGTGCTTATGGTACCCTATTCGTCACGTGATCTATGTGTCTTTCCTTAGTTTTGTGTGCTACATACCATTGTACATGTATTTTCCCCAAGTTTAGAAAACAAGTAAAAGTTTAAAAGTGGGGACATGAACTCACAGCTTTGTGTATCCTGCGCCGTAAACTTCACCGGTTGGTTTTGTAACGTCGTGACCTATACGTATTCTATGTATGTTAGTCACTAGACTTGTATCACACAAGTACAAGTCACAATCTTTTGTTTATGTATATGTTCTTTGTATGTTCAATCTTTGTGAGGGTCGTGCCCTTGTTTGTCGGGTCTCGCCCGTTTGTCATGCCTTTGCACTTTATGTATGTAATGTATTTTTGTAAATATATATTTTACTTCTCTAATATATATTCGTTCAGATAGTCCCTTTTTAAGGTAATAGATGTTAAAAATAATTTATATTTTTAACTTTTCATGTATGTTACTTATATTATTTTCCCAAAAATAAATATAAGTATTTCGTAAAATAATATCCTCAATATTATTTTGGTACAAGTATTCTTAGGAAAGTATACTTGTATTTTATGTAAATACTTGTGTATTTTGTATTTTTCACCAACAATCAATACTTTGATTTCTATTACTTTCCGGAATTAGATTTCTTAAAAATAATATATTTTTAAGACTTGTAAGAAATATATATATTTTGTCATGCTATAAAATATATATAATCATTCTCGTTATTCACCCAATTTTTGTATACTTGTATACGTATGTATTCTCATGTAATTGTATGTGTATTTTTGTATTCATACTCCTTGGGAGTATTTAGTGTATTTTCAAGTCCTTAATACACTATTACATATAATACACACAATATACACTTAGCACAAAATTTGGTGATCACTAAACATATATATTTTCCCAAAAATATACATTCTTAATATTGAATTTAACTTGAAGAAATCACCATTTCTTGGCTTGAAATTTACACAAAAAAAATTAGGGAAACCTTGGTAATATATTCTTTTAGGTGATTTTTTTAGGAAATAAGTTTCACCAAAACTTATATTTTTCTAAGTGTCAAAATTTTATAAAAATTTTGACATAGTTTCCCCTAAAAATGGAGGTTTCCCATGTTTTCAAAACATGTGTTTATTTTCTTTTCAACTTCAAAACAATTTTCCAACAATAATCATCAACTACAAACACTAATTCTTCCATACGAAACATCATGGTGAACTTGATTCTTGTTAAAAATGTGTAGTCTTTTAGATCTACACTTAACATGTTATGATCTTTTCAAAACTACGGTCCTGATGTAAATTCCGCTGCGAGATTTAAATAACATGATACCACTGAAACTCTGAGATCGCGTCCGCCCGTTCCCGGGAACCAGGGATCGGGGGTTGCGACACATTATGCTTCACATGTTCATCTTCAAGTCTAACCATGGATCCTTCAAGATCCATGCTTAAACTTGGTAGATCTAAGCTTTAACATACTTGATCTAATCATAAACTCAAGATATAACATAAACAACTTCATTACATTCACTAAAAATTCATGTAATCACTTATTTTCTTCATGAATATGTTAGATCTTTTCATTTTTAACATTAGAAGTTAAGTTGTTTAGATGGTGAAACTTGTACATAACATAAACATGACTTAAATTAGTGATCAAGAAGCTTACTACTAGCTCTAATGGCTAGGGAAGTGGCACAAGAAAGTTGATGATGAATATGATAGAAAATAGGTGGTTAAAGACTCCTCAAAGAGGTCCTCCAAGTTTCTACACTTCAAGCTTCCTTAGATAACCTCTTTACACCCTCTAGTAACCTTAGAATGCTTGGAAGATGAATGAAAATGGATGATGTAGGGTGTGTGTGGGTGAGCCGAGAACAAAGAGAGAGGGAGGAAGAAGATGGGGTGAAATGGAAGTGTGAGTGGTGTAGGATCTTATAAAGATCTTCCATATCTTTCTTATGGCATATTATACTAGAATATTCCTTACACAAAATCTAATATAATATAATCTAATAAAATCAAATGAAATCAAATAAAATCAAACCAAATCTCCATGTGGGACCCATAGGGCCGGATTTGGTGAAAGGGGGGGGGGGGGTAAAATGTAAAATTTTGGAAGTTGAGGGTTTATGATGCAAACTAGAAGGTTTAAGTTAGTATAAGTGTGTTTAGGTGTTTTTATGATTTTTAAGGTGTTCTAGCATCAATACTATTTTAATATCATAAAAACATTACTTCTAGTCAAATTTTGATGTCCCAGTTATTGTCCGGTTGTTCGGTTCATTACGGTTCGTTAAAGTGCTGAATTGCGCAGTTTCACAAGGTATAAAGCACTTTTTGTGGCAGTTTTTATTCCCAACACTTTGTAAGTTATTTTGGACAATAAAACATAAATTCTACATGATATTAATGTGCTTAAAAGCTGATTATAGCTGAATTGTTGCTGAATTATGCTAATTTCAGCATTTTAGATAAGTTTCGGGTGCTTTTTAGTGCATAGTTTAGGTTCCGGAAAGTTTATATGTTAACCCTTGTATCCACAATTGGGTTTTAATGTATTTTAGATGTTGGGCCTACTCCTAGGCCCCAATTCTATTGTCGGATTGTTTTCTGCAAAACTACTGACACAGTGTGTCTTACCTGTGAGTTTACTAGTCTTTCTAACGCAACGCTAAAGTAATGCATAAAGCAATATTTGAAGTATAAAACGTGCATGAATTCACATGTATAACATGAAATTAGACAATGTTGACATTTAAGCACATAATTGCAGATATTTATTAATAATTAGACTGTACGGAAATCACCAGTTTTGTGCCAGTTGTCACAGTCTCCCCCTGTTAAAAGAATTTCGTCCCGAAATTCAGGCTGAGTTATCTCCCGCAGGAGCTTTCTCGAAAAGGTGGGGGTACTTGGCTTTGAACCGGTCTTCACGTTCCCACGTGTACTCGGGTCCGTGCTTAGATTTCCATCGTATTTTGATAAGCTTAATGTGACTCCTCCTTGTTTAATGGATCTTCCATTCCGTTATCTCAACAGGCTGTTCTGTAAATCGGAGTGTGTCGTCGATATGCACCTCATCCGCAGGGATGATAGCTGTTTCTTGGGTTGGACTTTTTTTTGAGGTTGGATGCATGGAACATATCATGTACACTATTAAGTTCTTCCGGTAACTCCAGCTTGTACGCCACGGTACCAATTCTTTCCAAGGTCTTGAATGGAAATTTTATGCTCGTATTGATTCTGAACGTTTGACGACGCAATTTTTGCTGGATATATTGGACCATTCACCGTGGATTCGACTTTCCACGTTTTCCGAATCTTGCTACACCTTTTCAAGGTGAGACTTTCAACTGGACTTTGTCTCCCACCTTGAATTCTAAGGGTTTTCGTCTTCGATCAGCGTAGCTCTTTTGTCGATCACGAGCTGCCTTAATGCGCTCTCGGATCTGCACGATCTTGTCGATTGTCTCTTGAACGAGTTAAGGACCAATCAACTGTTTGTCTCCAGCATCTGCCCAACACAAATGGTGAGCGGCACTTGCGGCCATATAGAGCTTCGAACGGTGCGTCTTTTTAGGCTCGTATGGTAGCTGTTATTATAGGAAAACTCAACTAAAGGCAGATGAGTATCCCAGCTACCGCCTAGAGCCATAACACATGTGCGAAGCATCTCTTCCAGTGTTGGTATGGTCCGTTCACTCTGACCGTCTGTTTGCGAATGGAAGGCCGTGCTTAGATCTGGTTGAGATCCAAAGGCCTCTTGGAAGGATTGCCGGATCCTTGATACGAAACGTCCATCTCTGTCTAAAATAATCGAAACAGGCATTCCATGCCGTGCTACAATTTCCTTAAGATACAGCTCAGCAAGCTTTCCGGTGCTATCCTTCTCTCGGATTGGTAGAAAATATGCAGACTTCATCAATCGATCAACTATCACCCAAATCATATCATGCCCTCTAGGGGTCCTGGGTAATTTAGTTATGAAGTCCATCGAGATTTGCTCCCACTTCCACATGGGTCTCTCGGGTTGTTGCAGTAGACCGGACGGTTTCTGATATTCAGCCTTGACCTTGGCACATGTTAGGCATTTTCCAACGTAAACAGCTACGTCGCTCTTAAGCCTTGGCCACCAGTAGTAATCTTTCAGGTCTTGACACATTTTGTCCGATCCTAGGAGGATCGAGTATCTCGACTTGTGAGCTTCATCAAAGATGACTTCTCGACTACCGCCATAGAGCGGAACCCAAATACGCCACATAAAGTATAAGGTTCCCTCTTCATTTGGCACCAATTTCTTCTCCCTACCTCGGCGATATTCAGCTCTACGATTTTCCTTCTTAAGGGCTTCTTGTTGTGCATCATGAATGTGTGTCGTGAGATTCGTTTGAATAGTCATTTCCAATGCTCGAACCCTTAGGGTCTTAACCCTTTCCTTTTGTCTTAACGCGTCTGCTACTACGTTTGCCTTTCCGGGGTGGTACTTAATCTCACAATCATAATCGTTTAGCAACTCAACCCATCATCGTTGTCGCATACTTAGTTCCTTCTGATCAAATATGTGCTGTAGACTCTTGTGATCTGTGAAGATTGTACATCGAGTACCGTATAAATAATGTCGCCAGATCTTCAAGGCGAATACCACCGCGCCTAGCTCCAGGTCGTGTGTGGTGTAGTTCTTCTCATGAACTTTCAACTGTCTTAAAGCGTAAGCGATGACCTTTTGGCGTTGCATGAGCACGCAACCCAATCCTTGACGCGAAGCGTCACAGTATATCACGAAGTCTTCAGTGCCTTTAGGTAAGGATAGTATCGGTGCATCGCATAGCTTGTTTTTGAGAAGTTGAAAGGCTTCTTCCTGCTTATCACCCCTGTAGTACTTCTTATCCTACTGCGTGAGGGAAGTCAACGGTCGAGCTATCATGGGGAAGTTCCAGATAAATCTGCGGTAGCAGCCTGCTAATCCCAAAAATTGTCGAACTTCGGTTGGAGTTTTGGGGCTTCCCAATTCTTTACCGCTTCCATCTTCGCTGGATCTACATGAATGCCCTTTTCGATCAGGACATGACCAAGGAACTGTACTTCACGAATCCAAAATTCGCATTTTGAGAACTTTGCATAAAGTTTCTCTTTCTTGGAACCTTAACTGGTGACATCCAGATCGAAGGTTGATCTTGGAGTAGTAACTCGATCCTTGCAACTGATCGAATAAGTCGTCAATCCTCGGTAGTAGATACCGATTCTTGATAGTGAGCTTATTCAGTTCTCTATAATCGAAACACGTCTGCAGGGTTCCATCCTTCTTCTTTATGAACAAAACTGGAGCTCCCCAAGGTGAGAAGCTCAGCCTTATGAATCCTTTATCCAACAACTCCTAGAGTTGTGTAGATAATTCTTGCATCTCGGATGGCGCAAGTCGTTAGGGTGCCTTGGCTATAGGAGCGGCGCCTGGAACCAAGTCTATATGGAATTCGACTTGTCTTTGCGGAGGTAGTCCTGGCAAATCATCAGGAAAAATATCAGTGAATTCCTTCACCACAGGAATATTTTGGAGTTCCGGCTCCTCAGCCTTCTTATCTACTACGTGCACCAGGAATGTCACACATCCTTTTCGCAAGCACTTCTGTGCCTTCATACAGTTGATGATTCACGAGGGCGTGTTTCGTTTCTCTCTGTGTACGATGAGAGTTTCATCATTCGCGAGAGGGATGCGAATAATTTTCTCGTGGCAAACAACTTCAGCCTTATTCTTGGATATCCAATCCGTGACGACTACCACATCAAAACTAACTAAACCAACTGGTAGAAGGTTGATAGAGAATTTTCGTTTCCCCAAGTCCAAGTATACAACCCTTAATAACTTTATCCATTTCGACTGATTTCCCATTTGCCAACTCTATAGCATGTGGGGAGTCTAACTTACTTGTTCCTAAGCCAAGTATATCCTTAAGTTCCATAGACTTAATACCCAAGTTGGCGCCGGTATCAAATAGAATGGATGTAATGTGTCGGTTTATAAGGGACGTACTCGTAACTACGTTCGGGTCCTAGCGTACCTTGCGTATTCCCTTCATGAAAATGCTCCCAAAAGCTTGAACTTTTCTTCGGGTAGTCCTTTCGATAGTGTCCTTTTGTCGCCACATCCATAGCAATTCTTGGCCTTTGCCATTGCCATTACTGTCCTAAATCCCATTCACATGTCTCATACCAGACCAGCATGCCTCCTTGCTATGCCCGGTCTTGCCCCAATTTCATACCTACGAGTCCTGCACAGACCTGTGTGATAATAACCACATCTATCACACTTTGGTAGTTCTCCTTGGTAGGTTTTTATCACTTATCTTAGTCGTGACAATGAATGCCTTGACTTTCCTAGTCGCAGCGGTTTCCTCATGCTTGTTGTTTGCTTCGTATTGGACGATTGCTTCAGCAACTTGTTGGTTCCACAGAGCTTCAGGCTCAGCTTTTGTTGCAGGTAAAGGTTCTGATTAGACTCGGCCAGCGTTTCCTTTGCTGTGGTTTTATGTGCTTCTCCTGTATGAAACATATTGACAAGATTAAACATTTATTTTGGAATAAATGTCGTTGTCTTGTGTAGCAAACCTCCTCAGAGTCACCTTACTCCGATTGATGTAAGTCATCCAGGGCTATAAAATACGGTGAGGTCTTCCCTTCACCTTGTTCCTTGTTTATTCCTCAAGTCTTTGACTCTTCCATAGTCTTTAGTTTTACATAAACGGGTATGCTTCACAGGAGATGGGGGGTTGTGCATTACTACCACGTATAGGAGAAAGTGATAGTGAAAACGCATAGATAAGGTCCTGAGGGTACATGACTTCTTCCTCGGGACCGAATTGTGCCTTGCAGCAATCGTAAAGTGGTTTCCAGGGTGTGAATGCACTATCCAAACGATGGGGTGCACCACGGGATAATGAGGGTGGAAGTACTGATGGGTGCGTCGGTGTTGTATTATGGGTAGAAGTGTCTGACACAAAGTAGGTGAAGATAGGTTTCCTACTTGTAAGGTGCTATAGCAATTATCTAGGTATTGCCCTACTATATGAAGGTGTGAATACTAAGAAAGTTTTGGATGGGTGGTGATCATTAGCTTGACCCGCAGAGTCCACTAGGATTTCCAGGCACTACAAGTCGTTATTACGTGGGCCCCCGTAATAATAAATTATCTTGCACAGTCACCCCAACTTTCCCTCGTTCAAAGTAGATGATCAACCACAGAGGGGACACTACTGTTCTTATACCTCCGACATGGAAAGGACCATTATGGTGGTCCACGCGTCATCATTTGTTATCGCTACGCGCGTATAGGTACAATGCTTTAGACGTAATAGGAATAAGGGGAATTCCTGGAAGTTTGGAGGGGCACCTTCAAGATGAGTACTTCATCTTCCTTGATTGGACGGGAGTGTCGTCAATCTCGCTTCGTAAAAGCCGCCGGGGTCTCGTTTTACTGATAAGGTCGTTGTCCAAGGTTGCCTCCTCCGCCTCGCCGTCACTACCGTAGTCAGGCACCTTCGCATTCAAGGGAGAAGAACAGCCATTTTCTACAGAATCAAGCTCGGGGCCTCATTTGGCAATCAACCATAAGCTCCGCAGTGTACGCGAGGTCGATGATCTCATTGCGCAAGTCAAGAACAATAATAGGATTCGAAGTCGAAGGTATCTCGTCAATAATCATTCCGTACACACATATGCATATATATTAATATATAATAACGCTACTTAGTATAGACAAGCAAATAAATGCTACTTGTTTCATATAACTCTCGTTTGTTCTTTCCTTTGAAAAATGTTGGATTCATGGATCTTGGCACTTTTTATAAATGCAATGAAAAACCTTTTGTAAAAATGTTTTCGTGAGAGAGTCCTAATGATTGTAGTCTAGACTCAAGAAGGAATCCTAGTTCACTACAACCTGGCTCTGATACCAATCTGTCACACCCTGACTTTTGCGGAAGCGTATGCGTGTGACTTAATCGGTTCTCATTGCATTCGATTACAATAAACAACTATATGATCAAAATGATGTTCATCCATTCAAAGGTTTGAAATATTACAACACAAGTCATTTAAGTTTCAACCAAAACCCTCAAGTTATGATACAAACAAAAGTGGATGACATCTAAACTTGAAATTTACGTCTTGAAAATAACACCAGCGCCCAAGATCCAACTTGTTTCCTGAAATACATGTAAGTTTTGGAAAATCATCAACATAATGTTGGTGTGAGTTTATGCAGTTTTTGTATAAACATTTAAGCATTCGTTGTAGAAAACATGGTATGTAATTGTACTGAAATATGTACTTCTGTAAATGTAAGGAACACGAGATCGCTAATGGTTAGCTATGCCATTAACATATGTCACGACATAGGAAGCCACCAAACCTAGGCATTTTTGTCGAGATCGACTGAGACACAAAAGCACTCATTGGTAGAAGTAGGCCAAGAGTGGGGTTGCCTGAAACCCATTAGATCTAACCCTTCTGTTCCGCGGTCTAAATGTATACGTTGACTAATGGTGCTTATGGTACCCTATTCGTCACGTGATCTATGTGTCATTCCTTAGTTTTGTGTGCCACATACCATTGTACATGTATTTTCCCCAAGTTTAGAAAACAAGTAAAAGTTTAAAAGTGGGGACATGAACTCACAACTTTGCGTATCCTGCGCCGTAAACTTCACAGGTTGGTTTTGTAACGTCGTGACCTATACGTATTCTATGTATGTTAGTCACTAGACTTGTGACGTGTGCGTATATATACATAATTTTTGCAATGAATTACACACGATTGGGTTTTAAATTTATAAAAGTGATTATTACTTTTACATCAAAACACACACGAAAGAGGCAAGTGTACCCCGTCATATATGTAATAAAGTATCGGTAAGAACCAAGTATCGATCCAAGGAAATGGGCGGAGAATTTGTACTAGACCTTTGTCACTAAACTACCGGTAAAAACATAGGTTTTGTTGATTTAAACTAAACTAAAGTAAACATAACCAAATACATAATAAAAACATAATATATAGTAGATAAAAAGCCTTGCTAAATACACAACCACAGCATGTCAACTAAGTCAGTTTTGGCACTAGAAGCATTCGGTCAATTTTCCAATTTAAGACAATTAGTATCCCTTTCGGGAATCCTAACATGACAATCATTCGGAAAGCTAAAACGATAAACACACTTTAACCACCTAAAATTGTTCTTTAACGTGCAATTGATAAATGTCTATGAAAATCTCTTAAAAATAAGTTAGTCAGCCGTTAGGATTATTCTTACCTCACTTAAACAAGGAAAGCGACACCGATAAACACAATGCAACCACCGAGATAAGCATAATCTAGATTAAATCACAACCGAGTTCATTTTACAAATCTTACACAATAATTCACCAAGATAGCAATTTTGGCCTAAACTACTAACTAAGCTAACAAATCATGGCAAGAATTCATAACGACACCATCTAACCCGTTTAGGCCCTTACGTGACGGCAAGCTCTCTTGATTATCAATAATTACATTTTATTAAATCACTAACCATTTCTAGTATCATGATGCATACATTTAAACCAAGTTAAACTAGTTAACCAAATTCAAAGTTTACTAATACAAGATTAATTAAGCTTCATTTTTCAATTATCTTAACTAACCAAGCACCAATCATCCAACATAATTACTTATAATCAAGAATTCAATATCAATAACAAGGTTGCAAACTAATCATCAAAGGTTAACATAGAAAATACTTCAAATGTCATTACAAACAAAGTTTAACAAACTAATGGTTATAATCTAGCAAGGGATTGTTGTGTTTTTGCCCAAAGGCTACAATAATACATAAATCATAATCTAAGTACTTGAAAGATTAACAAAAACTTGGAAATATTAGAAAATCAAACCATAAACAAGTACTAGACTAAGGATCCGGGTAGTAATCGAGCTAATCGAGACAATGTGGCTTGAATCCGGGTGAAAGCTAATGCCTCCGGAGCCTGAAAATCGCCTGAGAGCTCTCCAAAAATCCAGAATATCGAGCAGAATGTTTCTGCTGTGTTTTTATACTTTTTGCTGTTGCACGGTCGTTCCAGGTATGGAACGACCGTTCACTTTATTCAATTATTGGAGATGGGTCACCATACTGCATACGTCATCGGATCGTTGACCAGATCTGAAATGGCACGACCGTTCCTGGTGTGGAACGGTCGTTCAGTTCCGGGCTTCATGTTGCACGCCAAGTCGCACCTACCGTTCAGTTCCGAGACTCTGTTGATTCACCGGAGACGCACGGTCGTTCCTCAGATGGAACGACCGTTCTTCACCTAGTCGCTTGTTTCCCTGGAACGCCCAGCCGCACCGATCGTTCATTGCCGAGATGATCAGCGTTGTCGGAGATGCACGACCGTGCATCAGGTGGAACGGTCGTTCCACAGGCCCAGTTCAGAATCCTTAACAGAAAGTCCGCAGCTTTGTCGTTTTGTCCGGAAAGTCCTCGTTTTTGCTATCATCTTGTCTGGAATGCAGTTTTAGGCCTGTAAACACAAATGTAGATAAATAAGTATCCGAACGACGGTTTTACGGCCAAAAACGCATAAAATAGGGGTAAAACGGGGGACTAAAATATGTGTAAATTAGTGTGTATCAAATCTCCCCACACTTAAACCTTGCTTGTCCTCAAGCAAGCTAAACTAAAAAGCAATAAAAGACATAAACAAACAAGAACGATAATTTACACACTATTTTATTGAAAACTAATATATAAACGGTTAGCCGGTTTGTCGAAAGACAACATCAAAAGATTCAAACCCAACAAGCATATGCAATTTAAAAAGCGACAACCAAAAAGCCGTGACTAAACATTTAATTGACTCACATGTTAATCTTCACCCAACTCACAATGTTCACACACACTCGGTTTTATTTATGAATCATACATAAAATGTGTATGCGTAAACACTCAACGCCTAGTCAATGAAATGTGCAATAACATAAGCTTGTCATAAGATCTCGTCTCCACCAACTAACATGCAAATAAGTGTAAATCAAGAGGTCTTTACGGGTTGTAACGTTAGGCTTGGGCGAAGGGTATGGAAGTGGACATTTAAAATGGCGAAAACGGTTAAAACTCGGTAGTAGCGTTTAACTAGCAATAAACAATACAACTTTACATACAAACACCTTAAAAAGGCGACTAAAGCGCAATCGAGCTAATCAACAAGATTTTTAACATTTAAGTATTCAAAATTGCTCGATTTCTATCAACTTCACCCTATTTTAGGGTGTTTTATTTTCTGTTTTTTTTTTTTTCAAACTATACAATGAAATATAAACACTAACAAGCTAGTTAAACTATTATTTTAACCGAGTTTCAACACTAAAAAGGTTTAAAAACATAAAAAGGCTAAATTTGGTTAAGTAGGCGATAATGTGGGTAAATAAAGGTGAACTGGAAGGCTCGACATGGTTAATCCTAAAGGGTAATATAAGGTGAACGGGAAGCACAACACAAAGAACAAGGTACACAACAAAGGGGTAATCTAAGTGCCTCTATCACGTTTACACAAATCCGCACGTTCATGGTCTTAACAAGCATACTAGTGACAAGTTCTAAATTGCACAAAACATCCGGCTCACTCCTATATCCGAAATGAACAAATATATAACAATCTAAGCTCAAATATGCTCACGTAACGGAAGGAATGGGTAAAAGTGTGAAAACTATCATGTAAGTCTTTCTTTGTTTGTCACGCTATCCGGTTTCCTTTTTCAAAAATATTTTGCTTGTCGAGTTTTTATCAAGTCCGATGCTTTCTAAAACATAACCAACCGGTTTATTTACCAACATATACACAAAACACAAGTATTTTTAAATGATTTTTCTGATTTTCTGTTTTTTTTTTTTTTTTTTTTTTTTTTAATATGAGGACAAACAAAGTTAAGTTAACAAAGTTAACCCCCTCCCCACACTTGAACTTCGCATTGTCCCCAATGCGAGACCCGAAATATAGAGAAAGGGATAAAAAAAATACTCCCCTCAAGATGATGTTGGTGCCACGAGACTTCCGAAGCTCTAACTGGTACGTGCTCCGGTCCAAGATCCGATAGACAAAATCTGCAAGTATGTCGTGTACACCCAAAATATAACAGAAAAAGAAAAATCAAACAACCATAATGTACATAAATACGAACATCCAAACAAAATACAAAAGAAATTGTCTGAAAATACATATCCGGGGTGTTTTAAATAAAAGTCAAAATAAACACCCAAATAAAAGTAAAGTACTGAAACATAAAACACCACCAAATGCTACCACTACCGCAAACTACTCATCATCATCATCGTCATCATGCCTCGTGCCAGATGGGCCCTGATCGCCATATCCAGGGGGGTTCCATGGTGGGAACTCCGGCGGGTGCTGAAAATAGTTGGGGTATGCGTGATGCATCTCCCCGAACAAATAAGAAAACCCCGCAGATACCCCCTGGTATAGAGTATCCTGGCGCTGCTCTAGTCGGTCATGTGTGGCCCGAAGCTCTGCCTGACTGGCTCTAATCTCGTGCTGGCTAGCCCGGATCTCATCAAAGTATGTACCATGCTGCTCCTGCGTGACACGCATATCCTGGAACTGCTGGTAGAAAGTGGGCCAATCCTCATGCTGATGAAATGCATGATGCTGCGGCGAGTGTGGTGGTGTCGGTGGCTGTGGCTCGTGCTGCTCTCCCATCTCTTCGTCTTCATCCTCATGTTCCTCCTCAGCTGGAGGTAACGGGTCCCATATCTCTCCATTCAAACCCCTCAACCTATCTCTCCCATCTAACTCAGCAATAACCCCCATAAACTTCAGAGACCGGATATCAACATGCACCCCCTCAGTGATCAAAGTGAGACCCCTAAGCACCCCCGGCGTCATATATCGCTCATTGTACGCGATCTCGGTCACGTACTGCCCGCCGTGGATCTCACTATTGTGGGTCCGCCCTGAACACTTGACAAAGTACTCAACCATTCGCGCGGCGAGGTTGATCGGTGCTTTGTCAACCAACGCATAAAGAAAAAGCAAGTCAGGTGTTGGACAGTTACCTTGACTGTCCATGCGTCCACATATAGAATGGCTGAAAACATGGTGCATCACTCGCACCAGAGGGTCTCGAAGGCGCGAAGCCTTTGACATCCGTGGGTTGTATGGGCCCCCAATAGCGTTACGTGCCCAGAATGCATCTCGCGCTGCATCATTAGGGAAGTTGAACCGGTCGTTGAAGACGTCGGGATCATCCATGTCCTCCCGCGTATAAATCCCAAGCCTCCGTCCCAAACGACCCACCGACCATGTATGCCATCGCCCACACAACCTGAAGGTGACCCGATTCCTGTAGCGGAAATCAGGTTCTGTATGTGCAACCGGCTTTTCATACTGATACGAGGCGAAGAATTCGATTGTCAACTCCTGGTAAACCGGTCGGTTGCAACCGACCAAGTTTGCAAGCGTGCGGGTCATCATTTCATCTAGGCGATCATACTGGTTGAGGTCACGCATAACCTCCCAGTCCAACCAACGGGGCTCTCCAAACTGTCCCCGCCTCGCCCACAATTCATCGCGCTTCGCGATGCATAGAGCTTCCTTCTCGATGTTGGGGTCAAATTGCAGGAAAGGGTGATCCATCTGTAATGGGGAATATTGTTAGGAAGACAGAAACAGGAGAAAAAATGAGTTGAAAACAAGCGAGCAGCCGATTATGAAGCTACTGTCAAACTGTACTGGCAATATGGCACGGTCGTTCTCCGGGACGCACGGTCGTGCGTCAGCGAGAACTAACAGGCCAGACCAGACGATATCGTGAATCAGCCGGCGAGGCACGACCGTTCCCCACGAGGAACGACCGTGCATCTCCGAATCTGCAGACTTCGACCCCTGAACTTAGAACAATCAGATTTTGCAAAATTTCAACAAGTATTGGGTCAACAGGGGTCTGCAAATCAACCGGGTGTTCACGATACTTCGATTTAACAAGGGTTAGGGTTTCAATTTGTTTATGAAGAGAACCCTAAAAATTCCTTGAAAAATCGGAAGAAAACTACACTAGAAAGAAAGAAAACAAGAAATCTAACACTAGAGACATACCGTGCGAAGTTGGGTGTTTGATCGTGCGAAAAATCGTGCGATATGGTGAAAAATCGCCCTAGAACGGTCTGCAGCGGCTAGGGTTCGCGAATGATGGATTTTGCAGCAGATAATGGTATATATAGTGTGCAAAATGACCAAATTGCCCTCAGCCTGTCGCACGGTCGTTCCCCGGAATGGAACGGTCGTGCGTCACCGAGGTCGTTCAAAACCCACAGCCTGTTCTCGGAGATGCACCGAGGGTGCGATCTGCCGTTCCGGATTGCTCGGAATTGCACGGTCGTTCCACAGGTGGAACGGTCGTGCATCAGCTGCAGATACAGAATTTCTGCAGAAGCTATTTCCAGCAACCGTTTCGGCCGTTTTTCGCTGTTTTTTCGACACACCAACTGTTCTAACAATATTACAATACAGAACCTTCGCCCGGTACGTACGGAAACTAAACAAACAAACGAAAACTACCTAACTAACCTAAATTACGCTAAAACTACAAAAACAAATAAAAGGACAATTTTGCCCTCATAGCGCCAAAGACGCTCCGGCTGCATTTTTGTCGGCGAGTCAGCAGCGTAGGCTCATGCTAAATTTTTGTCGACGAGTCGATAGCAAGACTCAAAGCTAAAAACTAGAAAAACTACTAAAAAGACTAAAAAGACTAAACTACCCCTAAAGCGCAAAATACGCTCTTGCTACATTTTTGATCCGCGAGTCAGTAGCGTAGACTCTCTCCTCCCCACACTTATGATGTGTGCGGGGTTTGGAGTTCAATCACCTCCACCGCCGATTCTATCGGCCCGGCAACGTACAACTTCAACCGGTGACCATTTACCTTGAAAATAACGCCATCCGCGTTCTCTACTGCAACAGTACCATACGGAAACACTTCCTTAACCGTGTATGGTCCTGTCCAGCGTGAATGAAGCTTCCCAGGAAATAAGCGCAACCGTGAATTATAGAGAAGAACAAGATCACCCGCTTGGAATTGTTTGTGGTCCTTCAAGCGTTTGTAGTGACGTTTCTTCGTGCGCTCTTTGTAGAGTACGGAGCTCTCATAGGCTTGGTGCCGCAATTCTTCCAATTCATGAATTTGGAGAAACCGGGCTTCACCTCCGGTTTTAAGGTCCAAATTCGCGGTTTTCAATGCCCACATAGCCTTGTGCTCCAACTCCACCGGTAAATGGCATGCCTTTCCGTATACCAACCTAAAGGGGGTGGTCCCTATAGGGGTCTTATAAGCTGTACGGAATGCCCATAATGCCTCATCAAGCTTGTCCGACCACTCCTTGCGGTTCGCTCCAACCGACCACTCAAGGATGCGCTTAAGCCCACGGTTCGTGACCTCCACCTGCCCGCTCGTCTGCGGATGATAGGGCGTGGACAAACGGTGATGTACACCGTATCGGGACAAAGCCTTTTCAAGCTGTGTATTACAAAAATGAGTCCCTCGGTCACTAATGAGCGCTTTCGGAGCGCCAAATCGGGCGAACAAACTCTTAAGAAACCTTACAACTACTCTGGCGTCATTAGTGGGTAAGGCTTGCGCCTCCGCCCACTTTGATACATAATCAACAGCCACGAGTATGTATTTGTTTCCACGCGAAGGGGGGAATGGTCCCATGAAGTCTATCCCCCAAACATCAAAGACTTCACAAACCTGTATCCAGTTCTGGGGCATTTCGTCGCGTGCCGATATGTTCGTCGCCCTCTGACAAGCATCGCACGCTTTCACCCAACTCTGCGCGTCACGGAAAATGGTCGGCCAGTAAAACCCGGAATCCAACACCTTCTTCGCGGTGAAGTTGGCTCCGTGGTGGCCTCCGGTAGGTCCCTTATGACACTGGCGCAGAATGTCGGTCGCCTCAGACCCAGATACACATCTCCTAATCACCTGATCAGCACCCACCTTGAACAAGAAAGGGTCGTCCCATATGTAGTGCTTGAGATCCGAAAAGAATTTCCTCTTTTGCTGGTGAGTCAACCCTTTTATCAGAATCCCGCAAGCAAGATAGTTCGCAAGGTCGGCGAACCATGGCGACTCATCACATATCTCAACACCCATCAAAGATTCGTGTGGGAACTTGTCATTGATTGAATCCCAACGCGAATCCTCGATGTCTCCGTGCTCTAACCGAGACAGATGGTCGGCAGCTACATTCAAAGCACCCTTTTTATCTTGTATCTCAATATCAAACTCTTGTAGCAACAGGATCCATCTGATTAGACGCGGTTTAGCGTCCTGTTTGCTGAAGAGGTATCTAATGGCTGCATGATCAGTGTATACAACGGTTTTTGAAAGCACCAGATACGATCTAAATTTATCGAATGCGAAAACGACCGCCAAGAGCTCTTTTTCAGTCGTGGTATAATGCTCTTGAGCGTCGTGGAGAGTTTTACTCGCATAGTAGATCGAATGGAAGTGCTTTTCCTTCTTTTGACCCAGAACGGCCCCTATAGCGTAATCACTCGCGTCGCACATGATTTCAAACGACAAACTCCAGTCCGGTGCGACTAAAATAGGGGCCTCTACCAACTTCTGCTTGAGGAGGTCAAAAACCCTCAAGCAATCATCTCCAAACACGAACGGAGCATCTTTCTCTAACAAACGAGTCATGGGTCTGGCGATTTTAGAAAAATCTTTGATGAATCGCCGATAGAACCCGGCATGACCGAGAAAGCTCCGTATAGCACGAACAGAGGTGGGGGGCGGAAGTCGTGAAATAACGTCGACCTTAGCTGGATCGACTTCCATGCCCGCGTGAGAGATTTTGTGTCCCAGAACTATGCCCTCCTTCACCATGAAGTGGCATTTCTCCCAGTTCAGGACCAGATTGGTCTCCTCACACCTCTTCAACATTCTTTTCAAATTTTCCAGACACTGATCAAAGGAATCCCCAAATACCGAAAAATCGTCCATGAACACCTCCATGGAATCCTCAATCATGTCGTGGAAAATTGCGACCATACATCGCTGGAAAGTAGCCGGCGCATTACACAGCCCAAACGGCATACGCCGGTAGGCGAATGTACCGAAAGGACAGGTAAACGTGGTCTTCTCCTGGTCCTCAGGAGCGATAGGAATTTGAAAGTAACCCGAGAACCCATCCAGAAAACAATAATATAACTTCCCTGACAGACGCTCCAACATTTGATCAATGAATGGAAGCGGGAAGTGGTCCTTGCGGGTGGCGTCGTTGAGTTTGCGATAATCGATGCAAACCCGCCATCCAGTGACCGTCCTGGTTGGAATGAGCTCATTCCTATGGTTCGTGACCACAGTCATGCCCCCCTTTTTGGGCACTACCTGCACAGGGCTAACCCAAACAGAGTCGGAAATGGGATAGATCATACCAGCATCTAACAACTTAATCACTTCCTTTTTAACGACCTCTTGCATGTTCGGGTTCAGCCGCCTCTGGTGCTGCGCACACGGCTTGAACTGATCCTCCATAAGAATTTTATGTGTACAGAAGGAGGGATTTATACCTTTAATGTCCATGATTTTCCAAGCGATTGCTTTCTTATGAAGTTTCAACACATTAAGCAGTCTGCTCTTCTCTTCTACCGCCAAACCAGATGAAATAATGACAGGCAAATGATGCTCCTCATCCAAAAATGCGTACTCTAGGTGCGGTGGGAGCTCTTTAAGCTCCAAGGTAGGAGGATCTTCCACTGAAGGCTTCGACTTCACTTCACTCTCGCGATCAATTTCTGTGAAACGATCCGGACTCTGGGGACTATCATCACCAATCTGATAGACTGGCTGCTCTAAATAGTGGCCCTCCTGCGTAATGCCATCTAAGTCCCCACACAACAGATGTGTGTCCGAATCTATCTCCTCGATCGTACCCTGGAAATGCGTGCTCACATAAGTGTCGACAATGTCAACATAATAGAGCGCGTCGTCCTGACTCAGAGGATGCTGCATAGAACGTTTAATGTCAAACGTCACATGCTCATCATCTACTCGGAGTGTGATCTCGCCAGCCGCCACGTCCACAATCGTCCGGGCGGTATTCAAAAACGGGTGTCCGAGTATCAGAGGCACTCTCGAGTCCTCATCCATGTCCAGGATAACAAAATCCACGGGAAATACAAACTTGTCAATCTTAACAAGCATATTCTCTACAAACCCGCGTGGATACTTGATAGAACGATCCGCAAGTCGAATACTCATCCTCGTAGGTGACGGCTCACCTAGATCCAACTTTGTAAAAACCTTATAGGGCATAAGGTTTATACTCGCTCCTAGATCTGCTAACGCATTACTGACTGACAGATTGCCAATGAGGCAAGGAAGCGTGAAACTGCCTGGATCGCCCATTTTTATAGGCAGGCGATTCTGGAGAATAGCAGAGCAGCTTTCATTCATAACCACACAAGACATATCCTCGAGTTTTTGCTTGTTTGAGAGGATGTCTTTCAGAAACTTCGCATACTTTGGCATCTGTGCCAAAGCTTCAACAAACGGTATGTTTATATGCAATTGCTTAAACATCTCAAGAAACTTACCGTTTTGTTCATCCATCTTCTGCTTCTTCAACCTTCCTGGATAGGGCACTGGAGGCTTGTAACCTGTGACCGGCTCCTGGACTTGTGCTGTACTTGCTGGGCGTAGCCTGGCATGCACCTCGTCCGGTGTGCTAGTCGGGACCGCTTCAGTGATCGGTGGTGAGTCCGATATGACGGGTCCGGTAGGTTTTCCACTCCTGGTCATCACAGCGTTCACATCCCTGTGCCGGCTCGGGTTTGTCTCAGTATTGCCTGGGAGACCACCCTGGGGTCTCTTCGACATCATCTGTGCCAGCTGACCAACCTGATTCTCTATGTTCTGAATAGAGGCCTTATGACTCCTCATTTCCCCCTCATGAGAGAGAAAACGATCCTCGCTCTGCTGATAGCGTTTTTCAACTAACTGATTCGCGCTCGAGAAGTTAGTGAGAAGCTGGGCCATCATGTCCTCCAGCTTAGAACTAGCCTGAGGGGCCTGCTGCTGGGAGCTGCTCCCAGTGCCCTGATTCGGATATGAGTAAGGACGCTGCTGATAGGGTTGGCCATATTGCTGGAACTGCTGACCCTGACCTTGCGGTTGCGCTGGAGCACGCGGAGTAAATCCCAAAGGATTTTGATTCCCTGTGTTCGCACGCCACCCAAAATTTGGGTGATTTCTCCATCCGGGATTATATGTGTTGCTGTAAGGGTTGTTCTGAGGCCTAGTTTGATTACTCACGAAATCTACCTCTTCGTGGCTCCCGTATTCGATTCCCTGAAAACATGCCCCAGGCTCGTGTGACACTCCACACTGGTCACATCCCGAGCCCGCATGCGCAATCATCTGGGACCTGTCGAATCTCGATGCGAGAGCCGAGATTTGTGCAGTAATGGCCGTATAATCGTCTACAGCATGAACTCCTGCTCGGGATCCTGATGATGATGTAGCCCGACCTCTATCTCCTTCGCGGCGAGAGCTAGACTTCAACGCAGCCTTTTCAATGATATCGTAAGCCTCATTGGGAGTCTTTGTCCCCAAATCACCTCCTGCATTCATATCTAATCGCTCCTGCGTATTGTAGCTCAGCCCCTGATAGAATGTCAAGACTAACTGTCTCTTGGTGAACCCGTGATGTGGAACATCAAGTAACAGATCCTTGAATCTCTCCCACGCTGCATGCAACGACTCACCCTCATCCTGACGAAAGGTCACCACTCGGTTTCTCAACTTGGTTGTCTTCTCGGGTGGAAAGTACTTTTTCATAAATAGCTCCGCCAACCCATTCCAGGTCCTGATGGACCCAGCTGGCTGTGACGTAAGCCACGCTCTGGCTTTGTCACGCAGTGAGAAAGGAAACAACCTCAACCGAACGACATCCTCCGAAACATCCCTCATTTTAAACGTGGAACACACTTCGAGAAAAGCCGCAATATATCGTCCGGGATCCTCATGTTCGCGTCCGTCGAACTGCACCGAATTCTGCACCATATTAATTATACTAGATTTAATTTCAAAATCAGGTGCATCTATAGTAGGTCTAAGGATACTCGGCTCCAGGCCTGTCGCACCAGGCTGATTTGACTCATTCAACGGTCGCTCGTCGTCTGCCATTATTGCGTTCCCTGCTGCCCTTGAGCCCTCGGCTTCAACGGGTACCACCGAATCCGGCCCGCCAGATGCGAGCAGTAGCCCAACCGCACGCCCTTTCGCGCGAAGACGCCTCCGAAGATCACGTTCGGGTTCGTCTGACGGTTCAACAAGTTCTGGAGCGGGGGTCGAGAACATCTACCTGCAAACGAAAGATTGACACGGTGAATATTTTATTAATAAAATAATAATGCTGTGGTTTTTTTTTTTTTTTTTCAGCTGAATAGAAGCAGAAAGTTATTATAAATGGGCTGAAAATTTTATAAAAATCCGAAAATGAGCCCGAAATTTTATAAAAAAATTCAACACAATAAATAAATGAATCGACTAATACAAAAATGGCTTTAGGGGCCGAAAACCCAAAGAATAAATAAATAAATAAATCCGGATCAAATAAATAAATGGAACAAAAATAACGCAAAAAAAAAATAAATCGAATAAAAACAAGAAATAATCACAAATAAATAAACAAATAAACAATCAAGAAATTATACACAAATATTAACAAGTATATACACCGATAACCAAATGACTCGGGTCGTTCCTAAAACTCGCCATTTCCCCGGCAACGGCGCCAAAAACTTGACGTGTGCGTATATATACATAATTTTTGCAATGAATTACACACGATTGGGTTTTAAATTTATAAAAGTGATTATTACTTTTACATCAAAACACACACGAAAGAGGCAAGTGTACCCCGTCATATATGTAATAAAGTATCGGTAAGAACCAAGTATCGATCCAAGGAAATGGGCGGAGAATTTGTACTAGACCTTTGTCACTAAACTACCGGTAAAAACATAGGTTTTGTTGATTTAAACTAAACTAAAGTAAACATAACCAAATACATAATAAAAACATAATATATAGTAGATAAAAAGCCTTGCTAAATACACAACCACAGCATGTCAACTAAGTCAGTTTTGGCACTAGAAGCATTCGGTCAATTTTCCAATTTAAGACAATTAGTATCCCTTTCGGGAATCCTAACATGACAATCATTCGGAAAGCTAAAACGATAAACACACTTTAACCACCTAAAATTGTTCTTTAACGTGCAATTGATAAATGTCTATGAAAATCTCTTAAAAATAAGTTAGTCAGCCGTTAGGATTATTCTAACCTCACTTAAACAAGGAAAGCGACACCGATAAACACAATGCAACCACCGAGATAAGCATAATCTAGATTAAATCACAACCGAGTTCATTTTACAAATCTTACACAATAATTCACCAAGATAGCAATTTTGGCCTAAACTACTAACTAAGCTAACAAATCATGGCAAGAATTCATAACGACACCATCTAACCCGTTTAGGCCCTTACGTGACGGCAAGCTCTCTTGATTATCAATAATTACATTTTATTAAATCACTAACCATTTCTAGTATCATGATGCATACATTTAAACCAAGTTAAACTAGTTAACCAAATTCAAAGTTTACTAATACAAGATTAATTAAGCTTCATTTTTCAATTATCTTAACTAACCAAGCACCAATCATCCAACATAATTACTTATAATCAAGAATTCAATATCAATAACAAGGTTGCAAACTAATCATCAAAGATTAACATAGAAAATACTTCAAATGTCATTACAAACAAAGTTTAACAAACTAATGGTTATAATCTAGCAAGGGATTGTTGTGTTTTTGCCCAAAGGCTACAATAATACATAAATCATAATCTAAGTACTTGAAAGATTAACAAAAACTTGGAAAGATTAGAAAATCAAACCATAAACAAGTACTAGACTAAGGATCCGGGTAGTAATCGAGCTAATCGAGACAATGTGGCTTGAATCCGGGTGAAAGCTAATGCCTCCGGAGCCTGAAAATCGCCTGAGAGCTCTCCAAAAATCCAGAATATCGAGCAGAATGTTTCTGCTGTGTTTTTATACTTTTTGCTGTTGCACGGTCGTTCCAGGTATGGAACGACCATTCACTTTATTCAATTATTGGAGATGGGTCACCATACTGCATACGTCATCGGATCGTTGACCAGATCTGAAATGGCACGACCGTTCCTGGTGTGGAACGGTCGTTCAGTTCCGGGCTTCATGTTGCACGCCAAGTCGCACCTACCGTTCAGTTCCGAGACTCTGTTGATTCACCGGAGACGCACGGTCGTTCCTCAGATGGAACGACCGTTCTTCACCTAGTCGCTTGTTTCCCTGGAACGCCCAGCCGCACCGATCGTTCATTGCCGAGATGATCAGCGTTGTCGGAGATGCACGACCGTGCATCAGGTGGAACGGTCGTTCCACAGGCCCAGTTCAGAATCCTTAACAGAAAGTCCGCAGCTTTGTCGTTTTGTCCGGAAAGTCCTCGTTTTTGCTATCATCTTGTCTGGAATGCAGTTTTAGGCCTGTAAACACAAATGTAGATAAATAAGTATCCGAACGACGGTTTTACGGCCAAAAATGCATAAAATAGGGGTAAAACGGGGGACTAAAATATGTGTAAATTAGAGTGTATCAACTTGTATCACACAAGTACAAGTCGCCATCTTTTGTTTATGTATATGTTCTTTGTATGTTCAATCTTTGTGAGGGTCGTGCCCTTGTTTGTCGGGTCTCGCCCGTTTGTCATGCCTTTGCACTTTATGTATGTAATGTATTTTTGTAAATATATATTTTACTTCTCAAATATATATTCATTCATACAGTCCCTTTTTAAGGTAATAGATGTTAAAAATAATTTATATTTTTAACTTTTCATGTATGTTACTTATATTATTTTCCCAAAAATAAATATAAGTATTTCGTAAAATAATATCCTCAATATTATTTTGGTACAAGTATTCTTAGGAAAGTATACTTGTATTTTATGTAAATACTTGTGTATTTTGTATTTTTCACCAACAATCAATACTTTGATTTCTATTACTTTCAGGAATTAGATTTCTTAAAAATAATATATTTTTAAGACTTGTAAGAAATATATATATTTTGTCATGCTATAAAATATATATAATCATTCTCGTTATTCACCCGATTTTTGTATACTTGTATACTTATGTATTCTCATGTAATTGTATGTGTATTTTTGTATTCATACTCCTTGGGAGTATTTAGTGTATTTTCAAGTCCTTAATACACTATTACATATAATACACACAGTATACACTTAGCACAAAAATTGGTGATCACTAAACATATATATTTTCCCAAAAATATACATTCTTAATATTGATTTTAACTTGAAGAAATCACCATTTCTTGGCTTGAAATTTACACAAAAAAAAATAGGGAAACCTTGGTAATATATTTTTTTTAGGTGCTTTTTTTAGGGAATAAGTTTAACCAAAACTTATATTTTTCTAAGTGTCAAAATTTTATAAAAATTTTGACATAATTTCCCCTAAAAATGAAGGTTTCCCATGTTTTCAAAACATGTGTTTATTTTCTTTTCAACTTCAAAACAATTTTCCAACAATAATCATCAACTACAAACACTAATTCTTCCATACGAAACATCATGGTGAACTTGATTCTTGTTAAAAATGTGTAGTCTTTTAGATCTACACTTAACATGTTATGATCTTTTCAAAAATAAGTGTTCTTGAATATTTTAAACGAACTTATGTGAAACTTTATTTTATTAACCAACTCATCCATGAGTTTAATGGTCTTTAAAGTTTGTAAATCATGTTCTAAAAACACTTTTATGTTTATTAGAAGGATCATTATTTTTAACATCATGTTTAACCATGGATCTTTCAAGATCCATGCTTAATATTTTTAGATCTTTCATAAACAAGCTTTGTGTTAAACTTTTAACAAACTTTTCATAGATATTAGTTTCAAAAATTAGTTTAACACACACTTTATTACTTCAAGATTACAAGTTTATGTGTAAAAATTCCTATTTCAAGTTCACATTATGTAACAACCCTCGGTAAAACCGACACCCTCATAATATTTCCGACTCTCTAGAATATTTGAAAATGTCCCAATATGTCTTATATTACACCCCGTATGTGAAAACTGATCCCGAATTATGTTTTAACATATAAAATAAATCAAAAACAATAATTATTAAGTTGAGGCGGGCCGCGTAGACCCACCCCAACCAGTTACGCGGGCGGTATGAGGGTGTAGACTGGACTTCGTTGACTTCTTTAGTTCAGGCGGGCCGCGTGAGATGTAGATTAAGCTTACGCGGGCCGCTAGAGATCATCAAACGCGGAGACATCCTAGGCCGACACGTGTCGACATCGTGGCGGACCTATACAACGACTCAGCCAAGCTATTCTGTTGACCAGGATTGACGCGGGCCGCGTAACCCTGGCCTGTGTTTTACGCGGGCCGCCTGGGAACCAGATTTCAGCAATATAAATAGAACGCATCAGTTTTCGTTTTCCATCCCTCATTCTCAATTCTCAATCTCGAAATCTCTGATAATAGGCATAATTTTCAAGTATAATACCCCTAATTAGCGAGGTTCTGCTCCGTTGTAAGTATTATAACCCTAGTTTCGTAATAGTTACGCTGCCCGATTGATTTAGGGTTCCGTAACAACTGTCGTGGTTCTGCCCGACGTAGTTGTTGGAATGCCGTCTCGGGGAGGGTATCATTAATATTTTCAAAGGGTTATGGTACTAACCAATGTACATTTGTATAAATTATAGATTATATCCAGGAAAACCTTACGAGAAGTCTAAGATAGCAATGTGAGTTTATCCTCTTTTTGTTAAACTTTTTGGAATGTTTTACAAAACCTTAATTGTTTACAATGTGATTAAGCGGTGATTGAGTCTTTGTAGTTCTTCAATTACTGCCGGTATTATGGGGTTTTGTATACAAAATTTATTACTACGAGTAGTAGTAGTAAGTCTGAATGACAGTTCATTACCATTGGACGACGAGTTAGCCAATGGGTAATTTGACCATAGCCATAGATCCGGTCGAGTGGCAAATACTGAATGAGTAATTGTGTAGAAATAAACAATGTGATCGCTCTCAATACTGTCCTAATTGATAAAATGTTTCTTGATTAAACTGGGATTCACTCACCAGTATTTCCGACTGAAAAATGTTTTTAAAACGCGTTACAGGTAACACAATGTGAACAGCCAATTAATGAAAAGCCAGCTGGAGAGCACTGAAGGCTTGGGAAAAATGTGGCTATAAAAGTGACCTAATAAACGATGTTTTAAATTCAATAAAATAGGGTTTGTCCCTATAAATGTATTGTAATAAGAAACTTGGGTTTTGCCCATGTGTTTATTAATATCAAGTATGGTGGTTTTACTCTGATAAACATTTCCTAACTACGGTCCTGATGTAAATTCCGCTGCGAGATTTAAATAACATGATACCACTGAAACTCTAAGATCGCGTCCGCCCGTTCCCGGGAACCAGGGATCGGGGGTTGCGACACATTATGCTTCACATGTTCATCTTCAAGTCTAACCATGGATCCTTCAAGATCCATGCTTAAACTTGGTAGATCTAAGCTTTAACATACTTGATCTAATCATAAACTCAAGATATAACATAAACAACTTCATTACATAGACTAAAAATTCATGTAATCACTTATTTTCTTCATGAATATGTTAGATCTTTTCATTTTTAACATTAGAAGTTAAGTTGTTTAGATGGTGAAACTTGTACATAACATAAACATGACTTAAATTAGTGATCAAGAAGTTTACTACTAGCTCTGATGGCTAGGGAAGTGGCACATGAAGTTTGATGATGAATATGATAGAAAATAGGTGGTTAAAGACTCCTCAAAGAGGTCCTCCAAGTTTCAACACTTCAAGCTTCCTTAGATAACCTCTTTACACCCTCTAGTAACCTTAGAATGGTTGGAAGATGAATGAAAATGGATGATGTAGGGTGTGTGTGGGTGAGCCGAGAACAAAGAGAGAGGGAGGAAGAAGATGGGGTGAAATGGAAGTGTGAGTGGTGTAGGATCTTATAAAGATCTTCCATATCTTTCTTATGGCATATTACTAGAATATTCCTCTTACACAAAATCTAATATAATCTAATAAAATAAAATGAAATCAAATAAAATCAAACCAAATCTCCATGTGGGACCCATAGGGCCGGATTTGGTGAGGGGGGGGGGGGGGGGGTAAAATGTAAAATTTTGGAAGTTGAGGGTTTATGATGCAAACTAGAAGGTTTAAGTTAGTATAAGTGTGTTTAGGTGTTTTTATGATTTTTAAGGTGTTCTAGCATCAATACTATTTTAATATCATAAAAACATTACTTCTAGTCAAATTTTGATGTCCCAGTTATTTTCCGGTTGTTCGGTTCATTACGGTTCGTTAAAGTGCTGAATTGCGCAGTTTCACTAGGTATAAAGCACTTTTTGTGGCAGTTTTTATTCCCAACACTTTGTAAGTTATTTTGGACAATAAAACATAAATTCAACATGATATTAATGCGCTTAAAAGCTGATTATAGCTGAATTGTTGCTGAATTATGCTAATTTCAGCATTTTAGATAAGTTTCGGGTGCTTTTTAGTGCATAGTTTAGGTTCCAGAAAGTTTATATGTTAACCCTTGTATCCACACTTGGGTTTTAATGTATTTTAGACGTTGGGCCTACTCCTAGGCCCCAATTCTATTGTCTGATTGTTTTCTGCAAAACTGCTGACACAGTGTGTCTTACCGGTGAGTTTACTAGTCTTTCTGACGCAACGCTAAAGTAATGCATACAGCAATATTTGAAGTATAAAACGTGCATGAATTCACATGTATAGCATGAAATTAGACAATGTTGACATTTAAGCACATAATTGCAGATATTTATTAATAATTAGACTGTACAGAAATTACCGGTTTTGTGCCAGTTGTCACACGTATCGTGCCTCCACTTAGGCTACTGGGTATTGGGACCGTCCCCGGAGCGTCCAGGAACGGCGCTGTCACGACCCCCGACCCACCTTGGACGGAATCGGGAGCCGCGAACAGCCAAGTGGTACCGGTGATTATTTTGAAAAATATTGCAGCGGAAATTTCATCAGGACCGTGAGTTAGAAAAAATATCAGAGTTTAGAAAACACCGGATTTTATTTATTAAACAGATGGGATAAACCCATGTTTTACAAAGGTAGCTTTAATAAGGGATAAACCCAATTATATAAAACAATATTTCTTAATTTAATTTAATTAATAAAATAAGCCACTTCTTGAAGCCTTTCAGTGCCGTGTCCATCTCTTACTCCAATCTACTGTAATTACATGAAACGCGTTTTAAAAAGGTTTTGTCAGCAGGAAATACTGGTGAGTTCATTCATTTTGCTTAAAACGACGCATTTGTTATAATTTACAGTATTAAGATAGATTACAATGTTTCCTGATATCAACCAACTATCCACGGTATTTGTCACTCGACTCGTTTCTGTGACTATGATCATATCACTATTGGGTCCTGTCACCCAATAGTAACGTATATCACTAATTAGGCTCGCCCACCTAAAGTGATAAAAACAGCAGTAATGTGCACAATACCCCACATACCGGCTGTAATTTGGTGATTACATAAACTTAATCCCTGTAATTATAACTTTGAAAATATTAAAGAATTTATAAAGCACTTTGATAAAAAGAGAATGACTCACATTATAAGCATGCAGATTTATACGGGCAGAGTTTAGCCTACTGGTTAGCCTTGATATTGCAGATTTATACAGGCAGAGCTTAGCCTATTGATTAGTCTTGTAACCTAGTGCACACGAACTAGGTAAGTAACTAATACAGCATTTACGATAACTCACGAGATTAAAACCCTCACAACGAATGACAAAGTGCAATACTTAAACATCCATCGAATTCACGACGAATGACAAAGCATTAACCCTAATTTGGGCAGCACTTAAACATCCATTAGATAGTTTAATCGATCGGATATTTAATCGTTGCAGCGATCGAGTTATTACCCTGTATTGCGGCAGCGATTCGTGATTCGTGTGTGTTTTTGTAGTAAAAAGACTATAATTCAGTGTGTATAATGAATTTTTACGCCGTTCCAACTCCAGAATGCAAGTCCCAAACCCCACTATTTATACTTGAAATTTGACCCCCTCGCGTGACGCGAGGGGTACCACCTTGGGCGTCGCGTGGCGCGAGGGGTCACTACTCTATTATAGAGTAGCCCCGTGTGTTTGTAGCCTTGCTGAGTCAGTGGATTGTTAAAATTCGTTTTTGACAGCAATTTAAGTGGATAATCGTAACTAGGGAATACCCCCCCTGAGTTTTAGGGGCCCTGATCCTGATTCTGATTGTTCTGAAAATTTTAGGGTTTACTCAGAATCACTTGGGTGTCTCAATTAGGGTTTCCTATTGGACCAAATGTAATAATAATTAGGACTTTTAATGAGAGTTGTTACAGGCGCCGCCCAGCACATCGTGCCGCCCCCCCTCCCCGTCTTCAGCGTCGAGAACAAGATGTTGGAGCCAGTCCATGTGAAGACAAAAAAGATGTGGAGCGTCCCCCGGCCGGGACAAATCAAAGAAGGAGCCGGTCCATGTGAAGTAAAGTCACGCCTAGCGGGAGAAAAGTTAGGCGAAAATGTGCGATTGTCCGATGAAAAGATTCGGCTCGAGGAATGGGAAATATTAATGATGGATGTCGATAGTTATCCCGAGCCGAAACGTTCGACTTTGATAAAACTACAAAACGACGTCATGAAGAAGCATCAAAATGGTTGATTTTTTTTAAGTTTATGTTTTTTTTTTAATTTATTAGGATTTTTTTTTAAGTTTATGTTTTTTTTTTAAGTTTATTTAATGTTTTTTAATATTAATGAAAATATTTTGTTAATTTATTTGTTAAATGTTAAAAAAGTAGAAGATTAAAATAATAAAAAATAAAAAAGTGGTGGGGTAGGATCATCTAGGATCATCCTCCCATTTCCACTAGTTTTGTGATATGAACCATCCTTGGAAGGACTATGATGTGGCGCCTACTTGGCGGATCATCCTCCAAAGGAGGATGTGCACCATACCATGTAGCCTTTGGCCTTTGGGTATACTTTAACCTAACTTAATTCCACCTAAGTGACACATCAACTTTTTTTCCTCATTTCACTTTGTCTCACTCTAAGGAAATGGTTTAACATGTTAACACATAACTCATTTAATCCACTTTAACATTGGGTTTTGTCTAAAAAAGAAAATAATAATTAATTTAATCTCTTAACATTGGGTTAACATGTTAACACATAACTCATTTAATGCACTTTAACACAAGGATGGAGTGGTTTGCAATGTTAGTTAACATGTCATGTCATGTCATTGTTAACACTCTAGATGTTAGGCTATTGGGTATACTTTAATGCCCCTTAACTACATGTAGGCACCACATCACCTATTTGACCATCTTTCACATTCACCACACACCAAGGAAATGGTTTAACCCCGTTAACTCCTCTTAAAATTAATTAAAATACATATATATAGCATGTTGTTGTGTGTGTACAAATTTTGCAATGCTTGATTCTCTCCCTCTCTCTCCTAGTTAACATCTTAACATGTGAAGTTTTTAATGCCTCTTAACACCCTTCAGGAGCGGTTTAACAAGTGTTAACCGATGCCAACTAGGATTAACACCAATGGATGTTAGAGTATACCAGGTGGCCTTAGAGTACACCTCATGGCCTTAGAGTCAGATTTGGCAGCTTTAATAATTGAATCTTGTCCTTAATAAATAATGCGACATCTTAACAACACATAATTGAGTAAGTATATATTATATTAAATACAAGTGGCATCTTTATTAAAGCCAAATCAAATATCTCATAAATAAATAAAGATGTTTGTGAACAATCCGTCTCCCTCACTCACGTGCACCCCATGCCCATGCCCATATGGCCCTTTCTGGTTTATTTGTTTGCGGTGAATATTTTATTAATATATCTCTTTGCGACAATTTTTTAATATTATCCTATATATTAATAAACCAAGCTTATGAATAGTAGTTGTCACATCACGATGAATAGTAACGAATAATAAGTTTTCTTTATTGGTTGGTTGTCTTTGTTGACTTCTTTATAGTGACTTCCATCCTTTGATGTTATTGTTTATATACTTTTGGTTTCTTTAATATGATCTATTTGTATATTTGGTAAAGTGGTTTGTGTGGTGTTTTGGTTTGCAAAAGGGATGGGTTCATCGTTGTATCGTTGTTTCATCGTTAATCACTAGTAACGTACGATTGTACGAACAATAATGCTATCGCACAACTTTTTGTTGTTTTTTTAAACTTTTAATGATTTATTTATTTTAGTTTCAGGGGTAGGGATGAGCACGGTGCCAACCGATACCGAATCCGAATCGGTACTTGTACCAAAAATGCTGGTTACGGTACCGGTTTATGAAGGTAAAACCGGTGGCGAACCGGTACCATGAACGCCAAAAGTCGGTACCGAATTGTTACTTAATATATTTCGGGAAATTCGGTACCGATACCCAATACCATTGGCTCATATCTGACCATGAGTTTCATACGAACATCATTACCATATAACTTTTTTGGTTGATTTTCTTCAGGTTCTCTTTTAATGTTTTTTTTTTACATTTTTTTAATTTTTGTCAGTGGTTCCATGCGCAAGGCTCTCGCAGTGATTTCAAAATACATATAAACACATACTAAATCACAAAAGAAGTACGCCGCAACGCGGCGACCATAATAAACCTAGTTATATTAATGTGTACTTCCCTACAATATATTAATGCGCACCCCATGCCCATGCCCATGCCCATGCCCATGCCCATGCCCATATGCCCATATGGCCCTTTCTGGTTTAAAGTTCCTCCCATGCCATATTAGTTTATCCATTGTGATGTTGAATCATCTCAATTCTCAAACTTGTTAGATGAATCAATCATCTGTGATAGAGAATCAAATCCGTTCATCCTGTCCCTTAAACCCTTTAAACAATAAAATAATCAGGGCCGGCTCCGAAAATCACAAAAAAAAATTTGGCCTTGTGCGAGATAAAAAAATTGGGCCCTATTCGAAAATCTTCATTTAATATAAACTCATCAATCACTAAAAACTATATGGATGCATGTAATTTAAATAGTTATTATTAGCCAAGTTTATGAAAATTTATTAATTAAATAGAAAGATGCAATTAACAAAATTAAGCATTAAATGTCACTAAAGAAAAACCAATAAAGGATTTGGAGACCTTGCGTCTCCTTGTTGTTTAAGCGAGACAATAACCACTAGTACAAGGGTTTATTTATGTTATTTCTCGACTTAGTGCATATATATTGTATCTTATGTAAACAAAATTAAAAAGATTTGGGCCCTCAGAGGGTTTGGGCCTTGTGCCGTCGTCCACCCTGCACCCCCTAGGGGCCGGCCATGAAAATAATTACTATATAATGCCTCCCTCGTATCGTGCTTGTAGCTTTAATAATTGAATCTTGTCCTTAATAAATAATGCGCCATCTTAACAACACATAATTGAGTAAGTATATATTATATTAGTACAAGTGGCATCTTTATTAAAGCCTAATCAAATATCTCATCGATAAATATATAAATAATGATTTGTTTGATCTTTGTGAATAAACTGGTTCTAATATTAATACACTAACCAATAACTATACTAGACAAAGGGCTTTAAGGGACAAGATGAACGGATGTGATTCTCCATCACAGATGATTGATTCATCTAACAAGTTAGAGATGATGAAACATTACAACACATAAACTAATATTAGCAACTGAATTGATACATATTGTGACTGAAGAGCATATGTAACTAATCCAATGGACCAATACTCCTTAGCAATGGATTTCTATAACAACAAGACTTAGTCACAAGATAATCAATGTTACGATTACAAAGTAAACAACAAACCTCGATTTGTTGTTTAATTTATTCACAAATGTTTGCATAATATATTTATGCGTATATGCGCATACATCACAGATACATTTTGATCCTCATACTATACAGTATACATGCATAAACATATGCACATAATATATTATATAACAATGTCCTACCGTTATAGCATGTACTTTATATCATATACTCATACTAGGTTAGAACCATGTGTATTACACGGGTTGAATAAATGTAATTTTATATATCAAATAATAAAAAATATATCTTTAAAAATCTCGTTTATTACACGGGTTGAATAAATGTAATTTTATATACCAAAAAATAAAAAAATATATATTTAAAAATCTCATTTATTAAATGGGTTGAATAAATGTAATTTTATATATTAAATAATAAAAAAGTTCTATTTTTAAGAACCCCGTGTATTGTACGGTTTGAGTAAATTTAATTTTATATATTAAATAATGAAAAAAATCACATTTATTTTTAAGAACCTCATGTGTTTTACGGGTTGAGCACATGCAATTTTATATACCAAACAATAAAAAAGTTATATCTTTATAAACCCTATGTATTATATGAATTGAATAAATCTAATTTTATATACTACATAATAAAAAAAGTTATATTTTTAAAAATCTCGTGTATTACACGAGTTGCATAAATGTAATTTTGTATAGTAAAAAATAAAAATGTTATATCTTTAAAAAAAACCTCGTTTATTACACGGGTTGAATGAATCTAATAAAAATTTATATCTTTAAAAAAACTAACGTATATACTCGATATACGATGGATGAGGTGATTGCGGTGATGTTTCTTATAAATGTAACGTAAACATAGTGATTACCGTATTTGAGTTGAGAGTTGAACACGAAAATAAAAGTATAAAACCAATAAACATTGATTAATATTTTTGTTTACCCCTTAACTACTTTATATTTAGCGTACGTCTTTTGTTAATAAAATAAATAAATCATTTACATTATATTAATTTATATTTAGCGTACGTCTTTTGTTAATTTCAGGATAAATAATTTTGAAATCTGATAAATATTTTAAAATATTATATTATCTCCTATACGAATTGTTTAAATTTATATTAAATTTAATTTTATAATTATCTTTTAATTGATATAAATTATCTATAAAAAACAGACGGCTTGATTGAATGACATGTGTCCTCCTATTGGTTTCTTTTATTATATAGTATAGACTATGTTAGTTCCCCGTGTGTTACACGAGTTGAACAATTTAAACTATATAGTATAGATATTTCCTGTAAATGCAAAACAAAGACAGAGACATTTACATACCATATTGACATAAATGAGTTAATATAAATGTAACCCATCAACTCGTACATATTAATTAATGTCGTAGAGTTCGATAAGACGGCTCTAATGTCGGTTGAATGAGGTAAATCAGAGTCTATTTGATACCCTTTGTATGACTTCTTATTTTTTGAATCTTTGTATTTGATTCTAAACCTATTATTAATATTATTGATAATAATTTTAGTTATATATATATATCAATAATATATTTGATATATATATATATATATATCAATAATATATTTAGTCTAACATATTAATTAATATTATTATGAATTTCGAAACTTGTTTATCTAAGTTTTAGTTTAACAATAGGTTATTGAATTAATAATAAGAATTTGTATTAGATTAGATTAAATATTATTATTATTATTTGTATTAGATTAGATTAAATATTATTATTATTAGTGTTATTAATAATTTTAATCAATTTAATGAGAGAATGACAAGTGTCCCAAAACAGGTTTATTTTATTATATAGTATAGATTATTAGTATTATTAATAATTTTAATCAATTTAATGAGAGAATGACAAGTGTCCCAAAACAAGTTTCTTTTATTATATAGTATAGATACCCAATGCCGGATACCCTTCTATATATAATAGACACAATATACTGTATAATCTACCGTAACAATACCCAATGCCACGTATCATATAAGTTACAAATGTGAAGATTCCAAGAACACTGCAAGAATATATATTATAAGAATTGATAATTGATAAATGATACTAATAAAATATACGTCGTATAGTGGTATACTGATATAGTGATATATCATATATGTATTTGATATTAGATAATTATAAATTAAGTAGGTTAAAATATTTGTTATAACAATGAAACAATTTGTTAAAATGGGAAAAAGACAAATATGTTTACCCTCATTTGTCACCAGGGAAAGATCCAAATGGTTACATACTGGATTCTACACGTATGCACAATTTGTTAAAATGGGAAAAAGACAAATATGTTTACCCTCATTAGCCATTGCTCCCTTGTCCATACACAAGGAAACTGGGTAACTGCCAAAGTAATATATTAGTAAGTTAAAAATCTAAAACTATATTATTATTATTATTATTATATTTATATACTCTTAAATAGAAAGGTCGGTGACCAACCAAATTGACAAAACTGCCCCAATGTTGTCTTTGTTGTTGTGCCATACTGCCATTGTCTTCCACACACCTGCCAAACCTACAATCAATTGCTAATGTCTGCTGCATCTTCACTCAACTACACACCACACACCTACCAGCGATCGGAACACCGCCTATATCATATGTGTTGTTGTCTTCTACCGTCACCATCAACGTGACCACCGTCGTCGCAGAAATCGACAACTTCCGCCGCTGCTCGAAGATGAAGAAGGCGTTAGGTCTCCGATCTAGCTCCGTCGTAGTCCTAGCTCCGGCACAAGTTCTAATGGCGGATCTGGTGGAAAAGTGAAGAAGAAAGGGAGATGGGTTCGTTTTGGTGGTGGATACTTCTTATCTTAGAGTAAATAGCTTTATCCCTTCCAGTTGCCTTCCAAAATCCAGGTACGGTAGCTCTATTTGTGCGAGAACAGTTGGATACTTCTTATCTTTGTGACAAAAGAAATACCAATCATTTTGCTCTTTAGTGCCTAGCCTGAAAGGCTCTGTTTAAGTTCACAAATTAGCATCATCGTTCACTAAAAACCATTTGTGATATGGGTTTTAATTATTAATACATTAATTAAGTGGTTAACATAATTTATTGTGTAGTTAGTATACCTTGAAGATCCCATGGCTCAATTTTGTAAAATCATAGGGTTACGTAGATCTTAATTCTTAGACCAACCCACAATGACGGTTCACCGGCGACGAGAGTAGGGGTCACCGGAGAAACATCCATCTCAGTTTGTGGTTGTTGTCGGCGAGTTTCGGTGAGGAAAAGAACGAGTTATTGTGGTTTAGTGAGATGAGAGACAGAATGTGTGAGGTATTGAGAAAATGAAGTTTGAAACGGAGCATAAAGAAGATTATCTGATTGTTAAATAAAAAATTACTTTAATAGTTTAATTACATTTTTTTACCTTTTTATTCTACATCAATCAATAAAATGAAAAACGCTGGTAAAAAAAAATTAAAAAAAAAATGAAAAACCTTTTGGTATATAAATAGGATATTATTTTATATGAACAAAATTTAATTTTAATGCTGGTACATCGAGGTGATACTTTTATCAAATTTGCTAGATCAATATCAAATTAAGACGTCTGATTGTTATGAGGTTTTAAATGTATACGTTATTTGATTTGATTTGTATGTACAGATTCATGTTCTTTTCAGCTTCAAATAAAAAAATGTATGTTCAGCTTCAAATAAAATAGGTACTGCTTACGACGATTGGAAAAACAACAAACTGAATGCACGTATTACGGCTGTATTCTTTTGCTTTTTCTTTCGCTTACTATGACGTGTGCTGGTATTATAACGACCTAAGCCAAACCGAAAGAACTCCCACCGTGTCCTCACGCCAACGCGCAGGT
Organism: Helianthus tuberosus; assembly: GCA_030545235.1. Taxonomy (NCBI): domain Eukaryota; kingdom Viridiplantae; phylum Streptophyta; class Magnoliopsida; order Asterales; family Asteraceae; genus Helianthus; species Helianthus tuberosus. The sequence continues at coordinate 27,596,689 of CM060381.1, read as the reverse complement.
TGAATACGCGAGTAAATAAATACTTAAAAAGAAAGGTCGGTGGCAAAGCCACCAACCCATTCCACCCCTAAACTTAGCTATAATGGCAAAAGTAACCCTCTAACTTCGTAAATGTCATTTTGACCCCTTCAAATTTCTAAATTTTCGAGTTTACCTTAAAACTAATTTCTTTTGTTTTTATTTTTATGTACGTTTCGGTATAAATTCGAGTTCACCTACGTTTGAGTCAGGTCAATTATAAGATATTTTATTTTTATGTAAGTTTTGAGTTGGAGTACGTTTTGACGTAATTAGGATTACTCTACCTTTCAACATAAATTTGGTCCAAAAACAAGTCAGGGTGATTGTAGTCTATAATTTATCACGTCGCGTATGACGCCGCCGCAACGCGCGACGGGTAAAAAAAACTAGTAAACACTTAAAAGGCTATGTCGGCTGGCGAATCCGACATAGCCAAGTGGCGACCTCTGGTTGGTCACAAGAATTTTTTGTTTTTAACCCTTAACTTTTCTAATTTACGTGTTTAGTCCTTCTACTATAACTATCATAATATACGTGTTTAGTCCCTCTACTTAATAAACTTTATTCCTCATTAGTTAACTTTGCTAATATACATGTTTAGTCCCTCTACTTTAAATTTATTGTCCTTCTGCTCTAGCTTTCCTAATATACATATTTAGTCCCTCAACTTAATAAATTTGATTCCCCATTAGTTTATTTTGCTTATATACATGTTTACGTTTTCTAAATACTTTTCTAATTTTTCCAGTCAATGTAAGACACGTGTCGACATACTTTTGTTTCGGATAAAAAATCGGGTCCTCCCGCCGCGAAGCGCGGGTGCAACACCCTAGTTCATATAAAAACCCTATCTACATAATTGAATGAATTATTATATAAAGTTTTTACCACCTCTAGTCTATGAATACCTAACCTCAATTCGATAATATAAAACTAAAACCTTTGAAGATAGAAGCAATATTATTGGATGTGTTATACTAACTATTACAAATAAATAGAAGCAATATTAGTGGATGTGTTATAACCTAATGAAACTGATTCAATAGGAAAGGTGTTTGCTTTTCCTAGTTAAGTTTTCGAAAATTGAGAAGTGAAATGTATAATCTCATAGAAATAAATAGTTAAAAAACACTATTGTTTAATTATAGATGATTAGAAAGCCTAATCGTCTCAACTTAAACAGGTCGGATAATACAACGGTTTAAAGTTTACATAGTATAATTTTCATGGTTTACGAGTGATAGTTTGGAAAGGTTATAAGCGCATGTCTTGTAGAAGTGTTGAAGTGAAGTTTGGTTGATTTTGGAAAAAAAAAAGATTTTTTTTACCCAACCGCTAACTATAGTTTTGAAATATGATAACATAAACCGTCTAAACTGAACGACAAATAAACTCTTAATGGTCTTCCTTATTCGTGTCAATTGTAAAGGGAGTAGGAGTGGTTATCACTTGCAAAAATCACATCACTCACAACATCCAATCAAGTTCCGCCATGTCATCAACTATTTTTTCATCACTCACAACCTTTTTTAGTGGCAATGGTCATCACTCACAACACTCAACAATAAACCCTCACACCCCCTCACATGTTCCATCACTCACAAGCCATCACTAGTGAATTTTTTCACGGAAATTGTTCTTCACGTGATAAAAGTGCATGGTGCCGGTGGTTTGTTTGTTCCCATCACTCGTGGAATTGCCTATCACGGAGAAAAAATCTCCCACCCCCAGTCCCCTACTAAAACAACTATAAATAAATGCTTTAAATTATACATTAATCATGGTAAGTAAGGAGAAAAAGTTTTATTTTCGTTTCCACTAGTATTTTTACCCGCCGCGCGTTGCGGCGGCGTACCCGGCTCGTTCCGAACTAAATTTACATCAAAACATAAAATAGCTGGAATTTATACCATTAACAAATTCTACGTTGAAACATAGACTAACTCGAAACGTAGATATGTAGTTGCCAAGCAAAGTTTACATCAAAAGTTGGACCAAATAAGTAAATTTTGCGGTTGAAAAGTCCATGATCTCATAAATCGGTGGTGGCTTGCATGCACCTTCCATTTAATTAGGTAGCAATAATATGATGAGAGAAAAGCAAAAGAACAGTATTTCAAACTCTATCGGAAAAAAAAGGTAGGAATACGCGTTTTATGATATTAAGCATAGCTTAATCAAATTGTCTGCAGCCTTGATTTTATTCAAAATTAAACATACCTTTGTATGGAAATATGTTGAAACCCAGTTTGTATGATGCAGAGAGGAGTTAATTGCTGGAGAACGCTAGGGTTTCTGGTTAGATATGGAATCCAATAAAAGAGGACCTGTATTGATAATTTAATAAACGATCAATGATTAATCATATAAGCAGGTTGAAATTCACTATTTATATGATTAATCATTAAGCAGGTTGGTAACACTTAAGTTAAATACAATAAAACAATGTGGGGGGAATCTGAATACTTCTAAATTTACAAATTCGGCATACCGAACAGTCCGGGGCTTCAGGTATCTCCATAAAATCTTCACTTAAAACAGGTACCGCAACGTGTAACTTAACGCAATTAATTAAAACAGGTACTGCAACCTGCAACTTAACGCAATCAAAACCACATAACGACAACATTATGAATCACCATCAACGCAGAACAGTTCTATAGAAACTATCTTCATTATCTGTTGTCTATAGAATATATCAATTGGGTTGAACTTGTGTCTTAACATGTTGATAGAAAACAACATCTATTAAAAACAAATTTTACTTTCTCTGGTGCATTGCATGCTTCCCCACATGATCAGTTCAGTTATCAAAAGGTTTGGCTCTAACATTAGATCTAAAGAAACCAAATTGAGTTTGAAACATATATAACACACACATCATACATATATCAAACAAATGAATATGCTAATTCCAAGTAAACCATAACCTTTCACCTAAAAATTGCAAACCCAATTTGAAAAAAGATGCCCACAATGTCTTTCGATTTCAATTCTATTTCAATTTACAAACCCTAACATCACAATAGCATGAAGATTGAATACATAACGAAAACAAAACGACCCAAATTCATATAATTTGTCTCAAATTTTCCAGTGTCTTTAATAGTATTTGAAGCAACACAACCCCAAAAGATACATACCTGGAGTTTGAAGACTCCTCACCCTTCGGTCATCGGTTTGTGATGGTCCACGTGCCAAAGTACAGCCGGCTCCGCCGTAGCAACGCAGTGGCGCCGTGTGTGGTTAGCAGAACAGGGTGGTCGGGCTCCTTTACTGTCTCATCTCCGATCTCCTCCCACTCTCTATGTTTCTCTCTTTACAACTCTCTCTCTCCTTCCACAATCTCTCCTTCCTCCATATCATACTCAACCATTCGATTAACCGGCAACGGCGGCAGAGAAGTCGTGCTTGCGGCTGGTTACATTCAGAAAAAGAACCTGTTTACAATTGCAGAATAATATATAACAAATTATCCTAGTTCCAGTTCACATTGTTTCTAATGTTATGTGTTGAAAGCGAGATACATCATATATGTAGCTCTTAAGCCACATTCCACATATACACCTTCTTGAGCTACATATATTTTCTAATATTTTTTTTTACAATCCTAACATTTTAATAACAAATGAAAAAAAAAAATAAAAAAAAAATTGATTTGTTGACAGTGGTTTTCTCAGTTTTTAGTTGTTTTCACATGAAGCAGAGAATTATAAGTCTATAACATGTGACTGATAAATCATTCTTGTTATATTATCATTCAAACAGATAAACCCATCAAACCTCATATAATCATTTTACATATCTTACCTGCTAAATCACCTTCCATTTCTCTCTCAAAAGGTTTTACATAGGTATCAATTTCCAACATAACATGCAAACTCAAATTATGCCTTATTTTTTACCAAAACCCTTAACAGTTAACATTACCCCTAAAAAGTATGCAATTTTCTAACATATAACGGAGAAAAAAAGAATATATACCGCCAAGAGTAAGATAGGATGTGATCGAGTTTGAGAAGGAGCAAGAGTGTGAAGCAGAAGAGTGAAGTATGAGCTGCGAAAACCTGTGAGGACTCTGCGATTCTGTTCCACCTCATCCCTGATAACATATAAACAATTGTTTAAGAAGACAGTAATTACGATGTTGTAAAAATGCTGCAAAATCCCTAATTTGAAAAGCGATTTGCAAAAGACTTGTTTTGCGATGGTGGCGGTGCTTATGGCGTTTGAATGGTTCTTCCGATTCGTCGTCGGAGGTGCGACGGTGTTTGCGTTCTTCTGTATCGCTGGTCATGGCAGAACCCTAGGGTTAGGGTTTAGATTTGGGGAAAAGTGAAGGAGATTGTGAGAAGAGATTTGATGGAGATTTTAGCAGAAGAAGAAGAACTGGAAGTGTGTGGAAAGGGTCGATGTTTTGTCTTATTACCACCGACCTTTCACTTTGATATTATATAAATATACATAGATGAAAGAACAATTCATGCCTGGCTCCATTTGATTACTTTTTAAATATCTACAAATTATATCTTTAAAAATCGTTTTACGACAATCGAAAGTTATAAATTATATCTCATCCACCCTCGTTTACATGTGGATACAACAATTCCGGACACGACCTGAACAAAGAAACAATTTTTTCATCACACAAGCTTTGAATGGGTTCACCAATCTAACATGACCTGGGAGGAACTTAAAGTAATTCTAATGAAACGTTTCCGTCCGGCCAATGAAATCCAGAAATTGGAGCACGAATTCTGGAATTTGCAAATACATCAACTCACCAATCCAAAATCTCTTAAACCATCTACATGATAATGTTGAACTAATCAAACGAATATCACACCAACAACAAAACTGATTGAACAACTTGTTCGACTCCTTTTGTCATTAATCAAAGAAGAAATTACAATGCATAAAAGTAACACTGACAACCTTATTTAAATTGGTAAACAACTTGGAAAACATGAAAACAATAAACTAGAAAATATAATCCTACTTAACATCTAATTAAAATAAAACTCCATATATAAGACAAATTTTACTATTAGTTCTTAAACTTTAGATGATCTCCTTCTACCACCTCTTAAGATCAAATCGTATCACCATAATACCGTCTCCTTAATCAAATAATATCATATCATCAAAGAGCTAACCAAATTATTAAGATATTCATCTCTTCACAATATGCATATATATCGTGAGATTTTGGTGCGTTGTTCTTTGGAGTAGACATCCTAGTATGTTTTCTGTATAAAGATATATACATCGTTAGATTTTGTTTGTGATATTTACACATACCTAACTTTCTCGTCTTCTATCGTATAAAGAAACTATATTTACAACTCGCTTTTATAGAAGAAACCAATAACATATAGCCGACATTTAGTTTGATAGTAACAACAAAGAAAAAACGAATTCATATTGTTTGAGCAAAATGCCACGGCATGATATGTTACAGGTGATGTGTCACATGTCAAACTTATGTCCAAGGCATTATAGCCTAGTGACATCTTATGGGTGAGAAGGCTTAGGGATCATAAGGTTCTGGGTTCGATCTTATAAAGAGGTTTTTCCCAGATTTTTTAGGTTTCTTCTGAATTAATGTATAGGCATTATAGCCTAGTGGAAATAGATATGTCGGGTGATTCCACTAGTGACACGATGATACTCTCATATTCCATCAGTGATCTAAATTTACCGTTAGAAGAAAAAAAACGTGTCAAACTTATACTGACACAAAAACATGAGTCATCGGATAGTAACTACTACCTAGCCAACAGATTTGTTACCTTACCACTAATTGGTCCCACCCATTTATGGTCCCTTACGCAGGACCACTTTAGACTGGTTTTCTAGTAAATTCACAGTAGGTATAGACAAATCTTACTGCTTGTCTAGGTACTCATCATTTGTCCTTGTACTTTGGATACAAAAAAAATTTATTTTTATTTTTTTTAATTAAAGAGTCTCTTCTTTACAAAAATAATTATCAAACTAGTATTTTTAACTCTTTTAATTAAAGGGTGTAATCTTTACAAAAATAATTATCAAACTAGTATTTTTAACAAACATTTATCAATGAGACGCAACACCTAGTTACTTTTCAATTTATATAAAACAGAAACACATATAACTTCTAAATTTGGGCCAAAGTAAAATTACATCCATAAGTGATAAGTTTATTATTAATGACATTACTAAACCTAATGATATTTTTTACCTAACTTAAATCGCTACTAGTAACCAACCTAACTTCTTAATTTTGGTGTTTTGACATATTGATAGTTATTTAATTTTGAAGATTATTATATTTTTATGTTAAATATAATTAGTTTGTAGTAGTTTTAAAAAATGAAAGTAAAACAATTTATTGTTTAGGGCGAATTTGAATTAAATCCAACTTATATGTATTCGAATCGAATTCGAGTTTCAAATACGAATCGAATACGAATTAAGTAGAAAATATAAAAATTCAAAATTTAAATTCGATTAATTCAAAAATTCGTTATTCGATTCGTTGAAAACCCCTACAACTATTAACATGACTCTCTTAATAGGAGTAGCAAACAACAAAAGATAATTAACACGACAGAAAAATCATAAAAATTGCAATTCATAAAATTATTAGATAATTGTAATATCCTTAAAGATAATATCCAAAAACCTATGTTTAGATAAATGAGTTTTAAAGGTATTATGGATACATGTTAAACTATTTAACACGATTACTTAAACAGGTATGCATGTTATAAACATATTAGTTAGGTTAAATCCAATTAGTACAGGGGCGTACCCACATGTATTTTAAGGTGGGCGGGCACACCCTTTGAAAAAATAAAATTTAGAGCTAAATTCCCGGTAAAATCCCGACCGCACCCCTTGAAAATTTTCGTTCGCACCCCTTGGAATTTTCGACCCCCCCCCCCCCAGGAAAAAAAATATCTTATGAATTTGTAAAAAAATTACATAAACACTGGTTTTTTTTAATATACAACCTAATTAACTTTCCACTTAACTAATTACTTTCACTTAAGCCAATTAACTTTTTCTTAACCTTTAACCCAATAAACACGCCATAACTAAAGCCCAACCCAATCTAATAATCTAATTTGAACTAAAATATAATAACCCAACCCACCGCAATTTCGGCCACCAAACTCAAGAAAACAACATCTCATCACTATTTTCGGGTATGGTTCGATTATTTTTTTGTTTTCTTGTTTTATTTGGATTTTTAGAAGAAATACAATTGTTAAAAAAGTTTGAAATTTTAGTTGTTTTGTTGTTTTTTGAAACTTTAGTTGGTTGATTTTGTTGTTTTAGTTAAAGTTTAGTGTGTTTAAATGGTTAGTTAGAAGGAATCAACAATTAAAACTAGGGCTTGATTTTAAAGCTGAAAATTATGAAGTTTGGTGATAATTGTTTAAGTGTTTAGTGTAAAAATTAGTTATATATGTTATATAGAGAAAGACTTGCTTAAAAAAAAGTAGCTCTAGATGTTTTGATAGATTTCAAAAAATGAAAACCTGTAGAGTGACATTTAAATATGTTTGTAACGACGTTTGACATGTTTTTTTGATAAGGGTGAAGGGAGTGGTTAAACACTTTGAGTGGCAAACTAAAAAATCAACCAATGAGAGTGTGCCATGTCAAAGTGGTAAACTATGCTCAAAATGTTGGCAATGGTTTAGACACTTGGTGAAGTGGTAAACTATTTTAAAAAAAGAAAAAGAAAAATGTGTGATTGGTTGAGATGGCATGGACCCCACCACAAAACCCCACTCTCTCCCCTCTCCTCCCTCTTCCCGAATCGGTATACCTACACCGATTTTGGCCTCATTTTCGGCAAATGGTGTTCGGCAAAATTGATGGCATTGGTTTGCCAAGTGGTAAAGTGAGTTTACCACTTCCACTCCCTTCACCCTAATTATATGAATTTTAGCTTGATATTCTTTTGTGTTACATGACCCGACCCGATACGAACTGAATTTTTTTATATACATAGGGGTCTAAAATCTTCAAAAATATTCCGTACCCCCATGAAAAAAAATTATTGGATCCGCCACTGAATTAGTAAACCATATTTAACACGATTACTTAAACAACTATGCATGTTATAAACATATTAGTTAGGTTAAATTCATTTAGACACATAGTAAACCATGTCAAACATGTGTCTGTTTATCCCAAATCCATTTTACTTCATAACCAGTCATCGCATGCTAGATGTACGTGTCATACTGCTAGATCTATTACAATATATGGGGAAGATTTGGGAATGAATAATGGTGTATGATTTATGCAAGACAATTCCAGTATTATTTGCTTTAAGAAAGATCTTTATTTAATAACCCACTTGTAAATAAACACAAGCGAAGAAAGAAAAATAATTATAAGGAATTTTGAAAAAGAAAAATAAGCTAACGAGAGAAAAATAACTACTTATAATCTATACATATAATAAAAGAAACCATGTTAGGGACACATGACGTTTTATGAGGCATTCTTAATTATTTTTCTAAATATTTATTATGGAAAGTCAATTATTGATAATATTAAATTTAAAATTTGTAGAAGAGATTTTAACGATAAAGATAAAGATAATTGATAATAATATATTAATTATTATAATCATATATTAATTATTAAAATCTAAAAAAATATATTAGCGTTTTAAATATTTATAAAGATAAAGATTTTATTTAATTGATAGTTTTAATTGTTTTTATATTTTGATGATAAGAATAAGGATAACTGATAATCACATATTAAAATAAAAATATTTATTTTAATCAACTGTTTCATTAAAAGGATTTATTCAATACATGTAGAACATATATATTTTTTATACATGGTATATTTAGAATCATATTTCTAATAAAGGATCTCATTATCCCGTTTTACACTCCAATAAAATAATAATATTAAATCATAATATCCAGCTTATCTCTTGTATATTTAATATTTTTTACTAAAATATTTTTTTTCTGTTGATTATCCAACATCAGGTAATACGTAAGTTTCTAACCTAATAATAAATAAAAAAACAAAGTAAAATGTTATAAACCATGTAATACACAACTCTCTAACCTAATAAAAAATAAAGTGATATGTTACAATAAGTAAATAGTACCTCAAAGTTTATTTTGTTAGAAAACACATCTTGATGACTAAATGTTTTAACGGATTACATTATTCGTGTAAGACATGTGTTTATTCAAATCGTGCAATACACGAGTTTTTAAAAGATGTAACTATTTTATTGCTTAGTATATAAAATTATATTTATTTTACCCGTGTAATATACGGGGTTCTAACCTAGTTTCTTTTAAAGAAATTGAGCTTTTAGTTTGTGGTATATGGGGCATTATTGGGGTGAAGTTAAAAAGAGGTGTAGTAGAGATATGTGAAGATATAGGGAAATCTGATTTTAACTTCTTTTTTTAAGTTAAAAAAGGGTTCAAAATAGATGTGGGATGATCTGATTGGTCATTCAAATTCATCTCAGACGTGTTTGAGGAAACGTCATTATAGAAAGGCAAAAAAACGCCCCTGGGGCTGGTGTGGTGGGCATCATGGGGCGTTTTTAGGGCATTCCACACCCAATTTCACTCCCACTACGGGTGATCTTACACTTTCAAAACATAAGTTGCTTACGGTGTCACCTAGCCTTTTTATAGGTGGTGTTACTTGATTTTTAAATAGAAAATATATATTAAATGTTCTTAACTGGTGTCACACAACAACGGGCTAACTAAACTAACTTTTGTCACTGTTAACGTAGTGGGGTCTGAAAGAATGAGGTTTGAAATACATGTTGGCCGATGGAGTGCCACTCTTAACCGTCTAACCAAGTACAAAAACAAGTGCATAACCTAAAGATATTATTATTGTAGGGAAGTACACATTAATATAATTTTAAAAAATTGTCGCAAATAGATATATTAATAAAATATTCACCGCAAACAAATAAACCAGAAAGGGCCATATGGGCATGGGCATGGGGTGCACGTGAGTGAGGGAGACGGATTGTTCACAAACATCTTTATTTATTTATGAGATATTTGACTTGGCTTTAATAAAGATGCCACTTGTATTTAATATAATATATACTTACTCAATTATGTGTTGTTAAGATGGCACATTATTTATTAAGGACAAGATTCAATTATTAAAGCTACAAGCACGATACGAGGGAGGCATTATATAGTAATTATTTTATTGTTTAAAGGGTTTAAGGGACAGGATGAACGGATTTGATTCTCTATCACAGATGATTGATTCATCTAACAAGTTTGAGAATTGAGATGATGCAACATCACAATGCATAAACTAATATTTCATGGGAGGAACTTAGAGTAATTCTAATGGAACGTTTCTGTCCGGCCAATGAAATCCAGAAACTGAAGCACGAATTCTGGAATTTGTAAATACATCAACTCATCAATCCAAAATCGCTTAAACCGTCTACATGATAACGTTGAACTAATCAAGCGAATATCACACCAACAGTAAAAATGATTGGACTCCTTTTGTCATTAATCAAAGAAGAAATTACAATGCATAAAAGTAACACTAACAACCTTATTTAAAAAGGTAAACAACTTGGAAAACATGAAAACATTAAACTAGAAAATATAATCCTACTTAACATCTAATTAAAATAAAAGTCCATTAAGACTACTTAACTTTAGATGATCTTCTTCTACCACCTCTTAACATTAAACCGTACCACCATAATACCGTCCCGTTAACCAAATAATATCACATTATCAAGCTAACCAAATTATTAAGATATTCATCTCTTCACCATATGCATATATATATCGTGAGATTTTAGTGCGTTGTTCTTTGGAGTAGACATCCTAGTGTTTTTTCTATATAAAGATATATACATCTTTAGATTCTGTTTGTGATATTTACACATACCAAACTTTCTTGTCTTCTGTCGTGTAAAGAAACAATATTTACAACTCGCTTTTATAGCAGAAACCAATAACATATAGCCTATATTTAGTTAGTAGTAACTATAAAGAAAACACGAATTCATCTTGTTTGAGCAAAATGTCACGATATGTTACAGGTGATGTGTCACGTGTCAAACTTATATCCAAGGCATTATAACCTTCTGACATCTTATGAGTGAGATAAGGCTTATAAACCATAAGGTTTTGGGTTCGATTCTCATAAAGGGGTTTTTCCCAGATTTATTGGATTTCCTTCTGAATTGATGTATATACATTATAGCCTAGTGGAGATAGATAGGATCGGGTGGTTCCACTCGTGACACGAGGATACTCCCGTAGTCTGCCAGTGATTCAAATTTACCATTAAAAAAACGTGTCAAACTTATCCTGACACAAAAACATTAGTCATCGGATAGTAACAACTAGTTAGCCAACAGATTTGTTACCTTACCACTAATTGGTACCACCATTTATGGTCCCTTACGCTGGACCACTTCAGACTGGTTTTCTAGTAAATTCACAGTAGGTACATACAGATCTTACGCTTGTCTAGGTACTCCTCATTTGTCCTTGTACTTTGGATACAAAAATAATTTATTTTTAATTTTTTAATTAAAGGGTGTATTCTTTACAAAAATAATTATCAAACTAGTATTTTTAACTTTTTTAATTAAAGGGTGTATTCTTTACAAAAATATTTATCAAACTAGTATTTTTAACAAACATTGATCAATGAGACGCAAAATCTAGTTACTTTTCAATTTATATAAAGACAGAAACATACGAGGGGACCACACACTATCCCTACTCCCCATCCCCATCTCTATCTCCCATCCCCATCCCCTTCCCCATCTTTATCTCCACTAACACAAGATAACAAAAGGGTTTTGATTACAATTTCAAGGTGGTTGAATCCTAATTATTTAATAATTGCGATGTTTTTCAGTAGCATCGCTTTTTGGGAATGGCGAAGTTACTAACGTTCTAATCATAATTCTATATCTACATATATGTCCGCTATGGAACTAGAAATTTAACCACTTGAGTAGAAACATCATTATATACACACACTTTTTTTAACAACTTAAATTACATCAAATCCGTCTACGACAGAGCTCGAACCGTTGACCTCAAGGGGAGCGACACTTTAACTCCAATGGTTTTGCTATTTGGACCCAACCCCCTGTTAGATATTTTAGTCTAATCGGGATTAACTTGGTGATTAAAGGTAATTATAATATACATCTAACAAGTTGGAAGGTGCGGGAGTGCACGTTTTGTTTGAGTGGTTATAATTCCAAGTGTTCAAGCGCAATCGTGAATGGGGGTTCCAAGGGGGCAACGCCCCTGGTGTAACGCTTCGCATTTCTGTATTTTCCTTATTTAGAAAGTATGTTTGTATTTCTATTTTTGGAAACTTTTAATCATATTGTATTCGTATTTTCCTTTCCAAACATTGTACTCTGAGGCTTTGATCATAATGAAACTCGATTATTTTTTACATTATCTTATACATACTTATTATACGTTGCAAACATTGATACATGCTTATACTCGCAAACTCATACTTGGAATACTTGTAACATCATTTATATATACATTATACTTATACATCACACTTGTATACTGGGAATACCTAAAACCAACTAAAATCGCGAAATCGGACAAATTCAACCCTTACGAGTGACTGGGCTCCCTTCGCGCGAATGGGCTTTCCATTCGTGCGAAGAGGCCGAGTCCATCCGCACCAAATGCTCCTTCGCCCTATAAATACGAACCCACTTGCACACTTGACACTTTCCAACACTCCAACTCTCTGTCAAATCTCTGCACTCACATATTTCAGACAAGGCATTTCAGTAGCTATCAAGTGAGTTCTAAACTCACTTCCATGACCATTTCTCCTAACTTTTCTTCTACTTTTCTACATTTTTTTCAAATGTTCTTGTTTGGACAACCTCTTGGATGGATTTCACGAGATTGCATTCGCAGCTAAGATGAATCATCACCACTTATGAGGTCCAAACAAAGACTTTGAAGATCTATTTTATTTAAATTTCTTGTGCAAACATTCTGATGTCGAAACTTGGTGAAATCTGGAACCTATCAAGCTCACAACTTAGTCCATAGCTGTGGCTTTGTTAAGGTTGATTTTCACCAAGAAACGAGCTTGAAACAGAGATTTGCGTAACGAACTAGGACTAAGTCGCACGGAGTAGTCCCTCCGCACGGACTGACTCCATCGGTGGAGATGGTGGTGAAAGTGGGGAAGATGAAGTCATTTATTAGTTTTTTAATATTAAGGGTATTTAGGTAATTTCACTCCCAGTTAACTGGACAAACTAACCCCCATCCACGTCCGGGTCTATCCTAGAACGAAATTGTAAAAGTTGAGGATTATCGCTGTAATTTTATAAAGTTAGGGACTAAAGGTGAAAATGGCAAACCACAGAGACTATTCGGGCACTTTTCTCTTATTATTATTAAACTAGGTGGACACCCGTCCGATGGACGCGGATACATCGTAAACATTGAATGTAAGCCTACGTTTATATGTAAAATATGATGTGAAATTATTTAATGAATTCACATTCGCATTATACTTAAGAATACATTAAACTTGTCGACTGATTAAGTTTAGACACAAGAGAAGCATAACGAACCCACAAAACATGTTTAATTTCACTAAATGATTTAATTTCACTAACACAGAAAACGCAGTAATTAAAAGTATATTATCTAATACATCATTTAGTTCCAAACGCAGTAATTAAAAAACGATTCCGATGACCACAAAATCAATTCAACTTTAAAATCAAAGTGTAGGGAATTACTCGCCACAAAGAGTTGCTACAAAATTCATTAAACAAAATAAAATGATTGAAAACTTCGCTTATCTTCAAGTCTAGCAAACTGACATAAAAACACCACTACAAAATAGAATGCTCGAATCAAATTTTAACCATTAAGCATCCTTTTAACTGAAATACTACAAAAGAAGATAAAAAGAAATTGTTCCCTATTTAAATAGATTGATATTAAGTATTAAGTTCATTTCTTAGGAAATTTTTTTAATTGAACATAGATCTCTATAAAAGTTAACACTAACTGTAGATGTTCTTGTTAACGTTTTAAAAAAATCAAAATTATAAGTGTGTATGTCTTGCACCAGTCTTGACCACACATAGAATTGCTTCTCTTAGACACATTCAGGTCTTCAACTTCCTTTACTAAATCTTTTATTGTGTTGCACCATGCCAATCTCACACCAATTAACTTCTGTATATTGACATCTTCCATTCATTCCATTTCTGTGTGCATTACTTTTTTTTTTTTTTTGATAAATCAATTTATTAATTCTTTTGTGATATACGGACACGATTATTTATACATGCATTTATGAAAGATGGTACGGGCATTTTTGTAATGTAAATTGTATTATTATTATTATCTAATGGATATTTACGATTACTTTTATGTGATACACGAGATTTGTGAAAGGTCGCCCGATTAATTCTTGACGAGGGGGCTATACGGCACGAAGCAAGATGACCAGACCCAAGCTAGTTGCAGATTTTGGGTGTATTTATTTAGAAGAAAAGAGAGTATTTATTGTGAATATTTAGTGTAAAAAGTGTGAGGAATAGATTTTTATAGGGGTGGAATTTGAAAAGTTTTAAAATGTTTTTTTTTTTTTTTTTGTGGAGAGAATGCATGAAAAGTAAAAATAGGGGTGCATTTAGCCACACCCTTTAATATTTAACTATAAACAATTTACGCTAGAAATTTCTGACCCCAAGAAAGAAAATTCTGGCTAAGGCACTGCCTGGTTTCAGCAAATTGGTTGTTGACATGGGAAAAGTAGTGGCATCACTTTCTCATACTATCTATTTCAGTTTATTGTGTTTTAGTTCAGTAGTAGTATATTTCATTCCAGTGTATTGTAATTTTTCTTCAAGAAGCATTTCTTTCTTTGCAGTCAGCATCTTTCCAGCAGAACGATTTCCTAGTGCTTTCAAAAAAAGTCTGCTAACAAATAGTTCTTGCTGCCTATAGAATAGAGCCCTGCTGCTAAAGTTGAGTTCACGGATAGATCCATTTGTTTTAAAGCAACAAAGTTTGTAAGAAAATCATGTTTTGGTTAATCGGTTTGGTTTGTGGGTTTAGCTAAGTTTTCAACCATTCGAAACAGGACCATGACTGAAGCCTTCGTAAACAAACATCAGTCTAAGGTTGACCGAGTCAGGTTTCATCAAATCCAGAAATGGAAGTCCGCTACAACCAGCTACAGTGGGCTCAAGGCCTTTCCATGGAAGCGTATCAAGGTAGGTGGTCAACGTGGGAGGCTCAAGGCTTGGCCTGTGGTAGTGTAGTGTTTATATGAAGGGGTATTGGATTTTAATAATCCCAAGTTTCACTAATTGGCCGGTAATAATCCCAACTTCAAAAATTGCCTACAACAGTCCCAACTTGTAAGATTTTGGCCACCAATAATCCTTGTCTAACTGGGTTATAACCCAGTTGGGCTGGTGACCTGCAACTTATTCCGGTGACCCATTTTACCCCTGAAACCACCAAACGAGACCACCACCAATCATCTCCGACCTCCTGTAATCTTCTCCGCTTCTCAAAAGTTTAAAATTTCCACCATCTACGCAACTCCGGTGACCTGCAACTTATTCCGACGACCTTCTTTACCCCTGAAACCACCAAAGGAGACCACCACTTGTCATCTCCAACCTCTAGTGACCTTCTCCGCCGCTCAAAACTTCAAAAAACTAACTCGGTTATAACCCAATTAGACAAGGATCATTGGTGGCCAAAATCTTACAAGTTGGGACTGTTGTAGGCAATTTTTGAAGTTGAGATTATTACCGGCCAATTAGTGAAACTTGGGATTATTAAAATCCAATACCCCTTATATGAATAATGTAAACTTGTGTAGTCTTTTCGATCTGAGTAAATCCTATACTTACCAAAGGTTGAATAGAATATGTAACTATGGTTTCAATATTATTATAGTACCGATTAAATAACGTTAACAAAGACTAATGGAAAAACATGCAATCCCGAGTTGATATTTTCCTAGAACAATGTTGTGACATTTAAATGATCTATATACCGTAACGGATATTTTATAATATTTAATAGCAGTGTAAATAATCAAACACCTTATTGTTTCATACAGCAAGTTATTAACATCTGTGCATGACATATTGCCCAAATATAGGAGGTTGCATAATATATAGACGCTAAAACTTTTCCAACATAAAACGATAACTAAAACTTAAAAACAGTTGAATGACCACCATAATGAGGGTTTTATAGTTTAGCGGAGTGTAGCTTCTGCTTCAGAATGGGTTTTACATATTGACGGATGCCATCAGGTATATCTGAATCATTAAGAGGATCTTTCATTGCAGCCTCATAGAGTTTTGGATACACATTTCCATCGTAACACCCGAGAACTGAACTCAGGTAGTGATCCGTGTGGTTAAACGAATCAACCAACGCTATTGCATTTGGACGGACCTAACGGATATTGAAGTTTTCAGTTCAGAGTCAAGTGTTCAGTGTTGCCACAATCAACCATACTCAAATTACTTGATGTGTTTATTGATTACTAACCTTAGAGTACAATGTTCTAAGTTGATCGTTAGCGAGTGATGCCTGTTTAGGTGTAAGATAGCCTGTGGCCAAGAAATCACCTTGATGCTTGTGAAGAAGAAACAATGCATAGACATAGCACAACACCTCTAAAGCTTGTTTCACTCCCTTTCCGGGGATGTCTTGTTGCAATCTCCGAATAAATCTGCAGAACTTTTCACATTAATCAAATGTTGTCGAATACAATCGATATAGAAGCTGAGCTTACGTGGACACCACAATTACTTGGCAGTGAGCAAGTGATGCCTCGACGAGATCAGCTGATAGTTCTGCAAAACCTGTAGCAAGTTCACATGAATTTGAGTTTATTGTATAAATAAACAACAACAACAACCATACCCAGTATATCCCACAGATAGCAGAGCTATTTATAGGGTCTGGGGAGGGTGGGATGTAGACAGACCTTGCCTCTATCCATAGGGATAGAGATGCTGCTTCCAGAGAGACCCTCGGCTCGAAAGCGAACAGCAAACCAACATATCAGGTCAAAGAATGCATGAATATGAAGTCGCCCATACTAAGATAAGAGTGGGACAATATAATGTGAATCATGTATAATGGCATGCAACATCATTTTAAGCGTAAACATAATGTAAATCATGTATACTAGCATACAACATCATAGACACAAGAAGGGCAATCATCGGAGAAGTCCCTTAAAGAAAAGGAAAAGCCTACGTCCATGAAAAACACCTAAAACCTTTCTACAATATCCTCTAGAAGTCCTTAACCTTAATCCTACGCCTCCACGAAGTCCTATCGTGGACCATGTCCTCAGAAAGATGCAACTCTAGTAAATCATGCCTAATCTGCTCATCCCATGTCAGTTTGGGTCTGCCTCTTCCTCTAATCTGCTCATCCCATGTCTTATTGTATAAATAAAGATATGATTTAGACATTTAGTTATGTTTCTCATTGTATAGTTAATAATACCTTACGCGGGTTCATTATTCTAGAGTCATAAAGATTGAAGATGAAAGTACCTTCTTCTGGACTTTTATACTCGGCTAACCGTTGACAACAGCCAGCAGCCATTCTAGCAGCCCTTGCCTCAAATGCTTCCACTATTGCACCAGGGTTTAGCCAGTCCTTAGCTGCATGCCATTAAAGATGACAACTTTATTGTAGTAAGAGTAAATTATGATTTTGACCCCTGTGGTTATATCACTTTTATCTTATTAGCCCAAAATAGATTTTTTTAACATCTGTGCCACCATGGTCTCTATAACTAACTATTTTGGCCCCTGAGTCTAACTTAACCCATTACCCTGAGTCCAACCACAGGGGCCAAAATCGTAATGGGTTGAGTTAGGCTCAGGGGCCAAAATAGTTAGTTATAGAGACCATGGGGGCACAAATGTTAAAAAATTATATTTTGGGCTAATAGGGTAAAAGTGATATAACCACAGGGGCCAAAATCGTAATTTACTCTTGTAGTAATGATCATTGGTCATATCCAATAACTGTAAGTATAAAGTATGTATCTAGTTCAATAAAAGTCAAAACAAACAAGTTTAAGAGGCCATTATAGAAGATAATCTACCAGTTTGAACAACACAATTCTTCTGCGTCAGAGGCGCCACTCGACCCAGATAAGCTGCTGTCCCAACTGGCTGTTTGTTTCCCAGGTCAGAGACTGTCTTCACCAGAAACCGTGCAACCTAAGGAATTTTGAAGAGGCAAAACAACAGCAAAAGTCACTTAACGGCAAGCAAATCAGATGATTTATGTCTAAATACCACCTGAAGCAGCATGACAACATTTTCGCCTTCGTATGTACAGGCGGGAACATAAAATGCAAATAGTTTAGGTAGCCCACTACTGATGAGGTAACCATAACCACCACATAGTTTTCTACATTCTTCAATTCCTTCCTAAAAAGAGCGAGCATGTTAAACACCATACTTTTGTGTATGTATATAGAGCACGCGAAACACTCACAGCTGTTGCGGCCATTGTCAAGGATTTTAACCTTGCAGTACACGCATGAGCCTCAGGAAATGTAGAGAAATCATTAACTAATCAACAAAAGAACATTAAGTTAAACAATAAAATATATATATTTGTAGAACATGAACAACCTCACACAAAAGTAGCACACCAGAGGAAGATTGTTGAGATGCAGAACAATAGTTTGCACTTTTGAGAACATGTCAGCAAAATAAACACCTTTTCCAAACATGTATGCTGTTACAGGTGCTTCTGGTCGAAAAAACCCAATCTGAGACCTAAATCACCATAATACCAGAGTCAAATCATCTTTGTCGAGCACTTGTAACTGACTATCATAATTTCAAATCACAATATCACTTTTAGAGCATATGTAAAAACCCAAATTCTGATGACTTCGCAAATTATGTCTATATTATAAAGCTTTCGGTTCACATGAAACCAACAATATTGTGAAGATTCGAATACCCAAGATCAATTATTCTAGAGTCATAAGACAAAAAGATGAACATTAAAAACCCCATCCATCGTTAAACCCTAGACTTAGCCAAATAACCACACAATTTACCATTTTGACCATGGGACCGCTCAACTCCAACATTTGATAAAATATCACCCGAAGAATTAGTAATACTGGAATGAAGGGAGGGAGATTTGATGTTCCTGGCAGCTCCCACAGGCAACCTTTCTGCCATGTCTTTTAGCTATTTATTGTTTCATACAAAACAACACAGAAAGTTTCAGGTATTTGCTGCTACTTCCAGCTTAAAATAATTGCAGTAAAATTATAATATGACCATTATACCCTTCTCTTTCTCCTTACAATCCACACTCATATCCTAAAGCAAGTCTTAAGGGAAGGGTATATATGTCATGAATTCGAAAACAAGTACATTTGAATATTTGATAAGATTTATGTTAGGTAATAATTGATATTATACAAAGTTTTAAAGGGGATATCCCTTTGAAAAATGGTTAAAGTATCAGACACTGATTAAAACACAGGTAAATTCAAACGTCAATCTTTTCCTAGGACGAAAGTAATACAATGTCTTCAGAAACAGAAAACAATATAAATTAAACATCCAGACCGTGAAAGAGTGTGTGTATAAAATTTATGTGTACTGTGTTTTTATCTGGTGTGAATGTATCTTGTGCTCATCCGGTGTGCATGTATTGTGTGTATTCTGTGTGCTAGTACAATGTACGTTGTGTGTATCGTGTACTTGTACAGTGCTGGTGTATTATGTGTGCAACACCCGAACCCGGTTAGTGCTTACATGCCACTTATACGGTAATCAGATCACAAACCAAATCCGATAAATGTATGCTTGTCACTAAAAACATAATGATAAACAAAACTGATCTTACTTGGGCAGTAAGCGATTTAATGACTTCTTTTGCAGCTATGCATTACGCCCTGATGCAAGATTTTCAAACATAGTTCTTCCTTTTGTTGAATCAAATCCTACAAACGATGAATGCAAATCATTGATATAAAAAACTAAATCTTGAAGTTTTCAACTGACTTTCACAAGCTTTTGGAATGAGGAAATGCTATAGACTAAAAAACATAAATATGTATACCAATTCTGACTCGAGTGTTACCAGTAATTGGTTGCCGCTCGGTGCCGATGGACTTTGCTGACTCCACTCCGGATCCCCTTAACTTGACGATGTCATCACCGATTTCTAGGGAAATACTTATGCCCCTTCCATTTCTACGATGTTCAGACATTGATGTGCCTTCTGACTGTACCATACACATTTAAGACTCTGGGATATAGTTTTTTTATCATTTTAAATAAAGTGAGTTAGTTGTTAACTGATGTAGCATATTCGTGCTTTAACTTTCAAAAGCATCATTCAAAGAGTAATCAAATCCACACCTTTACCTTAGAGAATATACAAGTGCCAATAAACAATAGAGCTTTAAACTAAATGTTTGTACCTCTTTATTGTAAGATATACATGTTCTGTAAGCTTTAATAGGCAGGCATGGAATTTATAAAAACCATGATGGACCAGAAGCTGAAACAGAATATCTCACCAAATTGAAGTATTAACGACTTCTAAACTTACGATAACTTCACAGTTTTCATCGCCCTTATTATCTTCATCTTACCCGACCTTACATTCACCATAGAATTCTTCAACTTCTCAACCCTAATTTCCCCCAATTTCCTTAATATTTATTTCTGAAATAAAAAACCCTAAAACGTATCAAGAACCAAGAAAAAAGAGAAAAAATGTAAATAAAAAAATACTCACATGAAGCTCTAAGCATCAAATCTTTAAAAAAGCTAATAAAACCACCGCGATCTCTGCCTGATGCGGCGGCTAGGACTTTCTCGGGCGCCTTTCTCCTCTACATGCGTCTCCATCCTTGACCATCTCAATCGTCTGAGTTTTTAGGATTTCAGGTGGTGTTGTTTGGTTTTTGTTGATGCAATGTGTGTGTTATTTGGTTCCCTGTTCTCCTTTATCTGCAGCTCCATCCCCAGATCTAGAATCAGGTTTGAGAGAGAGAGAGAGAGAGAGAGAAGAAAGGGAAAGATGGCGGTGGGTTTGAATTTTGAAATTAGATTTTATGTTTTTGTTAGCCGCTCATCATTCAGGGTTTGAATTTTGATGTTGTTAAATTAATTAATTAAATAAATGAAGTAATAAAATTATGATTATGATGATGTAATAAATACATAAGAAAATCCTAGTTGGCATATCTAAGAGATTGACACATAACATTTTCTTATGTCAACGCTACGTCTCCTTTTATATATAAGTAGATACTTGAATTTGCTCAGGGTTTCTTTAAGTGAAGGCTTTCATTTTAAGTTAAAGTTGGTCAACTTCATTTTGGTTAATTCCCTATTAGAAATAGAGTGCATAGTGGAAAATGTCATTTACCATTAATTACATCAATTAGCAACAAACCTTGAACTATTTTTGCTGCATCTGATAAACAAAAAGACATTATAGGAACCAGACCATCGATGTTCTCATTTTTTTTAATTTCTTTTACTTAATACATAAATTGTCTGTTTTACAGAGATTTCTAGTGATTCTGTGAGATTCATCGATAATCAACGGATTTACTTGTCACTTTTTTGAGGTCGATGTTTTTTTAGATTTCATGGAATTTGTTGGTAGCCAACGAAAATTTATAAAATGTTTATTTTTGGATTTTGTGAATCCGTTAGTAAATTATCTGACGACAGTTAAAATGTATTCTTTTTCTAACCATGGAGTTGTCATTAGATACAGACGGCTTTTTCCGTCAGCGAAAGTGAGTTTTCTAGTATGCAAAATTAGAGTTTAAAATTCATAATTATACTTGCACAAATCGCCAAAAAAGTGATTATTGGAAAGCCAAGATTTGAAAAATGAAATTGTCTTTGGGCCCTGATCGTTGATGGTGAACCAAACCAATAGAAGTCTTTGGGCCCTAACTAAATGGGCTTCAAAATTTTTTTAGGCCTAATCAAATGGGCTTGAAAAATTGAATATGGAAGTATATATTTACTAAACAGAAAAGGACTTCATGAAAAGTAGTAACTTGTGAAACAAATAAAATTGAAATAAAGCAAGGCTAAGTCAAGTGAACTCAGTTATATAGGTTCAAAACACAAGTAGTTTCCTCTTTCTCTTACAACAATCATACTTTAGAATCCGCTGACCGTGTCAGGCCACGGGAATTTGTTATATTTTTATATATAAAATCCGATATCTTTCCAGAAAAACATGATTCGAACCCTCTAGTTATACCCGGTAGAGAAGAGAGCCTTATGACAACCCCGATAAAGTAGTTCTGGTTCCGCCACTGGTTCATATGATAACTCCTAGAAAGCAAAAATCGGTATTTTTTTTTTTTAAATGAATCAGCAAAGACAATTTTGCTAGATTCTGCTTGAGTCCCTTCCAAAAATATATCTCCTTCCCCAGTCACCAATCACCAAGAACCTTGTACGCCAACTCACTAGCTTGCTGCATTTATTAACAATTAACGGTTAATCATGATACTAACCATAGTTGCAAAAGTCGCTAGGCGCTCCCTAGTCAGATTTGAGAATACTCCGGAAGTACTTGGGGAGAGTGTTAGGCGTATACCAAGAGTACTCGGGCCTCAGCAGCCTACCTGGTAGCGAGCACTTGGGGAATACTCGGCCTTCGAGACCTTGTTTTACAACCATGATACTAACTAAAACAACATTAAACAAGTACAAAACTAGAATGTACCTTGCATATACGGAGTACCAAAGCCACTGCGTACTGTGACCGATCGAAACCCAATCGCCAGGGAGTTGAGCGGCAGCTTGATCACTACCTAGTGGAGCAAATTGGCCAAGATGCTTGTACCTTCATTGTAATAAAATGATTAGTTACACATAACAAGAAAAACAATTGTTTAGCCAAAGCTAAGGTTATTTTAGTTTAGTAACAACCTGAAGGGTTTGAAACGATGTCGACCGGAATCTCTGAATCTAAGTGGACCTTCAGGATTCTCACCACACTCCTTCATGCGGTTGAAGCATTTCGCTAGGTACTCGCCTTGTTGAGCCGCCACCTAAGTAAAACAGTGACAACATTAGATCGAATACTATATTAAACATATCTAGAAAGGCTGGATTAACCTAACCTGTGCAGTTGGAGGGAGACTCTTCATTTTACTATCCACTTCAGAAAGTGCTGCCTTGAATTTCTCAATATCCATAGTTGCTTGTTTTGCAGAACCATCTTGTTTACTCTGCAGCAACTGGACAAAACTCTTGAGCTTTTGACTCTTTAAATGGAGCTCCACTTGAGGATAGCGTTCGATAATGTCGTTGATTACTTCGCTAAAATCTTCAACGTTCAGCTTCCCGGTCTTGTTCTTGTCTGCCTTGCTGAATATAGATGCGATATCTTCCTGTGAACCAAGTCACAGTTTGAATAACATGACTCATAGTGGTCGAACTATAGGGTCCAACTCATGTTCTTGTTTAAAAAAAAAACTCATAAAAATCCAACAAATTCTGGTGAACGGGTCATTAGACCCTCTTGACCCCCCTTGGTTCCATCCGTGCATTACTTCATGTTATGTTTTTGTTTAATAAAACTAGAACATACCATTACGCTACGTTGATTTATAGTGGCACAATCACCAAGAGCATACACATTCGGCACTCCTTCCACCCTAAGCCATTCATCGGTCGCCATAACTCGCCTATTTCCCTATGATCCAAGAAATGATGGATGATTGATTAAGACTGACAAAAACTAGAAAAAAAAAAGATGTGATTAATGAAATAAGCATGCAATAAACCTGGCCAATTTGCTTCATGAAATCCATGATAACAGGGCGGGTTCCAATGCCAGTAGACCACACCACCATTCCAAATGGTAAAGTTCTAGTTTCACCAGTTGATCTTTCTTTCAGAGATATCGCCTTGTCGGTCACCTTGACCACCATTGACCCGGTTTTCACCTGAATACCATCTCTTTTAAACTTCTCTTCAGCAAAAGCAGTTATTCTTTTGTCAAACCTGCAAACCAACACATCATTATATAAAACACTTTCGTATATCTCGAGTTTTGAATTCTTAAATCTTCCTTACATGTTCAGTATGTGATCACTGGCCTCTAGCAGTGTTACCGTGATATATTTCTGGAGATCGGGGTACAACTTTGACAAATCTTCATGAAGAAAATCATGAAGCTCAGCCGCAAATTCGACCCCTGTTGGCCCGCCTCCAACCACCACAAAATGCAATACTCTTTTCTTTTCCTCCTCGCTTAAACTTGGAAGACTCGCCCTTTCAAAACAGTCGATGATACTCCTCCGGATTCTTAAAGCATCTTCTACTTCCTGCATGGATTATTCCATTTAAGTGCGTGTTAATAAACCTGTTTATAATAATATAACAAGGAAAATTTACAGCAGAATGGCAGGTAAACAGGCAACAAGCTACGCCACAGCTAGTTTATGAATCAACAAAACTCGAATAAAACTCACCTTCAAGAAATGAGCTTTTCAACAACACCAGGGGTGTTAAAAGTATTTGCGCGTGCTCCTATAGCAATCACCAAGTAATCATAATCGACCGTGAACTCTTCAGCTTTCCCGGCAATATTAGTAATTTGAGTGGATTTGCAATGGACTTTCTGGTTGACTGTATCGATCTTGAAACATTCTGCTTCCTTGAAACCAACATCCAAGTCTTTCTGCGATACAAAAATCGCATTTTTCACATGTGAAATACACATTTCAAGAAATTTAAAATAAGGGGTCATGAAGATAGAAGAGTGCCTTCTTGACAATGTTGCGAATGGGCTCAACCACATTGCGAGCTTCGACAGTGCCAACTGTAACGCTAGGTAACAAGGGAGTAAACGCAAAGTAGTTACAAGGGGACACGATCTGAACATCCAATGACGGATCTTTCAAGTTTTTGAGGAAGCTTGTGCCTGCCCAACCGGTACCTAGTACCACCACTTTTGTTTTCTTGGTGGTAGGTTGAGCTGCATCCGCGTAAACGCTCCCAAAGGGCCTCACATCCGAATATGCCACTAGTCCGCCACTACTGGCTTAACCGAACATAATAACACTATATGTTATTATTGTCGAACTATATAGAGGGATACAATAAGGATAATTACAAACGATACCTATGGTAAATATTATTAAAATTAGGCCTGTAAACGAACTGAATGTTCATGAACTATTGGTGAACTTGTTCGGCGGGAAGTTTGTTTATTTAATAAATGAACGAATATGAACACAATTTTTTGTT
Organism: Helianthus tuberosus; assembly: GCA_030545235.1. NCBI lineage: Eukaryota > Viridiplantae > Streptophyta > Magnoliopsida > Asterales > Asteraceae > Helianthus > Helianthus tuberosus. The sequence continues at coordinate 27,571,311 of CM060381.1, read as the reverse complement.
CATTCAATTAAACGAATGAACATGAACACACGTGTTGTTCGTTCATATATGTTCGTAAAGTCCGTTTATGTTCGTTCATTCATGTTTGTTTATATAGAGTTATTAATGTTCATTCGTTTATGTTCGTTTCAGTTTAAATGCATAAGTATTTATATTTATATAAAGATTAAACATAAAAGGAACTTTGAAGCTACTTATATAAATATAAATAACTGTTAATTGGCTTTCTAGTAGTAAAATGTGTTTTCCAATAGAATTAATCGTGATTAATCACTAATTTATATAAAAATTACTTTATGTTCGTTTATGTTTAATCAATTATGATCATTTGTGTTCATTTTTGTTTGTTCAATTGTGTTTGTTTAAGTTTGTTTGTTTATGTTCGTGAACCGTTCGTTTAGGTTTTAAACGAACGAATATAAACGAAAACGAACATGCCTATTTTGTTAATAAACGAACATGAACAAAAAAATATGTCGGTTATATGTTCATGTTCAATTAAAGTTAAACGAATGAACATGGACATGGCTTTGTTTGTGTTCGTTTAGTTCATTCACAGACCTAACTACAATAATCTATGCTCTCTCATATATATATATTCATTAACAAACCTAACAAACTATATTTCATGGGCATATCTGATAGAAACAATGGAAGCGGAAAAGAGACCTGATCATGGCGCAGACGCCAATAAGTTTATGATGATCATGAAAGGCGGTAGAGGCTTTTCGGTAAAACGTATAGTAAGATCCTCTCATTGTTCCACGGAGAAGCTTGTTGTTGTGTATGTGTGTGGATAAATAAGGAGTATGTATGGTATTGGAGTGGTTTTCTGCCCATTTTTAGAGTGTGTATGTGTTTCAACATAACAAGCGGTGTGGAGGACAGATGACCACCGGAATTTACTATTTTATAGTTATACCCTTCCACTTAATTTGGAGGACCTTCACGTCCCATTGGCCTCTCCAAGAAAGCAAAATATATTTTACAATATTAGTTGTTAACAATATTTATGTTGATCTAACAATTTTATATTAGATCAAGCTGGTTAAAAAAAAAAGGTAGCGAGTCCATAAGGAGCCAAGCGACCAACTTGTGGAAGGCTTGTGATCCTTCTAGTGTTATAGACGTGACCCAATCAATATGGGGTATAATATCAAAGATAGATATATTGACTAGAAAAGTAATCAAAATAGACATGGTATATCAGTAAGACCAAAGGGTATGGGGTCCCTCCCCAACCCGTCCCGCTCCGTCCCCGGCGTCGCACACCGCTCCCCGGCGGGTCGTCGCGTCTCTCACGGCTCCTCCAAGACGTTGGAGACGAGCAAAAATTGTGGGCCCCCCATCTGACTTCTCTCTCTCCTCTTTATTAATATACTAATATTATATTATGAGTTGGGTAGTCATGGGTAGTCTTCCACACCCTTGGGTAGTCCCCAAGGGGATGGTCCTCCATCATTGCTGAGTTGGCGCCTACGTGGCGGATGATGTGACAACCCGAGATTTCAAGATCTTTCCTCTACGCGTCACTTGTTCACAATTCTGTTTCATAATTGATTTGCGTTGTAACATGTGCATAATTGATGATTGATTAAAGTATTCTTATGTTGGTTGTTTAATGTTTAGACATAATATAACTTAGCACCACACTTGAATCACTAACAAAACCTAAGACGACGAAGAATCAGGGTCCTTCGTCTCAGGCACAAGTCGACGAACCACCAAGGTTCGTCGCCCTAAGTTTCTCATGACGAAGAAGGTTCTTCGTCAAAGGGAGTCCTTCGCCAGGAAGGTTCGTCACCGGCTCAGTCTATTCCTCGAAGCCCAAATCAAGGCCCGGTCACCTCTAGTTAACATCGCAAATATGCATAAGGGTTTCCAGAATTCCAAAACACACATGTGGCCTAAAACCCTAATCCTCCCAAGCTCGACGGCAGCACTTTCCTCTCTCTCTCTCCCTCCTTCGAAGTCGGCGGCAGTCCCCTCCTATCCGAAGCTCCATCTCCTTTGTTCGGTCACTCTCCTTCAAATCCGGTATCACGGTTAGTGAACCCACTCATAGATTGGGATAATTTCTAGATGTAATGGTCTGTGAACATGACATTATGAATGTCTGCATGATTCTCGTTGTCATAGTGCGTGATTGTGTTGTGCATGTTGATGTACGCTAGTGATGGGATTTACGGATTAAAGTAAGATAAGAATAAAAGTGATTTAGAATATTAATCTTCGTTACCGATGATCATTAACAAGGGTTGGCTCATGAGTTAGATTTGTATAACAAGTAAAAATTATTGACATAATGATGATGATCAATTTAATTTGAAAGTGGGTTGATGATTCTGTTTGTATATGGTTATTATATGACTAGGGCATGTGCTCGATGTTATTAATGTGGTGTTCTAGTTTTAACGATGAACTGCAGATAGGGTTGTTTGAACCTGTGAAATAACTGTTGTTTGATCCATTAATCCTGCTGAGAATGTGTTAATTGTTATTATGTTCGTTGACTGATTTTGACGAACCTTTGTGGTTCTTCGTTACATCTCACCTCGACCAAGATTTGATACTTCATCACATCCCATCTCGACGAAGATTAGGTACTTCGTCACACCTCATCTCGACGAAGATTAGGTACTTCGTCGTGTAAATGGACAGAATAGTTTAACAGTAAGATGTATAAGATTATGAATGGTTCTGTTTAAGCGACTACTTGTGTTGCATGTTGACAATATTTACTAGAAAAGAGGAACTTGACTTGACTCGTGTGGGAAACCAATTTTCCTGTTGAATGTTATTATGTGACATCCACTTGGGATGTGTACTTTTATGCGATGGAGTACTTGCTATGTGTGATGTGGTGATCTGTGAGGTGAATGCAATCTGTGAAAGTACGTGATTTGATTATTATGAAACTGATGTTATTGATAACTACTGTTGGAAACATGAACTTGTGTTATAAACGTGTATGTAATCCAAACATTTGCTATGTGTTAAGTGACAATGATATTACATGTGACTCGTTGAATACGTGACTTGGATATATGTTAACGAAACTGATCATCTTTGGTAACCACGGTAGGGTTTGGTTGACCAACTTGGAACGGGTAATGTAACGTAACATACCGAGCAAATCTAAGGTGAGTTCACTGCTCTTTTTCAAGCATGCGTCCCTGGGAGGGACATCTGGTAAATATTCCGGGGAGGAATATTGGGTAATGGGTTTGACTGGAATGTTAAACCGGAATGTTGGATAATACACTCACTCCTATCACCTTAAGTCCCATCATCTACCGAATTTGTTGCCGGGGAGGCAACGGGGTATTTAGTTGATAGCGCTATTAGGTTTGGCACCCTCACACCGTACCGGGGAGGACGGGTGTGAACTAATTACCTTAAGTCATGCCCAATGCTTTGATAGGGGCATTGGGGAAATGGCAAAATAATCTGGAGCCATCTGCGGTATTGAGTTATTATCAACATTGTTGTTTTTGGAAATGTTTTTGAACTGAACTAAACTTTTGGCAGCAAAACATGTAACACGATTCTCGGTAAACAAAACTGTGAACTCACCAGCGTTGTCTGATACACTTTCCTGCATGCTTGCAGGTCTATAGGTATATATCATTGGAACTTGCTGTCTGGGAGGCTGGAGTGGTCATGGGTCGAGATACATGGAATCGCGAGACAAGTCTATTGGTTTTCGTACATATAGTTTATGAAACACTTAACAAATGTTTTATGCTTCTGCTGAACACGATGAATTACATTTAATGTTTTGTAACACTTTATGTTAATGAATGGAAGTTTTTATTTGAAATCCTGTTATGAGTTCAATGTGATTGGTGGCTAGATCCTGGTACGTCACACGCCACGCGGGGGTTTCCGCATGTGGTATTTTAGGGGTGTGACAGTTTGGTATCAGAGCCACTGGTTATAGTAAACTTGGTTTTAAAATGTTTTTATAAAACCAAACTATAACCGAACAGGTTCTGAATACGACCATGACACCAGCTCCAGACTGTAAGGTTCGTCTCTCGTTTACTCATTGTACTGCATAACTAGTGAACACTTACATATGATATTGCATGTGATTGCACGTTTAGCACAGCAATATGAATTCATGTGTTACTTGCCTTTGTATGTGATTGATAGTGTGGTGTTTCCCTAGACATTCATGACCCATGTTTTGTGATGTCCTTGTCTTGCTACTCGAGTCTGAGGAACCATGTAACACAAGTTAGGAGGAACTGAGACGAGCATGCAAATCATATTATTATTGTGGGTGCACACATAATAATAAAATGGGGTGCATGCGATTCCCAGCAAGGCCTAACAAGTGTGAAAAGGGTTCCATTCCATTATTTGACCTGATGTGAAACACAATGATCCATAGGGGTCAAAGTAATGACTGTCTCCTGTTTGAACGTGATCTTTTCACTCCTCTCTGAATCCCCACGAATCTCGATTGTGACAACCTGAAATCTCAAGGTCTTTCCTTCACGCGTTACTTGTTTACAATCCTCTCTTTGTAATTTGTTTGTGTTGTAACATGTGCATAGTTTGATATATGATTAAGTTTGTGTTATATGTGATTGTTAACGAAATTTACTTAGGACTAGTTTATGGTTCATGTTCTCGTCAACTCCTCTGCGATGAAACTCTGCTCGACGAATTATGAAGTTTCGTAACAACCGATGCTCGACGAACCATGGAGTTTCGTCACAACCAATGCTCGACGAATTATGGATTTTTCGTCGCCATAGAAGGGCCTCGGCCCAAGTCTTTCCGAGCCTGTAGCGGAGCCCAGGTTGGGTTCGGCTTATCTATTCGAGCATACATCAGTTTGTGGATGGTTTTTGTATTATCTCACAAGAACACAACAAAGCAAACCCTACTTCTCCTAACCCTCGACGGCAGACTCCTTCCTCTCGAGGCTCCCTCTTCGATTCTAGCACCCTTCCAACATCTCATAACCTGGTTAGTATATCTTCCTCGTATTGATTGAATTCCTTTGGTTGAGTCAGAATTGTTGGAAGGATCGTTTTGATTGCATGGGTTTTATGTAATAGTTAATATGTATGAGGTTGTTAATAATAATGAACGGTCAGGTGGCATAAAGAGGGTTGTAAGAATTGCATCGGTGATATAGAGTGTTACCGGTAATCGGAATAGGATGTTGATCATAATCGCATGAGACTACATGTAGGATGTTTAATAGGTGATTGAGTTGCTTAATGTGGTGTTCGATAATTCTGATTGGTTATGTGGTTATTAGTAAAATTCTAGTCCATGATCTAGGATTACATAATGATGATAACCGTGAACTGATAACTTGTGATTGGTTAGGTTTTGCATAAAGATGAGCAATGGTGGATGATTATATTATTTAATCTAAATTGAATGTTGATTACCATAATAAATGCTATTGATAACTAATTGAATATTATTGTTTAATCTGTTTTGGGAAATGGTAAACGTGTTTGCTGAAATCACGGATAATTAGTTATAGAGGAAAAGGAAATCATAGCTGTTAAGTATGATGATGAAATACCCTTGTCGACGAATTACCCCATCGACGAAACACCTTGATGATTCGTCACCTACTTACTGACAAAATACCCTGCTGTTTCGTCACTTACATGCCGATGAAATATCTGAATGTTTCGTCGCCCACCATGTCGACGAATAACAGTGATAGTTCGACGCTCTGAAGGTTCGTCGTTAGGAAGGAACCTTATCAACAGACTGTGGTTTATCATGGAACTTGAATGATTATTATCTGCCTGCTAATGAGGTTAACTATGATTAAGGAAACATGACTTGCTTATGATGAATAGCTCACTTAACTGTTAAGTACTATTGCGGAACATGCATGTGAATAGTGAACTTGTCTGTTACATGTGTTATGAATGATTGTTATCTGTTATGCGATGATCCTTGCTACGAATACACACTATGAACATACGTGAACAACGTGAACGTAAACTGATTTCGTGTACATGAACATCATAGGCTTTGACTGATTATGTGTGAACAAGTAACTAATCCTACCGAGCAAATCTAAGGTGAGTTCACTGCTCTTTTTCCAAGCATGCATCCTGGGGAGGAACATCTGGTAAACGTTCCGGGGAGGAATGTCGGGTTATTGGGATGTTGGTTAATACACTCATATCTATCACTCAAGTCCCTTATATCGATTGTTACCGGGGAGGCAACGGGTTATTAGTTAATAGCGCTATTTAGGTTTGGCAACCTCACACCGCATCGGGGAGGTCGGGAGTGAACTAATGATCCCAGTCTTGACCATTGCTTTGATAGAGGCATTGGGGTGCGGGCAAATAATCTGGAGCCATCGGCGGTAATCGAGTTATTAACAACATCAAATCATTGAAATATTTTATACTCATATCTGGTAACTAGAACGTGTTAACAAACTTTGAACTCACCAGCGTCGTCTGACACAGTTGTCTGCATGCTTGCAGGTCTATAGGGTTATGTCATTGGAACTTGCTGTCTGGGAGGTTGGAGTGGTCATGGGTCGAGATACATGGATTCGTAAGACAAGTCTAACGGTTTTCGTATATTTGGTTTATGAAACACTTAACAAATGATTTATGCTTCCGCTGTATACAATGAATTACATTTAACGTTTGTAACACTTTATGTTAATGAATGAAAGTTTTTATTTAAATATAGTTATGAGTTCAATGTGATTGGTGGCTAGATCCTGGTACGTCACACGTCCTGCGGTATTCCCGCATGTGGTATTTTGGGGGTCTGACAGTTTGGTGTCAGAGCCACTGGTTATAGTGAACTTGGTTTTAAAAATGTTTATATCAAACCAGACTATAACCGAACAGTTCTGAACACGTGAATATGACCATGACACTCAGCTCCAGATTGCAAGGTTCGTCTTTTCATCTGTGGTATACATTACATGAGTAGTGTACATTTGTTTATGATGTAGCGTACAAACACACACTCGTCACTATAGCATGATTACATGAATTGCTTGCTTACATTACGATGCGTTGGTAGCATGTCATAGTCCTTAGATTCTTGTGATCTTATCATTTTGATAACCTCTGTTTGGCATTCGAGTTTGAGGAACCATTTGACATGAGTTAGGAGGAACTGAGATGAGCATGCAAATCGCAATATTATTGTGGGTGCACACACAATAATAATGTGGGGTGCATGCAAGTCCAAGTGAGCCTTAACGAGTGAAGAAAGGGTTCTGTTTTGATCAATGAGAAAGATAACAAATCTATAGGAGTCCTAACAGTGATTGCCTTCTACTTGAACGTGATCTTTTCACTCCTCTCTGAATCCTTTTGAATCTCGATGTTATCGAGTATTACCTGAGCACCCATCCGAACGTCTAGTGAACTGTGTAGAATGTTAGGTGCTGGTACGAACGCCCCTGAGTTGGATGTCGCAGCGTTGAATGATTGGTCTATACCTTTCTCACCCCTCTTCGTTTGCTGGAACTCACGCATTGACGTCTTGGATCCCGAAGTGTGACCACTTCTACGACACTCTCGCAACAGACCGTGTATTACTCAAACAACTTGCAACACCAATGAGCAAGAGGATGAGCGTAGTATCTCACCGACTTCAGTATCAGGGCGACCCTGATTATCGGCAATGAACACCAGTAAAGTGACTGCAATCGAATCTCTAACCCTAGTCAGCGACTTATGGGAGTCAACTCTTACGAATCAATCGGGATATAAGCGATGAAAATTGACTACAGTATGGAATGTGTAACTGCCAACACAATGAGTAGCGCCTTAGGACGTGACATGGAATGCGAAGAGATGGACCCTATTGGTGAAGATCGTAGGGGCTCCGTTTCAAGCGACGATATTAGAGGCAACATACACGGCGACAACAAGGTACTCGCAAATCATGACTTTCAGTATGGAAATGAAGGTGGCTTTAACAAAGACTGGCCGATGTTAAGTCAAGACGACAACAACCCAAGGAACCATGACAGTAATGGGAATCCTCGTAACAGTAGCAACAACACTAGTAGTGATGCTCGCGGGAGGGTATTTAGGATTGGCATAGGCGACGCCAGGCAATATAACAACATGGTAACTTGTATGGTAGCTAATCGCTTCGTCTCTCTTCTGTTTGACCCTGATGTTTCTTGAAACCGAACCTGTTGTGTAATTGGCAGATGGCAAGTCAATTGAAACCTCATATGTTCGTTGGGATGCAAACTCGACCTTGTGGGACAAGTGTTCGACATCGACCTTCCTTTTACTATCTTTGATGGTTTCGACACAGTGGTTAGTGTGGGTTGGCTATCCGGATATCGCGTAGACGTACCCAGTGAGAAGAAATTTAGTGTCGCTATATGCTCTAAAGTATCAGAGTGGAGTAAAGATTAGCATCATATCAACAATGAAAGCCCAGAAAGCGCTTACGGAGGGATTACCCCACTATGTTAGCAACCGTTACTGATGTTAAGACTAAGGAAAAGAGGATCGAGGATCCACCTATTGCTCCTGATTTCTCTCGAGGTACTACCCGTAGAATTTACCGGTCTACTTCCACAATTGTAGAGAAGAATCTCAGTTGATCTCGCGCCAGAGGCAGCCCTGATTACTCGTGCTTCTGCCATCTTGCACCAGAAGGGTTGCAAGAACTGTCTAATCAACTACAGGAACTGTTGGACAGGAGTTTTATCGGACCTAGTTTTTCGCTTTGGGGAGCCCCAGTTATATCTATGAAGACAAGACTTTTCGTATGTGTACTGATTATCGAGAACTTAACAAGGTGACTGTTAAGAACCATTTGCCTCGACCATGTATTGACAACCTACCGACTAGTTGCGAGGGACAAGCTTCCATTTGAGGATTGACTAATGAACAAGCTATCATCAGGTGGAAGTCCAAGGGGAAAATGCTCTTAGAACGGCATATCGAACGCAATGCGGCCATTGCGACTTTGCACACCATGATCATTGAGTTAATCAACACACCAGCAGCTTTATGGACCACAAGAATCGACCGTGTTCGTTGATGACGTTTTGAATCATTACCAGGAGAAAGGAATAACGTGGGTGACATATGCATCCTATTTTAGAGCTCCTGAGGGAGGAGCTACTCCGCGCGAAGTCTTGTTAAAGGTAACTTCTGGTTTCGAGAGGTACATTTTTGCCATATAAACAATGAAGTGGGAATACACGTGGATCTCGCTAGGATCCATTTTGTTAGAAACTGATTGACACCAAAGATCCATTCGAGGATACAGCAATTTCTTGGTCTCACTAGATACTATCGCGGATTCATCACAGAATTTTCGAAGATCGCGCAGCTTAAATCTCTTTAGCACAGCAGGGTGCTGTGTTCGTGAAAGACAAAGCAGGAGGACGTCATTTCAGCTTTCGAATCCCAACTCTGCAATGCACTGAGCATCGTCTTTACCTAAGGGTACGGGTGATCTAGTGGTATACCATGATGCTCCGAATCAGAGTCCCATCTACACACCGATGCAACACGAGAGAGTGATGACTTACGTAACGAAGTTACGAAGAAGAACTGCACGACACACAACCTGCGGTGGAAACCATGGTCTTTGGGTTTAAGTTGGAGGCATTACTTGGATGGTACCGAATGCACTACTTAGACCGATCACAAGGGCCTCCCGTGTACCTTTGGTTCGAAGGAACTAAACATGTAATGACACCACTGGATGGAACTCTCGAGTGATTACGACTATGGAACCTAAATGCGTGCGAGCTTGCAGCTCCCCATCGACTCTAGCCTACCGGATCAGATTCGCCCTGTTTAAACCGGAGCGCTGAAGGTAGAGAAGTTTTTTCAAGTTGGGTCCATGCGGGGCATGGAGGAGCAACTTCAAGTAAGTTGGACGATATTTGCTACTTCATGGAACAACTATGGATTCCACTGTACAGCAATCCAAGGGAAACTTGTGTTGAGCAAAGCACACCAGCCTCGATATTCTAGTCATCTGGATTTTTTGATGGAATATATTAGGATCTAAGGATCTTGTACTGGCAACTGGGCTTGAAGGCCTACAAAGCGAAGCATGTGACCGGCGCTTGACTTGTGCGAAAGTCAAGGTGGAACATCGGAAACCTTCTGGTTTGTGTCAGTAATAAGAAACACCCATATGGAAATGAGAACAGACTGCCATGGATTTTGTCACTGGGCTACCTAGAACTCGAAATGGAAACAATATCACCTGGGTGATCGTTGATTGCATCTCGTTACCAGCACACTCCCTTGCAATCAAGGAAACTGACGAGTCTTCACAAGTTGTGAATGTTCCTCTAAGAGAGGCGGCTTTTAGGCACGAGGTGCCAACTCCCGTTACTTCTGATTTTGAGTTATACCTGATTTGTGACAGGTAATACACGATACCCTGGGCTCACGTCTAGTCATGGGCATTGCTTATCACCGTAGGACAAACGGTCGGAGTAAACAAACCATCCTGACACTCGAAGACATGCTGCGAGCATGCGTGTGATTGACTTTAGCAAGAGTTAGAAGGACACTTACCTTTGGTTGGGTTCTACCGTAGTAGTTACCATTCTAGTATTCAGACAGCTCTGTTCAAGGCATTGCATGGACAGTAACGCTAATCTCCTTGTTGGATTAAGGTGGGTGAGAACCTAATCACAGGTCCAAGACTTATACTCGGAACTCTTGGGAAGATTGTTGGGATCGGAAATCATTTGGCGGCAACAAGTGACAGCCAGGGAAGTTGATAAGCTTAGGAAACACTTGGAGTTCGATGTAGGGGATAGTATCATGTTGAAAATCTCACCCTGGGAGGGTGTGGTATGCTTGGGAAGTGTGGCAAGCTTAATTTTAGGTTACATTAAGTTATTCAGAATTCTGGAAAGATGCGATCTCGTCGCTTACAAACTCGAGTTACCCGATGAATTGGATAACGTGCATGATGTCAATTATGTTTCGAATCTAAGGCGGAGTTTGTCTGATGAAACACTTGTGATACCTTTATTAGAGTATGAGGTTATGTCAAGTAGCAGTTGTTTAGGAATCTACTGAAATCATGGACCAGGACATCAAGAATAGTTAGCATAGTCGAATTCCAATCGTGAGAGTTCGTTGGAACTCAAAACGTGGGCCGGAGTTCACGTGGGAACGCAATGATCAGAATACGCTCTAGTATCCTCAGTTGTCCAAACGGTTGAATCAACCTCTGATATCATTGGTGAATTTCAGGACGGAATTCTCTTTCAAGTTGGGGATGATGTGGTACCCGCGGAAAATCCACAGTCATCAGTTAACACCTTGCTGTTTTGGAATGCTTACAAATTTCGGGACGAAATTTCTTTCAAGTTGGGGATGATGTGACAACCTGAAATCTCAAGGTCTTTCCTTCACGCGTTACTTGTTTACAATCCTGTCTTCGTAATTTGTTTGTGTTATAACATGTGCATAGTTTGATATATGATTAGGTTTGTGTTATATGTGATTGTTAATGAAATTTACTTAGGACTAGTTTATGGTTCATGTTCTCGTCAACTCCTCTGCGACGAAACTCTGCTCGACGAATTATGAAGTTTCGTCACAACCGATGCTCGACGAACCATGGAGTTTCGTCACAACCAACGCTCGACAAATTATGGATTTTTCGTCGCCATAGAAGGGCCTCTGCCCAAGTCTTTCCGAGCCCGTAGTGGAGCCCAGGTTGGGTCCGGCTTATCTATTCGAGCATACATCAGTTTGTGGATGGTTTTTGTATTATCTCACAAGAACACAACAATGCAAACCCTAGTTCTCCTAACCCTCGACGGCAGACTCCTTCCTCTCGAGGCTCCCTCTTCGATTCTAGCACCCTTCCAGCATCTCATAATCTGCATCTCATAACCTAGTTAGTATATCTTCCACGTATTGATTGAATTCCTTTGGTTGAGTCAGAATTGTTGGAAGGATTATTTTGATTGCATGGGTTTTATGTAACTGTTAATATGTATGAGGAGTTGTTAATAATAATGAACGGTCAGGTGGCATAAAGAGGGTTGTAAGAATTGCATCGGTGATATAGAGGGTTACTGGTAATCGGAATAGGATGTTGTTCATAATCGCATGAGACTACATGTAGGATGTTTAATAGGTGATTGAGTTGCTTAATGTGGTGTTCGATAATTCTGATTGGTTATGTGGTTATTAGTAAAATTCTAGTCCATGATCTAGGATTACATAATGATGATAACCGTGAACTGATAACTTGTGATTGGTTAGGTTTTGCATAAATATGAGCAATGGTGGATGATTATATTATTTAATATAAATTGAATGTTGATTACCATGATAAATGCTATTGATAACTAATTGAATATTATTGTTTAATCTGTTTTGGGAAATCGTAAACGTGTTTGCTGAAATCACGGATAATTAGTTATAGAGGAAAAGGAAATCATAGCTGTTAAGTATGATGACGAAATACCCTTGTCGACGAATTACCCCATCGATGAAACACCTTGATGATTCGTAACCTACTTACCGATGAAATACCCTGCTGTTTCGTCACTTACATGCCAATGAATAACAGTGATAGTTCGACGCTCTGAAGGTTCATCGTTGGGAAGGAACCTTATCAACAGACTGTGGTTTATCATGGAACTTGAATGATTATTATCTGCCTGCTAATGAGGTTAACTATGATTAAGGAAACATGACTTGCTTATGATGAATAACCCACTTAACTGTTAAGTACTATTGCGGAAGATGCATGTGAATAGTGAACTTGTCTGTTACGTGTGTTATGAATGATTGTTATCTGTTATGCGATGATCCTTGCTACGAATACACACTATGAACATACGTGAACATTGTGAACGTAAACTGATTTCGTGTACATGAACATCATAGGCTTTGACTGATTATGTGTGAACAAGTAACTAATCCTACCGAGCAAATCTAAGGTGAGTTCTCTGCTCTTTTTCCAAGCATGCATCCCGGGGAGGGACATCTGGTAAACATTTCAGGGAGGAATGTTGGGTTATTGGGATGTTGGTTAATACACTCATATCTATCACTCAAGTCCCTTCTACTGATTGTTTCCGGGGAGGCAACGGGGTATTAGTTAATAGCGCTATTTAGGTTTGGCAACCTCATACCGCACCTGGGAGGTCGGGAGTGAACTAATGATCCCAGTCTTGACCATTGCTTTGATAGAGGCATTGGGGTGCGGGCAAATAATCTGGAGCCATCGGCGGTAATCGAGTTATTAACAACATCACATCATTGAAATGTTTTATAGTCATATCTAGTAACTAAAACGTGTTAACAAACTTTGAACTCACCAGCGTCGTCTGACACACTTGTCTGCATGCTTGCTGGTCTATAGGGTTATGTCATTGGAACTTGCTGTCAGGGAGGTTGGAGTGGTCATGGGTCGAGATACATGGATTCGTAAGACAAGTCTAACGGTTTTCGTATATGTGGTTTATGAAACACTTAACAAATAATTTATGCTTCCGCTGTATACAATGAATTACATTTAACGTTTGTAACACTTTATGTTAATGAATGGAAGTTTTTATTTAAATATAGTTATGAGTTCAATGTGATTGGTGGCTAGATCCTGGTACATCACACGTCCTGCGGTGTTCCCGCATGTGGTGTTTTGGGGGTGTGACATCGATGCTATCAAGTATCACCTGAACACTCATCGGAACGCCTAGCGATCTGTGTTGAATGTTAGGTGCTAGTACGAACGTCTCTGAGTTAGATGTCGCAGCGTCGAATGATTGGTCTATACCATTCTCACTTTTCTTCGTTTGCTGGAACTTAACGTATTGACGCCTTAGATCCAGAAGTGCGATCACTTCTGCAATACTCTCGCAACATACCTTGTATTACTCAATCAACTTGCAAGACCGATGAACAAGAAGATGAATGTGATGCATTACCAACCCTAGTGTTCGGAGGACTCTGCTCTCTGACAACGAACATCAGTAGGTTGACTTCAATCGGGGCATAAACACTGGAAACCAACTGGATTATGGGATGTGTAATTGCTAGCGCCATGGGCAGTACCCTAGGACGTGACAAGAACAACGGGGAAGTGGACCCTAAAAGAAAAAGATCGCAAGGATCTGTTTTCGAAGCAACAACATTTGAGGCAATGGCCACGACGACAACAAGATACTCGCAAATCATAACTTTCAGTATGGAAACGAAGGTGACTTTGACCAGGATTGGGCGTTGTTAAGTCAAGACGTCAACAACCCGGGGAACAATGACAGTATTGGGAATCCTCGTAACAGTAACAACAACACCGGAAGTGGTGCTCGTGGATGGGCATTTAGGATTGGTGTGGGCGTCGCCAGGATTATAGCAACATGGTAGCTTGTATGTTTTTGGGTAACTAATCGCTTCATCTCTGTTCTGCTTAACCCTGATGCCTCTTGAGGACAGACACATTGTAGAAGTGGCTGATGGCGAGCCAATTGAAGTCTCACACGTTTACCTAAGGTACAACCCAATCTGGTAGGTCACGAATTCGATATTGACCTTTCCCCTACTACTGTTGGAAACTTTGGTGTAGTCGATAGTATGGACCGGATGTCCAAGCCTAAAGCAGAAATCTTCTGAAAGGAGGAAATCGCATGTATATCCCTTCATGGTGAAGATTCACTGATTGTCAGTATCACTTCGGCGGTGGGAGCCCAGAAGTGTTTCACCTACCCTGCTACCCTATCATTGATTATCGGTGCGTAGCCCGAAGAACTTCCAGGTTTTCCCCACATTGTCAGGAGGAATATCAGATGTGTATCATGCCAGAAGCAGTCCTGATTTCTGGCACTTCTCATCATCTTGCGCCTGGAGAGTTGCAAGAACTGTCCAATCAACTTTAGGAACTACTGGATGGGAGTTTTATCGAACTAGCTTCTCGTTTTGGGGAACCCGAGCTCTATTGTGGAAATGAAGGATGAGTCCTTTCGTACGTTACAGACTACCACAATGTGGCAATCATAGACCGTCACCCTCTATCTCGCATCGACGACCTGCTTGACCCACTGTAATAATCAAGCTTCTATTCGGAAACCGACTTAAGATCGGACTGTCACCTGATGGAAGACCCAGGGGATGATGATTCCTAACACGGCGTTATAGACATAGTACGACCACTACGATTTTCTGTTCATGTTGTTTAAGTTATCCAACACCAGCAGCCTTAGGGATCACATGAGTAGTATGTGTCAACCCCATCTCGCCAGATTCGCCAACCGTGTTTACCAATGATGTTTTGAATTACTTCCAGGAGAAAGGAACACCATGAATGGCACTTGTATATTATCTTAGGGCTCCTAGGGGTGGAGCGACTCCATGCGAAGTCTACCTAAGCGTGACTTCAGGATTTGGGAAGTACACTTTCTTGGTCTCGTAGTCAACGAAGTGGGGATACACGTGGATCTCGCTGAGATCCATTTTATTAGAAATTGATCGGCACCAAAGAGTCCTTCGGGGATACAGTAATTTCTTGATTTCGCTAGATACTATCGCAGATTCATCGCGAGATTTTCGAAGAACGCGCAACTTTAATCTCTTTAGCACAACAGGGTGCTGTGTATTCGTGGGAGACAAAACAGGAGGACGTCTTTTTAGCTTTTGAAACCCAACATTACAATGCATTGAGCATCGTCTTTACCCGAGGGTACGGGTGATCTAGTGGTATACCATGATGGTTTGAATCAGAGTCCCAGTTACACGCCGATGCAACACGAGAAGGTTATGGCTTACGTGGTGGATTCACAAGAAAAACTGCACGAGTCATGACCTGCGTTGGAAGCCATGGTCTTTGTATTTAAGTTGGAGGCATTACTTGGACGGTACCGAATGCAGCACTTAGACCGATCACAAGAGCCTCCCGTGTACCCTTGTTTCGAAAGAGCTAAGCATGTGATGGCATCGCTAGATGGAACTTTTGAATGATTTCAACTATGAAACCTAAACGTGTACGAGCCTCGCAGCACGCCATCGACTCTAAGCTACCTGATCAGATCCGTTTTGTTCGAACCGAAGCACTGAAGGAAGAGAATTTTCAAGTTGAGACCATGCAGGGCATGGAGGAGCAACTTTTGGCAAGTCGGACGATATTCGCTACTTCATGGAACGAGTATGGGTCTCACTATAGAGCAATTCAAGGGAACTTGTGTTGAGCGAAGCACACCAGCCTTGATATTCTAGTCGTTTGAATTTTGATAGGAAATATTAGGATCTATAAATCTGGTACTGGTAGCCAGGCATGATGATCCACATAGCAATGTATGTGAACAATGTTTGACTTGTGTGAAAGTCAAGGTGGAATATCAGAAACCTTCTGGTTTGTGTCAGCAATCAGAAACACCCATTTGGAAATGGGAACAGACTGCCATGGATTTTGTCACTGGTCTACCTAAAACTCAAAACGGAAACAATATCACATGGGTGATCGTTGATTATCTCATGTAACCAGTACACTTTGTTGCAATTAAGGAAAAATTGACAAGTCTTCGTATCCTGTGAATAATTACCTGTGAAGGACGGTTTTTAGGCACGGGGTGCCAACTCCCGTTACCTCTTATTTTGATCTATACCTGATTTAAGACAGGCAATACACAACACCCTTGGCTCACGTCTAGACATGAGCTTTGCTTATCACCGTAGGACAAACGGTCGGAGTAACAAACCATCCTGACACTCGAAGACACGCTGCGAGCATGTGTGTGATTGACTTTAGTAAGAGTTGGAAGGACACTTACCTTTGGTTGAGTTCTACTGCAGCCGTTATCATTCTAGTATTCAGACAGCTCTGTTTGAGGCATTGCATGGACGATAACGCCAAGCTCCTTGTTGGACTAAGGTGGGTGACAACCTAATCACCGGTCCAGGACTTGTACTTGAAACCTCTAAGAAGATTGTTTAGATCGGGAATCGTATGGCAGCAACGCGTGACCGCCAGGAAAGTTGATAAGCTTAGGAAACGCTGGGAGTTCGCTGCCGGCGAACGTGTCATGATTGAAAGTCTCACCCTGGGAGGGTGTGGTACGCTTTGGGAAGTGTGGCAAGCTTAAATTACGTTATGTTGGAACATTCAAAAATTCTGGGAGGAATCGGTAGCGTGACCTACAAACTCGAGTTACCCGACGAATTGGATAACGTACACAATGTCATTATGTCTCGAATCTAAGGTAGTGTTTGTCTGATAAAACACTTGTGATACCTTTACTAGAGCCTAAGGTAACTGATGCGTTGTCGAGTGTTATATATATTAGGTGTATATTTTAAGCCCCTTTAACACTTTTTAGCCAAGTTTTAAATTTATAAAACACGATATTTACTAACACTAGACACACATATGGGCAAGTGCACCCATCGTGAGCGTAGTATAGTGTTGGTAAGATACCGAGGTCGTCCAAGGACACAAGAGCTTTTAGTACCGGTTTATCCTCAACGTCTAATCAAATCAAAAAGTTTAGAAAAAATGTTTTAAGCTAAGAAAAATAAAAACTAACTAAAAATGCTGAAAATAAAAATAAAAATAAAAACAGATAGACAAGATGATTCACTTGGTTCCGACTCGTATCTAGTGTAACCTTTGATTATTTCCGCACTTTTGCACTTTTTAAGAGATTATCTTAGTTATTGTAGTAGGCCCCTCTTTTGAAGGTGACGTTACCCTCACCCCAGTAGTTTGAGTCAGCAAGGATACAATCCTAAAAGGGTGGATTATTGGAAGATAATTAATTAAGTTATTAATGCAAATTATGGTAGGCCCCTCTTTTGGAGGTGACGTTACCCTCGACTAAGTAGTCTGAGTCAGCAGGGATACAGTCCTAAATAGCCAGGTTATAGTACTAATAGTAGTTAACTTATGAGGGGATCAAAGAGTTTGGACCCCCGCCATCCAATACCGTTAAGTATTGAAGGAGGTCCTACTAAATTTGACCCAGGTCCATTGCAGGACCTCTAAACGCTGAACAATGGCAAGACCTTTACCAAACTGTTCCCTTAACCCCCGACCAGGTAGCCAACATACCTCCATATAGACCGTGGAGATATGAATGGTGAAAATCTTTTATTTTATATAGACAGTAAAATAATGCCAAGACACCACGGACAAACGATAAGGAAAGATCACCTTCAACATAAGAAACTAGTTATTAAAGTCATTAATACAAAACCAAGTAAAAAGTGCGAAAAGATTAAAAATAAAAAGTATTACACTAGACACTTTGTCTTCACCAAGTGATGTAAGAGACTTAGGCAAACATGGCCTTGATTGTCAAGAACTCTTACGATCAATCTTGGATCCCGAGACGACTCACACACTCTACGATGGACAATGGATGATGGTGGTGGATGATGGTGTTATGGTGGTGGTGGGTGGTGGGTGAAGTGTGAGAGAGGTGGTGTGCCAAGGGATGGTTTGAGCTTGAGCCAAGCACTTCTATTGATAGGCTGAACAGAAGCTTGGGCACGGCCCCGTGTCCAGTGGGCACGGCCCCGTGTCCACATCCTTCTCTTTCTTCATTTATTGTAGCTTGTCTTATTAGTTGACCACGCCCCCGTGTCCGCTGAGCACGACCCCGTGGTGCAAAAGAATCTGTGTACTATGAAGATTTGCTGGATTGTGCGAATCTTATAGTTGACCACGGCCCCGTGTCCGATGAGCACGGCCCCGTGGTGGGCAATAGAAGCTTCTACCACTTTGTCTTTTCTGCTGACACTTGGGCACGCCCCCGTGCTGGCTGAGCACGGGGCGTGTTCAGTCTTCTGTTATCTTGTTTTGCTTGGGAAGATGCTGTCGTGGGGTCGGGCATGTCACGTCTTGTTCCTTTTCTTGTATTTACGTTAGATTTTGATGTCTTTTTGCTTCTTTTGTTAATTTGAGCTCATTTAATCCTGAAAATACAAAAGGAAGACAAAAGCACACTTTTTCCAACATTAGTACTAAAAAGGGTTAGTTTTATGCCACAATTGATGAAATTTATATGTTGCATTTTGCACACATCAGTAACGACAAGTTGCAGTCTTCGAGGAATCTATCGAAAACATGGGCCAGGAAGTCAAGGTCCGTTAACATAGTCGAATTCCAATCGCGAGAGTTCGTTGGAACTCAAGACGTGTACCGGAGTCCACGTGGGAACGCAAAGATTTGATAAAGCTCTAGTATCCTTGATTGTTCAAACGGTTGAAACTCCTGATGTCACTGGAGAATTTCGGGATGAAATTCCCTTTCAAGTTGGGGATGATGTGGCACCCGAGGAAAATCCCCAGTCATCCAGATCTAACACCTTGCCGCTTTTGGGTTACTTATCAAAATCCGGGACGAAATTTCTTTCAAGTTGGGGAAGATGTGACAACCCGAGATTTCAAGGTCTTTCCTCTACGCATCACTTGTTCACAATTTTGATTCATAATTGTTTTGCGTTGTAACATGTGCATAATTGATGATTGATTAAAGTATTCTTAGGTTGGTTGTTTAATGTTTAGACATAATATAACTTAGCACCACACTTGAATCACGAACAAAACCTAAGACGACGAAGAATCAGGGTCCTTCGTCTCAGGCACAAGTCGATGAACCACCAAGGTTCGTCGCCCTAAGTTTCTCATGACGAAGAAGGTTCTTCGTCAAAGGGAGTCCTTCACCAGGAAGGTTCGTCGCCGGCCCAGTCTATTCCTCGAAGCCCAAATCAAGGCCCAGTCACCTCTAGTTAACATCGCAAATATGCATAAGGGTTTCCAGAATTCCAAAACACACATGCGGCCTAAAACCCTAATCCTCCCAAGCTCGACGGCAGCACTTTCCTCTCTCTCTATAACAACCCTCCCGAATATTTTTCTTACACCCTAATATATTTTAAATACCCCTATATGTCTTAAAATACACCCCGTATGTGAAAACCGAGCCCAAAATGTAAAATATCATTAAAAAGAATTAAAAAAACAAGAAAAATGGGGTTTAGGCGGGCCGCGTAAGCCACCCCTTAAGCTTACGCGGGCCGCGAGAAGGTGATGGCTGGCACGACCCCAGGCCGCCACGTGGCCCAACACCCGTCGACCCTATACAATGACCCGGACAAGCTAAACCCTACCCGGGCTACTACGCGGGCCGCGTAGCCCGTGGTCTTTGTTTACGCGGGCCGCGTAAAAGTCGAAAACAGGCCCTATAAATAGAGGGCATCAGATCTTCAGTCTGCTCGTTCAATTCTTTTCTAAATCTCGACTTTCTAAAGTAATAGGCATAATTTTCAACCGTCGCGGTTCTGCCCGACGTAGTTGTTGGAATACCGTCTCGGGGAGGGTATCGTTAATATAAATAAAGGGTTATTATACTAACATATGTACATTTGTGTAAATTATAGATTAAACACCAGGAAACCCTAGAAGAAATCTAAAACAACAATGTGAGTTTATCCGCTTTTTGTAAACCTTTTTGTGAACTATTTTACAAAACCTTAAATGCTTTACAATATGATTAAGCAGTGATTGAGTCTTTGTAGTTCTTCAATTACTACCGGTATGTTGGGGTTTTGTATACAAAATGTGAAACACGTTACCATTGGACGACGAGTTAGCCAATGTGTAATATGACCCACCAGTCAGGATTGACAGTACTGAATGAGTAATTGTGTAGAAATAAACAATGTGATCGCTCTCAATACTGTGTTAATTGGTAAAATGTTTCTTGCTTAAACTGGGATTCACTCACCAGTATTTCCCACTGACAAATTTTTTTAAAACGCGTTTCAGGTAACACAATGTGACAGCCAATTAGTAAAAAGCCCGCTGGAGAGCACTGACGGCTTGAAAAAATGTGGCTATAAAAGTTACTAAAAAGACGATGTTTTAAATTCAATAAACTAGGGTTTATCCCTATAAACGTATTGTAATAAAGAAACTTGGGTTTACCCATGTGGTTATTAATAAAAAAAAATATGGTGGTTTTACTCTGATAAACATTTACTAACTACGATCCTGATGTAATTTCCTCTGCCAAATTAATAATTAAATACCTGATACCACTACAAACGAATGTTCGCGGCCGTCCATTCCCGGGACAGATAAGGGGGCGGGGTTGCGACAGAAGGTGGTATCAGAGCTTAGCCACTGATTCAGCCACAAGAGTGTTCTGCTGACATCAATATATTATCTAAATTGTTAGGAAATAAAATTCGAAAATACGTGACTATCTGTATTTTATTGTTATGTGTTATTTGACTATTTGTTAGTTTACAATATGAGTGATCAAGGACCCTCAGATGTGTATCGTCAGTTGTCTGATTCACCTAGGAGTGAAGGTATCTCTTCCCAGCCTACCCTCTCTGGGTATTCCGCTGATCAGGAAGAAGGGATATTTGCCTTTAAAGCTCAGTCTGAAGAGCCATTCCCTCAGAAAAAGAGAGGATGGTTCAGTAAGGGAGCCTTTGAGCGTAGAAAAAGAATGCGAAAGTTGCAACAGCAAAGAGTCCTAGCAGTCGCTAAGCGAGAGTCAGATGCCCATACACAGGATATGCTTAATAGAAGCCTAGCCAATTTCCATATCCTAGCAACAACTGCTGCCGACCCAAGTCTGGAACAACTAGTAGCCCCACAACCCTTACCTTTAATTCCCACGCAGCCGATGGAGGTAGAAATGCACGATTTCAACCCTGAGGAGATACTTAGGATACCAGCCCCTAATCTTTAGACCCAAATTATGATCCATGGTTTGATGATCTTAGGGATTATGTGCCACGCTACCATCTAAATGACGAAACCTTGCCGAACATAGCAGTGTATCCAGGTCTGGACCCTCTAGATCCCTATTATGACAATGACGAATACATCAGGGAGATTTTAGAGAATCCGTACCCTCAGGAAAATCCCAGGCCACAGTATCCAGATCCAGTACCAGCACCTGCACCCCCAATAAGTGCAGAGAACTTGCAAGAACTCCGAATTTTCGGAGAAGAAATCTTAGAGAGTAGTGAGAGGATGATGTATGTAGGAGAACAACTCGTCTGGAAATACGACGAGCGTCAGATGGAT
Organism: Helianthus tuberosus; assembly: GCA_030545235.1. NCBI lineage: Eukaryota > Viridiplantae > Streptophyta > Magnoliopsida > Asterales > Asteraceae > Helianthus > Helianthus tuberosus. The sequence continues at coordinate 27,549,274 of CM060381.1, read as the reverse complement.
TTCGGGGGAAATCCATATCCATAAAAGAAGATAAGTGGAGTTGGTAATAATAATAAAATAATATATGGTAGTATATACCATTTCGTGGTTAGTGATGCATAATAGTATTGTAATTTTCCTATTTTAGTGTGTATTTGACGTATACTATATAAAAAGAGTAAAGTCGCAATGCTCGACGCTTTTGACCAATATGTGTGTTATGTGGTTGTTACCTAAACTATTTAATTATCTTGTGATATTAATATGTGATAAATGTTTAAAATTCAGATGAACGACGAAGTAAACCAGGGAAATCTGAATAATGATAACCAGAGTGACAATGAATTGGGTAACGAAAATCCAAACAACAACAATGGAAACCAAGTGGATAACAGCGCCATCCAACACATAGTGGCACAAGGAATAATAGATGCGATGCCATATATTCTTCAAACGGTTAGGGAAGCAGAAAATAAAAGTAAACATGATAGCAAGCGACCTTCCGAACCTGAAAACAGCGTAAACAATGGACCTGTACTTCAAATGCCTATTCCCAAAAGAAGAAGAACAGTGTTTTACGGTTGTTCTTATAAAGAATTCTGGTCTTGTAAACCAATGGAATTCTCGGGCAACGAAGGGGCCATTGCAACTCTACGTTGGATAGAAAAGACTGAGGCGGTCTTAAGAATAACCAAGTGCGTAGAAGAAGATAAGATAATGTTTGCTTCTAATCTATTTAAGAATTCAGCACTAGAATGGTGGAATACTATCCTTCAGTCTAGAGGAAGTGATAGAACTTACAATATGGAATGGGAGGAGTTTAAAAACATGGTAGAGAGGAAATTCTGCCCTCCTAATGAAAAAGAGCAGATAGCAAACAAATTCCTAAACCTTAGAATGACTGGTGTGGATAGTAAGGGATACACTAAGTTACTCTTTAAATATGCTAGAATAGTGCCAACCCTTGCTTCACCTGAATCAGTGTTAATCTCCCGTTATATCTGGGGATTAATCGGGGAAATAAGACACGTAGTCAAGGCAGCTAGACCTCAAACCATAGAAGAAGCTGTAGAACTAGCCAATACCTTGACAGATGAATTAATCCGTACACAAGAAGAGGATCAAAGAAGGAACCTAACCCAGAAGCTCACACAAGAATTTCGTTCTGGAAATTCTAACCATGGGAAAAATATAGGTTCTACCTCTACACCCTACTGTAAGAATTGCAAAAGGAAGCATTCAGGAAGATGCTCCATGTACTGTAACTTTTGCAAAATATCGGGACACAAGAAAGAAGACTGCAGGAAGAAAGCTAATAACAGGATATGTTACAACTGTGGAGAACAAGGTCATATCAAACCTAACTGCCCAAAATTAGCTCCGGCTACGAACAACAAGAATACCAAAAATGCTAGAGCATTTGTTCTGACTGCAGAAGAAGCAAAGATGATCCCGGATGTGATCACTGGTACGTTTTTAGTTAATGATATTTTTGCTAAAGTATTATTCGACTCTGGTGCAAACCAAAGTTTTATTAATACTTCATTTTGCAAACTTCTCAATCAATCATTATCTAAACTTCCACAAGAATGTTTAGTAGAGACAGCAAATGGGGAAACCATTAGAATTTCTGAAATCTTGCAGGGAGCAAGAGTAGAAATTCTAAATCAAAAATTTATTGCAAACCTTTACCCAATGAATCTGGCAGGATTTGATGTAGTATTAGGAATGGATTGGTTAATAGCCAATAAAGCCAGTATTTTGTGTGATCAAAAGTCAATACAAGTAAATTCACCAAAGGGTGAAAAGATCACAATTAAAGGATATAAAACCTCTAGATCCACTAAATTCATCTTTGTGATGAAAACAGCAAGTTACATAAGAAAAGGATCATTAGTGTATTTGATTTCTATAATCACTAACACTAAAGGAAAAGAATTGAGGGATATTCTAGTAGTATCTCAGTTTTCAGATGTATTTCCAGAAGAATTACCAAGGTAACCTCCAGATAGAGAAGTTGAATTCAGAATCCATTTAATACCAGGAACGACACCAATTGCCAAAGCACCTTACCGTTTGGCACCTGCAGAAATGCAAGAACTAAAGAAACAATTAGACGAATTGCTAGAGAAAGGATTCATACAGCCCAGTTCATCACCCTGGGGAGCGCCGATTTTATTCGTTAAAAAGAAGGACGGATCAATGCGAATGTGCATTGACTACCGTGAATTGAACAAAGTCATAATTAAGAATCGGTATCCATTACCAAGAATAGATGATCTGTTTGATCAATTGCAAGGAGCACAATTTTTTTCTAAAATCGATTTAAGGTCAGGATATCATCAATTAAAGGTACAGGAAGATGACATTCCTAAGACCGCTTTCAGAACAAGGTATGGCCATTATGAATTTACTGTCATGCCATTTGGTTTAACCAATGCCCCAGCTGCATTCATGGATATGATGAACCGAATATGTAAGCCATATTTGGATAAATTCATAATTGTCTTTATAGATGATATTCTCATTTACTCTAAGAGTAAAGAGGAACATGCAAAGCATTTGCACGCACTTTTAAGTTTATTAAGAAAAGAAAAGCTTTATGCTAAGTTTTCAAAGTGCGAATTTTGGTTAGAACAGGTACAATTTCTTGGACTCCTGGTTGATCATGAAGGAATTCATGTGGATCCCACCAAGACCGAGGCAATAACCAAGTGGAAAACCCCTGAATCACCAACTGAGGTTAGAAGTTTCTTAGGATTAGCCGGTTATTATAGAAGATTTATTCAAGATTTTTCTTGAATAGCCATTCCCTTAACTAAGTTAACTTGTAAATCTGTTAAGTTTTAAATGGGAACCAAAACAAGAAGAAGCCTTTAGAATCCTTAAACAAAGATTAACCCATGCACCCATACTAGCGTTACCAGAAGGAACTGAAGATTTTGTAATCTATTGTGACGCTTCCAAATTAGGTTATGGATGTGTGTTAATGCAACGTCAAAATGTTATAGCCTATGCATCCAGACAACTTAAGAATCATGAAGAAAATTATTCAACTCATGATTTAGAATTTAGAGCTATAATTTTCGCCCTTAAGATTTGGAGACATTACTTGTACGGTAGTAAGTTTACTATTTTCACTGATCATAAAAGTTTAAGGTATGTCTTCAGGCAAAAGGAATTGAATATGAGACAAAGACGCTGGATAGAATTTCTTAGTGATTATGATTGTGATATTTAGTATCATGCAGGAAAAGCTAATGTAGTTGTTGATGCTTTAGGCCAAAAATATCACGAACAGCCAAAAAGGATACGTTCTCTTAAATTAAATCTACAAGTAGATTTAAATGAGCAGATTAGAAAAGCACAAGAATCAGTAATCAAGGATGATGGTGAAAAACTAAAAGGAATGATCAAGGAATTAGAACAAGGAATAGATGGGATTTGGAGATTCCATAAGAAAAGAATGTGGATACCTAAATTAGGAAACCTACGTCATCGCATATTAGAAGAAGCCCATAAGTCTAAATATACGATGCATCCAGGAAACGATAAGATGTACCAAGATTTAAGAAAGAATTTCTGGTGGATAGGAATGAAAAAGGACATAGCAGCCTATGTTTCTAAGTGTTTAACCTGTTCACAAGTTAAAGCTGAACATCAGAAACCTTCAGGTTTATTGCAACAGTTAGAAATGTCTGTTTGGAAATGGGAATTGATAACAATGGATTTTGTTACTAAATTACCAAAAACAAAGAAAGGTAATGATACAATCTGGGTGATTGTAGATAGACTAACCAAGTCAGCTCATTTCCTATCAATGAAAGAAACTTTTAGTATGGAACAATTAGCTAAATTGTATGTAAATGAAGTAGTTTCTTTACATGGAATTCCTCTATCAATTGTTTCTGACAGAGATAGTCGTTTTACCTTTCATTTTTGGACAAGTTTCCAAAAAGAAATGGGAACTAAGTTGAATCTAAGCATAGCTTATCATCCTCAAACGGATGGACAAAGCGAAAGGACAATTCAGACAATGGAGGACATGCCTAAAGCTTGTGTAATTGATTTTGGAGGTAATTGGGACGATCACTTACCATTGATAGAATTTTCTTATAATAATAGTTATCACACAAGCATAAATGCTGCACCATTTGAAGCACTTTATGGACGAAAGTGTCGAACCCCAGTTTGTTGGGCCGAAATTAGGGAAAAGCAACTATCTGGACCTGAGATAGTACAAGAAACAACAGACAAAATTATTCAAGTCAAGGAACGACTGAAAGCAGCACGTGATCGACAGAAAAGTTATGCTGACAACAGACCAAAACCGTTGGAATTTCAAGTAGGAGATAAAGTGTTATTAAAAGTCTCTCCTTAGAAAGGAGTGGTAAGATTCATAAAAAGGGGAAAGCTAAGTCCCAGATATGTTGGACCTTTCAAGATTATTAAAAGAATAGGACATGTAGCCTATCAACTGCAACTGCCAGAGGAAATGGCAGGAATACATGATGTATTTCATGTATCAGATCTCAAGAAATGTTTAGCTGATGAATCACTAATAGTACCTCTTAAAGATATAGAGGTGAATGAACAGTTAAAATTTGTAGAAAAACCCCTACAAATTGAGGACAGGAAAGTTAAGAATCTCAAGCACAAAAGATTAGTTCTGGTCAAAGTGAAATGGGACTCCAAAAGAGGACCAGAATAAACATGGGAGCTTGAATCAGAGATGCAAAGGAAATACCCACACCTGTTCCAGTAGACCTCGAGGACGAGCTCTAAAACAAGGTGGGGAGGATATAACAACCCTCCCGAATATTTTGCTGACACCCTAATATATTTTAAATACCCATATATGTCTTAAAATACACCCCGTATGTGAAAACCGAGCCCAAAATATAAAATATCATTAAAAATAATTAAAAAAACAAGAAAAATGGGGTTTAGGCGGGCCGCGTAAGCCACCCCTTAAGCTTACGCGGGCCGCGAGAAGGTGATGGCTGGCACGACCCAGGCCGCCACGTGGCCCAACACCTGTCGACCCTATACAATGACCCGGACAAGCTAAACCCTACCCGGGCTACTACGCGGGCCGCGTAGCCCGTGGTCTTTGTTTACGCGGGCCGCGTAAAAGTCGAAAACAGGCCCTATAAATAGAGGGCATCGGATCTTCAGTCTGCTCGTTCAATTCTTTTCTAAATCTCGACTTTCTGAAGTAATAGGCATAATTTTCAAGTATAATACCCCCTAATTAGCGAGGTTCTGCTCCATTGTAAGTATTATAACCCCAGTTACGTATTAGATACGCTGCCCAATTGATCCAGGGTTCCGTAACAACTGTCGCGGTTCTGCCCGACGTAGTTGTTGGAATACTGTCTCGGGGAGGGTATCGTTAATATAAATAAAGGGTTATTATACTAACATATGTACATTTGTGTAAATTATAGATTAAACACCAGGAAACCCTAGAAGAAATCTAAAACAGCAATGTGAGTTTATCCGCTTTTTGTAAACCTTTTTGTGAACTATTTTACAAAACCTTAAATGCTTTACAATATGATTAAGCAGTGATTGAGTCTTTGTAGTTCTTCAATTATTGTCGGTATGTTGGGGTTTTGTATACAAAATGTGGAACACGTTACCATTGGACGACGAGTTAGCCAATGTGTAATATGACCCACCAGTCAGGATTGACAGTACTGAATGAGTAATTGTGTAGAAATAAACAATGTGATCGCTCTCAATACTGTGTTAATTGGTAAAATGTTTCTTGATTAAACTGGGATTCACTCACCAGTATTTTCCACTAACAAATGTTTTTAAAACACGTTTCAGGTAACACAATGTGACAGCCAATTAGTAAAAAGCCCGCTGGAGAGCACTGACGGCTTGGAAAAATGTGGCTATAAAAGTTACTAAAAAGACGATGTTTTAAATTCAATAAAATAGGGTTTATCCCTATAAACGTATTGTAATAAAGAAACTTGGGTTTACCCATGTGGTTATTAATAAAAAAAATATGGTGGTTTTACTCTGATAAACATTTCCTAACTACGGTCCTGATGTAATTTCCACTGCCAAATTAATAATTAAATACATGATACCACCACAAACGAATGTTCGCGGCCGTCCGTTCCCGGGACAGATAAGGGGGCGGGGGTTGCGACACTCTCTCCCTCCTTCGAAGTCGGCGACAGTCCCCTCATATCCGAAGCTCCATCCCCTTTGTTCGGTCACTCTCCTTCAAATCCAGTATCACGGTTAGTGAACCCACTCATAGATTGGGATAATTTCTAGATGTATTGGTCTGTGAACATGTCATTATGAATGTCTGCATGATTCTCGTTGTCATAGTGCGTGATTGTGTTATGCATGTTGATGTACGCTAGTGATGGGATTTACAGATTAAAGTAAGATAAGAATAAAAGTGATTTAGAATATTAATCTTCGTTACCGATGATCATCAACCAGGATTGGCTCATGAGTTAAATTTGTATAACAAGTAAAAATTATTGACATAATGATGATGATCAATTTAATTTGAAAGTGGGTTGATGATTTTGTTTGTATATGGTTATTATATGATTAGGGCATGTGCACGATGCTATTAATGTGGTGTTCTATTTTTAACGATGAACTGCAGATAGGGTTGTTTGAACCTGTGAAATAACTGTTGTTTGATCCATTAATCCTGCTGAGAATGTGTTAACTGTTATTATGTTCGTTGATTGATTTTTGCGAACCTTTGTGGTTCTTCGTTACATCTCACCTCGACGAAGATTTGATACTTCGTCACATCCCATCTCGACGAAGATTAGGTACTTCGTCACATCTCATCTCGACGAAGATTAGGTACTTCGTCACACCTCATCTCGATGAAGATTAGGTACTTCGTCGCTAGGTTCTTCGCCTTGTAAATGGACAGAATAGTTTAACAATAAGATGTATAAGATGATTAATGGTTCTGTTTAAGCGACTACTTGTGTTGCATGTTGACAATATTTACTAGAAAAGAGGAACTTGACTTGACTCGTGTGGGAAACCAATTTGCCTGTTGAATGTTATTATGTGATATCCACTTGGGATGTGTACTTGTATGCGATGGAGTACTTGCTATGTGTGATGTGGTGATCTGTGAGGTGAATGCAATCTGTGAAAGTACGTGATTTGATTATTATGAAACTGATGCTATTGATAACTACTGTTGGAAACATGAACTTGTGTTATAAACGTGTATGTAATCCAAACATTTGCTATGTGTTAAGTGACAATGATATTACATGTGACTCATTGAATACGTGACTTGGATATATGTTAACGAAACAGATCATCTTTGGTAGCCACGGTAGGGTTTGGTTGACCAACTTGGAACGGGTAATGTAACGTAACATACCGAGCAAATCTAAGGTGAGTTCACTGCTCTTTTTCTAGCATGCGTCTCGGGGAGGGACATCTGGTAAATATTCCGGGGAGGATTATTGGGTAATGGGTTTGACTGGAATGTTAAACCGGAATGTTGGATAATACACTAACTCCTATCACCTTAAGTCCCATCATCTACCGAATTAGTTGCCGGGGTGGCAATGGGGTATTTAGTTGATAACGCTATTAGGTTTGGCACCCTCACACCGTACCGGGGAGGACGGGCATGAACTAATTACCTTAAGTCATGCCCAATGCTTTGATATGGGCATTGGGGAAAGGGCAAAATAATTTGGAGCCATCTGCGGTATCGAGTTATTATCAACATTGTTGTTTTTGGAAATGTTTTTGAACTGAACTAAACTTTTGGCAGCAAAACATGTAACACGATTCTCGGTAAACAAAACTGTGAACTCACCTGCGTTGTATGATACACTTTTCTGCATGCTTGTAGGTCTATAGGTATATATCATTAGAACTTGCTGTCTGGGAGGCTGGAGTGGTCATGGGTTGAGATACATGGAATCGCGAGACAAGTCTATTGGTTTTCGTACATATAGTTTATGAAACACTTAACAAATGTTTTATGCTTCAGCTGAACACGATGAATTACATTTAATGTTTTATAACACTTTATGTTAATGAATGAAAGTTTTTATTTGAAATCCTGTTATGAGTTCAATGTGATTGGTGGCTAGATCCTGGTACGTCACACGACACGCGGGGGTTTCCGCATGTGGTATTTTGGGGGTGTGACAGATGGTCCCTTTGGGGACTATCCAAACCATACCCCATGGTCTAAAGGGCTAATCGGATTCGGATCTCTATAGTCTATATGTTATGCCAACGTACATCGATATGCTCAAGTACAATAAGGACCCCATCAGGGAAAATCAGAAGCAACCACGTGGACAAAGGACCATAACCTAGTCAACGCAACCACAATTTTAGCCGTCTCTATGTATTATAGTATATATGTATATGCACTGAGTATGTATTGAGACAGTTATGTTTGTTGAGAGTGATTTTACACGCTGATAACGATGTTGACCGGGCTGGTTGTCCCGATGATCGACGTTCTACCACAAGTTATTGTGTACTTCCTCTTAGGCCCAACCTCATCGGTTGGAGCTCCAAGAAATAGCATACGGTTGCTAGGTTGAGTATTGAGGCTGCTCTTTCTTAACTGTTGAGTTACAGTAGTGGTGCACAAATCGGGTTTTCTGAATACTCGGTTCCGGGTATGGAACCGGGTTCGGGTACAATCGGGTTCTACAAAATCGGGTATTGACAATACTCGGGTCGGGTCCGGGTCCAGGTTTTATATAAAAAATGTATACCCTATATACCCGGGTTCGAGTAGGGTTCGGGTCGGGTTTTCTAATACCCGGGTATTATAAAACCGTATTTTCGGTTTCGGATAGGGTCGAGTATGGATCGGGTTGGGTTCGGGTATGCCTCATGTATTCATTTTTTTTGGATAAATCATAGAAATATAAAATGCAAAACCTTTTTATTCATAAAACATAGAAATACATGACACCTAAATAATCATTGAACCGAATCGAATAAGATGATGAACATAGATAGCGTCGAATAACTTGATCGTCTTCGTTTATTTTATAGGGTATAGAGATACAATGTAAACAAACAAATGATCATAATAGACTTTCTTACGGCTATATAGCCGTTACCAAGGTACAAAGCTCGAAAAAACACAAAAAAACGAATAAACCTGAACATGGTATTAGGAAACCTGGATCGGGTATTGAAAAAACCCGGTTCCGGGTTGAAACCGAGTACTCGTAAAACCCGGGTTGAAAACGGGTATAAAAAAACCCAGTTCCGGGTTCGGGTTTTATAACAGAAATGCATACCCAACCCCTACCCTATGGGTAGGGTCGTGTTCGGGTATAAAAACCCCGGGTTTGTTACAGGTTTTATTTTCGGGTCTGGGTCCGGATTTTTTTTGCACCACTAAGTTACTGTGCTTTACATATTACATGAGTTAAATATTACATTGATTTGTCCACTTCTCTCTAGTGTGACAATATTGAGGGCCACATAACTTGGAGTTAACCCGGTGTTTCATCAGAGTACTAAACACGTGGAGATTGACTTACGTTTTACTCGTAACATGGTTTTGACGGGTACTTTACATGTTTCGGTATATTTCCACTATTTTTCAGATTGCAGATATTTTGATCAAAAAATTGTCTGGTGTTCAATACAAATTCCATTGAAAGCAAATATATTTAAAACAACATTTTACAATATTATACTACATATACATTTACAAGATGGGGGGAATAGTGCCAGGCATCTGCCTGGTACTCCCCTATTGGACCAAAACGTTTATTGTTTTATATCCATTTTAAAATTAAGTTTTAGCCCCAGCTCAAAATAAAATTACGCTTTTTGTCCCCATCTCAAAATTACGATCTTGCCCTCAATTCAAAATTACGACTTTGCCTGGCACTCTCCCATTGGACCAACCAGTTTATTATTTTATATCCATTCTAAAATCACGTTTTTCTCCCTCTTTAAAATTACGGTTTTGTCCCCAGCTAAAAATAAAATTACGCTTTTGTCCCCAGCTCAAAATTACGATTTTTCCCTCCATTCAAAATAAAATTGTGGTTTTACCCTCAGGTCAGAATTACCTTTTCGCCCCAGTTCAAAATAATATTTTGTTTTTGCCCACAGCTAAAAATTACGATTTTGCCCTTTGTTCAAAAATATGATTTTTCCCCGTTTAAAAAATTGTTATTTCGCCCTCATTTCAAAATTACGTTTTTTTTCCAGTTCAAAATAAAAGTATGTTTTTGCCCTCAATTCAAAATTACGATTTTGCCCTCGGTTCAAAATAAAATTGTGCTTTTGCCTCCAGCTTAAAATTACGCCTGTGCCCTTAGTTCAAATTTATATTATGTTGTTACCCCAAGTTCAAAATTACGAATTTGCCCCTGTGAAAATTTACAATTTTTCCCCTGGGTCAAATTTACAGTACTGCCATTAATTTAGCTTTTGGCAAATTACGATTTTACCCCAATAAAAAAATATAACTTTCCCTCAGTTAAAAATTACAATATTGCCATTGTTTTAGTTTTTTTTAATCAAAACTATAAAAGTGTTTTGTTTTAAATGGTTGACTCGATTTAATTGTTTTTCGTGTCAATGAGCTAACTAACACTCGCTCATTATTCGGCCATCGCCCCACAACGCGGGCGGGGCAACACCTAGTTTCCTACATATACAAAAACCAAATGGGGGAATAGTGCCAGGCAGCTGCCTGGCACTCCCCCATTGGACCAACACGTTTATTGTTTTATATCAATTTTAAAATTACGTTTTTGCCCCCAGCTCAAAATAAAATTATGCTTTTTGTCCCCATCTCAAAATTACGATCTTGCCCTCAATTCAAAATTACGACTTTGTCTGGCACTCTCCCATTGGACCAACCAGTTTATTATTTTATATCCATTCTAAAATCACGTTTTTGTCCCTTTTTAAAATTACGGTTTTGCCCATAGCTAAAAATAAAATTACGCTTTTGTCCACAGCTCAAAATTACGATTTTTCCCACCATTCAAAATAAAATTTTGTTTTTGCCCCCTCTTTAAAATTATGGTTTTTTCCCTCAGCTCAGAATTACCTTTTCGCCCCCAGTTCAAAATAAAATTTTGTTTTTGCCCCCACTTAAAAATTACGATTTTGCCCTCTGTTCAAAAATGTGATTTTTCCCCGTTTAAAAATTGTGATTGCGCCCTCAATTCAAAATTACGTTTCTTCCTCAGTTAAAAATAAAATTATGTTTTTTCCCCAACTCAAAATTACAATTTTGCACTGGGTTCAAAATAAAATTGTGCTTTTGCCTCAAGTTTAAAATTATGATTGTGCCCTTAGTTCAAATTTATATTACGTTGTTACCCCAAGTTAAAAATTACGAATTTGCCCCTGTGAAAATTTACAATTTTGCCCTAGGTTCAAATTTACAGTACTGCCATTACTGTAGCTTTTGCCAAATTACGATTTCAGTCAAAAAATACAACTTTCTCTCTGTTAAAAATTACAATATTGCCATTGTTTTAGATTTTTTTTTATCAAAACTATAAAAGTGTTTTGTTTTAATTGATTGACTCGATTTAATTGTTTTTCGTGTCAATGAGCTGACTAACACTCGCTTATTATTCGGCCATCACCCCGCAACGCGGGCGGGGCATCAACTAGTTACATCTACTTGTACAATTACATGGCCGGTAATAGTTGTTGAACATAACTGGTGGAGGCAGGCGGCTGCCAACCAGCAACCAAGGTTCTTTTTTGTTTAATACAAACTAGTGAGTTTCCCTCCGAGCTTCGCAGCGGGAATTCTTTGTTATCTGTTCGAATCGTTACGGTACCGTCATTCTCTATAATAATAGAAAGAGAAAACCTTACATCGATGAAAAACAATAAAAACGAATATGATATTGTTTAGTTGATATGAGTTAATTTGTTTGTTTCTGTTCTATGTTTATTTTTTTAGAACAGTGCGATATAAATCATATTGCAAATGTATATTGTACTACTATCATACCAAACCTAACTGAAATCGACAGATGTATCGTTTTCGGTATTTGTTTTTATTGTTTTTGTTTTTAATAAACTTACACCGTATAAGTGAGATTCCCCCGTGCTTCGCGACGGGTGCTACTATCGTATCAAACCTAACCGAAACCGACTGAACAACATATGTGTCGGTATGTGTACTTAAAATTTGTCAAATAAAATGATAAATAAGTATTAATAAAAAATAAATCCTTAAAAATGATTAAATATTATTTATCAAGAATTATTTTTATGGTTACCGATGTAAAAAAATTCATTTATACAACTCTCTTTGCAACGATGAATGAATATCGGAAACATTATCGTGACAATACCGTTCGAACATCGGTGTCAGTGCCATTGTTCGATTTTATCGTTTTCGTCAATATAAATCACATGTTGATTTCTATAACGAGTACATGTATTGTATCAGTATTGTAACTAACCGAATCAATACCGATCTAATGCCCGTAACATACCGTCACAACATGCGACCAGATAACCTAGAATGATAAAAAAAATAAATGTTACGGATTTAGATTTAAAAAAAAGAATAACGAATGCACGTTATTACCAAAAATAAAATATAACTAATAGATTATAAAAGTTGAAAAAAACAAATACTTAAATATGATCAATTATCATTTATTATTAAAATCGATAAAATGATAAATAGGTATTAAATAAAAATAAATCTTTAAAAATAATAAAACATTATTCATCAAGAGTTTAAATTAATATGTATAATAACATTACATATTGCAATACCGAAAAAAAGCATAGCTCTGATCTGCTTAATTTCAGATTTGGCAGCATCAATTGCAAACATCATGGATATGTCCTGAACAGCACTTGGAGACGTCTAAACCAATTGCTTGAAAATTTCATCCTTTTTTTTTCTTCATTCACTCAGTTTAGAATTTGTTAGAAGAATAACAATTGCAAATACGGCCTTACTAATCTGAACAAAAAAACAATTAAGGATTTCCTCGCACTCGCTTCTCATGCTACACATACGACAGATGAAGACATTTTTACGTATATTAATACGTGATTCATCAATGCCTATAAATATACAAAATGTGCTCATTAGGACAATAATTTCTGAGAGGCCAAGAACTTAGCGGATTCATCAATGCCCTAAGCGTCAGCCTTGGTCGGTGAGCGCAACCCTTGAAAACAACCATCTACTAACTTAAAAATTATGGTCCTGCAGATTTAAAGACATCTACAAGATGTCAAATGGTAATATAAGCCTCAGATTTATTGCTGCTGCTTTTGATTTGTTTAGTGACTTTGGTTCTCTTTTGCATCTTGTATTTCCAGTACCATAAACAGCTGTTAAAAAGACAAATAAAATGCAGTCCAAAATACTACAAACTCTCAAACCATGATCAATAAAACAATTCTAAGCATAACTCAATAATCGCCCGCTAGTGTCCAATGCGATCTAAAAAACTTTTCTAGCACAAGAATTAAGCAATAATCAAATAAGCTGCCGATGTTTATTAATAGCTCAGGTTAAATAACAGCTCTATCAATCAAGAATTTTCTGAAGCAGAACTGGCTTAAAGCTGTGTATTCAATCATCACTGCTATTTAATCTAATCATCAAAAAATAAAAATCATAAAAGGATAGGCTCATATTAAGAAATTCAACCATTTTAATCCTTTACTTCATTGATTTCTCTCAGAAGCGCGGATAAATCAATCAAATCATTGCCAATCAATATATAAAACATAATATATAGCGGATGTTTTTAGAGGAAAAACAAATGTAGAATTTAACCCCCACGTTAACACCGCCTGGAGTTAACTATATGCCTCCATGACTAGACCTCTTTCCAATTCATTTATTTGGGAAAAAAGCTTAAGGTGTGGTGAGGCAAAAATAAATATACAAAAATTTGATGATGTGGCCGTCGATTTGACACAGAAACGGCCATAAAAAAAGGTACAAAAGGCTGAACTGCAACACTTGACGGCGTTAAATCTGATATAGCACGAGCATTGGGGCTTTTTCCGTCATCTTATTATTAACAGTTTCAGGGAAGCCCGGGGTGCTACGTGCAGATTAAAAACATAGAAAATATCATAAACTTTGAACAGAAAACATAAAAATGGAGATTTTGAGATAATATAGATCGGTGAGGCTGTGATATTGACACCGGAGCAGATGATTTGATTATATAGGCAAGTTTGCTGGATTTTGAAACCCTAGAAGTATAACGTTCGTTTTCTATGGCTGGTATCATCTTGGGCCGGCCGGCCCATTGGATTAACAATACCATTCAAACTCCTTTGAATCTTTGATCCAAAATCTTCAGATCAATTTTTAACGTCTAAATTCCACCAAACTTTGCATTTATAAAGATTTGAACTAAGGTGCAACCCGAAACATAGACAGTGATGAGAGTTACATTCAGGTAATTTAAATTAAGCTTTTATTCAACATAGTAAACAATATTAGTAGGGATGAAATGTCATGTGTTATAAATGTCATCAAATTCGCTCTTGTGTCGTTTCTAATGGTGAGGCAAATATCAACAACAACGGGATTCTCCCTAAGGGGTTGGATTTTATAAATGGTACCACAATTCAGGGGCGGATATAGCTTGAGACAAGGGGTAGCCACCGCTATCATTTGACGCTCAGGCGGTAGTGTAAATTTTAGAAATATTTGATGTTTTTTGATTTCATTGCCCCTATGGAAAAGAAATTTTTGAAACGTTTTTTTTTTTCTAGATACGCCACTGCCACAATCAATTGTTTGTTGTTTAGGATATAATGCAAACCTCATCAACAATAAGGGCATGTTTGGCTAAGCTTATTTTGGAGCTAACTTATAACTTATTGACTTTTTGGAAAAGTAAATAAGTCAGGATGGAGTGACTTATTTACTTTTCCCCCCTCACACAATAATCTAACCCAAACACTTTTTAACTTTTCAAAAAGTAAATAAGTCAAAAAGTTGTTAAAATAAGCTTTGCCAAACATGCCCTAAGACAAGTTTCAGAAAAGGGAGATCGTGAAAGCTTATGTAAAACTCACATGGACCAAACCTGAAGTAAAACTCACTTGGTCAGTTAGCAATGCGTTTTTGGGGGTGTTTGGGATTGCTTATGAAAAACAACTTATTGACTTTTCCACTCTAATCTTCTTTTTTAAAAAGTCACTCCCTCCTAACTTTTCAATTTCTCCTTTTGAGTAAACTGCCAAAATGGTCTCTGAGGTTTGTTCACTTTTATCATTTTAGTCCAAAACTTAAATCTTTTGAATCTGGGTCCCTGTGGTTTCAATTTTATTGTCATTTTCATTCAAAAGAAAAATCTGGTCAAAATTTTCACTTAACATCCTGCTTTTTTGTCTGTTTTCTTCTTTTTAATGATGGGTGAAATGGTCTTTAAAGTTTTATTATAACATATAAAAAAAGAAAAATTGACCTTGACTTATAAATACAAACATCCCTCACAGTCAACGAACATCATCTTCCCCAAAGACCTGCATTAAACCCTAAGTGCTCTGTTACCAAATCGCAGGTCTTTGGGGAAGATATGATGTTCTTTGATTGTGATGGACGTTTGTATTTATAAGGTCAAGGTCAATTTTTCTTTTTTTAATTTGTTATAATAAAACTTTAAAAGACCATTTTGTCCTTCATTAAAAAGAAAAAGACAAAAAACAGGATGTTAAGTAAAAAATCTGACCAAATTTGCTTTTAAATGAAAATGTCAACAAAATTGAAATCACAATGACCTAAATTGAAAAAGTTTGAGTTTTAGACTAAAGTGACCAAAGCTCAGTGACTATTTTGGCAGTTTACTCTTTTCCTTTTTAAAGCCTTAAAACCTTCTTTTTCAACTCATTACCCAAAAATCATTTTCTAAAAAACTCTTAAAAAAAAAAAGCTATAAGTCAACAAGTTTTATAACCAATCTCAAACACCCACTAAACTTTTTGATAATGCATAAGATGAAAACTTTAGGGTCTGTTTGGTATGGGGTAATGGAATGGATGAAGGAATGAAATGGACGAGGTAATGGAATGGACGAGGGAATGCAATGAACCATTACCATTCCATGTCTTGTTTGGTTACCATGTGAATGGAATGAATTATTATTGTGTATTGTTCGGTAGGCAAGAAAAACGGAGTAATAAAATTAGCGGTGAGTGGTGGTGGTGGTCGGTGGTAGTGATTGTGGGTGGTTATAGGTGGCGGTGGTGAGTGTCAGCGGCGGCGATAGGTGGTGGTGGTGGCGGCGAGTGGCGGTGCAGCAGTGACGACGAGTGGTGGTGGCGACAAGGTGGCCGTTGGTGGTGGGTGGCAACAAAGGTGGCGGTTGGTGGCGGCGGCGGCGGTTGGTGGTGGCGATGGTGGTGGTGTCGACGATGGTGTCGGGCAGTGGCGGCGAGTGGCGTTGGTGGTTGGTCGCAGCTGTGGGTGATAACGGTGGCGAGTGGGTGGCGGCGGCGGCGGTGGCTGTCGGGGTGAGGTGGTGGCGGGTGGCGGCGATGGCGTCGGTGGTGGGTGGTGGTGGTGGGTTGTGGCGAAGGTCGTGGGTTGTGGTGTTGTTGATGAATGGTGCAAGAGGTGATAGAATGGAAAAAAAACATAGGGGGTGGAAGGAATGATTTTGAGGGAATGGAATGCCATTTGGAATGGGTGATTCCATTCCATTGACCAACCAAACACTCTTTTCTTCATTCCCTCGTAATCATTCATTCCATTCCACCTCTCATTCCTTCATACCAAACACTACCTTATAGTTAAATATTAATGTTGAAAGAAATTTTCAGAGTAAGATTGTGGGGTATGGTGGGGCGGAGATTTGGGGCATGAGTTGACACGTGGTTTGGGTGGGCTTCGCTAGGGTGACCCACATTGAAGACGGTATGGTGGGGCGGGGGTTTGAGGCGTGGCCAGCCCAAACTGATATTTATTTTTAAAACAAAAAATTTAAATTGTTTAATAATGTTTTTTAAATAAAGAAAAATACATAAAAAAATTCTCAGTGCTTGTAATATTTTTTCTTTATCTCTTCTCTCGTCTCCAACATTAGTTCCAACTCTTCACCTGATAGGTGATCGATGGGCTGGGCTAGAAATTTCATATCGTCTCGTCTTTGTTTCAGGGCATCCCGAGCTTCTTTATTCTTCCAAATTTCGGCCCTTTATTGTTGGAATACATTGAACATTTGAATGTATCTAACTTGTTTGAATGAGAATAAAGATGATTATAGAAGAGGTAGAGTGTATTGTGGTTGGATGTGGTAAAAAAAAGAATAGAAGTGTGAGTTTTATAGTGAAAAAATATATATATTTTTTACACATAGCCGTTCGCCAACGGCTAGTTGTTTTGGCCATTGAGAGCCCGCCATGTCATATTGATAGACCCGCCCAACGCCCGGGCTGAAAGTCCCGCCCAAGGGACCACGCCCAAACCCAAGCCCACTAGGGGTGGTGACTTGGGCGTTTTTACCCAACCCACGCCCAAACCCCCGCCCCATACCCGATAGTCTAACCTTTAAAATCTTGTGATTGAATAACAAAGAAAACATTGTAAGGTTTCGATGAGCAAACAACAATATTAAGAAAGAAAAAGGGTCAAATATTACACAAATCCATTAGACTGTCCGTAGTGGGGCGTTTTTTTTTTTAAAAAATAAAAAAAAAGGCCGGAAAACGCCCCGGCCACCACTACACTCGGCGTTTCCGGGCGTTATTTTCGAAAAAAAAATCACTCCGGCGTTTTATTTAAAACGCTTAAAATGTGTTGGGGGCGAGATTGGACCGTTGCCAAACGGTCAAATGTGTATTTTTTTTTATTATTCAATAATTTACCCACTATATATATACCAACCCATTTTCTCCATTTTTTTTATAAAAAACATCTTACTTTCTCTCCTACTTTCTCCTTTTTTTTATAAAAAAACCCACTTTCTCCTATTTTTTATACAATCATGCATCCATACCGATCCCCTTTTGGTGTCCCCGCAAGACCCAGGAACCCGAACACAACCCAACCGCAACACCCGTATAACCTTCAAGACATGGACCCGAACTTTTATTCGTACGCGGCTTACTTGAGTGGCACCACTCCGTTTGTGCCTCCCACCTTCGGCTATGGTCAAGACGGCGGGTCGCAACCGTCACAACAACAAGCCGAATCCGAACCCGATGTCGATGTCGTGCCGGAGACGCAACCCGAACCGGTGCAAGAGAAATCGAAACGCGGCAGAAGGTCGCATAAGAAGAAGGAAAAGGACGAACCTCAACGTACAAAAACTACCATTAAATGGATGAAGGACGAGGAATTCACGTTGACTCGGGCGTGGCTCGACATTTCGGAGGACGAAGATACCGGTAACTCTTGTTTTTTTTTCGTTTTTTTTTTTCTGTTTTTTTATTTTCGGAGGACGAAGATACCGGTAACTCTTGGGGGAGTTCGATAGGACGAAATGCCCTTTCACGTACTATAAGTGTTGGGAACTACTACGAAAAAGTCCAAAGTGGGCGCTAGTTAATCCAATGACGTCTAGTAGTAGACGTCGAGCTAAAAGATCAAAAATATCATCCTTCGTTGACCCTTCAACTCCGACATCGGATGCCCGCAACGTCGATTTAAATGAGGTGGTGGACGTTGACGAGGAACTTCTAGAAGAGTTGAACCGACCGCCCGGTAGAAGAAAGGATAAGCGAACCGGGAAAAAAACGGCCGAGTCGTCTTCCGATCTCGAGTTAAAGGATGATTTCGAGGAGATGAACCGTCGTCTCCAAGACATTCGCGACCTCGGCCACAAACGTTGGGAGATTATGCAAGAACGAGTGGCCGAATCCAAAAAGTTTAACGAGATGCAAGAGGCGAGGCAAATGGAAAAGGACATTGAGTTTTTGTCCAAATCGATCGACCACCTCAAAGGCGACGCGTTGATCCTTGCGCAAATGCGTCGACAAAAAATTCGAGAAAAATATGGACTCTAGATCATCTTCTTTTTTTTTAACTTTATTTTTTTTTCTGTTTTTTTTTCGGTTTTTTTTTTCTGTTTTTTTTTTCGGTTTTTTAGTTTTCTGTTTTTTTTTTCAGCTTTTTTTTTTTTTATTTCAGTGTAATTTTTATTTTAAATTAATGAATATTTTTATGTTTTAAATTAAAAAAAAATAATTGTCAAATGATTGCATGGGCGTTATTGGAATAATGCCCCACTACACCCACTTTTGCTATAATGCCCCATGCTGACTGGGATGACACGTGTCGGATAATGCCCCATGGTGGGGGCATTATAACAATTTACCACTACACATGGTCTTAGAATTTTCAAGTTGATAACCAACTGCACCCACTCTCTTCTCAAATCTCTATCCCTGCTCCTCTTCTCAAACCACCGCCCACCTCCTTTCCTCCTCAACCGAACCAGCACACCTCCTCTCCTCCTCAACCGAACCAGCACACCTCCTTTTTTCCATAAACCTCCGCCCACCTCCTCTCCTCCTCAACCGAACCAGCACACCTCCTCTCCTCGCCACCGCCCACCTCCTCTCCTCCTCAACCGAACCAGCACAGTGCCGCCGCCTCCACTGTGACGCCCTTCTCCGCAGCCGACTCCTCCATATCAATCGATTGACTAATGGCAGTTCGGAAGTCAATCGCAATCGGATAAATTCATCTTCTCGTCTAAAGACCAGATCTAGGGTTTGTAGATCCGATCTTCGCATGCATACTGTTGTGGCTGTGCATAAAGATGAAAGTAAATATTTAAGTGTTGGTCAATCGATCCGTCTACTGGAACTCAGCTTGCTGCTGCTAATATTTTCTCTAAAAAAACTACTATGTTTTTCTTCTTCGCACGCAAGGTGTTCGACGAAATGCCTAGGTGATTTTTTCGGGGTTTTTTAGCGTAGCGGATCAATTTCCTTTTGACCCATCAGCTGCGTTTCCTTTTGGGTTGGGTTTTCTTTATTGGTGGTGGGGTACGCGACATTATCTAAGTGCCGACTCCGCTTACTTAGTTTTGTTATGGTTGGTTCTAATGGTAGAGGTTTCTGGCCTTGTCCTTTCCGACGGTTTCATTGTTGTCCCGATGGCTTGGCGGGGGCTAAGGGATTCCCAACGTTAATGGCACATATCAAGAGTCACCATTTGGGCTCAGACAAGAGGAAAGATTCTTTGAGATGTGCAATTGCTGACGATCTTAATATTTTTACCTCTGTTTGTGAAGCTTTGAGGGTGTCCGGACAATGGTTATGTGGTGAGTGTATGTGCCCTCATGCTTTCAGTTGGGCGTGCCACCATGAGGATAAGGTTATTCGGTTTGTGCCAGGTGAGAGAGATGAACAGGGTTTTATTGTTGGCATCACTAGACCCGGTGTTGAAAACGTTGATACCTCGTCGGAAGAGTTGGGTGTAGATATTGCTTTGCTTGACCGTGTTTTCTCTCTCCCCATCAAGACTGTTAAGAGTATCCCCCTTAGTTGTCGTATGGCTTTTGCCCAAGTCTTAACTGCAGCTTTGGACAAGGTGGTTGCTATGCCTGATTCTGTTGTGTGACAACCCGCACTAAACCAGGTATCCGTACAACTTAATTACTGATTAATTACTGCTTAATTACTGTGCTTGATTGAAATTAGCTGATAAACTGCTACCTGCATACTGATACATGCACTTACTTGCATCATACTTTATATGCTGTCACTACACTATTTACATACGGCACCTTAGTGACAAACATGATGCACAAAAAGCACAGTAGCACTAAACGGATACACAGTGAACATGCTGATATAACCAGCATCAGGCAGACACTGCCTCTAAGGCCTGTTAAGAGCCTCATATATTTTGGCTACACTGGTAGTGAGTGTAGGATATAAGGGTTGTGGTACCGCGTCTCTAGGAATAAGATACACTGATTCGGATGTGCCTAAAACGTACTTCAAAGTACCAAACACAGCACTTTAATAATTTAACCAGCTTCTAGCTGACTAATAAAGTGCCAGAACATGAGAAAATATTACTAGACACTTTCTAAAGTGTCGGGAAAACAATTGTGTCACTAAAAATGTTAATAACGACACTTTAAAGCTTTTGTAACACTTTAACGGATTACTATCCAACCGGACACCCGGACTTTACCCGGAACATGAAATTATTACTGTTTTCACTATTTTTATTTTTCTGAGCCAGTTAGGGTCTCTGATTACCCTAACACCCGTCATAACGCATAGCATACCACTAACTAAGTTGGATACTTAGTTAACCTAATTAACAAAACAACCCTCCTAACTATCTAATTAAAATCGAACCAAGGGACCCCCCCCCCCATAACCGAGTTCGGTCCCCTAGGGGGACATATCTTGTACTAGAGATTGCAAGATCAAATCCTTGTTGATTATCTAGGCTACATATTACCCAATGGGTAATAACACATGATTTCTTCTATAAATACACACTAACCACACTTAACCATTTCCACTAAACCACAACACAAAAACTACTCTCTCTCTCCCTTACCCACTCACGGCCGAACACCCCACCATCAACCACCATACTTTCGGTTCTTATTCACCCCATTCCAAGATCATACAAACATCCAAGGTCGCGTATTAGGAGCTTTGGTGCACTCGGAACGCGAAGGACCTCTACCGTTAGCTTTTATCCACCCACTTTCCGTCAAGAATCTTCCCTAGCCTTGAGCTAGAGGTATAATGTTTAAAACTTGTTTTTACACTCATCTAAAGTGGGTAAAAGGATTATTGTCGGTTGAATCTCGTTAAAATGAAAGATGATGTTTAAAAGTCTAGTAAAAATACTTAAAGTGGTGGTTAATAGCATATAACTTATGTAAAAGTCGTAGGACTTGAAATATGTGTTTATCTAGACCCGATCTATGATGTGGTAGCTCGGATCTCCGTTTAACCCGACTTTGTAAGATCATGTATCTTCACATAAGCTCGTTTTGACTAAATACAAGGGTTAAAGGCGAAACTCTACCACACAAGATACATGAACTTGTGTGAAAATATTTTACTTGTGTAAAAGTGATTTAACCGGTAAAATGGTGTTTAAAACTAGCGGATCTACGTATCTACAAGTGGTATCTTTGAAGGACCACACTTTAAAAGGATCATGTTTTTCGAAAGATGGATCTTACACTAATAAATATGGTTTTATAAACCACAAGTGTTTAAACACTTGTGAAACAAAAAGACCCGACAAAGAAGTAGTTTTGTCACTTGTTACTAGAAGTTGTAAAGACGGATTTTTCCAAACACGAGGTTTTTACAAGATTAAAGATACTTTATATAAAGATCTACATATATAAAGGGGATTTACATTATAGATGCGGAAAAACTACAAGTTCATGCGATTATGCAAATTTACATACTTGTCGACTAGTTTGATGTGTCGGAAATTGTTTGATTGAATAAAGAAGTTGTTGATTGATTTGTTAAAAGAAAATGATACGCTTGAAAGCGTGGCCACCTCCAGTTACAGAGGAAACTCTGGCGAAATTTTCCTAAAAACCTAACACTTAGACTTTTTTACACAACAAGTGTTAGAACTATTTTTGGAAATACTTTCGAAACATAAATTTCGCCAGCACTATATTTTACTAAATATTCGGAGGTGGGATTTTCACAAAGATTAACGTGATAAATATATTTGTCACAACACTGTTTATGATTATTTTGTGAAAATACATAAATATTATTTTAGAGTGAAAATAATATTTACAAGCGTTAATGATTCCAAAACTTTGCGAACGCTTCCATAAACATATAAGTTACACCGGTAATTACATTACCACAAGATTGACAAAACGTAACTTACGCACATGTATTGTATCCCCCATCCTTGGGAAGAAGTTTAACTACCAAGTGTATACGGAACATAAACACGAAATAGTTGTCTAACTATTTCCCAAAGACATAAACTATAAAGCTAAGGCACGGCCGTCCGTCTAATAGAATTAGCACTTGTAGGTCGTTGCACAGCTTACTGTATTGGAGACACTTGGTAGAGACGCGCATTCACTGTGAGTTTATGTCCCCCTTTTCTCTAACTGTTTTCAGTTTACTTAACTGCGGGGGTGAAATACATGTTACTTTGTTTACAAGTACTTTATACACGGTATGATTTACGTAAGGAGGTTTAGATCATGTGAATGGGTAGTTAGAACACCGAGGGACTCGAGCGGTAGATCTATCTGGGTGTAGCGAGCCCAGCTCTAGGCCAAACGGACCTCTCTGAGGCCAACAGAACGGACCTGGAGTGACTTGGTTGCCCAACGCAAAAATCAGCTAGGGTTGTGTCTTCCTACTTGCATTTCACGACATGCTAATGGCCTTGCAAACCATTGGCGATCACAAGTCCTCTTACACTGCTACATACCAGGAAACTTTTATACTTACAAGTGTTTTTACTTACTCACTTGCACATGAACTCGCTCAACATTATTGTTGATTTTTCAACTCACATGTATTTCAGGAAATTAAACGGATCTGGCACGGTATGGAACGTTTTCCGCTGCACTTGTCATGGAGTCATCAGGGTTTAGGGGATGTGTCTCTTTCCTGGACAAGACACAGTCCTTAAACCACGTTTATGTTATGTTTTAGTTGTAATGTTGTTGAACAAGGTTATGGTTGTTGGTTAAAACAATGGTACTGTATTTTCTTTTCAAAACTTAATGGATGACTTGCATGGTTTTTAACTCATATAGCTTGTTATGGTTAAGCTATGGTATTAAGAAGTCACACAAAAAATTAACCACGCTTCCGCAAAGCCAGGGTGTGACAGCTTGGTATCAGAGCTCTGATCATAGCGAACTAGGATTCTGTCTCGAGTCTAGACTATGATCACTAGGGCTCTCACGAAAACATTTTTCTGCATACCACTTAAGTCCAGATCCACACTTTTTACAAACAAATGTTGAGCACATTTTATTTATTTATAGGCTCAGCTTGGAGGGCTGAGGATCGGTCTGGAGGATCGAGGTTTGGTTTAAGTGAAGGATAGAGCAGTCTTGTAGACTGGATGGTATTGGCTTGTTATAGGATCGGTCTGGAGGATCGAGGTTTGGTTTAAGTGAAGGATAGAGCAGTCTTGTAGACTGGATGAAATGGTGTTTGTTATAGGATCGGTCTGGAGGATCGAGGTTTGGTTTAAGTGAAGGACATAGCAGTCTTGTAGACTGGATGAAATTGGCTAGTAAGACTAGGAGAAGTATGTGATACCTTACTTGGTGACTTATGTGATTAACTGATTATATGATTAATTATTATACGTATATGTGTTTGTGTTACAAACGTTATGCTTTCATCAAGTACTAGAAAGATGGGCACTACGAACCCCATGACCATAGTATCAGACGACATAGTTCAACGAAGCACGAGGTGTACATTTCTGATACTACCGGCACAGACAATGACGACTTTCAGCCCTTTGTGCACTACCTGAAGTCGTAGCAGAGCCTACTGATGGCCATCTTGTTTGGGATTTTACCACTGGCGGTGATCCCTGCTCCTGTGCCCCTTGCCGCTTATCCTGTTGATGATACGCCCTCCCAACGAGGCCTCTGAAGACGATAACGATCTACTGGAGGAGGACCCATTCGAGGGCAGGGCCTTATTACTGCTGGTATTAGACTACTGCATGCGGACGCTCCTATAGGGGAAACTTATGACCATTCCCCTATCCCAGACTCATTTGAGTTTCTGACACCCGCATCTTCGCACATACAGGGAATGCAGCACTACTTACACGACGCCGACCCTGATATGGCATCATCAGCTGAACCGGATCCCACACACAGCTTTGAGTTTGATCGCGATTATGAGGACAATTCTGTTTTTCCGCCTGGTGTTGATCCAGACCATGACATTGAGTTCATGCACTTAGACCAGCCCTTGGGGGATCCTGTAACCCCTGTGATTGTTGATCCAGCTGATTTTGAGATGGAGTTTTTGATTTGAAGCTAGCCGTGGCCCCTGAGCCAGGCGTTGCTCCTGACCCCGCATTGGAGTATGACCCTGTTCATGCCAATGCACCGGCTGTTGCTCCCTGATTGATCATCTGCTTGGATAAGAGAAAATTTGGGGTAACTGTGCAAGACAATTTATTATTACGGGGGCCCACGTAATAACGATTTGTGGTGCACAGGAATCCTGGTGGACTCTGCAGGTCAAGCGGATGATAACCAATGCAGCAGGAAATAACTTAAACACAAATGACCTAGGCGATGTAGCCTCGAGTTCATTCTATTACAAGCAACAAGCCAAATTGACAAGCCTATGTGAAGGCTCAGGAATTTATTTCCCCACTTATACAGTGAGTATATTTGCATGTGAAATGGGGTGATTACATGATGGCTTACGTTGCTATATATACCCCATAGACAATTGAAACATTGTCCAACCCGCTTCACACTATTTCGACAAAAAGGGGATGTCACCCAGACGTGACACAAACACCAGTACGTTGCCAAGGACAGAAGCCGAGCTGCAAGAACGCATCTCACAGATAAATGCACGACATAAAGCCCTCCACTCTAAGTACAACGATGGCATTACTGGAGACAACTCTCCAACTGGCTGCACCTATAAACAGTTCCTGAGCTGCAAGCCTTTAAACTTTGACGGAACAGGAGGCACCGTTGCATTTGTTCGTTGGTCCGAGAAGACCGACTCCACTCTAAGAATGAGTAACTGTTCGCCCCAACAGAGTGTTACCTACATCTCAGGGATATTTCTAGATGGCACACTCTCTTAATGGAACCTCCAGGTTCAGACCCTTGGCACAGACGCTGCTTATACACTGAGCTGGGACGAGCTCAAGGAAACGATTGAGAAGAAATGTTGTCTTAGGACAGAAATTCAGAAACTTGACGTGGAATCCTGAAATTTGAACGGACGAACCAGAGACTCCTGAACATGTCCAGCAATCGCACGACTTGTCTAGGGTCGTCCCCTACTAAGTCACTGATGTAGTATGATATATTGGTGTACTTGTAAGCTTTACATTGTGGTCTCGAAGTGTGGAAATACAATCGCAGTTTTCTCACCATATTTGGATTCGTTTGATTACTTGCTTACTTGGGATGTTGTGTGATTGATATTTGTGATGTATTGATGACATGAGATATTACGTGTTATTACTATTACTACGTACGTACTGTAACATGGGATTTTTACTATGGTCTGACCAATGTGAACACATCTTTTAGAAGATGCCGCCAAAACGCCCTACGCCAATGCCAATGCCTACTAACGAGGCAGAGCTACAGCAAGTCATTGCAGCTGCCATAGCACAGTACGCAGCATCTCAGCCAGGAGGGAGCGGAAGTGTTAACCAAGGCAATAACAATCCACCTCACGGTAATACCACGCCATTCGAACCTACCATGAACTAGTTGGAGATTTTAGCGATGATGCTAATGCCAAACACATGTTTTAACATACGTGCAGGATGCACCTACAAGCAGTTCTTAGACTGCAAACCAGTTAACTTCAATGGCACAGGAGGTGCAGTTGCCTTTACCCGCTGGGCTGAGAAAACCGACTCTGTCTTACGCATGAGCAAGTGTGCAGAGGATCAGCAAGTCACGTACATTTCAGGGCTGTTTCTAGATGGAGCCCTATCCTGGTGGAACCTACAAGTACAAACTCTAGGCGAAGCTGCCGCCTACGCCCTGACTTGGGCCGAATTGAAAGAACTGATGCGCAAGAAGTACTGTTCACGCGCAGAAATTCAAAGGTTGGAGACTGAATTTTGGCACCTAAAGATGGATGGACCAAAGGTTGCAGAATACGTCCAGAGGTTTCACGACTTATCTCAAGTGGTTCCTTACATGGTTACGCCTGAATACAAGCGAATCGAGCGCTTCATTTGGGGTTTGGCTCCCCAAATAATAAGCATGGTAACCTCCTCCAAACCAGCGACTATCACTGAAGCCATCGATTTGAGCGTGGCTCTCACCGAAGAGGCCATTCGTCTGAACAAGTTTGGTGATGTTAAGGAAAAGGAGAAAGAGACTCATGTTGAGTCATCAGGAAGTAACAAGAGAAAGTTTTCGAACTTCAAACAAGGTGTTAGCAGTGATGGTAAGAGAGGAGCACCAAGCACGCCAGCTCAGGGTGCAGCTGGCAGTGGAAGCAGAGGAAGAGGATATATGGGCACTCTGCCTAAGTGTAGTGCCTGCCAGCGTCACCATTCGGGTCAATGTAGGCTAAAAGTATGCGAAGTATGTGGGAAACGTGGTCATTTGAAGGACACCTGTTGGGTTGGTACTGGCCGGGGAGGCCAGGGAGGATATGGAAATAGGAATGATGACCGTGGTGGAAACGGAAACCGCCCACAAGGAAATTTTGGAGGTAACAGAAATCAAGGCAACAATGCTAACCAAGCGGGCGCAATGAATCGTAATCCGGGGAATGATCAAGCTGGTGGTAATGGGCAGAGACTGGGATGCTATAACTGCGGGGAAATCGGGCATTTTAAGAAGAATTGCCCAACGTTGAATCAGGCCCGTGGCAGAGTGTTCCAACTCGAAGCTAGGGATGCACGCCAGGATCCAAATGTTGTTACGGGTACGTTCCCTATCAATCAGCGCTATGCATCTGTTTTATTTGATACTGGTGCCGACTATAGCTTCGTATCGTTAGAATTTAAGAATATGCTTGGGTTAGCTGCTAATAAGTTAGACATACCCTATTCGATCGAATTAGCTAATGGAAAGTTAGTTGAAGCCGACGAAGTAATCAGAGGCTGTGCGATAGAACTGGGAGAACGCGAGTTTACTTTGGATCTACTACTAGTCGAATTGGGAAGTTTCGACGTGGTGGTAGGAATGGATTGGTTATCCGGAAACAAGGCGGAGATAGTATGTCACGAGAAAGTTGTTCGTATCCCAACCGATGATGGTGAGACAATTGTGGTTCACGGAGAGAAGCGTGACACGCCGCTAAGATTTATCAGCTGCTTGAAAGCAAGGAAGTGTTTACAGAAAGGATGTGTTGCTTTCCTGGCACACATCGTGGATAAGAAGGCTGCCGAACCAAGGATCGAAGACATCCCTGTCGTAAGGGAGTATCCAGAAGTCTTCCCGGAAGACTTACCCGGACTGCCACCTCAGAGGCAAGTGGAGTTTCACATCGACTTAGTTCCAGGCGCAGCGCCTGTGGCTAAGGCACCATACAGACTTGCTCCGTCTGAGATGCAGGAATTGTCAACACAGCTTCAGGAGCTGTTAGACAAAGGTTTTATCCGACCAAGCTTCTCGCCTTGGGGAGCTCTGGTCCTGTTTGTCAAGAAGAAGGACGGAAGTTTCCGCATGTGTATTGACTACAGAGAATTGAACAAGCTGACGATCAAGAACAGGTATCCTCTGCCAAGAATCGATGATCTGTTCGACCAACTTCAAGGTTCAAGCTGTTACTCTAAGATCGATCTTCGATCTGGATACCATCAACTAAGGATACAGGAGGAAAGTATCCCGAAAACAGCCTTCCGAACTCGTTATGGACACTACGAGTTCCTCGTTATGCCATTTGGTTTGACGAACGCACCTGCGGTATTCATGGATCTAATGAATAGAGTTTGCAAGCTATACTTAGACAAGTTCGTGATTGTATTCATCGACGACATCCTGATTTACTCAAAGACGAAGGCTGAACACGAACAACATCTTAGAACCATATTGGAGCTGCTAAAGAAAGAACAACTGTACGCCAAATTCTCCAAGTGCGAGTTTTGGCTACGCGAAGTCCAGTTTCTTGGACATGTGGTGAATGGGGATGGAATTCATGTTGATCCCACAAAGATCGAGGCAATCAAGAATTGGGAAACGCCTACAACGCCAACCGAGATTCGACAATTCTTGGGTTTGGCTGGCTACTACCGAAGGTTCATCGAGGATTTCTCGAAAATCGCTCAACCTTTGACGCTCCTGACGCAGAAGGATAAGATGTTTGATTGGGGAATCAAACAGGATGAAGCATTTCAGATATTGAAGGACAAGCTTTGTAACGCGCCAATCTTAGCTCTACCAGAAGGTACCGACGATTTTGTGGTATACTGCGATGCATCGCGTCAGGGATTGGGTTGTGTGTTGATGCAACACCAAAAGGTCATTGCTTACGCATCACGCCAACTGAAAGTGCACGAAAAGAACTATACCACACACGATTTAGAGCTTGGCGCAGTGGTTTTCGCTTTGAAGATCTGGAGACACTACCTGTATGGTACGAAGTGCACAATTTTCACAGATCACAAAAGCCTACAACATATATTTAACCAAAAGGAGTTAAATATGAGGCAAAGACGATGGGTTGAATTGTTAAACGACTACGACTGCGAGATAAAGTATCACCCAGGGAAGGCGAATGTAGTCGCCGTTGCCCTAAGTCGTAAAGAAAGAATCAAGCCCATAAGGGTTAGGGCTTTGGAAATGATCATACGAACCGATCTTCCCTCGCGCATTCGTGCTACACAAGAGGAAGCTCTCAAGGAGGAAAACCTTGAGGAAGAATATCTCCGGGGTATGGAGAAGCTTTTGGTACCAAACGAGGAAGGGACGCTATGTTTTGAGAAAAGGATTTGGGTTCCTCTGTTTGGTGGATTAAGGGAAGTTATTTTCGACGAAGCGCACAAGTCACGGTACTCTATCCACCCGGGATCGGATAAGATGTACCAGGATCTCAAAGACTACTATTGGTGGCCTAGGATGAAAGGCGACGTTGCTGTTTACGTGAGCAAATGTTTAACGTGCGCTAAAGTCAAGGCAGAATACCAGAAGCCCTCGGGGCTGCTGCAACAACCTGAGATTCCCAAGTGGAAATGGGAACAAATCTCAATGGATTTTGTTACGAAACTGCCAAGAACGCCAAGAGGCCATGATATGATTTGGGTGATTGTTGACCGCCTAACAAAGTCCGCACACTTTCTGCCAATCAAGGAGAAAGACAGTACTAGTAAACTTGCGGAAATTTACATGAGAGAGATCGTAGCACGTCATGGAGTACCACTCTCGATCATCTCTGATAGAGACGGAAGATTTGTGTCAAGAATATGGCAATCTTTCCAAGAATCTTTTGGCTCACAATTGAATCTGAGCACTGCGTTCCATCCGCAAACTGACGGCCAGAGCGAGCGAACGATACAAACGTTGGAAGACATGCTGAGGGCATGTGTTATGGATTTAGGCGGTAGCTGGGATAAACACTTACCTTTGGTCGAATTTTCATACAACAACAGCTACCACACCAGTATTGGTGTCGCGCCCTTTGAGGCCCTATACGGACGCAAGTGCCGATCACCACTATGCTGGTCTGACACCGGTGATAGGCAGCTTGCTGGTCCCGAGATCGTCCAAGAGACGACAGACAAGATTGCGCAAATACTTAAACGCATCGAAGCCGCTCGCCACAGACAAAAGGCCTACGCGGATCCAAACCGGAAGCATACGGATTTCCAAGTTGGGGAAATGGTGTTATTGAAAGTTTCACCCTGGAAGGGGGTGGCGCGCTTTGGGAAGCGTGGAAAGTTAAATCCGCGCTACATTGGTCCTTTCAGAATTCTGGAAAGAATTGGAACTGTAGCATACAAGTTGGACCTACCTGCTGAACTGAATGGTGTTCACGATACATTTCATGTATCCAATTTAAAGAAAAGTCCAACTCAAATTGACGTTGCCATTCCTATCGACGAGATTCATATTGACGACACGCTCCACTTCGTTGAAGAACCTGTTGAGGTCACGGATTGGAAAGTTAACAAGACCCGCAGGAGCAGTGTCAAACTCGTCAAAGTTCGTTGGAATGCCAGACATGGTCCTGAATTTACCTGGGAGCGTGAGGACCGGATGCAAGAGAAATACCCCCACTTATTTCCTAGGAACCTTGCTTCTACAAGCAGAACTTAAATTTCGGGACGAAATTTATTTAACAGGGGGAGAATGTGACAACCCGCACTAAACCAGGTATCCGTACAACTTAATTACTGATTAATTACTGCTTAATTACTGTGCTTGATTGAAATTAGCTGATAAACTGCTACCTGCATACTGATACATGCACTTACTTGCATCATACTTTATATGCTGTCACTACACTATTTACATACGGCACCTTAGTGACAAACATGATGCACAAAAAGCACAGTAGCACTAAACGGATACACAGTGAACATGCTGATATAACCAGCATCAGGCAGACACTGCCTCTAAGGCCTGTTAAGAGCCTCATATATTTTGGCTACACTGGTAGTGAGTGTAGGATATAAGGGTTGTGGTACCGCGTCTCTAGGAATAAGATACACTGATTCGGATGTGCCTAAAACGTACTTCAAAGTACCAAACACAGCACTTTAATAATTTAACCAGCTTCTAGCTGACTAATAAAGTGCCAGAACATGAGAAAATATTACTAGACACTTTCTAAAGTGTCGGGAAAACAATTGTGTCACTAAAAATGTTAATAACGACACTTTAAAGCTTTTGTAACACTTTAACGGATTACTATCCAACCGGACACCCGGACTTTACCCGGAACATGAAATTATTACTGTTTTCACTATTTTTATTTTTCTGAGCCAGTTAGGGTCTCTGATTACCCTAACACCCGTCATAACGCATAGCATACCACTAACTAAGTTGGATACTTAGTTAACCTAATTAACAAAACAACCCTCCTAACTATCTAATTAAAATCGAACCAAGGGACCCCCCCCCCCCCATAACCGAGTTCGGTCCCCTAGGGGGACATATCTTGTACTAGAGATTGCAAGATCAAATCCTTGTTGATTATCTAGGCTACATATTACCCAATGGGTAATAACACATGATTTCTTCTATAAATACACACTAACCACACTTAACCATTTCCACTAAACCACAACACAAAAACTACTCTCTCTCTCCCTTACCCACTCACGGCCGAACACCCCACCATCAACCACCATACTTTCGGTTCTTATTCACCCCATTCCAAGATCATACAAACATCCAAGGTCGCGTATTAGGAGCTTTGGTGCACTCGGAACGCGAAGGACCTCTACCGTTAGCTTTTATCCACCCACTTTCCGTCAAGAATCTTCCCTAGCCTTGAGCTAGAGGTATAATGTTTAAAACTTGTTTTTACACTCATCTAAAGTGGGTAAAAGGATTATTGTCGGTTGAATCTCGTTAAAATGAAAGATGATGTTTAAAAGTCTAGTAAAAATACTTAAAGTGGTGGTTAATAGCATATAACTTATGTAAAAGTCGTAGGACTTGAAATATGTGTTTATCTAGACCCGATCTATGATGTGGTAGCTCGGATCTCCGTTTAACCCGACTTTGTAAGATCATGTATCTTCACATAAGCTCGTTTTGACTAAATACAAGGGTTAAAGGCGAAACTCTACCACACAAGATACATGAACTTGTGTGAAAATATTTTACTTGTGTAAAAGTGATTTAACCGGTAAAATGGTGTTTAAAACTAGCGGATCTACGTATCTACAAGTGGTATCTTTGAAGGACCACACTTTAAAAGGATCATGTTTTTCGAAAGATGGATCTTACACTAATAAATATGGTTTTATAAACCACAAGTGTTTAAACACTTGTGAAACAAAAAGACCCGACAAAGAAGTAGTTTTGTCACTTGTTACTAGAAGTTGTAAAGACGGATTTTTCCAAACACGAGGTTTTTACAAGATTAAAGATACTTTATATAAAGATCTACATATATAAAGGGGATTTACATTATAGATGCGGAAAAACTACAAGTTCATGCGATTATGCAAATTTACATACTTGTCGACTAGTTTGATGTGTCGGAAATTGTTTGATTGAATAAAGAAGTTGTTGATTGATTTGTTAAAAGAAAATGATACGCTTGAAAGCGTGGCCACCTCCAGTTACAGAGGAAACTCTGGCGAAATTTTCCTAAAAACCTAACACTTAGACTTTTTTACACAACAAGTGTTGGAACTATTTTTGGAAATACTTTCGAAACATAAATTTCGCCAGCACTATATTTTACTAAATATTCGGAGGTGGGATTTTCACAAAGATTAACGTGATAAATATATTTGTCACAACACTGTTTATGATTATTTTGTGAAAATACATAAATATTATTTTAGAGTGAAAATAATATTTACAAGCGTTAATGATTCCAAAACTTTGCGAACGCTTCCATAAACATATAAGTTACACCGGTAATTACATTACCACAAGATTGACAAAACGTAACTTACGCACATGTATTGTATCCCCCATCCTTGGGAAGAAGTTTAACTACCAAGTGTATACGGAACATAAACACGAAATAGTTGTCTAACTATTTCCCAAAGACATAAACTATAAAGCTAAGGCACGGCCGTCCGTCTAATAGAATTAGCACTTGTAGGTCGTTGCACAGCTTACTGTATTGGAGACACTTGGTAGAGACGCGCATTCACTGTGAGTTCATGTCCCCCTTTTCTCTAACTGTTTTCAGTTTACTTAACTGCGGGGGTGAAATACATGTTACTTTGTTTACAAGTACTTTATACACGGTATGATTTACGTAAGGAGGTTTAGATCATGTGAATGGGTAGTTAGAACACCGAGGGACTCGAGCGGTAGATCTATCTGGGTGTAGCGAGCCCAGCTCTAGGCCAAACGGACCTCTCTGAGGCCAACAGAACGGACCTGGAGTGACTTGGTTGCCCAACGCAAAAATCAGCTAGGGTTGTGTCTTCCTACTTGCATTTCACGACATGCTAATGGCCTTGCAAACCATTGGCGATCACAAGTCCTCTTACACTGCTACATACCAGGAAACTTTTATACTTACAAGTGTTTTTACTTACTCACTTGCACATGAACTCGCTCAACATTATTGTTGATTTTTCAACTCACATGTATTTCAGGAAATTAAACGGATCTGGCACGGTATGGAACGTTTTCCGCTGCACTTGTCATGGAGTCATCAGGGTTTAGGGGATGTGTCTCTTTCCTGGACAAGACACAGTCCTTAAACCACGTTTATGTTATGTTTTAGTTGTAATGTTGTTGAACAAGGTTATGGTTGTTGGTTAAAACAATGGTACTGTATTTTCTTTTCAAAACTTAATGGATGACTTGCATGGTTTTTAACTCATATAGCTTGTTATGGTTAAGCTATGGTATTAAGAAGTCACACCAAAAATTAACCACGCTTCCGCAAAGCCAGGGTGTGACATGTTGAGGCATGGGTTCGACTTTTGATATTACCTCGTTGCACCTTGCGGGTGTTCAAGCCTGCTGGTCGTCAGGACAAGAGGTCGGGCAATAGGAAGACGGGCCAATGCCTTAGCATCCCGCGGTCTTTGGCTCAGTGGGGTGATCGTGAGGGTTTTGCCACTCTTGTCCAGTCGTTGTTTGAACAACCCGCGAGGGGGGTTACGGATGGAATCAAAAAGGGCACTGAGATTGATAATGAGTGTGGGGGGACCAATGTGAAACAATGTTTACGTAAGGTTGCTGATGGTCATTTCACTGCAGCGGTTAAGGTTTTATGCTCCTCGGGGGTCGCCCATCTCAATAAGAATACTCTGGAGGCTTTAGTGGCTAAGCACCCATGTATGCCCCCTCCTTCCATGCCTGCCTCCTTGCCTTCTGAGTCTCCTCTTGTGGTGGAGCCCGATTGTGTGCTCGGGTGTATTAAATCTTTCCCCAAAGGTACGTCGTGCGGGAGAGACGGCTTAAGGGCCCAACATCTTTTAGATGCTTTTTGTGGGGAGGGGTCTGTGATTGCTGATAGCCTGCTTAGGGCTACTTCAGCTATGGTTAATTTGTGCTTGGGGGGGAGGTGCCCGAGGAGTCTGGCGGAGTTTGTTGCTTCTGCTCCTCTTACACCTCTTCTCAAACCGCATAATGGGATTAGGCCTATCGTTGTTGGGTCGATTTGGAGGAGGGTGATCTCCAAAGTGGCCATGAAAGGTGTTGGGAAGGAGATGGCCAAATACCTTGGCGATTTCCAATTTGGGGTTGGGATTCCGTGTGGGGCAGAGGCCGTTCTTCATAGTGCGAACAGGTTCCTTAATGAGTACCACCAAGATAGGTCTCTTGCTATGCTTATTGTTGATTTTTCGAATGCTTTTAATTTGGTTGATAGGACAGCCCTACAATACGATGTAAGGAAAAGGTGTCATTCTATTTCTACGTGGGTCGATTTTTTATATGGCCAATCAGCTAGATTATATGTGGGGGATGAGTTTATTTGGTCTACTACTGGCGTTCAGCAGGGAGACCTCTTGGGGCCCCTCCTTTTTGCCCTTGTTCTACACCCCCTTGTTCACCGAATAAGGGATCGCTGCAAACTTCTATTTCACGCCTGGTACCTATATGACGGAACGCTTATTGGAGATGCCACTCAAGTGGCTAATGCTTTAGATATCATCAGAGCTGAGGGTCCTTCCTTAGGGCTTCAACTTAAGATAAAGAAAACTGAAGTTTTCTGGCCAACCTGCAATGGTGTAAAGGTCCAGGAGGGCTTATTCCCTCGGGGGATTGGGAGGCCGGTGTTGGGGGTGAAACTCCTAGGGGGTGCCGTTAGTCGTGATGCAGAGTTTATTAGTAGTATGGCTCTTAAAAGAGCGAACTGTGCAGTCGAGCTGATGAGGTGCCTTAAACGCCTACGGGACCCTTAGAGCGAGCTCCTCTTGCTTCGTTCTTGTATGGGTGTTGCTAAATTACTGTTTGGTCTTCGAACGTGTCAACCTTCTTTGGTCGGGGGAGCTGTCTCTGTTTTTGATGAAGGCCTCCGGGGAGCATTAGAGGATATTGTTGTTTGTGGGGGTGCTTTTTTTGGAGATCTCCAGTGGAGGTTGGCTTCTCTCCCGACCCGGTTGGGAGGCTTAGGGATTTGTACGGCCGAGGATGCCTCTTCATATGCTTTCGTGGCTTCAAGGGCCCAGTCTTGGGGTTTACAAGACCACATACTCCGAGAATGTGGTGGGGATGCTTTAGACTCCGATTACAGGAGTGCGTTGGACCTTTTGCATAGTTCTCTTCCCGACCTTGATATTGGCGGTTTCTACATTAAAGACACCGCCCCTCCTAAATCCCAAAAAATTCTGGCGAATGCCTTATATGGCGAAATTGTCAAGAGGTTTGAAGAGAAGTCTGTTTTATCCCCTCGGCAAAGAGCTGTGTTTGAATGTCTACGTGCCCCACATGCTCAGGATTTTCTGTCGGTCGCACCTATCGAAGGCTTAGGGAAACACATGTCGGCTGTGGAATACCGTGCTATCCTTAGATACCGACTGATGATTCCTTTGTTCCCAGTTGACGAGCCATGTCCGGTATGCCGCAAAGCGTGTTTGGATTCTTTCGGCGAGCACGCGATCTACTGTAAAGAGCTACCAGGGTTTAAATATCGGCATGATTGGGTGAGAGATGTGTTATGTGATGTTCTTAAGCGGGCCGGGATCTCTGCCAAAAAGGAGGCTCCAGTAAATTTCCTGACTGACCCCTTAGAGGGGAGGTCCACTTTACGCCTGGCGGACATCCTTGTGTTTGGATGGGAAGGGGGGAAACACGCTTGTGTAGATCTAACTGGAGTCTCCCCCCTTGTCGGGCTCAAGGACAAGGGTTTTGTCGTAGGGCAAGCGGTGCTCAAGGCAGAGGCGAGCTAAGTGGCAAAACATGAGAAAGTCTGCATAGAGAATCAACATGTGTTTGTCCCGTTTGCGTTTGATACCTTTGGTGGTCTCGCTCCTGACGCTGTGCGACTTTTGAATCGGGTTCAAAAAGTCGTTAATAGTAATTCTTCGTCGCTAAAGGTTTCAAACTTTGTATTTAGTAGAATTAGTTTTTCTATTCAAAAGGGGGTGGCGGCGCAACTTGTTGCCCGACTACCTGCCATTGCTTTGTAATTGCCATTTTTCGTGTGGAATGATATTGTCGGAATTTTGTGATTAAAAAAAAAAAAAAACTATTAATTAAAAATAAAACTTTACAAAGGCATCTTTAATTTCATTTAATCAATTTTAAACTTTAAAATAGTAACAAAAATGAATCTTAGAACCATATGCATTGTTAAACAGTAACAAATTTAATCTCATTACCACAAAATCACTTTCTGATTAAACAGATTCAAAGCATCAACTCAAATACATTTATATCACACAAGTAAAACTGATCTAAACCGCATGAAGACCTTTCAGACCACCATCCATGTCAAATGGCGATATCCAGCCCATCTAGCAGCAATCCGGACACCAATAGCTAACGCTGCACATAACAAAGGAACCGGAACCCTTCGCCCCCCTGTTGTTGTAACAGAAACTTCATCTTTCACTTCTTGCGGCTGGTTCTTGGAGTACTGAACGACAGCCAGAGCCAAGAACCCACCGATGACTACAACCCTGACCCACGGCTCACCTACACCTGCCAGCACTGCGGCAACAGGCAAAACAGAGGACACGTAATCTCTCTTCTTTATAAAACGTGAAAACGAAAATAACCCAAAAAGAATGGTCCAAAACACAAGGTCTCCAATCATTCCTTTGACAGCAAAGTATCCGGTGAGACCCGAAACCGTTAACAGATGCCATTGGTTATCTACTGAATTTGGAGATGCTACTTCACTAATGGCGAGTATAGCTGATGTCAGCATGATGATTGTTGAAAGCTCGGGGATGGGAGTGTATGCTATTATTTGTGAGTAGAATGCTCGAAGGGTGTAAAAAATGGTTTCGATGGCTCGAATTGTGGCTGTGATCGGATCGCCTATGAAATGGAATACTAGGGCTAATGCTAGTTTCGAAATGTATCCGAAGAACTGAAGAATTGCTGTTGCGGCCTTTTTCCAGTTGTAAAGTTCCCATAAGACTGTTCTCCATGCGTATAAGAGGAAACCCAATGCTGATGTTTTGAAAAATAAAAAAACAGAAATGTCAGATGCAGAACGACTATAATAGTCTAAATTTATATGATAATAAAAAACACATGCTCTGCTCATTATGATAAACATTGTAATGGAGCATCAAGTATGAAGAGTTACAACATGCTCTTCAGACTTTTAACAAAAATTCGTAAGAATATATCTATTGTTTGGTCCATTTATCAAATACATATAGTAGTTGGACTTGGATCTTACTCTCTTAGTGCTATCATAACTAGTTATTTCGGTTTTCTAGTAATGGCTTTAACTATAACCTCAACTCTTCTTAAAGATGCACAAAACAATCTGTTTTTGAACTGAAACCAGAACCCAAACCAAAACTGGTTTGAAACCAGTATACATAGAAACCGGCTTGAAACAGGTACAACCCGTCACGTGGGTTTGTAACCAGTTAATAGCCCTCTCCTTTGAAACCAGTTAGACCGAACCAAACCAGCCAAAAGACCCGGTCAACAAACCAACAAAACCCAAACCACTTTCCGTTGACCTACCCAAACCGGTTTGAACCCGATTTGTGCACCTCTAGCTATATTTATTGGTAATGAGCAAGATACAACTTATTTGAAGAAAAAAAATCCGCTAAATTCTGTGTTAATTACCAATTCTTGGTGACTGTGATTCATATGATAACTCAGATTAACTGATAAACAGTTTGGTTCATTATACAAAGCCAAAGTAACCATTTTTTAAGCAGAGCCAGCACTACTTGTTTGTATCTAATATTGTAAATATTAACAAGGGCAACATCATGAAGCTCAATGTCACATAAATTCATCAATAGATAAAAAAGGTACCGATAAAATAAGGCCATCTGACCGGAGGCTCAGGAACTTCTTTGGTCAAGTATCTAAACCTTTCGGGCATCGTACTCTCGCCTCGTGCTTGCATTTCAGCTTCATCTTTTGACGATTCTCCTTCTATACTACTGGATGTTGATTTTACAACAAACCCTAGAGTTTTTGTACCGTATGAAATAACCCCCAATTTTGTTGCTCGAAAGGTAGTTGGTATTGAGATTTTGGAGCATTGGATTGCGTGTGATGATGTAGTATGAAATGGAATCGATTTGGGGGAAGGGTAGGTAGAGGCAAGGGTTGAAAGTGAAACCGTCGTCATCGGTGGTTTCTAGGGTTTACACAGAGGCTTTAGCCATTGCTTTATCCTGTGTCTTGAGTTTGGAGAATACACAAAAGAAATTATATAAAATCAACGTGTTTTAACGATTTTACGTTTTGTTATACTATCGTTCTAAATTTTGCGAGTTAACATGCGGCAACATGCGTGTGTGGTTTAGTGTGTTTACGTCGTCTATTTTTTTCCCGCTTAATAAGTTCGTCACAACGCGCGAGTCCTAAATCGAGTTAGTTATTATTTTCTGTGTTTTATATGTCGGTCTAATTTTTCCACGTTAAGACGCCGCAACTTCAATGTTGGTGGTCGTTGGCTATAGTGTGGCATTGGTACTATTTGTCACGGTTTTACGTCCACGCCGCAACGCAGGAAGCTTAATACGATAGGTATTTATATGAATACAAGTCATGTAACGTAGTAAATGTAATTATGATACCATTAATTGTATTAAGCTTATTTGGTGAATTACTTATTTGTATAAGATAGTAATACAGCATTAACCGACAAAAAACATCTTTAACACATCGTAAATGTGAATCTGATCAACATCAAGTCAATTTCGTTGGCTGCGCCGCAACGCGCGCGTGTCAATCTTCTAGTTAAAGTAAAGAGTAAACTGCAATTTTACACCCTGAGGTTAGGGGTCATTGGCACTCCTACCCCCCCTAAGGAAATAATTGCAAAATTACACCCCACTGTTAACCCTTATGTCGCATGTTTACCCCCTGCCGTCAGTCAACAGTTAGTTGACTGTTATAGGCAGGGGTATTTTGGTAATCTTACCCTATATTCATTATTATTATTATTATTATTATTATTATTATTATTATTATTATTATTATTATTTACCAATCGATATATACAGACCATTCTCTCTCTCTCTCTATTTCTGCTTTTCCTTATCTCTTTCTCTCTCAAGCACACCACCATCACCACCCCACCTCCACCACCACCACATCACCATGGCTCCGCACCACCATGGCCACCGCACCTGCACCACCACCGTAAACATCTCCATCCCTGATGCACAACCCCCCACCAACGCGATACCCCTACCACAACCCACATATTCAGATCTGAACACCACCACAGTCATCATCATCCTGTCTTTTAACCCTCCATCCCTGATGCACCTGCACCACCACCGTAAACACCTCCATCCCTGATGCACCTGCACCACCACCGTAAACACCTCCATCCCTCTCTAGATTTCTCTGCTTCTCTCTCTCTCCCCCACCGCAACCACCCATCAATCTATATATCTGTATCTATAACTCCTTCGCTTGAATCCAATTAGGTCACCTACGGTACACTATTACAATTTTACTACAATTTTATATGTTCTGTTTAGCAAATTATTAGGTTTCTAGTTTGATTTTAATCATTTTATGGAAGTGTTGATGAATCTGTTGAGTACCGTACAATTAGGTTAGTTTATAGTGGAATTATTGAACGGTAGCTGATCTGCTGTGTTCTATATAGTGGAATTATTGAACGGTATTTGTGTTGTGATTATAATAGTCTGTATAGTGTTCTGTTTCGCAAGTTATTAGGTTTCTAGTTTGATTTTAGTCATTTTATTGTAGTGTTGATGAATCTATTGTTGACTACTGGTGCAATTAGGTTGGTTTATGACGGAGTTAATGAGCGAAAGTTGATTGGCTGTGGTTCATGGTGGACCAAGGTTGCAAGATGTGGTGGCTTTGGTATGATGGTGTTGAAATGGCTAATTTCATGTTGGTTTGCTTGTGTGGGATGTAAATGGGTTGCACTGATGGTGTGTGGTGACTGATAAGGGATGTAAATGGGTTGCACTGATGGTTGCACTGTTGTTGAAGGTATGGATGTTGTGAAGGCGATTGAGAAGGTTGGATCTGGATTCGGAACCTGCTCGAAGCCGGTTGTGATTGCGGATTGCGGTCAGCTCTAGATCTGGATTGATCCGAGTGGTTGACTTTTGACTTGATTTGGTGAATTTCTGTTTGGTGTGTGTGAGTTTTACTGATTGTGAAGTGTTGGTTAAATGCTTGTAACGGTGATTTCATTGACTTTGTTGTTGATGGATATATGAAGTGTTGGTTAAATGCTTGGGATAAATAAGATCATCTTTTCAGTATTGGATATTGATTATCGTTGTTGAACATCTATTGCTTAATTTTAGTTGGTTTATGATCTGGTATGGTTGCTTATTGTTTGTTTTCCGGTTGAGGTTAATGGAGATTTTGTCACATTTATTGTTAATGTTGGAAGAATCCCCTTTCAGGTGGTGGCTGGAGGTGGTTGAGGGTG
The DNA here is from genome assembly GCA_030545235.1 of Helianthus tuberosus. NCBI lineage: Eukaryota > Viridiplantae > Streptophyta > Magnoliopsida > Asterales > Asteraceae > Helianthus > Helianthus tuberosus. Next base: position 27,507,949 of record CM060381.1, on the reverse strand, counting down.
GTGGCTGGAGGTGGCAGTGGTGGTGAATGGCGGTGGCAGTGGTTGCAGGGGGTAATGTTGTGTCTTAACACAAAGTACAGGGGGTAATAACAAAGGACAAATTAGTAATTTACCAGTGGGGGGTAATTGTGCGACTTAACATGAATGTTGGGGGGTAAAATGTAAGGGTAATATAGTCATTTCACCTTAGAGTTAACAGTTCTGTTACCCATTTTGACACCGGGGGGTAAAAGTGCGACATAAAGGTTAACAGTGGGGTGTAATTTTGCAATTATTTCCTTAGGGGGGGGTAGGAGTGCCAATGACCCCTAACCTCAGGGTGTAAAATTGCAGTTTACTCTAAAGTAAATTAAATAGTATACTATTATTATATCTTGCATATTATATGATTTTCTACGTATGTTATGTTATATCCTATTATGTTAATAAATAAAACTTGAATCGACACTCAAATTTTAATAATTTTTATTTCTATTACAGGTATTATTATTATTATTATTTTTTTTTACGTCTTTGATAAGAAAGATATTACTATAAGGCTACATGGTATGGGCGCTATTAGCCCCTCCACCTTAGCATTTTTCTCCTTAATAGCCTCCCCTCCCCACCATTTCACGTGCGCCATTTGAGGAGCGCTATTGAGTGCTCGCCACTACAATAACGATGAATAACGGAGAATAGGGTGTTGACCATGTGATTTGTTGTTGTTGTTGTTGACGAAATTAAAGAAGAAATGGGTTGTTGCCTTGATTTTTTTTGTTGTCGATGGAAGAAGAAGAAGACGAGGAAAGGAAGGAGTGGTGATGGTGGCCGAAAGTTTAAAGAATTTATGGTTTAGTTGTTTATTTTTGTTTTAAAAGAATGATGGGAAAATGGGCTAATAAATGTGGTTTAGTTGTGTATTTTTGTTTTTTAAACGACAAATTTGAAACACTAACGGACCACTGGATTATCATAGTGCCATCAGTGGAACCACCCGATCATATCCATCTCCACTAGGCATAATGTCTATACACCAATTCAGGAGGAAACCTAATAAATATGGGAAAACCCCCCCTTGTGAGAATCGAACTCAGGAGGAAACCTAATAAATATGAGAAAACCCCCTTGTGAGAATCGAACCCATGACCTATTGGTCCCAAGATGCCACTAGACTATAAAGCCATGGGCTAATAAATATGCAAAAGTAGGAATACATTTAACCAAGTTATTATTAATCGGCTAATAAGATTATGTATTTTTGTTTTAACTATGTTTTTTTAAATTTTATTAATAATGTTTATTAATAAAAAAACTAAACTAATTATATATATATATAAGGTCAGGAGTTAGAGAAAACGGTGAAAAGTGTGAGAACAGAGATAACGGTTATGGATCGTCAGATCAAAACAATCTATGGACTAGATGGCGCGGTGGCGTTTTCGTAAATAACATCACTTTTATTAGTGTGGCGCGCTTCATTAAGGGTAAAAAAGTCTTTTGACTTCTCTACACAAAACGCCATCTCATGAATAAAACGCCATTAGATTCCCTCGCCTTAACCTACATAGCACACACCATCCTAATCTAAACGCCATTAGATATAAAACGCCAAACTTGTTTTAAACGATAAAGCTGAACAAACAATTACTGAAACGACGGGACTTAATTACTAGCATTTATTATAATAAAATCCCGCCTAAAACAACCGCCAAAAGACGTCATATATATACTTCTCAGACCTTCCATTAAACACACAAAAACCAAAATGCCATATTTAATATATACCATTAGTCATAGAAACGCCAAAAAACCCAAACATAAAAAATCCCTAAAACAAAACGTTTCTTTGAAATTCAGTTGGTTGTCCGTAAGGTTTCGCTCAATGTAATGGATAAAAATCCTTAAGTAAGGATATTGTCCATTTCATTTAGTAAAATCTTATTGACTTTATCCTCAACTTCCATCCAATTTATAACGCCAAAAACATATAAAAACATTATTGAGTTTTGTTCTCAATAAAGTTTAGCTGTATGGGGTGGACAACATTGTTAGACATCTTTCTTAACTGAGGATTAACAATGTTGTACATCTCATACAGCAAAACATTATTGAGTTTAGCATGACCAAATTTAGAGATTTAAGATACTTTTATTTAGTGGCGTTCTTTTTCTCGGTAAAACGCAAAAAAATTAAAAAATCAAACATCGTCCCTTGGATATTCAATATTGTTCTACGCAAAGTTTGGCCGAATGGATTGTTAGCTGAGGGGTGTAACTCAATAACATTTTGCTGCATGAGATGGAAAATCTTCAAGAAAAAGAGGCTGATGTAACACTTTGTGATTCCAAACAACGACAATAAAGCTACCTCAAAAACAAAAAAAAAAAACAAAATGAATCATACGAAAGTCGAAACAGCCAGTTAAGATGATTCAAAAAAGAAGAAAGAGACTGGTGACAGTGAAGATTTGGAAGATCAATTGTTTATATATATATATAGGGAGAGGATCATGAGAAAACTAGATATAAATGAGAAAACTAGAAAACTAACTAAAAACCACTAAAAAGGAGGGGGAGACTTTTAATGAAGGAGGGGGGGACTTTTAATGAAGGAGGGGTAAAATTGGAAAAAAAAATATATAACTTTTCAAACATTTCCCATTTCTCCATACGTTATCATTTTAAAACAAAAATGGCACCATAAGATCACAAATTTTTGTATCTTTCATTCAAGTATATTCGAGCATATTTTTTATGACATAAAAAAAGATTTATGGTGTCGTCTTGTTTTCAATACTATTATTATAGTAGTGCACATGTGCAATATAACATGTACTACAATTGCATTACATGCTTAAAATTAGCTTTTTGAGTCTAGTTTAGCTTTTAGGGTTAGTTTTTTTGGAGGTTTAGGATTAGGATTAGGTTTTTGGGGGGTGGGGGTGGGGGGTTTAGGTTTTTTTCGGGTTTATGTTTAGGGTTTAGTTTTAGGTTTTCGGAAGGGTGGGGGTGGGGGGTTAGGTTTTTGGGGGGTGGGGGGGTTAGGCTTTTGGTGGGAGGGTGAATTTAGGTTTTTTTTTTGGGGGGGGGGGGGGGTTAGGTTTTTGGGGGGTGTCGGTGGGGGGTGGGTTAAGTGGTTTAAGCTTTATGTATTAGTGCACATGTGTAGTACAACCAAAAAAAAAAAAAAAATTTTTTTTCCATACATAAAAAGTAGCGATTTTTCTCTAAAAAATTGTAAAAAAAAAAAAATTTGGTATGTTTTTAGGTTTTTTTAGGCTTTTTTTGTTAGTTTTTTGGTTTTCTCATTTAAACTAGTTTTCTCATGATCAATCCCCTGTATATATATATATATATATATATATATATATATATATATTTTAAATTTTCTATTTCAGTTGATTGTTATATAATAACAATGCCATATATAATAAAAACGCCACACAGCTAAATGCTAGTCAAAACGCCATCATGCCATAAAACGTCCCAAAAACTCCCAAACTATAATAAAATTACTTTGGACAAGTATTATAAAAAACTCAAAAAAAAAAAAAAAAGTATAAAAACCAAGGTTCAAGAAAAATAGAACAAAGTGCCATCTTTATATAAAACCTCATTAAAAATAAAAAAACGCCAAAACCTCGAAAAGGTAACTGGAAACAGTAACTACAAAACAGTAAAACTGAAACGATGGAAACTTTATTATTAACAACATTTATTATATTAAAATCTAAAACGTCAAACTTGAAAGATGGGACGTGTTACAGAGTTCAGAGATAAAGTTTATCAAAAACATTAATTACAAAACAGTAACTGAAACGACGAATACTTTATTATAATAATACACCGCCTAAACTACGTGCCAAAACACATCCTATAAAATGATACCTCTCAGCAACTTCCATTTGATCACACCAAGAAAACAAACGCCAAATATTCCTGTAACACCCCAAAATTTATAAAACCTTAATCAGATTTATAAAGTATTAATCAAACGAGAACAAACTAACTCGGATTAGATAACCCAGTTTGATACGGGTCTTGTGATACCAAATAAATGGATGGAAACTCCTAAATTATGAATAAAACAATAATTGAGGGACTAGAATGGTTAAACTTGAAACTTGGAATCTTAAAACAAAAGTTATCACACCAAACACACACAAAAGTGTGTGTCTGGTCGATCTCAACACAGGGGCGACACAAGGGTTCCCCCACAAACCCTAATCCAATCGATTTCCATCAAATTGAAGCCCCTAATCAGCTTAAAATCGAGTTTCAAGCACGAATTTGTGATCACCTCGTTAAAGGGATCATAAGGTATGCAAAATTCTAGTGTTTTGATTCATCTTGAATTATAGGTGTCACGACCCCCGACCCACCCTGGACGGAATCGGAAGCCGCGAACAGCTAAGTGGTACCGGTGATTATTTTGAAAAATACTGCAGCGGAAATTTCATCAGGACCGTGAGTTAGGAAAAATATCAGAGTTTAGAAAACACCGGATTTTATTTATTAAATAGATGGGATAAATCCATATTTTACAAAGGTAGCTTTAATAAGGGATAATCTCAATTACATAAAACAATATTTCTTAATTTGATTTAATTAATAAAATAAGCCACTTCTTGAAGCCCTTCAGTGTCGTATCCAATTCTTACTCCAATTTACTTTAATTACCTGAAACGCGTTTTAAAAAGGTTTTGTCAGCAGGAAATACTGGTGAGTTCATTCATTTTGCTTAAAACGACGCATTTGTTATAATCTACAGTATTAAGAGCGATTACAATGTTTCCATATATCAACCAACTACCCACAGTATTTGTCACTCGAACATCCATCGGTAACCTCTAAGTCCAATGGTGTCTGTGACTATGGTCATATACTCATATCACCCCTTGGCTAACTCGTTGTCCAATGGTGACGGTTATCAAGTAATGTATACAAAACCCCACATACCGGTTGTAATTTGGTGACTACAAAGACTTAATCCCCGTAATTATAACTTTGAAAGCAAACATGATTTTGAAAGCAATTTGGTAAAAAGAGAATGACTCACATTGCAGATTCATACGGGCAAAGTTTAGCCTACAGATAAGTCTTGATATATTGCAGATTTATACAGGCAGAGCTTAGCCTATTGATTAGCCTTGACACCTAGTTTAAATAACAATGCACACGAACTAGGTAAGTAACTAATACAGCATTTACGATAACTCACGAGATTAAAACCCTCACAACGAATGACAAAGTGCAATACTTAAACATCCATCGAATTAACGACGAATGACAAAGCATAACCCAAGTTTGAGCAACACTTAAACATTCATCGGATAGTTTCAATCGATCGGACATTGAATCATAGCAGCGATTGAGTTAATACCCGGTATCGTAGCAGCGCCTCATTAATTTGAAAGTAATATTCGAACAGAATTATAAAGAGTTTGAAAGTTTCGTTGACACCATCGAACTGCTCAGGAGCCAAGCTATTTATAGCTGAAATTGGGTTCTCTCGCGCCCCGCGTAAGTCATGGCTTATGCTTACGCGGCCCGAGTAACCACCCAGTCTACGCGTAGGGTTGCTGGGTCATCAGTAGGTGTGCCACGTGGATGACACATGGATCTGGAACGCTTATCCGGTCAAACATGAGTTGACGCTGCCCGCGTGACCTCCTGCCTATTCTTTACGCAGCCCGCCTGCAAGCCAGAAATCTTAATTTCTTGATTTTTGATATGGATTGGGGTTTCAGGGGTCCGGGTTTTTACTTATGGGTCGGTTTGGGACAAAAAGTAAATAAAATGGTGAGAAAAGAGGATGGACTCGCTTTGTAACTTTAGGGTTCAACTAGAAAACCTCCTGGTAGAATTTTGGGTATAATTTCTGAGCTATATAAAAATATATATTTGTAATTATGTTAAGTATAGTACCCCTAATTCAACCTTATCCCGATGTCCCGAGACAGAACCCCAATAAACTTAGTCGGGCAGAGCCCTGACATGCGTTATGGGTTCCAGATCAATCGGAAAGGGTAGCGGTGATCGGGAGTTAAATCACTTAAAACGGGGCAGGGCTTTGTGTGTAATATTTAGAGAAAATATGGAACATAGATCGAGTGAGAAAGAAAGAAGGATCTGAGCATTTCAAATGGCTTTTCAATTTCCTATATATACTTGAATTTTACTTAATGTTTACGTTTTGTGAGGACACGTAAACAAATGGAAGTGGGACACGAATTATGTAAGGTTCCTTCAAATTGTGGATCGTGGAATTAGGGTACACGTATACATGAATTTGATAAGTTTTAACTTTTATTATTTTATTATTATATTTCTTACGTATTCATCCATAACACATATTATTATAGATTTCATGCATTAATTAAAGGTTTGATTTAAATTTTATTATTTATATGTTATAATTAATTTAACTGCTTCACTTATTTGGCGCGTATAACTTTTAAAATATGACGTTTTATAAAATAATAAATATGTCTTTAGAACGAGAATAATATTATCTACATTTTGAACCAAGTTTCATTAAAAACAGAGTAGGTTCAAATATAACGTATTTTTATAATTTAATTATTAAACGGTTACTAGGTCCGTCTATGTACTTCATATTTCTAATCTTCAACTTATCCGTAATCTACCCGTCTAATAATATAAGTTTATATACTTTTATTTTATTTAGAAAGGTCACCCATATACAGGCCAATTAATTAGTATAATATTTCAACCAACTATATAAAATAGTGTTTAAAACTATTTGGGTTGAATATTTATATTAAAAATAAACTAGTTACTAGTGGTTAATAAATTTAACCAATCCTATAATTCTTATATAAAAATAGGAATGTTACAATAGGTTAATTATGAAAAATCAAAATTTAGCTTGATTATGTGTTGTATACATGAAATGAGAAGTGGTATGATGTTTAGGGATAAACCCTAGATGATTTCTTGTCAAAATCTTGCATGATACTTGTAGGGTTCATAATCACCATTGTAGGTGATTAATAAGTTGTAGAAACTTGGTAAACACTAAGATCATGATTCTTGTTCTAGTGTAATCTGAGTTTTATGAGGTACTTTCTGAAATTTGGAAGTTAAAACATGTGTAAATGTGCCTAATTGAAGTTGATTTAGATGATTATTACAAGTCATGAACTTGGTTTTGATGATTTAAAAATCTGACCCGCTAGGTGTTTGTTAAAATGCCTAAGTGGGGATTAAAATGTTAAAAATCGGATGAAAACGCAGATTTGATTATTATAGAGAATTATGCGTTAATGATTATGAAAAGAGTTCTAAGTTGATTGTGAATTGAACTCTTTAGGCAAAGAATCCGGATCGTTAAGCGGACAAGCCGGAGCGGATACGCGTTTGAAGGGTGTGCTCTAAAGGTACGCGACTTGTCGTCTCGTTACATTTATGTAGATAAGCCAAGTCGTAAATATGTCTAATGTTGTTATAGCGAAAATAGTTGCTTTTGGTGAGTCTAAGAAGTGATGGAATTCACTCGACAAACCAAACGGGTCAAAAGAAATAGTTGAAATAGGTATGATGTCGAAATAGTGAAATTGAAACCCTTTGGTAAGTCTAAGAAGTGATGGAATTCACCCGACAAACCAAGCGGGTCAAAATAAATAGTTGGTTAGATATGTTTATTGATAATATCGCTTAATTAGTTATAATGGGATGTAAGTAAAGTGATGCAATTCACTAGATGAAGAATGTGTTAAAACAATGGTCGAAATGGTAGTGTTTGGAGTGACTCGAACGTCACTCGTTAAATTGGGTTATAAAAGCAGAAACCGTGGATTAGAAGGGATACGCTAAGGTCGACAAGCCCAGGAATGGGTAATTATGGTTAGAAAGCAATGTCGACGAATTATGAAGGTATGTAACTTGATCCATTACATTAAGTAAATTTGATATAAGAACATGTATGGTTGTGTTTAGAATAAATGTGGTGTTGATTGAAGTGACGATGTTCACTACTTGAATTTAATAGGTAAAGAATCATTTAGAAATCGTTTGGTAGTCATTATAATGGAGGATTCCATAGACGAGCCAAGCGGGCCGAATAATTGTGTAATTAGTTGTGTTGGTGTTTAATAGTTAGCATTTGGCGTGACAATCACAAGAGCATGAAGCCATGAGATTGGTAATGAAATGCCGATGATGTTAAGCCCCGGGTGTTGGGTAAAAGCGCCTTACGACTTACTATTGTAATGGTAGTAAAATTTGCGTAAATATAGTGGGTCGAATATTTGAATAGAGATTTAGTGATTCAGCCCGTAAACCAAATTTTAGGTATAATAATTATGGTAGGCACGTCGGTAATTTAATTACGGACGTGTAGGAAAAACAATCACTAAAAACGGACTTACGGATCATAAGTTATGGCAATTTTAAGTTGGGATTTGATAAAAGATTGAGCTGGTTATGTGCAGCAACAGTTTAAGCAACATTCTGTGAAAAAGGGGGCTAGGCGTAGCGCGACGCCCCCTAATTCCGAAATTTTTTTATTTTTTGTTGTTTTGACGCATGGGACTTGTTTATACCCATTCTAACATTATCAAAACTAACATTTGATGTGGTTTTGACCTCAGGTGATTGTTGGGCTTAATCCGGATGGCGATCAAGCACGTTTTCAAGAACCGAACACAACCTTCTGAAGCTTCCGAGTATAATTAACCTTGTTGTAGACAATGTTTATAATGTAGACACTTTACTATTCGTTTTTGGGATGTTTGAACTAGTTAGTAGTTAACTAGAATACTAGCAATATGCAAACTTCCGTTTGGTATAAATTATTAATGAAGTATTTTGGTTTTATACAGGTGTATTTTATATTAAATTCTTATAAAATGAGACGGGTGTTACAAGTTGGTAATCAGAGCTCAAGGTTGTTAGCAAAGTGTGTTCGGTTCAAGCTTGATCAAACATCCGGTAAGAATTAGTTATTTAGTAGATTTTATTAGATTATTAGAAAAAGGAATTCGAGTTAATGTGCATGGGAAGAGCGTGTTAACACACTAAAACCCGGAAAGTGCACTAAACATGAATGGTTTAAGCAAGTTACAAACTTGGCTAAATCAAAATGAAAGATGCAAACGATAATGGAACGAAATGTTTGACAGTTGATATAAACATTTCAGAATTGAGATGTCTAATGTCGGTAAAAGATGATTAGGTGGTATAAATCCTAATCATAGATTGAATATAAAATAAATACTTGTAAAGTAAGTATATTTGAATGTCTCGTATAACAATACGGGCAACATTGAATAATAGATTAATAATAAATTGGAAATGTTCGAATGAGATGATGACCGTGTCTTAAGATGACGGGGGTTAAATAATTTAAATGGCGAAAGGTTTGGAAGCATGACAAAGAACATGCTAGCAAAGAACCTAAATCAAGTAATGACTGGAGACAACGGAGTACCAATCAAGTACACGTTCTAAATTACGATAAGACAAGTAGAATGCAACAACACACATAATGAACGATAGTTGCATATAGGTATATATGATTAGTGAAATGAATGAATTATGTAAAGGAAATATATATATATAGGTATATATATAAATAAATAAATAAGGGCGAGTATGTGAAGCCGAGGCAAGAAGTAATCTCGATGAATATTGCAATGGGAAGGAGTGCGCGACACTCGAACCCGGGAACTTAATGAAGTGAATAAATGTTGTATTGGGAAGGAGTGTAATTACACCCGAACCCGGAAATTGCAATAGTAATAAATGGCGAAGACAAGGTTATATACTTGGCTAAGCTAAATAAAACATGTAAAAGCATCGTTTATATCAATAAACGATGTAGATAAATTTAATACAACGATGTGAAATAAAAAAAAATCAAATGAATTAATTTTGTTATTGTTACAATGGATTAAGGTCAAAAATGAGAAATTAAGACTCGGACCGAAAATATCCTCGAGAAGGAAGCTAAAGGGATGATACGTATTATTCGCTACTGTGAATAATGAAGTATCAATAAATGCAAATTTAGAAACTTTGGTATGGGTAACCATCTAAGTAACACATTATTAATCAAATCCTTATGAGGAAGGATGGTGATCACAGTGATAGATGTGATTATATAAAAGATTAGTAAAACAAACGTTTTGAAAGTGTTAGAATAAGAACGGGTAAACCCCAAAAGCCGTATAACAATAGCAGTAGTTTTAGCAAATTGGCTTAAGACATGGGCCTTCGGGACATTAATAAAAGAAACAGACCTAAGGGTCGCCAACAAAAGAAAGGTGGTGTTCGGATCAAATAAGTAAAATGCTTAATAATAAAGGAAAACGCAAACCAATGAAACCAGAGTGTTAAAAACATTAAGATAAAGAACTCGGGTAATGGGTTGAAAGGAGATAGGGGTGTAAACCAAATAACGGTATGGGAAAAAATAAACCGACGCGGAGGTGACATAAGAAGTCATAGAGTCGGAAAGATAATCCGAAAGAAAGCGGGTGTAGCCTTGGACTACGGTCGAATCAATAAAATTCGAAAATAAATAAATTTTAGGCTTGAAAAGGGTGCCATGACACCAGGAATGTATTTCTAAGTATACAAAAAAATTACATAAGCAAAGATGATCTGCGGGATCGTCATAACCTTTGGAATTATAAACAGAGTAAGGGTTTAAAGGACTAAATGAATCCAGCATCAGCAATAGAAAGAATTGAACCGAAAAGGGATGAAAGCCTAAGAAATAACCTACTAGGCTAAGCAAAAGAACCTTCGAGTCACTCGGGGTACAGTAAGAGGACTGGATACGACTCCCCGCGTAATATAATAGCGGATAAGAATAAATTCTTGTTGTCAATTCCCGGATATGGGTAATTGACATAAGTTAAAAGAGATAAACAATTAAATAGAAATTCAGTGTTAGTGAGGAACAACGTTTAACAAAAATGAATGTTATGAGACAAATTAGAAAACAGTTAATAATAAAGGACATAGGTCTTAACACCGATGGGTGTAAAGCGATACATTAGAAAGAAGATATTGATAACGAAAAGATTATCTAAACTTCAACACGACATGATACGATCACGGTTAAGAAAAGTGATACAGAATATAGTCATGTTGTAGCATGAGTTATGGGATGGGAGATCATAAATTTACCTAAGTTTGATTATGGTAAAAAGGGGTAGACCCGAAATTAACGGGGCATGAAATGACGGTGACTAATCAGTCTAGCCAATGGGCCCGTATAAAGTCAAATTAGTGTTGGGATTTATGCAAAACCCTTGTCAAAATAGGGTTAGTATAGAGTAAATATGTGGGCAAACTCATACTATTGAGTGGTCGAATGACAATTGGGACAAGTAGATGATAAGATAAGAAACACAAGACACAAGTTAAAGTCCATGAGGACTTACATGTGGAAAATGCATGTGTTGAGGCAAACGATAACTTTTGACTAAAAGAAATAAGGTCTGAAAAACAAGACTAAGTTAGTATGGTCCAAACCAAAGAACTACTTAACGAAGGTTTCGGGGGACGAAACCCTTTTTAAGGGGGGTGGACTTGTAACACCCCGAAATTTATAAAACCTTAATCAGATTTATAAAGTATTAATCAAACGAGAACAAACTAACTCGGATTAGATAACCCAGTTTGATACGGGTCTTGTGATACCAAATAAATGGATGGAAACTCCTAAATTATGAATAAAACAATAATTGAGGGACTAGAATGGTTAAACTTGAAACTTGGAATCTTAAAATAAAAGTTATCACACCAAACACACACAAAAGTGTATGTCTGGTCGATCTCAACACAGGGGCGACACAAGGGTTCCCCCACAAACCCTAATCCAATCGATTTCCATCAAATTGGAGCCCCTAATCAGCTTAAAATCGAGTTTCAAGCACGAATTTGTGATCACCTCGTTAAAGGGATCATAAGGTATGCAAAATTCTAGTGTTTTGATTCATCTTGAATTCTAGGTTAATTATGAAAAATCAAAATTTAGCATGATTATGTGTTGTATAGATAAAATTAGAAGTGGTATGATGTTTAGGGATAAACCCTAGATGATTTCTTGTCAAAATCTTGCATGATACTTGTAGGGTTCATAATCACCATTGTAGGTGATTAATAAGTTGTAGAAACTTGGTAAACACTAAGATCATGATTCTTGTTCTAGTGTAATCTGAGTTTTATGTGGTACTTTCTGAAATTTGGAAGTTAAAACATGTGTAAATGTGCCTAATTGAAGTTGATTTAGATGATTATTACAAGTCATGAACTTGGTTTTGATGATGTAAAAATCTGACCCGCTAGGTGTTTGTTAAAATGCCTAAGTGGGGATTAAAATGTTAAAAATAGGATGAAAACGCAGATTTGATTATTATAGAGAATTATGCGTTAAAGATTATGAAAAGAGTTCTAAGTTGATTGTGAATTGAACTCTTTAGGCAAAGAATCCGGATCGTCAAGCGGACAAGTCGGAGCGGATACGCGTTTGAAGGGTGTGCTCTAAAGGTACGTGACTTGTCGTCTCGTTACATTTATGTAGATAAGCCTAGTCGTAAATATGTCTAATGTTGTTATAGCGAAAATAGTTGCGTTTGGTGACTCTAAGAAGTGATGGAATTCACTCGACAAACCAAACGGGTCAAAAGAAATAGTTGAAATAGGTATGATGTCGAAATAGTGAAATTGAAACCCTTTGGTAAGTCTAAGAAGTGATGGAATTCACTCGACAAACCAAGCGGGTCAAAATAAATAGTTGGTTAGATATGTTTATTGATAATATCGCTTAATTAGTTATAATGGGATGTAAGTAAAGTGATGTAATTCACTAGATGAAGAATGTGTTAAAACAATGGTCGAAATGGTAGTGTTTGGAGTGACTCAAACGTCACTCGTTAAATTGAGTTATAAAAGCATAAACCGTGGATTAGAAGGGATACGCTAAGGTCGACAAGCCCGGGAATGGGTAATTATGGTTAGAAAGCAATGTCGACTGATCGATGTCGTAAGGTCGGTCAAAAATATAAGTAAAGTGTCCTATTCACCTTTTACTAGTAAAGGGTAAGTAGGGTGTCGAATCCACGGGGAATCAGTGGAAAGTATGAAAGCTCGTTGTTTTAATAATCGTCTATGTCTAAACTAATTGCTTTTTGCAGTTTTGAGAATGATTGTGAAAACAAACGTAAATTATAGTTGTAAACAATTATGAGAAAAAGGACCAATCTCCGGGTTTTCAGGTTATGCAAACGATCAGGTTACTTAGTTACGACTAGTTGGAAATCACATAGACATGATTTGAAAACTTGTTTTGATAAATAATTAACGGACAATATATTTGATTGCAATGATCCACGATCGAAACCGAAAGATTGATGTAAATGAATAGTAATCCAGTTAATTACCAATTTCAGATTTCATAAACATTAACCAGTTCAATGATTAAAGGTTTAAAACAATGACATCCTAGAATTTAATCCCGATTGTTGATGAACAAACCAAATAATTGATGAACACGAATGAATACGATAATCAAATATTGTTTAATCGAAACAAAAACAATAAGAACGGCTAACCGAATGTTTAACCAAGTCCTAATCCAAAACAATCGTAACAATAAGCAAACCCAATGTTTAACACAAACCCTATTCCCGGAGACGGTCACGGGAAGACTAGCCGCTCATGACGCTCGTACAATCCGCAATAGCTTGGTTGAATGATGAAGTCATGATCGAATCGGTGTTGTATGCGGCTGATGATGAGTGATGATGTGATGAAAAAGGATCCCTCCTCGTGTTTTTACGGCTGCCCCCTAAAATCGATGATCATGGGCTGCTAATTTCGATTGATAATGTTGGGCCGTGAGTTTTATGGAGCCCAAAAATAATGAAGTCTACTGCCCCTCCTAATCGATGATGGAGGTCCAAAAAAATGTTGTAAAAGCCCACTAATAAATAATAATCGCTATGTTGCTGTTTGCTTTTGTTTCCCACATGCTCGGAACCGTAAGGTACATGTCCAATTCGTAACCCTCGTATCAATGTTTCTGTTATTTTTTTTGTTATGCATGCCCAAAAGTCAATCATGCACTTAGAATTCCCTCCAATGTATCCATGCACATGATGTGATAATGATGATCACTTTTATTATTGACTTGTGTGCTTCCCAATTAATTTCCATATCACGTGAATTTGGCTATCAAAGTGATGGTAATGACTTATGCTCCTTCACAATTAATGTTGTTGACCATTGTTGAATAGAATGATATTGGTGATTAATAAAAATCCAAAAATCATCCACCAAATTCGTCCAAGTCTTTTAACCCCATTACTTTACCGAATTACGCGCGGTTTACCTGCAAACATATGAACACTCGCAGTAATCCAATTCCACTCATATAATCATATAAAACAAGCTAAAACATGTAAAATCAACACATAAACACCCATGTCTCACACTCTCCATCACATCCCCACACTTACCTTTGATTGTCCTCAAGCAAACCGTTATGGAACTACTCACCATAGTAACAATACCTCTAAACCCCTATACTGACGTAACAGTTAAGTCCCAAGGCATACCTGTTCCATAGACTGACACAATCGAGACTGACAGTCCAACAAGCAATTGGTGCAATTTCTAAAACTCAAGACTTGTCTATTTAAAACTAACATGCTTAGGATTATACACATACTACACGCCCCTCACAATAAACTCTCCTCTCGGTTTAAAAATATGAACTAGCGTGTAATGTGCTAGCATTTATACACTCAAAACCAAACATGAAATTCGGTAATCATAGGCTTGTATGACAATCACACCTCCACTGTATCATATAACACGGCACGCATCAAAAGGACTTTCGGTTTTGGGCTTAGGCTAAGGGTAGGAGATTTTTGGCTCTTTTTTTATTTTTATATGGCGAACAAACAAGCAACCAAACCGTGACAACTTTATTTGCAAAACACATAACATACTTTTGGGTTGGTTTCTACCCAAGAACATAAACAATATTCACAACACTTCTATTTTTGCTCTTTTTCTTTTTCTATAATTTTTTTTCTTTGTTTTCTCTTTTTTTTTTTTTTTTTTTTTTTCATTTTTTCAATTATTCATACTTTGTCGTTCACGGTCGTATTAAACAATTCACATTAAGTGGACAAACGAAAGGGTAAATAGGCTCAACAGGGCTACTAAGGGTGATGGTACGGTAAACACAAAACAAATAAACAGGTGTAAGGTATATCCTAATGCCTTTATCATTTACGTGCACCTATCAAACCACAGTCTCAGAATGTATCAAATCATACAAGTTCTAACACAGAATAACATGCGGCCTGCTCTCATCAAATGAAGTCATAATATAAATCATTCTATCATTCTACAGGCTCAAAATTCTCACCAAAGAAGGGTAAACAGGCTGCCGACACGTAGCATATGCAATCTAAAGCATGTTACCCCTAAATAGACATCTCTTTTCCATTCTTTTATCCTAAAAACACCTGTCGGACCTACTCTCATGAAACTTAAAGGAACAACCATGACAAGGGACTACATTAGTTTGCTACCGGCAAGGAACCCATTAGTAATTGAAACGTTCGGTTTTCGTATCCATTTAGTTCACTTAAGGCGATGAAATTCTTTAAAATTTTCAAAATTTTTAATTTTTTCGCTTTTTCATCGTTTTCAATCATTTTCAACCTCTTCAAACTCTTGTCCCAAACCTTTCCCTTCCCGGGTTTCCATATCCCCACACTTGGGCGACATTGTCCCCAATGTATAGTGCTTTTAAAACAAACCCGGGAATACCAACCAACAAACCCCATGAGCGACCAATCCCTAACACAAATAACATTAACACATTCACTAAACGCAAATAGTTCAACACCACCAAAAACACGAATAAAAATGCAATAATAAAAGTGGAACAGACTCCCCTGGTTTAAAGCGTAGAATCCTCATGCGTCATGTTCCACCACGACCGTATAGCATTTCCTTCGCGGCCGTGTCCACAAGTACTCGGGTCAATCTCTACAATTAGTGTGCAAATCATCCCCGTCCAAATGGAGATTGAGTATGGACGGTTCTGACTGAACTCTAATCTGTGCATTGTCCGCAACTGCAACTAGAATGTACTGGGACTTCACCAAACATCCCCACACTTGGACCATTGCATCAGTAGAGATAAATAACCTGATAACCTGCAAAAAATACTAACGCAAAAACAAAACAACTATACACTACTCTACATCCTCGGGCTGCCTCCCGAGAGCGCTAAGTTTATAGGTCTTCAGCCAGACCGTACCTGATGTTCCCTCATGGGGGTCGAAGTGAACATTTACCCACCGAGTTTCCTGCATATGCTCGGTAATTGACATTCCAAATTCCTATGTGCTCCCCGGCAACGGCGCCATTTTGATCGATGTCGTAAGGTCGGTCAAAAATATAAGTAAAGTGTCCTATTCACCTTTTACTAGTAAAGGGTAAGTAGGGTGTCGAATCCACGGGGAATCAGTGGAAAGTATGAAAGCTCGTTGTTTTAATAATCGTCTATGTCTAAACTAATTGCTTTTTGCAGTTTTGAGAATGATTGTGAAAACAAACGTAAATTATAGTTGTAAACAATTATGAGAAAAAGGACCAATCTCCGGGTTTTCAGGTTATGCAAACGATCAGGTTACTTAGTTACGACTAGTTGGAAATCACATAGACATGATTTGAAAACTTGTTTTGATAAATAATTAACGGACAATATATTTGATTGCAATGATCCACGATCGAAACCGAAAGATTGATGTAAATGAATAGTAATCCAGTTAATTACCAATTTCAGATTTCATAAACATTAACCAGTTCAATGATTAAAGGTTTAAAACAATGACATCCTAGAATTTAATCCCGATTGTTGATGAACAAACCAAATAATTGATGAACACGAATATATTAACGGACAATATATTTGATTGCAATGATCCACGATCGAAACCGAAAGATTGATGTAAATGAATAGTAATCCAGTTAATTACCAATTTCAGATTTCATAAACATTAACCAGTTCAATGATTAAAGGTTTAAAACAATGACATCCTAGAATTTAATCCCGATTGTTGATGAACAAACCAAATAATTGATGAACACGAATGAATACGATAATCAAATATTGTTTAATCGAAACAAAAACAATAAGAACGGCTAACCGAATGTTTAACCAAGTCCTAATCCAAAACAATCGTAACAATAAGCAAACCCAATGTTTAACACAAACCCTATTCCCGGAGACGGTCACGGGAAGACTAGCCGCTCATGACGCTCGTACAATCCGCAATAGCTTGGTTGAATGATGAAGTCATGATCGAATCGGTGTTGTATGCGGCTGATGATGAGTGATGATGTGATGAAAAAGGATCCCTCCTCGTGTTTTTACGGCTGCCCCCTAAAATCGATGATCATGGGCTGCTAATTTCGATTGATAATGTTGGGCCGTGAGTTTTATGGAGCCCAAAAATAATGAAGTCTACTGCCCCTCCTAATCGATGATGGAGGTCCAAAAAAATGTTGTAAAAGCCCACTAATAAATAATAATCGCTATGTTGCTGTTTGCTTTTGTTTCCCACATGCTCGGAACCGTAAGGTACATGTCCAATTCGTAACCCTCGTATCAATGTTTCTGTTATTTTTTTTGTTATGCATGCCCAAAAGTCAATCATGCACTTAGAATTCCCTCCAATGTATCCATGCACATGATGTGATAATGATGATCACTTTTATTATTGACTTGTGTGCTTCCCAATTAATTTCCATATCACGTGAATTTGGCTATCAAAGTGATGGTAATGACTTATGCTCCTTCACAATTAATGTTGTTGACCATTGTTGAATAGAATGATATTGGTGATTAATAAAAATCCAAAAATCATCCACCAAATTCGTCCAAGTCTTTTAACCCCATTACTTTACCGAATTACGCGCGGTTTACCTGCAAACATATGAACACTCGCAGTAATCCAATTCCACTCATATAATCATATAAAACAAGCTAAAACATGTAAAATCAACACATAAACACCCATGTCTCACACTCTCCATCATCGACGAATTATGAAGGTATGTAACTTGATCCGTTACATTAAGTAAATTTGATATAAGAACATGTATGGTTGTGTTTAGAATAAATGTGGTGTTGATTGAAGTGACGATGTTCACTACTTGAATTTAATAGGTTAAGAATCATTTAGAAATCGTTTGGTAGTCATTATAATGGAGGATTCCATAGATGAGCCAAGCGGGTCGAATAATTGTGTAATTAGTTGTGTTGGTGTTTAATAGTTAGCATTTGGCGTGACAATCACAAGAGCATGAAGCCATAAGATTGGTAATGAAATTCCGGTGATGTTAAGCCCCGGGTGTTGGGTAAAAGCGCCTTACGACTTACTATTGTAATGGTAGTAAAATTTGCGTAAATATAGTGGGTAGAATATTTAAATAGAGATTTAGTGATTCAGCCCGTAAACCAAATTTTAGGTATAATAATTATGGTAGGCACGTCGGTAATTTAATTACGGACGTGTAGGAAAAAGAATCACTAAAAACGGACTTACGGATCATAAGTTATGGCAATTTTAAGTTGGGATTTGATAAAAGATTGAGCTGGTTATGTGCAGCAACAGTTTAAGCAACATTCTGTGAAAAAGGGGGCTAGGCGTAGCGCGACGCCCCCTAATTCCGAAAAATTTTTATTTTTTGTTGTTTTGACGCATGGGACTTGTTTATACCCATTCTAACATTATCAAAACTAACATTTGATGTGGTTTTGACCTCAGGTGATTGTTGGGCTTAATCCGGATGGCGATCAAGCACGTTTTCAAGAACCGAACACAACCTTCTGAAGCTTCCGAGTATAATTAACCTTGTTGTAGACAATGTTTATAATGTAGACACTTTACTATTCGTTTTTGGGATGTTTGAACTAGTTAGTAGTTAACTAGAATACTAGCAATATGCAAACTTCCGTTTGGTATAAATTATTAATGAAGTATTTTGGTTTTATACACGTGTATTTTATATTAAATTCTTATAAAATGAGACGGGTGTTACAATTCCTAAATACCACTCATTGTAAAACGCCAAAAATTAAAAAAATCAAAGATGGCTAACATGCTTTCTTGGATATTCAGTATTGTTCTTCGTGAAGTTTCACTGAATGGATTGTTAGGTGAGGGGAGTAACTTAGTAAGATTTTGCTGCATGAGATGGACAAATCTTCAAGAAAAATATATTGATGACAGTCATATGTCATGTTGTGTTCTTTGTTCTTGAAGAATGCTTGGATGAGGATAAGAGATCAATGACACTGAAGAGTGGGATGATTATAAAGATGAATATCAAGTTGAAGAACAAAGCGAAAAACCCACTCACACGTCATAGATATAATTCCTCAAACATCCATAAAAGCCACTTCAACAGACGAGCAGACAAAATAATCAGACCGATGGGTTTGTTAAGTTTTACATAAAAATGCCATATATTTGGTGACAGTTCTTGTAGAATTAAAGAAGAGAGAGATTGATGAAAGTGAAGATTGTGAATAGAGATCCGATTAGGATTTTTAATTTATTTTTTTCGTTTCTATTTTTTCCCCTGTGGTTGTAGTATAATTTTCCGCTTGTAAAACGCCAAGATACCACAAACGCCAAAATGATATAAAAGATAATAGAACAATGGGTCATCTTGTCTAAAACGCCTCTGAATCTAAGAACAAACAATTGGGCATCATCCTAAAAAGTCCCGGCCATACGTAGTATTGATGAAGCCATTTAGAGAGATATTCTGACCCTTGGAGTTCCAATGGCCTACGATTTGGAAACGCCATAAACGCCAAAATATTAATACAATGGACCATTAAAACGCCATGTAATTATTGAATTTGGTTAATGCCAAAAAATCTTAAACGCCAAAAATAAATCAATATTGTGAAAAGCGGAATTGGAAAAGCGGAAGATAAAATGACAAAAAAACCCATATGCCCTAATTATATCGCGCGCCACGTGTTGGGCCAGGATGCGTTCTCACCGTGCTCACACTTTTGGGCGTTTTCTCCTGATCCCGAACCTATATATATATATATATATATATATATATATAAGGAGCCGCTAAAATGAAAACCACCTTCAGTTACGAGAACCGTACGAACCACTCTCCACCAATCAGATAATGATACGTATGCACTATTATTTTAAAACCTAAAGGGTAATTTAGTCATTTACTCAAACTATCAAATCATTTATCTGTCTTTTGTCTTTAAAGTCTTTATCCACAGATTTTGAAATTCTCATTTTATCTCTCTCTCTCTCTCTACATCGATCTGCTCCCAAAATCCAATCCCCATCCACAATCCTTCTCATCTTTAGTGATGTACTAAATTGTAAGGAAGATGAGATGGTTCTTGTGGAGACGGAGGCAGAAGGGGAGGAGCAACTAGCGGTGGAAACCGGCCCACCACCATGGACACCGCCACCGAAGACGGAGGCAGAAGGGGAGGAGCTACCGACGGCGAACTTGGTCACCGAAGCACACCCACGGCCAAGAAAGTCATGTAAAATAGTGGGTTTAACATCATCACTTGCATTGGTGTTGTTGTTTTGAGCCATCAAGATAGCAGCCATAATCTCATCTCAAATCACCTATTGTTGTTATTATCATCATATCATAGAGACTGTATAAATGAGAAAAGTAAAGGGGAGGCTTTTTGGAGAGAAACAAGGGTTTTCTTTTCCTGCTTATCAAAAGTAAAGGGGGGTTTTTTGAAGAGTAACGGTGATGGTTGTTGTAGGTAGGTGAAATCCGAGGAGAAATGGAGTGGTGAGTGGTGGGTGTGTTGGTGAGAAGTGGATGTCGGTGGTGTTGTTGTTCTGCCGGTGGTGCCGGTAAACCCTTGGCCTTCCCTTCCCTTCTTCTCTTTTATCCCGTTGGTGTCGGTGAGTTCTAAATTTTTGTTTGTTTGTTTTTTTTTGCTGGGTTTTGTTTATGAAATGGGTTGATGTGTTTGCTGGGTGACGGTTTTGCTGGGTATTCTTTATGAAATGGGTTTGATGGGTTTTTTTTTACTGGGTTTTCTTTGGGAAATGGTTCGATTAGTGGTTGTTTGATCTTGATTGTGTTTAGTGTTTTTTTTCCAATATAGTTTACATGAGTTTATACCTTCTGTTATATTTTTCAGCCGGCTGCGCCGTTGGTGGGATTTGATCTGTTCAGTTGGTTATGTTGATAACATTTTTTTTCTTGGCAGTGATAGTTCGAAACATTTTTTCCGACAAATTGAACACGATGGCGCGACAAGGATGGTGGAGGGTAGGTTTTTGAACCTGCAACCCCACTTTGCAGCCTTGATTATTGGAAACTCTGAGCCAAACCCCGTTTTTTTCAAGAGCCACACATTTGTTTTGATTTTTGTTGTTGGGTTTTTTACATTTTTTTCCCAGTCGATGATGATAAGTTCAATCTATCTGAGACACCAACGAGTTATAATTTCTGGGTGCGTTCGTTTTGTGTAAAAAAGTTTTTGTAAAAAAAAGTTAAAACCGTAAACTTTTTAACGTAAAACGTAAAGTTTTTAACGTAAAACGTAAAACGTAAATTTTTTTAACGTAAAACGTAAACTTTTTAACGTAAAACGTAAACTTTTTAATGTAAAATATAAACTTTTTAATGTAAAGCTTAAAACCGTAAACTTTTTGTACGTAAAGCGTAAACGTAAACTTAGATAAGCTTAGTGTTAACTGGTACTAGTATCGAAAATACCGGGGGTATTTCTCACAACAGGGGGTATTATTTTCTTTACTTTTTAATTTAGATAAGCTTAGTGTTAACTGGTACTAGTATCGAAAATACCGGTACGGTCCAGTTCATTATCGGTACATGAAGGTAAAAACCGGCACCAGCCTGGTACAAAAAACACCAAAAGTCGGTACCGAATTGATTTTGAAAATCTTTGTAACATCTCGAAATTTTTAAATGGATTATTTAGAATATAATGTCGATAAATAAACAAGCGAGCTAACTAGGATTAAAAATAACCTAGTTAAATTAAAAGTCTTGTAGTGACTTAAAAAGTGGGTTAACACACTAAAAATGAGAACTAAATGATAAGAGAGGGGCCAAAAGCGTTTAAAATGGAACTAGTGAAAATAAAACATAAAATTTGAAACTCTAACACACACTGGTGTGTGTGGAGTTCGACAGAAACACAGGGGGCGATCCAGGGCTCCCTTCCATGCCCTAGTTCCTGCTTAATCCCTTGAATTGAAGGCCAAAATCAAGTCTAAAACGAAATCCGAGCTTGTATTCGTGATTCCCATTGAAAGGAGATCTTAAGGTATGTGAAATTTGATAGAAAAACCCTACTTGAAATTCTCATGAATTTAGAAATTCAAATTCTGATGATGCATGTTCGTTTTGTGGATAGAATAGGGGTGATATAGTGTCTAGGAGTAAACCCTAGGCAACGATATGTGAAATCATGGCTAATTCCTGAAAATTTCATGAACACATTGAAGGTGATTCATGGGTTTTGTGGGAAACTAGTAAACACTAGGGTTTTGAATGTTATTCTAGTGTAATATGGTTCATAGAAAGTGATTTCTGAAATATTGATGTTTAATTTTATATGTGGTAGGTCAAATGATGTTAAATTCGGCTAAGTAACAAGCTAAGAACTTGAATATAAAACATATAAAATCCTGCCCATAAAGTGTTTGTGAAAATGCCAAAGAAAAGGCCAAGTGTTGAGATATAAACAAAAACGCATAAATTTCTACGAAATGGTAAACTATGCGTTATTTATGAAACAAAGAGTTCTAAATGCGAAAATGATTGAACTCTATAGGGAAGGAAGCCGGAGCATCGAGCGGACAAGACGGTGTGGACGCACGATTAAAGGGTGTGCTTTGAAGGTATGTAACTTGACCGTTACGTTAAATGAATTGTTGTTAAACTATGCATAGTTGCATTGTAGAATGGAAGTTGTGTTGATGTTAGTGACCATGATTGTTACTCGAGTTAATAGGGTTAGAATTGATAAGAACCGTTTGGTAGTCATCACATTGGAGGATTTCCGCGAGATGAGCCAACGGGTCGAATAATAGTGTAAATTGTAATATTAGTGTTTTAATTAGTTAGCAAAGGCGATACCAATCACAAGGGCATTAAACCATGGAATTGGTGATGTAATGCAAGTGATGCTAAGCCCGGGATAATGGGCATAAGGCGCCATAGGCTTACTTGTAAATTGGTAATAAATGGGTAAAGTTAGAACGGGTCGAATAAATGCATAGTGACATTTAGTTTTTCGGTCCGTTAATCAAATTTTCAGTATGATTATTGTAATAGGCACGTCGGTAATGAATTTACAGACGTATAGGAAAAAGAATCACCTAAAACGGACTTACGGATCACAAGTTATGGCGATTTTAAGTTGAGATTTGAATAAACATTGAGCTGGGTATGTGCAGCAACAGTTTAAGCAACATTCTGTGAAAATGGGGGCTAGGCGTCACGCGAGGCCCCTAGGCGTCACGCGACGCCCCCTAGTTCCAGAAAAAACTTTATTTTTTTGTTGTTTGACCCATTGAACTTGTTTATATCCATTCTAACATTATCAAAACTGACATTTGATGTGGTTTTGACCTTAGGTGACGTTGGACTCAATCCGGATGGCGATCAAGCGAAATTTCAAGAACCGAACACACCCTTTTGAAGCTTCCGCGACTAATTAATCTTGTTTTAAACAATGTTCACGTTGTGGATACTTAGATGTTTGTCTTTGGGATGTTCGAACTAGATAGTTGTTAATTAGAATGATAACATTTTGCAAACCTCCGTTTAGTTTAAAAGTCTTAAATTAAGTGATTTGGTTTTAAATATTATGTCATTTGTACCATAACCTTATAATAATAAGAGGGGAGTTACAAGTTGGTAATCAGAGCTTAAGGTTGTCAACAAAGTGTTCGGTTGAAGCTTGATCGATCGTCCGGTAAGAATTAACTTATTATTTTAATAGATTATATCTTATGTAAGAAATAAGAAATGAATTGATATGCATGGGAAGAGCGTGTTAACACACTCAAACCCGGAAAGTGCATTAAATGTGAACGGTTAAAGCAAGTTGGGAACTTGGCTAAACCGAAACAAATGAAGCAAGGTTATAAATGAAATGTTTAACGTTTAATGTAAACATTTCAGTTTCAAGATGTCGAAAGGAAGCAATAATGATCCGGTGCCGACAAGCACCGAACAAATGAAAGAGATAATTGCTGAAGAAGTAGGACAGGCAATTGAAGGTAGTCTATCCGGGTTTATAGACAAAATTCAAAGCACGGTGTTGTTACTTGTCGAAGAGCGAGTTAAAAGGTTGGAGGATAGTGTCAACCTTATGAAGGAGAAATCGGGAGAACGTAAAGGGTGCTCATACAAAGAATTTATGGTGTGCAAACTGCCAATCTATAATGGGGAAGTTGACCCGATCATTTGCCAAAGATGGTTGGGCGACATTGAATGGGTGTTTGAAAGGACCCATTGTGATGAAAGTGACTTTGTTGCTTACGGAACGGGTCAGTTGAGAGGTCAAGCTAAAGATTGGTGGGACAATAAAAAGAATGAAATAGGAGCCGAAGCGGCGAGAGCCATGACATGGGAGGAGTTTAAGACGCCGTTTCTTAAACATCATAGTCCCAAGGCGGTCATTAATAAAATCAAGGAAGAATTCATGCAACTTAGGCACAAAGGCGAGACCATAGACAAGATTACGGCGATGTTTATGGATAAGATAAAGTTTAGTAGTGAATTGGTGACGAATGAAGAACAGAAAATATACTACTACTATAACATGTTGAGCGCTGAATATAGGGAGTTTATGACTCCTTCAAAATACGAGACCCTTACCGAAATCATAAACGTTGCTCGGGAACGGGAAATAGAGCTGAAGAAACAAGTTGAAAGGGGTGAGCGAAGGGCACAAGATGTGAATCCAAGCCCTACAAAGAAAGCTCGAACTGGAGAATCGGGAAAGAAGGTGGATGCTAAAGGTGGGTCGCCAAGTTGTAAAGTGTGCGGGAAAGGACACAAGGGAGAATGTTGGTTCAAAGACAAACCATGCCCCATATGTAGTAAGACGGGGCACACGGCGTCGCTATGCCCGGGTAAAATCTCAGTTTGCTATAAATGTTATCAACCCGGCCACAAAAAGTCCGAATGCCCGGACTTAGTCGGAAGGAGAGACGTTAAAGAATCTCCAACAGAAGCTCCTAAAGCGAAGGCTAGGTCCTTTCAACTTACCGCGGCTGAAGCAAAAACAGAACCCGATGTGGTCTCAGGTATATTCACAATTAATTCCAGCACGTGTATTGTTTGATACGGGTGCGAATAAATCCTTCATTTCGCATGGGTTTATTCGACATCCTTCATTTGTATTGACGAAATTATCTGTGCCCTTAGAAGTTGAAATAGGGGACAACGAAAGTTTTATAGTCTGTGATATTTGTCGAGGCTGCAAATTAAGCATCGATGATGAAGAATACCTGATAGATCTAATCCCGATGTCAATGGGGGAATTTCAAGTAGTCGTTGGGATGGATTGGCTATCTCAGCACCACGCGAAGGTCGTGTGTTTTTGTAAGGAGATAAAGCTAATATCTCCGAGCGGGAAACACGTCACTATCTATGGCGAAAAGGGAGGTAACCCCATAATATGCTCAATGTTGAAAGCTCACAAGCTTATGAAGCAAGGATGCAAGGCATTTATGATATACGCAAATGAACCCGAGAAAGAGTCACTGAAGATTGAAGATGTACCGGTAGTACGGGACTATGAAGATGTGTTTCCGGAGGATTTACCGGGGGTACCGCCTGAACGGGAAGTAGAGTTCGGGATCGAATTGATTCCGGGCGCAAAACCCGTAGCTAAAGCACCGTACCGACTCGCACCGTCGGAATTACAAGAGTTGATGTCCCAGATTCAAGACCTGCTCGACAAAGGATTCATAAGGCCGAGTGTGTCTCCTTGGAGCTCACCGGTACTGTTCGTGAAAAAGAAAGACGGAAGCATGCGCATGTGTATCGATTACCGGGAGTTAAACAAACTCACGGTAAAGAATCGATACCCGCTTCCGAGGATAGATGATTTATTCGACCAACTACAAGGTGCGAACTGGTTTTCAAAAATTGACCTTAGATCAGGGTATCACCAATTAAAGGTCAAGGAGGAAGATGTGCCGAAGACGGCTTTCCGCACGCGATACGGACATTACGAATTCCTCGTAATGTCATTTGGGCTGACAAATGCACCCGCGGCTTTCATGGACCTTATGAACCGGGTTTGCAAGCCAATGCTAGACAAATCGGTCATCGTGTTCATCGATGATATTTTGGTGTATTCGAAAAGTGAAGCCGAGCATGCACGCCACCTACAAGAGGTGTTAGAGATACTTAGACGGGAAAGGTTGTATGCGAAATTTTCTAAGTGCGCTTTTTGGTTACGAGAGGTGCAATTTCTCGGCCACATCATAAGTGCTGATGGAGTATTAGTAGATCCGTCAAAGATCGAGGCCGTTTCGAAATGGAATCCCCCGAAGAACCCTTTGGAAATTAGAAGCTTCTTAGGGCTTGCGGGGTACTATAGGAGATTCATTCAAGACTTTTCCAAGATTGCGTCGCCACTAACTAAGTTGACCCAGAAGGAGGAAAGGTTCATTTGGGGTGTTGAACAAGAAAGGGCATTTCAGACGCTAAAAGAGAAATTAACTCAAGCTCCGGTATTAACGTTGCCAAACGGGGTCGAAGACTTGGTGGTTTATTCGGATGCCTCACTGTCGGGACTCGGATGCGTTTTGATGCAACGGGGCAAGGTTATATAGCTTATGCCTCGAGACAATTGAAAATGCATGAAAAGAAATATCCCACACACGACCTTGAATTGGCTGCGATGGTATTTGCATTAAAAATATGGAGGCACTATTTATATGGGGTAAAGTGCACCATATTCACCGATCACAAGAGCTTAAAATACTTCTTTGATCAGAAGGAGTTAAATATGCGACAAAGGCGATGGTTAGAAACGGTGAAAGATTTCGACTGTGAAATACATTATCACCCCGGAAGGGCAAATGTGGTGGCGGATGCCCTAAGCAGAAAAGCAGATTATGTCCCAATACGAGTACAATCATTGCAGCTCATTGTGACCTCGGGCTTACTTGAACGAATCCGAGGAGCACAAGATGAAGCAGTAAAGACGGAAAACTGGAGAAAAGAAAGGATTGTTGGCCAAGTTAAAGATCTCGAAGTAGGCAACCACGGTTTGAAAACACGTTTCAATAGAATTTGGGTTTCTAACACATGTGGAGTTAAAAAGCTTCTACTCGATGAAGCTCACAAGTCCCGTTATTCCATCCATCCGGGAGTGACCAAGATGTATAATGACTTAAAACAGAACTATTGGTGGCCCGGAATGAAAAGAGATGTTATGAAATACGTGGAAAAATGCTTGACTTGTTTACAAGTCAAGGCGGAGCATCAGAAACCTTGTGGGAAACTGCAACCTTTGGAGATCCCGGTTTGGAAATGGGAACATATCACTATGGACCTATTGACCAAACTACCTAAAACGATACGGGGATTCGACGCCATATGGGTGATTGTGGATAGATTGACGAAGAGTGCACATTTTATTCCTATACGTGAAACATATACTTCGGAAAAGATGTCCGAGGTATATACAAACGAAATAGTGGCACGTCACGGAGTGCCGGTATCTATTGTGTCGGATAGAGATACTCGGTTTACTTCAAATTTTTGGCGAGATTTCCAAGAACAGATGGGAACGAAACTCTTCATTAGCACCGCCTACCATCCTCAGACGGATGGACAGAGTGAAAGAACAATACAGACGTTAGAGGATATGTTACGGGCGTGTATCATCGACTTCGGTGGAAGTTGGGATGTTTATCTACCTTTGGCCGAATTTTCATATAACAACAGTTACCATTCGAGTATCGGCATGACGCCTTACGAGATGCTATATGGTAGAAAATGTAGAACCCCGGTGTGTTGGGGGGAAGTAGGACCACGCGAATTGGCCCATACAGATGTAATTCAGGCCACTAATGAGAAGATTGAAGTGGTACGAGCTCATTTGAAAGCAGCCAAAGATAGGCAGAAGGCATATGCCGATAAAAGGCGAAGACCGATTGAATTTCAGATAGGCGACATGGTTATGTTGAAGGTTTCCCCATGGAAGGGCGTTATTAGATTCAGAAAAAGAGGGAAACTAAGCCCGAGGTTTATCGGGCCGTTTAAAATCATCGAATGGTTGGCAAGGTGGCTTATCGCCTCGAGCTACCGGAAGAGTTGAGTGGAATACATGGCACGTTTCACGTGTCGCAATTGCAGAAATGTCTAGCAGAGGAAACAGCTTATATCCATTACGACGATATCGAGGTGGATAATAGCCTAAATTATGCGGTAAAGCCATTGGAGATTCTAGATCGAAAGGTCAAGCACTTGCGAAACAAACAAATCGATCAAGTCAAGATCAAGTGGGAGCATAGGAAGGGTTCGGACACTACGTGGGAGTCCGAAGAGGAGATGCGACGTCTCTACCCTACATTATTTGGTACGTACTTTGGTTTCGGGGACGAAACCCTTTTTAAGGGGGGGTGGACTTGTAACAACTCGAAATTTTTAAATCGATTATTTAGAATATAATGTCGATAAATAAACAAGCGAGCTAACTAGGATTAAAAATAACCTAGTTAAATTAAAAGTCTTGCAGTGACTTAAAAAGTGGGTTAACACACTAAAAATGAGAACTAAATGATAAGTGAGGGGCCAAAAGCGTTTAAAATGGAACTAGTGAAAATAAAACATAAAATTTGAAACTCGAACACACACTGGTGTGTGTGGAGTTCGACAGAAACACAGGGGGCGATCCAGGGCTCCCTTCCATGCCCTAGTTCCTGCTTAATCCCTTGAATTGAAGGCCAAAATCAAGTCTAAAACGAAATCCGAGCTTGTATTCGTGATTCCCATTGAAAGGAGATCTTAAGGTATGTGAAATTTGATAGAAAAATCCCTACTTGAAATTCTCATTAATTTAGAAATTCAAATTCTGATAATGCATGTTCGTTTTATAGATAGAATAGGGGTGATATAGTGTCTAGGAGTAAACCCTAGGCAACGATATGTGAAATCATGGCTAATTCCTGAAAATTTCATGAACACATTGAAGGTGATTCATGGGTTTTGTGGGAAACTAGTAAACACTAGGGTTTTGAATGTTATTCTAGTGTAATATGGTTCATAGAAAGTGATTTCTGAAATATTGATGTTTAATTTTATATGTGGTAGCTCAAATGATCTTAAATTCGGCTAAGTAACAAGCTAAGAACTTGAATATAAAAGATATAAAATCCTGCCCAAAAAGTGTTTGTGAAAATGCCAAAGAAAAGGCCAAGTGTTGAGATATAAACAAAAACGCATAAATTTCTACGAAATGGTAAACTATGCGTTATTTATGAAACAAAGAGTTCTAAATGCGAAAACGATTGAACTCTATAGGGAAGGAAGCCAGAGCATCGAGCGGACAAGCCGGTGTGGACGCACGATTAAAGGGTGTGCTTTGAAGGTATGTAACTTGACCGTTACATTAAATGAATTGTTGTTAAACTATGCATAGTTTCATTGTAGAATGGAAGTTGTGTTGATGTTAGTGACCTTGATTGTTACTCGAGTTAATAGGGTTAGAATTGATAAGAACCGTTTGGTAGTCATCACATTGGAGGATTTCCACAAGATGAGCCAACGGGTCGAATAATAGTGTAAATTGTAATATTAGTGTTTTAATTAGTTAGCAAAGGCGATACCAATCACAAGGGCATTAAACCATGGAATTGGTGATGTAATGCAACTGATGCTAAGCCCGGGATAATGGGCATAAGGCGCCATAAGCTTACTTGTAAATTGGTAATAAATGGGTAAAGTTAGAACGGGTCGAATAAATGCATAGTTACATTTAGTTTTTCATTCCGTTAATCAAATTTTCGGTATGATAATTGTAATAGGCACGTCGGTAATGAATTTACAGACGTATAGGAAAAAGAATCACCTAAAACGGACTTACGGATCACAAGTTATGGCGATTTTAAGTTGAGATTTGAATAAACATTAAGCTGGGTATGTGCAGCAACAGTTTAAGCAACGTTCTGTGAAAATGGGGGCTAGGCGTCACGCGACGCCCCCTAGTTCCGGAAAAACTTTATTTTTTTTGTTGTTTGACCCATGGAACTTGTTTATATCCATTCTAACATTATCAAAACTGACATTTGATGTGGTTTTGACCTTAGGTGACGTTGGACTCAATCCGGATGGCGATCAAGCGAAATTTCAAGAACCGAACACAACCTTTTGAAGCTTCCGCGACTAATTAATCTTGTTTTAAACAATGTTCACGTTGTGGATACTTAAATGTTTGTCTTTGGGATGTTCGAACTAGATAGTTGTTAATTAGAATGATAACATTTTGCAAACCTCCGTTTAGTTTAAAAGTCTTAAATTAAGTGATTTGGTTTTAAATATTATGTCATTTGTACCATAACCTCATAATAATAAGAGGGGTGTTACAATCTTTTAGTTCGGGAAATTCGGTACTGCTACCCGGTACCATTTGCTCATCCCTGATCACAGGTACCGTACGAACAACAACGGTATTGTACAACTTTTTTTTTGTTGATTTTCTTCAACTTTTAATGATATCTTTTTTTTTTTAGTTTTAGGGGTTGGTATGAGTTCGGTGCCAACCGATACCGAATCGGTACTGATACCGAAAATACCGGTTACGGTACCGATATATAAAGGTAAAACCGGTAGCGAATTGGTACCGGGAATACCAAAAGTCAGTACCAAATTGGTACTTAAGATCTTTTGGTTCGGGAATTCGGTACCGGTACCCAATATCATTTACTTATCTCTGACCACGGGTTTCATACGAACAACATCATTACCATACAACTTTTTTGGTTGATTTTTTTCAGTTATCTTTTAGTGTTTTTTTTATATATTTTCTTTTTATTCTTGTTAGCAGTTCCGTGCGCAAAGTGCTCGTAGTGATTTCAAAACGTATGTAAAAACAAACTAAATAACAAAAGAATCTTTTAGTGTTTTTTTATACATTTTCTTTTTATTATTGTTAGCAGTTCCGTGCGCAACGTGCGCTTAGTGATTTCAAAACACATGTAAACACAAACTAGATAACAAAAGAAGTTCGCCGCAACGCGGCGATCGTTAAAAAACCTAGTTTTTTTTAAATGTGATTTTTTTAGTATAATGTGTTTTTATAATTGAAATGGTATGTTTTTTTTTAAAAATGTTATGTTTTTTAATATATTTATTTATTTAAATGTTATAAATATAAAAAAATGATTAAGTAATTATTGAGGGGCTATATTCCATACCATGTGTTTTATTGACATGAGCGAATAAAACCTCCGGTTTACGTGATGCTGATGCTGAAGTAGGGATGAGCATTTGGTATCAAATACCGATCCCATCCCGATTCCAAAAATACCGTACCAATTTTTTCGGTATTGGTACCGGTTCGGTACGGTACCGATAAAATACCGAATTTTACCTTCAAATACCACTACCGTACCGTGCCAACATATTTCGGTATTGGTATCGGTACCCAGTTTTGGCGAAATTCAGGATCGAAACGGTATCAGGACAGGATCATGATTTGCTTATCCCTATGCTGAAGTGACACAATAAAGTCTCTATGGGCTCCATTACATGTCATACAAAATGTTATCATTCTATTGCAATTAATGTTTTAGTAAGTCTTATTAGTTATTTATATATTTACCAATGGGGTGATGGTCCATTGACAAAGACAATGTCTTTTTAACATCTTGGGAGAGAGAGGTTTTAAGTTAAAGTCCCACAAATAACAGGAGTAAAGAAATTTGCTGTAAAAAAAAGTTATTTAGGGTGTCCGGTGTGGAGATCGGCAAACCTCGGTAAGCCAGTTTACCGATGCGGTAAACCACTGCCAGCAAGAAGTTTACCGATTTGAAGGGGTTTGTTCGGTGATGGCATGCCGATGCGGGGAGGGAGTGTATGAGAGAGAGAGGGGTAGTGTGGGGTGGGGTCCATTCCAATCTCAACCAATCACACTTTTTTTTAAATAGTTTACCATTACATGAAGTGTCTAACCATTGCCAACACTTTTGAGCATAGTTTACCACTTTGACATGACACACTCTCATTGGTTGATTTTGATGTTTACCACTTGTAAGTGTCTAACCACTCTCTATACCCTTATATATTTTACCGACAAATATAGGTAAAACTGACGTTGAGGCTGATATTTTCTTGACTATTTTTGTGGTCTACCAAATGAAATAATAGCAATCATATTGCAATCAAACGTTGACTTCTTCACTTTGAATATGGTTTTCATTTAAAACACTGTATAATTAAAGGCCTGGTCTATTCGCACACGCCCATAGTCTATTTAAACACTCCAAAGCGCCCCGCTATGGCCAAAGCGGGGCGCTTTGGTGTAAAGTCAACAGACAAGGTCTGAAGCGGTCAGACCTTGTCTGTTGCTTTACATCAAAGCGCCCCGCTTTGGCCATAGCGGGGCGCTTTGGTTTTTTTTTTTTTCCAAAGCGCCCCGCTTTGGCCTAAGCTGGGCGCTTTGGTTTTTTTTTTTTTTTTTTTTTTTTTTTTTACATTTTGGGGGTATTTTTGACTTGTGACTGGTCTACGTTTAAGTTCAAATTTTACATTTTGGGGGTATTATTAGCTTTAGAGCCAATAACAAGAAGAAAAAAGATGAAAAAAATAATGGTAAAAGTGGGTATTAATTAATTAATAATATTATATGTAATATTATGCCTTGCAAGGACAAGAAAAAGATGTGATATATATTTCCATGATTTTACAGAACCCAAGAAACAGAAAGTTGATGATGATCATCACTATTCCCTGTGAATCCAGTTGAAGCAAACACGCAAACACAAGAATACCCACAGGTTTTTTAAAGTAAACAAAGACAAAATGGTCATGAAAATGAAGGTCACTTGTGGGTTTGAGTTATGAGTACACCAAGACTTATCTTTTTCTGACAAAGAGGACACACTTTTCAAACTACTCAACAATTTACCAGACTTTTTGCTGTCTCGAGGCTTACTATTTTCAACAAACCATCATCAATTTATGTCACAAATTTCAAACAATCATATCATAATCAAATAACACTTTAATTCAACTCAAAATTCAGATCAAACATACAACAAATGAAGAACACTATGAATATTATTGAAGAACACGATGAATATTTGAATACTCTGGTCACCGAACAATTTTCCGAAACCCGAATTTGCTTAAAACTTTTACTAAAAACCCGGTTTAACACGTAAACAAACAATTTTAACAAGGTTTTTGATAAAACTTTTGAGCAACACACAATATCCAACTGATTTTTGAAGTATTTTTCAGAAAATATATAAACTTTCAAGAACACTTTTTCAAGAACACTTTTTTAGAAAATCATACAAAAAAAAAGCCCTAAGCGAAATGTAAAAAAAAAAAAAAAAAAAAAAAAAAAAAACCAAAGCGCCGCTCTATGGCCAAAGCGCGGCGCTTTGATGTAAAGTCAACAGACAAAGCCTGACAGGCTCAGTTCTTGTCGGTTGACTTTACACCAAAGCGCCCCGCTTTGGCCATAGCGCGGCGCTTTGGGGTGTGAAAATAATTTTCTCCGTGTGTAAATAGCATGACCCATAATTAAATCCACATCAACCCCCTCATTTCAGACCATACACCAACAAATACTACAAAATGGCTAATTCCATTAATAATGCAGTTCCGCTTAAACTCATCACATCTTTGTTTTTGTGTGGTGTATTCTTCTTATCTACCGGTGTTATGTGCCAATCAGTCCCGGCGATTTACATTTTTGGAGACTCTTTGGTGGATGTCGGCAACAACAATCACCTTCCTCTTTCCCGGCCTTCTCAAGGCTAATTTCCCTCACAACGGTGTAGATTTTCCTACCGGAGAAGCTACTGGCCGGTTTAGTAACGGAAAAAATGCTGCTGACTTTCTTGGTATGTTTTGCTGATTATTTAAGCCTTAGAAATTGATCAGGAAAATCAGAATAATATTAAGATTAAAGGACTTTATATAAACGTAAGGGAGGGATCAAATGAGAACTTCTCGAGTCCTTTTGAAAGAAAGGAAGGGGAAAGAAGTTGGAAACATTTTGTGTTCTTGAGTTGATTTAATGGAAGGAAGTGGAAAGAAGCCGAAAAGAATCTGTATTCATGAGTTTTTTAACGAAAGATAGTGGAAACAAAAAACAGAAAGATTTTTAATAATATTTTGTCCTAACTTTCCTCTGACCATGCGTAGTGGTAAGGGTGAATAATGCTTCCACCCTTGGGCGTTTTCCGCCATGTGGCAGTACAGTCAGCAAGGGGCGATATTGGGCGTTTTTCTAAAACGGGTGTAGTGGGGTTGTGAGTATTATATTAAAAGGGTGTAAACAATTAAATAAAATAAAAAAAACTAACCAAAAAAAGGTATTGGTCAAACCCTAATGAAAATAGCTCTGATTCCCAAACATTGCCCCCCATAGCGTGATTTAAACAACACCAAAACAACAAATTCATCCAAACACGCCCTGGGGGGTGGTGGGGCGGCGTGTTTAGGCGTTTTCCGGGGAAAAAAAACGCCCATTTGGGCACGACTACGGGTGGCCTTAAAGTGGACGAATTCGGAGAGAAACGAAGATTTTAGTAAACTTTTCATCCTAAATGTTTGTTTCTTTCGAACTTAAGAAAACGAAATTATATTATTTTTTTCTTTCATTTTTTTCTCTCCTTAATTATATTTCCTTTTCTTTTCTCTTATTTTATTTCATTTATTAAACTCAAGGTCACAAGTGCGAGAACAAGCCAGAAACCAATTAGAATCATTATTTATTATAAAACTATAATGTAAAACATTAGCCGCCTTATCTCTGTAAAACCATCTATAATGGTTAATGCTGCATAAGAGGTATTTTTCGTCTTGTCAGTGTCTTAACGTCCTTTAATAATGGTTAACCCCCTACTGCCATTTCAGTCCATTACTTTCCATTTTTTTTCTCCTTATTTGGCATTATATTAGAAATATCCCAACCTCTTCATGCCCCTAAAATGCGTAAGGGGCGGTGTTAAGAGTGTTATCAAGCTCCTTCAAGCCCCTACTCATGGTCTAATTGATTAATTCCCTTTTGTACGCATATGTAAGTCATAACTTGTATGAATCATGTAGGTTTATATAACAGTTTTAAATCTGTTTCTGAATTAAAATAACTTGTGCGATTTGGCAGCTGAAAAGGTGGGATTACCTACCGCGCCGCCATATCTATCATCGAAGTCAGAAGTTCCAATTACCGGAGTCAGTTTTGCTTCAGGAGGTGCAGGTCTCTTAAACCGGACCGATGATCTCTTTGTAAGAAGAATGCATCTCAAAACCAAAGTGGTTTGAGAGTCTTTTTAACCATCATGCATGCATGGGCCATTCAGTTCAAATCCTTAATCTGATTCTTAATTATGTTATAACTGCAGAGACAAGCAATTTCAATGACACAACAAGTTGACTACTTCGCTTTAGTGCATTACCATCTTGTTCAACAACTGGGCTCGGATGGTGCTCGAGCCTACTTGGCGAAATCCTTATTTGTGATTGTGGTTGGAAGCAATGATCTCTTTGCCTACTTCCACAACAACTCCAAAGTCTCAAAGAAGTACACCCCACAACAATATGTTGATCTCATGGCATCCACCTTCAAACAACTTATCAAGGTAATAAAACCTCTTGTTTTTAAGATACTTTAGTTGGATTTACAACATTAACATAAAATTAAAAGCATTCTTTGAGAAGAAAATGACATTATTTTTTGAATACTTAAGTCTAAGATCATTTATTTGTACGATGATTCTAATTTCTAAATCTCAAGGCTAATGTCAATCTTTAAACAATAAAAACTAAATTATATAACTAAATAAAGGTGTGAGTTAATAGAGTATTGCCAAAATGATTTTTAGCAATTTTGTTAATTTAACTAGTTACTTATGAGTTATGTCAAATTAACTAGTTACTTTTATCAACTTTAAAGTTACCTAGAAAAATAGTTTTTTTAGAACGGCAAACTAACACACCCATTAATTAACACTTTTGATCCACACCCATTAATTTACACTTTTGATCCTGTTAAATAACTAATCAAAATGGAGAAACTAATTAGGTTGGG
The DNA here is from genome assembly GCA_030545235.1 of Helianthus tuberosus. Lineage (NCBI taxonomy): Eukaryota > Viridiplantae > Streptophyta > Magnoliopsida > Asterales > Asteraceae > Helianthus > Helianthus tuberosus. The sequence continues at coordinate 27,471,610 of CM060381.1, read as the reverse complement.
AAAAATGGTGTTTCACACCAACTGATTGCTTTTAGACTAAGTGTGGTGAAAACAATTGCAAATAAGACATAAAAGGTTTAGAGAAAAGATTAGTTTTTTTTTTTTTTTTTTTTTTTTGAATTTTGCCATTTACCAACTGACTTAATTTGGTTTACAGAGGTTGTATGGTATGGAAGCACGTAAACTTGTGGTGACTGGAGTTGGAGTGATTGGTTGTTGTCCTGCACGGAGAAAGGAAACCGCCACGAGTGAATGCAAAGTGGAAGCAAATGATTGGTCGACAAAGTACAACGATGGTCTAAAATTATTACTACAGGACCTGAAGTTGGATTTATCAGAAATCAACTATTCTTACTTTGATACTTACGGCGTCATGAATAACATCATCCAAAATCCTCAAACTTATGGTACTCACTACCTAGTAGTTTTTATTGATCTAGCTAAGAGGTTTGGAAAGTCTTAAACTAACATAGTATTGATTCGCTTGAAGGAATTACCGAGACAAAAGAAGCTTGTTGTGGTCTTGGCAACATGAAAGCCGACGTCCCTTGCATCCCAATTGCGACTTATTGCCCCAACAGAAGGGACCATCTTTTCTGGGATCGCGTTCATCCCACGGAAATCGTGTCAAGTCTATTTGCTAATCTTCTCTACAACGGAACTCAAGAGGTTACGTTTCCAATAAATGTAGAACAACTTGCTAAATTGTAGACCGTGAACATGAAGATACACATGGTTTTCATCGTATTGTGAAAGTGATTCCTAAGTAACATGTTTTTTTTAATGGCTAAACTTGCATGCTATATGGATTGAACCCATGACCTCCTACTATCATATATCTTATCTAACTCATCAACACCATTGGGATATTCTCAATGGATCCCAAGTAACATGTAACATCAACTATTTTAATTATTATTATCATAATTTATTTGTTTAATAATGAGGGGTCCTTAAAGGTCATTCAAACCTTTGTTCATGTTAAATAATAATCGAAATCTTCAAATTTGCTCTTTAAGAGGAGTCACCACCATTCAAATATTCACACATAACTTTGTATCTAGAATTTAAAAAAAATAATAACGAAAAATAGTTATATGAGAAAAATAAAACAAAAGGATAATAACCTATATATTATTAAAATAAAATTATAAAAAGAGTTAGATGGGTTCATGGAGAAGAATGACCGAGGTGGCACTTGATGAATGTATTGAGTGATTTCTCAAGGTTGGTTTTTAATATTAAACTAGCTTTTAGAAGCCATGTATGAGGTTATTGTTAAATCAAACAAAAAATAAATGTAACGACAATAAATCATACATGTGTGTTGCGGTCTATTAACCTATAAAATTTAGATCAAAACATAAAACATTATCGTAGAAATAATAATTATGTCAAAACGTTAAAAAAAACATTGTTCAAGCGAGTTTAAATCATAAGGGTTATTTTATACTTTTACCAATACTCTAATAGTAAACATGTGAGTATAACCAATTTGATAATTAATACTTGGTTAATAATAATAATAATAGTTAAATAAACTTAAAAAAGTATAGGTTATATTAAAATTCAAACTAAACTTTGAGGATTATATTGTATTTAGACTAATATTTTACCGGAAGAAAGGGAAAAAGTTATTAATACTCTAGAGAAAATGAAAAACTAGTAAAGTCTTGAAAAAAAAATGAAATTTAGAAGGGGTCTACATATTCACACACCCAACTCCCTATTTCCACACCCTTTAAGACACCTCGTATAGACCTATACGAGGCGTATTACCTTGTTCAATTTCCAAGAGAATCACTGATTATGTCATATTTTGTCTTATTTGCCTCGTATATGCCTTGTATAGGCCTATACTGGGCGTCTAGGCGAAAAAAGACCATTTAACCCCTGATTTAGGCCTATACTGGGGGTAAATTGGTCTTTTTTGCCTCTCATATATGCCTAGTATAGGCCGATATGAGGCGTATGTATATAATTCAAATTACCATTTTACCCTTGAGTTAGGCTTATACAGGGGGCAAAACAGGGCTATAATGGTCTTTTGGACACCAGTATATGCCCAGTATAGCCCTATACTGGGCGTCTATTTTTATTTTTTTTTTGTTTTCTCTTTTTAAATATTTAAAAAGAGAAAATAAAAATAGACGCCCAGTATAGGCCTATACTGGGCCTATACGAGGGGTCCAAAAGACCATTATAACCCTGTTTTGCCCCCAGTATAGGCCTAATTCAGGGGTATAATGGTCTTTTGGTCCACATAGACGCTCAGTATAGCCCTATACTGGGCGTCTATTTTTAATTTTTTTTGTTTTCTCTTTTTAAATATCAATAACACTAATATTAACTATAAAAAACTCAGATTAATATCAATAACACTAATATTAATTATAAAAAACTTATATTAATTATAATAACACTAATATTAATTATACAATGCCTATACGTGAGCTATACGAGACTTATACTACACTATACGATACGATACAACACGATAGGCCTATACAAGACCTATACGAGACTTATACTACATTATACGATACGATACGATGCGATACAACACGATACTATAGGATACGATACTACATCCATAGGCCCATACAATGCCTATACGAGACCTATACGAGACTTATACTACACTATACTATACCATACGATACGATACGAGACTATATGATAAGATACAACACTCGTATAGGCATGTAGGTGTAGTATAGGTCTCGTATAGGACTATACGTGTGGTTTAGGTCCCGTATAGGCCTATAGGCGTATACAATACCTATATGGGACCTATACGAGACTTATACTATACACTGTACGATACAATACAATACGATACTATACTATACGATACAATACGATACTATCGTATCATATGGTGTAGTATAGGTCCCTTATAGGTCTTGTATAGGTCCCGATAGTATCGTATTGTATCGTATAGTGTATAGTATAAGTCTCGTATAGGTCCCATATACGAGACTTATACTACACTATACGATACAATACGATACGATACTATATGATATGATACAACGCCCGTATACGTCGATAGGCCTATACAAGACCTATAAGGGACCTATACGAGACCTATACTACACTATATGTTAAACACAATGTAATATTTCTACGATCGAATATTTTTAAAGGCCGATCTTGAAAACGGTAAAATATTTTTATAAAAAAATAAAACTTTTCTTAAAAAACAACTCAAATTACCCCACCAAAACACCCATTTTTTTACTCAAAAAAACATCACCCTCAAAAAACAATCAAATTACCCTACCAAAACATCCATTTTTCAACTCAAAAAAACACCAACGAGGGGTCCTAATATTAATTATTTAAAATAAAAAACTTGTTTTTGTATAAAAGTTTGCTAAAACGATTAATATTGTATAAAATGTTTGTTAAAAAAAAAAAAAAAAAAACCCTTATATACGCCCAGTATAGACCTATACGAGGCATATAAGGGGCAAAGGGTCATATATGAGACCTATACGCCCAGTATAGGCCTATACGAGGCATATTGAAGCAGTCAAACCAGAAGTGACATGAGTCAGACACTGACTTTGATGTAACCCTATACGCCTCGTATAGGCCTATACGAGGCATATACGAGGCAAAGGGTGTCTAAATAGACAGATAGGGTGTGTGAATAGGTTGAGCCTTTAGAAGACGTGACACGAATGAATTAGCCTAGTCTACAACCACTTAAAGCAGTAACAATTTGAACAATGAATATGTGAGTACAAACATTTTTGGTAATTAATACTATTATATTATATTATACTACTACTTAAAACACAAAGTCGGTGGCGCTTGCTACCGACAAATTTAAACCCAATACATGCAATTTGTTCTCGGTTTTTAGAGTCCAGTTAATTAACATGTATCTATGTATCTTAGAGGTGCACAAAATAACCGGTTAATTAACCGTAACCGGTTATTAACCGAAACCGTAACCGGTTAATAACCGATTTAGGAATAACCGGTCCAGCCGGTTATTTAACCGTAGGTTAGTAACCGGTTACAAGTTTTTAGTATAATAACCGGTTATTAACCGGTTTTTTTAAACCGGTTTTTTAACCGATAGACTGGTTAACCGAAAAAATAACCGAAAAATTCAAAAAAAAGGCAAAAAAAACCGGTTTTTAACCGAAAATAACCGGTTAAATAACCGAACTGGTTAAAGTAATTAACCGGACCAGTTAAAAAAATAACCGGTTAAAGTAATAACCGGTTAAAGCATTAACCGGTTAAAGTCAAAAAGTCAAATTAACCGGTATAACCGGTTAACCGATCCGGTTATTAAAATTAACCGGTTTGTGCACCTCTAATGTATCTGGTGTTTTGCTACTTTATGGGCCTAAGCCTGATATGGCTCATGTATTTGTTTCTTGGTTTTATGAAACCAATATGGTGTTTCGACTAGGGAGATATGAACCTTAAGGTGTGATCCAGTTTATCACATACATCTATATAAGTGTTTGGTGAAATATTTTACTTTATTTTTTGAATTTATTTATATATGTGTTATAAATTGTTTTCTTTTTCAAGGAGTCTTGGATGTGAGGTACTGGGTTTAAATTTAATGTTTTATTTTATTTTTTTGAATTTATTTATATATGTGTTATAAAACGTTTTCCTTTTTTACTAGGTTTAAATCTTACATGAGTTACTAGGTTTAAATTTTATAAATAATAAAAAAAATGAAAGTAAAAAATTAAATAATTGATTTATATTATATTGATTTATAGTAATTTAAATTAAATCTCCGCTTCCCTTTTGCTACAGATTTGTTATATGTTGGTAGTAATTACGAGTTAAATAGATAAAATTCAGAAAAATGGCTAAATAAAACCGGTCAAAAGTAATTTGGAAATGTATCTTAATGCTTATAAGTTATAACATTTTAAGTTGTTCTTATTTTGTACACTTTTTGTACATTTGATGCACACTTTCGTGCTTTATTTTGTACATTTCCTATGTATGAATCTTATTACATATAATACATTTTGACTTGACGATATAAATTTAAGTTAGTCGGGTCACATATAATACGTTATCATTATATGATATAAGATTTACTTTACGTTTTGATTTAACCGTAATATTATATACGTAACATTGAGTTCAATTCTTGCAGGTTCAAAAAGCGTGAAGCATACAAAAGCGACAAGATCTAAAATCAAAGCGCGAAGTGCAAATCGCAAAAGCGGCGGACTTTTCGTACGTGAGGCGCAAGGTGCTTATATATATTTTTATATATATCCTATAGGACTTTTAGCATCCCTTACCCAAAATATAGTGATAAATAAGGTTTATATATGATTTAATGTATAAATCACTTAATGTACAACCATTTTAGCTACATGTATAACACTTTAAAGCACAAAAACATCTTTTACACGAAAAGCGCGCGCCTCAGTGGGATTTTTTTCCCAAAAAAGCTCGCTTTTTGTACATAGCTCGTCTTATGTCACACAAGGCGCAGCTCTTTGCGCCTAGGGTCGCTTTGCGCTTAAGGCACACTTTTTTTAAACCAAGGTTCAATTGAAACGTTTTCATATAGTTATTTAAAAAAAACTTGAACATAACGCTCGGACTAATCTGTTCAACATTTGCGTTGTACCTGCGCCGCAACGCGCGCGGGTCTTATTACTAGTATAATATTAATTTAAACAATTCACGTCACTAGAGAATCATCTACAACTGAATAAGTTGTTGTACATTTATTGGAAACGTAATGTTTTGCGGTCCATTGTAGAACAGGTCAGCAAATATACTAGACACAATTTCTGTGGGATGAACAAAATCCCAGAAAAGATGGTTTCTTCGTTCGGGGCAATAGGTCGAAATTGGTATGCAAGGGATGTCGGCTTTCAAGTTGCCGAGTCCACAACAAGCTTCTTCTATCTCCGTAATTCCTAAAACAAGATCAACATTATGTTAGTTAATTTTATTTTTTTTACCAAGATCAATAATAAAACTATTAGGCAGGCAACAAGTAAGTACCGTATGCTTGAGGATTTTGGATGATGTTATTCATGGCATTGTAAGTATCAAAATAAGAATAGTTGATATAGGATAATTCCGACTTCAAATCCTTTAGCAACAATATCAAATCATCGCTGTACTTTCTCGACCAATAGTTAGCTTCCACATCGCATTCCTTGGTGGGGGTTTGCTTTCTCTGTCTCGGGCAACAACCGATCATTCCAACTCCTGTCACCACAAATTTGCGTGCTCCCATACCATACAACGTCTATAAACGAGTGAGTTACGTGAATTAGCAATAATAAGTTACATGATTTAAACAAGAGAAAACAAGAGGTTTACATACATATATACCTTGATAAATTGTTTAAAAGTGGAGGCCATGAGATCAACATATTGTTGTGGGGTGTACTTCTTTGAGACTTTGGAGTTGTTGCGGAAGTAGCCAAAGAGATCATTGCTTCCGATCACAATCACAAATAATGATTTGGCTAAGTGGGTTTGGGCACCATCTGAGCCCAGTTCTCGAACCAACTGCTCATACACCAAAGTGTAGTACTCTACTTGTTGTGTCAGTGAAATTACTTGTTCCTGCATTTTTCAATTATAACATACATAATTATTAATTAAGAATCAAATTATAGATCTCAACTTTTTTACAACTCTTAAATTTACATATTTTGTCCACTATGAGACTACGTTTCCATCACACAGTGGTACCGATAGGTTACAAGCCCTTTGGTAATAAGGATCTGAATGCATGCAAATTATTAAAATGTGTTCTTACAACGAGGTCAGTCCTATTAAAGAGTCCCGCGCCTCCTGATGCAAAGTTGACTCCAGTAATCGGATATGTGTTCGACGTTTTCCATTTTGACACCAATGATAGATATGGTTGCGCCAAAGGTAATCCCACCTTTTCAGCTATCATATTGCACAAGATCTTTTAGTTCAGATACAGAATTGAAACTCCTTTAAATACCTATTAATTATAGTTATTTTAATTATTATTTTTTATTATTCATCTAATTTTTCTGATTAATATCAAGGCTTAATTAATGTACACCCCCTCCCCCCCCCCCCCCCCCCCCCCCCCCCCGCACACACACAAAAAATGGCGTGAGTGCAAATCCTTGAATGTAGAAATTTAGGTGGTATTTAGGCGTGTAAAATTTTTTGTTGTGAAAAAAAAAAAAAATCCTAGAACATACCAAGAAAGTCAGCAGGATTTTTTCCGTTACTGAACCGACCAGTAGCTTCTCCAGTAGGAAAATCTACACCATTGTGAGGGAAATCAGCCTTAATAAGGGAAAGAGCGAGGTGATTGTTGTTACCGACGTCCACTAATGAGTCTCCAAAAATGTAAACCCCCGGGACTGATTGGCACAGACCGCCGGGGGATAAGATAAGTACACCACAGAAAAACAAAAACGCGATGAGTTTTAGTGGAACTCCACTAATGGAATTAGCCATTTAGTAGTATTTGTTGGTGTATGATATGGAGTGAGGGGGTTGATGAGGATTTATAAAGGATTTGAAAATGAAAACCAAATGATCTGGAGTGATCAATGAACTCAACTTTTGCTTACAATATGATTACTGTTATTTGATTTAGTAAACCACAAAATAAATGGTTTGAAAATGAAAACAAAATGATCTGGAGTGAATGCACTCAACTTTTGCTTACAATATGATTACTGTTATTTGATTTAGTAAACCACAAAATAAATGGTTTGAAAATGAAAACAAAATAGGTATTTATCTATGTCTTAGTCTAAAAAAAAAAAAAAATAGGTATCTAGTTATTTTTATTCATTGATTTATTAAGTATTTGAGTTAGTATTGGTTTAGGATAATTGGTTTTAGAGTTTGAGTTTAATTGGGTTAACTTGTTTAGCAAGGATAGTTTTAGTATAAATATAGGTGTAGGAATATTGTAATTCTTGGTTCAGTGTTTCGTTTGATTAATAAAAAAAAAAAAAAAAAGAAAACAAAATGATCTGGAGTGAATGCACTCAACTTTTGCTTACAATATGATTACTGTTATTTGATTTAGTAAACCACAAAAATAGTCAACAAAAAAAGTCAGTAGTCTCAACATCAATTTTACTTATTATTTGTTTTGTTGAAAGAAAAAAAAATGTAGAAAAGCATGCAGAAGTCGTAATAAGCATTTGGCTTTTTTTTAAGGAGATATAATAATTAATATTTGAATATGTAATGTTTTGTATTTCTTGTTACGGATACATTTATATATGTTTAATTTAGAGTTAATTGCATGGATGGTCCCTGTGGTTTCACGTTTAGTCCCCACCTTTTGAAAATAGCAAGTATGCTCCTATGGTTTGTCATTTTGTTACTCGGATAGTCCCCTGATATTTACTCAGGAGACTATCCGAGTAACAAAATGACAAACCATAGGGAGCATACCTGCTATTTCCAAACTAACTGACATCTACTCAGGGGACTATTCGAGTAACAAACTAACAAACCATAGTAAGCATACCTGCTATTTTTAAAAGGTGGGGACTAAACGTGAAAAAACGTGAAACCACAGGGACCATCCGGGCAATTAACTCTTTACTTTATAATAATAAGAGAAAAATGCCCGGATAGTCCCTGTGGTTTCGCCTTTTTTCACCTATAGTCCCCAACTTTCTAAAATTACCTGAATAGTCCCCAAGTTTTCAATTTTTGTTCCCGGATAGTCCCTAGGCCTAACATCAGTTAGTTTTCTCAGTTAAGTGGGTGTGAAATGACAAAACTACATTTCATTAAAAAATTAAAGCATTAATAGGTCATTTATAAATATAAGTGGGTCCCACCACTATATTTTGCTTTGATCATCTTTATACCTCAATTAAAATTATTTACAGTCAAAATCAACAATCAACATATCACCAAAACAGTCACCACTTTCATCACCACCACTATCATATTCATATTCACATTCACATAAACCTCAAGAACAAGCCCTAACTGATCATCAAGATACCTCTCCAACAAATCCAAATCCACCGCCTCTCCGCCTCCTCCCTCCAAATCCTGCGGCGGTCCTGATTTCAACCGGCGGCGGCATAAACGGAAACTAATTTTCATAACACAAACGGCCGGAAGAAGAGAAGATCACGTGCAAAACATGCGTCACTCCACGGCACCTCGATTGTCTCTCTGCTCGTCCCGAAACACTAGCAGATGCTGCACACTGGGAGTGTCCGGACTGTTCGAGTCTCGTGTCGTCTCACGCCCCGCCGTCCGCCGTCGCATCGGAATCTGAACCGTCTGATTCGCTTATTGCGGCTACTCGCGCAATTGAATCTGATGCTTCGTTTTCTGATTTGGAGAAGGCGAAGAGGCGTCAGAAACTGTTGAGTGGTGGATCTGATGACGGTGATGAACCGGCGGAGGAGAAAAAGAAGTTCGCCGGTGGTAGTGGTGGTGGTGATGATGTTTTAAAGCTTCTTAGTGGTAGTTTTAACTGCTCATTTTGTATGCAACTTCCTGAAAGGCCTGTTTAGTATATTTTTATTTCATGGGTAGTGATGATGGCTGTTTGGCGAGAAAGATGAGGGTTAGAAGGGGATTCGTTTTGAGTTCACAGGATTTGAGGTTTTGTAAGTCTTGATTTTGTTTTTTTAATGGGTTAGTGACATAAAAAAAGACAGAGTATAGAGTGGTGGTGGTGGTGGTGGTGGTGGTGGTGGTGGTGGTGGTGGTGGTGGTGGTGGTGAGTGGTGGTGGTGGTAGTAGGTGGTGATGTTGTCTCATGTGTGTCGAGAAAGAAGAAGAAAGGAGAGAGAGAGAAAAGTCTGGTTGTTCTAATTAAAATATAGTGGTGGGACCCACTTATATTTATAAATGACCTATTAATGCTTTACTTTTTTAATGAAGGGTAGTTTTGTCATTTCACACCCACTTAACTGAGAAAACTAACTGATGTTAGGCCTAGGGACTATCCGAGAACAAAAATTGAAAACTTGAGGACTATTCAGGTAATTTTAGAAAGTTGGGGACTATAGGTGAAAAAAGGCGAAACCACAGGGACTATCCGGGCATTTTTCTCTAATAATAATCTATACTTTCTATAAAAGGAGAAATCTGAGTGACATAAGAAAAGCTGATGTGGTAGCCAGAGAGGGTGTCCAACACTGCTTTTCTTATGTCATTACTGCATCATAAGTCTTAATATATAAACTCATTTAAAATCTATATAAACCTCTGCCCATATCTATCCTTTAAAGCCAGTAGAGGTTGAAGATCCTTTGTATGCGTATATATCAGCAGATGTTTTGAAATTGCCGGTAATTTCAAATTCAAAATGACTGGGGATACGTAATTTGCAATTAATGCATGTCACTCACTCACTTCTATCAATCATCTTCTTATATAAAGGTTTTTTTTTCTCATTTCTCTATTCATATTTACAACTCTCGTGTTCTCTGCTTTTGTATTTTCAAACCACATTTCCAACGTATCTCTCCCTCAAATCCCTTCTTCTCAATACTCGACATTTGTTCATAAAGGAAAAGAGAAAACCGAAGCTCTCTCTGACTCACTTTCAGAACAAATTTTGAGGATATGTCGTTTGCCTTGATGATGGTAATGTCATATATAATTATGTTTGTTTTTGTTTTTGATTTTTCGTAATTGTTTTTTATCTGAGTTATGACTAAATGATGATTGTGAATGATTTGATCAGATGATGATGATGATTGTTCTACAATTGTTCCTACCAAATGCAAGAAACTCTCTGCTTCTGCTGCAAGAAACTCTTCGATTACAGATCTTTGTGTTTTACATAATTGTCCCAGCATCATTGTTCCAACATCGTTGAAAGTTTTTTTTTTTTTTTTTGTAATTTTGAATTTTTGAATTTTGAACTGATCTACTCTAATTCTCGCTTTATATTTCAGTCTAATCACAGTTGTTTGAAATTCATACAATCATCTGCGACTGTTGACTTTCCACTGTCGCCAACATCTGTTGTTGCCTAACAGAGATTCTCAACATCCGTGTCCGCTGAAGTGGTAGAAGTATGTGTTTACGATGTAGAGTATTGTTGGTCTTTAAATGAAGAGTTTTTTTATTGTTTTTTTTATGTATAGAGGTTTGAAATTTTATTATTTTTTTTTATTATTTGGTAAGTCAACAATTTTTTGAAGAATTTCCTCCTCTCAATTACAAATACGCAACATCTGTTACTTTAAATGTCTGTCAAAGGTAAAGTCTGCCCAAAGAGAACATCTGTTTGAAGTAATTCTCTGCTAATCTAACGGCTGTTTGACTTGCTACTGTTGCCAACATCTGTTGTTACTTAACAGAGGTTCCCAACATCCGTGTCTGCTGAAGTTGTAGAAGCATTTGTTTACTATGTAGAGTATTGTTGGTCTTTAAATGACGAGATTTTTTTATTATTTTTTTATGCTAGAGGTTTGAAATTTTATTATTTTTTTATTATTTGGTAAGTCAACAGTTTTTTGAAAAATTTCCTCTCAATTACAATTACACAACATCTGCTCCTCTAAATGTCTGTCAGAGGTAAACTCTGCCCAAAGAGAACATCTGTTTGAAGTGATCCTCTGCTGATGAAGACATAGTCTGAAGAAAGTTTGAAGAAGCAAAGGTCTCCTGCGGGTCAACAGATCTTAAAGAACAACAGATGATATTTAATAGATCCTGCTCAACAGAGATTTTCAATGTAATAGTGCTTAGGCTAATAGCAGATGTAGGGAGTTTGTTAGGCTATTAGATGTTTTGCATTAAAAGCTGTTGTTTTTAAATATAATTTTACATGTTTATGTTAAAATGTACACGTTTTTTCCTGCTAGATTTTTTAACCTACAGTGAATTGAAATCTGACATTCGGGCTGTAAGATATTTCACTATATAATATCATTTATTTAGATTATATTGATGTTGAATTGTGTCTGAACAGATGTTTGGTAAGTCAACAGTTTTTTGAAGAATTTCCTCATGTCAATTACAAATACTCAACATCTGCTACTCTAAATGTCTGTCAAAGGCAAATTTCCCAAAGAGAACATCTGTTTGAAGTGATCATCTGTTGATGTAGACAAAGTCTGAAGAAAGTTTGAAAAAACAAAGGTCTGCTATGGGTCAACAGATGTTAAAGAACAACATATTCAGTAGATGTTGCTCAACATTGGTTTTCAATGTAATAGTGCTTAGGCTAATAGTAGATGTAGGGAGTTTTTTAGTCTATTAGATATAATTGCAATCTTTATAAAAGCATGATGATAAAAGCATTCTTCTCACTGTCTCTAAGTTTGATTTAGATTATGTGGATGTTGAATTGTGCCTGAACATATGTTTCGTAAATCAACAAATGTGAAAATTTTAAAAGACAATTGTTGAAGTTTTGAAATGCGGATAATGGTAAATAATCATTTATAGTGTTTAAAATGCGTCTTATGGTAAATGAAGAGGTTAATTGTAATTATGAAAACCTGTTTTTTTTTTTTTGAAGGTTTAAAATTTGTCCTTTGGATTTCTTGATATTTAATTTTATAGTTTTCCATTGAAAACTTATTTTTGAAATGTTTTGCATTAAAAGCCTAACCATCGTCGCATCATATTCTTTAACAGTAAGTTAGTCTCACCATCTATTTAGTCATAACTGCCTTCATTGGGTATATAAAATAAATTTATTTGTCTTACATTGGGAAACTGCTTTCATCATTACCGCTTTCATCCATCTACTCAATCATCTTCAAAGTTTTTTGTTTATCAATATCATTACAATCTCTTTGGCTTTTAAACACACATTTGTTCACCGCAAAATCAAGACAAAAACTGAAGCATCGTCGCATCATATTCTTTAACAGTAAGTTAGTCTCACTTGACAATTATAAAAATGTCTCTTTTTTATGATTCTCTTGAGATTATACAATCAAATTATGAATCCTAAAGTTAATCAAGAATATTGATTAAAATTTTACTTCCATAACAATGTATCTTATCTAGTCCTAAAATTCTTTGTTTTCGAACTTTCTTTATTATATAGTTAGCTCTGTTTGACACTTTCATATTTTATATAATTAGTTGTGTTAAAATTATTAACCATGTTTGTTATTTAAATTAATTAAATAAATATTTAGGGTTGAGAGTTTAAAATCTTGTAATAGTGGCAAAGGTCTGTTTATCTTTTGAAAATGGATGTTTGAAACCACTGTTGGGTTAAAACAGAGTTTTGTGGAGAAAACAGTGGTTGAAACTACTCTTGGGTTAAAACGGTGGTTTAAAACAACTATTGGGTTAAAACAGTGTTTTGTGGAGGTTGCAGGTGATTGAAACGACTGTTGAGTTAAAACAATGTTTTTTGGAGAAAGAACATGCTTGAATGCAAATGTTATTTCGTTCAAAAAGATTAATAAATCGTATATTTTCGTATTTTTTATACTCTAAACTTTAAGTATTTACCGACTGGCTTATCTATTTATAAATATAATCATATTCATCATTTATATGTGTTATGCATGGTTTTCAAAAAGCCACATGTGTTTGCACACAGGTCTTACCACTAGTAATAATAATAAGAACATTAATTACCCAATAGATCCTTACACTCTTTTATGTTACCAATAAAGATATAATTTTTCTCACAAATATTGTTCATATATTATCAACATATACATTTATAAGTTGCTGACATCATGCGGTAATAGTTTTGTCAAGTGGTTGGCCACTTTTGGCGGCCACTTGACTTTTGTTTGTTTGTTTTTTTTTCCTTTTTTCATATAATAGTTTTTTATAGGTGATGCAAAATTACAATTTTATCCCGGGTGTAAAATTACGATATCGCCCTCGATTCAAAATAAAATTTTGCTTTTGCCCCTTGCTTAAATTTATGATTTTGCCCTCAGTTAAAAAATACAATTTCGCCCACAGTTCAAAATAAAATTATGGTTTTGCACTCAGCTAGAGTCCTGCCAAATTACGATTTGGTTCTCAGTTTAAATTTACGATTTTGCACCCAGCTAAAAATTACGATTTTGCCCGCAGCTAAAATATTACGCTTTTACCCCCATTTCAAAATAAAAAAAATTGGTTTTGCCCTCAGTTCAAAATATTATTTTACCTCCATTTTAAAATTACGATTTTACGTCCGCTAAAAATTGCAATCTTGCCATCGTTTTTTTTTTCTTTGGCAAAATCATGATAGTGTTTTATTTTACTTTGTTGACTTAATTTTGTTTTTATTCACGCCAAACAGCTGCCTAGCACTCGCTAATTGGTCCTGACAAATTATTGTTTTGCCCCCAACTCTAAATTACACGCTTGTCATCGTTTTAGTTAATTTTTTTATCATAACTATGGTACTGTTTTTCTTTAATTGGTTAACTTGATGTATCTTTTTTGATATCGTGTTATAGGTAGCATGTATAACTAACCGATATAAAGGCGTACATGTTATTAACCTAAGAAATACTCGGTTTAGCACCCCGCAACGCGGGCGGCGCATAACTCTAGCTGCCTAACACTGGCTCATTAGTCCTGAATAATTACAGTTTTGCCTGCTGAGCCCAAAATTACGGTCTTATCATCGTTTTTTTTCCATAGCAAAATTATAGTAGTCTTTCTTTAATTGATTGAGAATTATTCGGCCATTGCCCCGCAACGCGGGCAGGCATCTACTAGTTAATTCACTTTCACATCATCACAAGGAATAGTGATGTCTTCGTTTCTTTACTTTGAGCATTACATTTTTCAAAGTTTCATTTTGGCCCCTCTTTAATTTGTCTTCACATAGACATATAATTGTCTAATCAAACTGTGTATATGTGTAATTGATGTGTGCAAAATGCAACATATAAATTACATCAATTGTGGCATAAAACTAACCCTTTTTTAGTACTAATGTTGAAAAAGTGTGCTTTTGTCTTCCTTTTGTATTTTCAGGATTAAATGAGCTCAAATTAACAAAAGAAGCAAAAAGACAGCAAAATCTAACATAAATACAAGAAAAGGAACAAACGTGACATGCCCGACCCCACGGCATGCATCTTCCCCAAGCAAAACAAGAAGACAGAAGACTGAACACGCCCCGTGCTCAGCCAGCACGGGGGCGTGCCCAAGTGTCAGCAGAAAAGACAAAGTGGTAGAAACTTCTATTGCCCACCACGGGGCCGTGCTCAGCGGACACGGGGCCGTGGTCAACTATAAGATTCGCAGAATCCAGGCAAATCTTCATAGTACAAAGATTCTTCTGCACACGGGGTCGTGCTCAGCGGACACGGGGGCGTGGTCAACTAATACAGACAAGCTGCATTAAATGAAGAAAGAGAGGATGTGGACACGGGGCCGTGTCCATTGGACACGGGGCCGTGCCCGAGCTTCTGTTCAGCCTATAAATAGGAGTGCTTTGGCTCAAGCTCAAACCATCCCTTGGCACACCACCTCTCTCACACTTCACCCACCACCCACCACCACCATAACACCATCATCCACCACCATCATCCATTGTCCATCATAGAGTGTGTGAGTCATCTCGGGATCCAAGATTGATCGTAAGAGTTCTTGACAATCAAGGCCATGTTTGCCTAAGTCTCTTACATCACTTGGTGAAGACAAGTGTCTAGTGTAATACTTTTTATTTTTAATCTTTTCGCACTTTTTACTTGGTTTTGTATTAATGACTTTAATAACTAGTTTCTTATGTTGAAGGTGATTCTTCCTTATCGTTTGTCCGTGGTGTCTTGGCATTATTTTACTGTCTATATAAAATAAAAGATTTTCACCATTCATATCTCCACGGTCTATATGGGGTATGTTGGCTACCTGGTCGGGGGTTAAGGGAACAGTTTGGTAAGAGTCTTGCCGTTGTTCAGCGTTTAGAGATCCTGCAAGGGACCTGGGTCAAATTTATTAGGACCTCCTTCAATACTTAACGGTATTGGATGGCGGGGGTCCAAACTCTTTGATCCCCTCATAAGTTAAACTACTATTAATACTATAACTCGGCTATTTAGGACTGTATCCCTGCTGACTCAGACTACTTAGCCGAGGGTAACGTCACCTTCAAAAGAGGGGCCTACCATAATTTGCATTAATAACTTAATTAATTATCTTTCAATAATCCGACCCTTTAGGATTGTATCCTTGCTGACTCAAACTACTGGGCCGAGGGTAACGTCACCTCCAAAAGAGGGGCCTACTACAATAACTAAGATAATCTCTTAAATAAGTTCAAAAGTGCGGAAATAATCAAAGGTTACACTATACACGAGTCAGAACCAAGTGATTCATCTTGTCTATCTGTTTTTATTTTTTATTTTTATTTTCAGCATTTTAGTTAGTTTTTATTTTTCTTAGTCTAAAACAATTTTTCCAAACTTTTTGATTTGATTAGACGTTGAGGATAAACCGGTACTAAAAGCTCTTGTGTCCTTGGACGACCTCGGTATCTTACCAACACTATACTACGCTCACGATGGGTGCACTTGCCCATATGTGTGTTTAGTGTTAGTAAATATCGTGTTTTATAAATTTAAAACTTGGCTAAAAAAGTGTAAAAGGGCTTAAAATATACTTAAACTTATATATACACTTAACACGCATCAGTAATATTTGAATAATGTATGAATATTTATATAACAAATTTATTTTAGTAATAATTTGGTTATGGACTACTTTAAGTTTGTTATATTTTTAATTTTAATTGATAACTCTATCTAAATTGTATACAAAATTTTTTATAGTTAATTAAAGGACTTTTTTATTTAACTAAATGTTTTTTAATAGTTCTTTAAATGTTGATATTGGACACTAATGCGTTCGAAATTTTCTATTTTTATATACGTTTCGTTATACAATTTGTAACGATCGGTATTTCGCTTTCAGTTTCTAATTTAAGATGTGCATTTAAATCACGTTAAAAAATCCAACCCTGCAACACAGGGGATCAACTCTAGTTATTACCAAAGTTACATTCAATAACTTTTATTTAATATGTAATATAAATGTTTTATGGTTTAAGTGAACGTTACCAATAAAGGTATATTTTTTTCTCACAAATATTATTACTAAAGTTACGTTCAATAACTTTTATTTAATATGTAATATAAATGTTTTATGATATTTTTTTCTCACAAATATTATTACTAAAGTTACATTCAATAACTTTTATTTAATATGTAATATAAATGTTTTATGGTTTACGTGAATTTTGATGGTTTACTTTGACTTATCTAAAATATAATTAGTTATTTAATAACAGTTCTACTTATATATAGTCATAAATAATTTTAAATAATGTCATGTGGCAAGACCTTCTCATTCTTTAGAATGATTCTTTTACTTTATGTTTAAAACATCTATATTAAATAACTAAGTTATGGACCTCGTGTGTTACACGGATTGAATAAAAAAAATATGTCACGTAATTAAAAATTGATAAATACTATAAAAATGCTTAAAACCACTTGTAATCAGAAAAATGTCAATTTATTTGGAGTTTAAAGAACAATAAAATAAATAAAAACAATTTAAGATGCTAATATATCATATATATAATTATTGTTGTTAGAAAAAAAATACATAAGTTCAAACTTACAATTTACACAACTCTTGAATTAAGAATAATTTGAAATGGAAAGCTACACATGATACATCTGCTAGTATGCCTATAATTAAATATTAGCTAGAGCACATATTTTAAGTTACCACAAGATTTTTGGTTTTTGTGCAAGGAATAATAAAAAAAAATTTAAGTTACCACAAGATTTTTATACCCTAATGTTAACAAGTTTATTCCATTGTTTTTTTCGTTAGGTTGTTATACCTTGTGCCGATATCGTAATGAATCAAACTAATATCGATCGAAGTTGTACCGCATTGTGCGAGGGATCCCACTATTTATAACTTTAAATTATGTATTTGTTATTGTTGATAACTAAAAATACTAAACCCATCCCATTCATTTCTATCTTCGATCTAATGTAAACTCAAAGGTTTAGAGAAAACACCTATAAGTGTGAAAACGGTGAGAACGCCCCTCATCCGTTGGATCAAAACAATCTATGTATTAGATTGGCGCGGTGACGTTTTGGTAAATATATTCAACTTTCGAACGTGGGCACACTTCATTAAGGGCAAAAAGGTAAATGTGCATCTACAAAACCAATAAAAACGCGACGGAAACATATATACTTCCCAGAGAAACCTCCCCAATTCCAACGAAAATCGCCAAAACCCTAAAAAATGCGAAACCACAATATTATAGCGTCTAAAGATCAAACAAGACCCAGAGGCAAAAACAGAGTAAGTTAACTTCGATTTACATTATGCTAGTGAGTTGTATTTTTTATATTTTCAAAACATGATAATTACTTGTCACAGTATAGGTCTGCATCCTACGTCACACGACAAAGATAAAAATACACATGAAAAAAAAAGATAATTACTATTGTTTTTTGGCGCTAAAAACATATAGACCTAATCTATTTCTCGCCAAAAAAAGTCATCATATAAGTAGAACAAGTAAACAAACTTAACATGCCACAAATTGTCTAAAACGCCATATGTCACACCCCCAGAATACCACATGCGGAAACCCCTCTAGGCGTGTGACGTACCAGGATCCAGCCACTAATCACATTGAACTAATATCAAAATGTTTAACAAAGATTCCATTCATTATAATAAAAACAACCACAAACATAATCCAAGTTTAACATGTTCAGCGGAAGCAAACAGTAATTATTTGTTTAAGTGTTTCAAAACCAATGTATGTAAAATCAGTAACAAGTCGTGCATATCCAAGTAGTGCGACCCATGACCACTCCAGCCATCCAGATAGCAAGTTCCTTGTCCATAGTACCTAACGACTTGCGAGCATGCAACAAGTGTATCAGACAACGCTGGTGAGTTCATAGCTTTACGAAAACGTTAGTTACCAAGTGATTAGTTCAGTTCATTGATTATAATGTTGATAATAACTCGAGTACAATACAAGACGGCTCCAGATTATTTTTGCCCTTCCCCAATGCCCCTATCTAAGCATTGGTCATGACTGGGTCATTAGTTCACACCCGTCCTCTCAGGTACGGGGTGAGGGTGCCAAACCTAAATAGCACTACCAACTAATACCCCGTTACCTCTCAGGTAACAAACAAGATGGGACTTAATGGTGATAGGAGTGAGTGTATTATCCAACATTCCAGTTTTTACCCAAAAGACTTATTCCTCTCAGGAATATCCACTGATTTACCCAAAGACCTATTCCTCTCAGGAATACCCATTTGACTGTCCCACCCACCGGGACGCATGCTCAAGAGGAGTGAACTCACCTTAGATTGCTCGGTATGTTTAGTTACCCGTCCAAGTTAGTCAACCCAAACCCTACCGTGGTTACCAATCGAATCAGTTTCACAATTCAATAAGTCTTGCATTTAACACAGATTGCACTCATCATAAAATCATTGTATGTCATGTATCAAATACTCAATTCTCATGCAAGACCACATCCCATGTGAATATCACAAATCAACACATAACAGATGAGTGTTCTAACCATACCAGACAAGTCAGATTTCCCATACTTAGTCAGTATTGTTATCATGCAACAATTAGCATTTGTAATCACAAACATCCAACATCACACACATCGTATCTTTCTACTGTTCCGTCTATAAACTCTTACGGCGAAGTATCCTAGCGACAAAGGATTATCCTTCGTCGGAATCAAGTGTGACGAAGTGTCCATACTTCGTCAAGACAGGGTTTGACGAAGTATCCAACCTTCGTCGAGACCAAGTATGGCGAAGTATTCAACCTTCGTCGAGACCAAGTTTGGCGAAGTATTCAACCTTCATCAAGACACGGTTCGGCGAAATATCATATAGGTTCGTCAGTAATCAAACGGTTACAACTTCGTCAAAACCAACAGCAGTTAACACATATCCAGCAAGATCAATGGATCAAACAAGGTTACTTCACAAGTTCAATCAACCCTAGTTATGAACAATTACCGACTACCCAAAGCATATCAATTTCATCGTCAAAGCATAGCAATCACAGACCAAACTCAATCGGGTGTTAGCCTATCATGCAGTCAATTCACTACGCAGAATCCATCGAACCACCATATGAACATAACCACATACACAATCATCATTTTCAATCCTATAACGAAACCCTAGTTTCACATATGATCACGTCATCATGATTTACAATCTTAGTTTCAATACCATTTTAACTCTTAAATAGATATCACAAAAGAACACAAATCATTCAATCTGTAACTTACTAACCGTGATATTGAGTGTTTAAGTAAATCGAGATGGAAGGCTTCGAGGTTCTATGAGTATCGCCGCACAGGGAAGGGAATAATGAGAGAACTTTAGGGTTTAATTGATTACGGTTACGGGAGTTTATACCACTAAGATCATTCTGGGTCGCGAACCTTTCCTGGGCCGAAACCCCTGTTTGGCGAACCTCCTCTTCGACGAAGAGTCATACTTCGTCGGAGAATGATTCGACGAAGATTCAGCGTGTGGCGAAGATTGGTTTGACGAAGACCTAACCTTCGTCGAGCTTGTCTCCCAACAGGGTTAAACACAACTATTACATGATCAAACACTACACAACACTTAAGTTTTCACATAATACTCAAAACATTCAAATATCATGCACAAGATACAACGTAAGACGAATTATATAAAAAAAAACAAGACACAAGTGGCAAGACCTTGAAATCTCGGGTTGTCACACCATACAACTTAAACTAAAATGACTCAAGTTATTGCATGGAGGTTTGATATGTCAGAGAGACGTTTCGTCCTAAAGTTCTCTGACAGGAGAAAGGTGAAGGTCAAGACCATCAACGTCATACTTAGTATGGATGATACCGTTCAGAGGGATATTCTGGCCCTTGGTGTTCCAATGGCCAACTAGTGTGAAAGGACTCAAACAGTAATAAGAAGATTGAAGAAAAGATTTCCAACAGATGATGATGATGACGTTTTTGATCTACCAACAGTTACTGGGTGGAGTTTGGATGAATAACCAAGGACGATGAAAAGGACTTATCAAAACGTGAGGATTCGTTGACGATGGACGAAGTGCTGAACACACATAGACTACGCCTTCTTGAACAACTATGTGATTTAGCACCTTCGTACGTTTTAACACCCAGGATTATGATTATGTTTAAATGTAGGATGCGAGTCAGGATAAACCAGTTGATGGCGTTATATGCCAATGACCTAGATGATGATGAGTCTGAAGAAAGTGATGAGCAAAGCGATGGGTACATCTCTGATGTAATATCATCCGTAGAAGAATATTTGTTTAGTTTGATTTCGTCTTAGTTGTAATGTTTTGAATTATTTAGGAATTATAATGAATTTGGGAACGCCATGAACACCAAGATATTTACTTTTATAAGACAAAAAGGATTAATACATCGCGACAGATCTACTAAAAATAAAGAAAACACCAAAAAATTTGTAATGTTTGAATTATTAATGGTTTATAATGAATTTGGGAACGTCATGGACGCCAAGATGTTTACTTTTATAAGACAAAAAGGATTAACTCATCGCGACAGATGTACAAAAAACAAGAAAACGCCAAAAAAATTGTAATGTTTGAATTATTAATCGATTATAAAGAATTTGGGAACGCCATAAACGCCAAGATATTTACTTTGTAAGACAAAAATGATTAATTCATCGCGGTAAATCTAAAAAACCATAAAACGCTAAAAAGTTTTTTTAACTACACACCAAAAAATCATCCACGCCACGAATGAGAAATGGTGTGTGAGATGCATTGGAAAAAAATTAAAAAAAAAAAACAAAAAAACCCCTCCACCGTGATTATATCGCGCGCCACGTGTTCGTCCAGGATCCGTTCTCACTGTTTTCACAGTTTCAACCGTTTTCTCCTGATCCCGTTTCTATACACACACATATATGTATGTATGTATGTATGTATATATATATATATATATATATATATATATATAGGGAGGAGATCACGCGAGAAACACCCTTATTGCGAGAACCGCGAGAACCAATGTGAACACAACCTAAAATAGCTAAAAAAACATAAAAAAAACCTAACCCCCACCCCCCCCCCCCCAAAAAAAAAAAAAACCTAAACCTCCCCACCCCCACCCCCCCCCAAAAAAAACCTAACCCCCCCCCCCCCTAAAAAAAACCTAAACCCCCCTCCCCCACCCCCCAAAAACCTAAACCCCCCCCCCCCCCCCCAAGCTAAAATGCTAAAAACTAAACCCCCAAAAAACCTAAAAAAATCTAAATTTTTTTTAAATATTTTTTATGCTCAAATCGCTACTTTTAGTGGCAAAAAAAAATTAAAAAAAAATATATATTTGTGTGATTTTTAGCTATTTTTAGGCATTTTTGGTTGTGTTCACATTGGTTCTCGCAATAAGAGGTGGTTCTCGCATGATCTTCTCCCTATATATATGTATATATATAGAGGGTAAGGTTCATGCGAGAACCACCTTTATTGTGAGAACCGCGAGAACCAATGTGAACACAACCTAAAATAGCTAAAAAAACCCTAAAAAAACCTAACCCCACCCCCCCAAAACCTAAACCCCCCCCCCCCACCCCCCCCCCCCAAAAAAAAAACCTAACCCCCCAAGCTAAATGCTAAAAAATAAAACCCCCAAAAAACCTAACCTCACCCCCCCCCCCAAAGATAAAATGCTAAAAACTAAACCCCCAAAAAACATAAAAAAATCTAAAAAAAATCTAAATTTTTTTTAATATTTTTATGTTAAAATCGCTACTTATAGTAGCCAAAAAAAAATTTGTTTTGGCTACTAAAAGTAGCGATTTTTTTTTATAAAAAATATTTAAAAAAAAATTTGTGTGTGTTTTTAGCTATTTTTAGGTATTTTTGAGAATAATCAAGGGGATGTTCATTTGAGAAGAATCTTCTTAAAAGAAGAAAAAATGAATTAATATGGACCCTATATTTTTTTGATCAATGGTTGTGAATCAAGATATCATTTTTGTCAACATTTAATTAATGCTTTAATTAGTAAGGGTAGTATAGACATTTTGATGTAAAATATTAATAAATATTTTAAAGAGTTACTCAAGTCTTATTAAGACAACCATAAATTCCTCCTTCACCATCATTAATGTATTGGCTCCTACACAAATTTTATTAGAAGTGACAAAATTATTTAAAAATTTTGTGTCCTACACATATTTTAGTATGAGTCGCAAAATTATTTAAAAGTGTTTGAGTCCTACACATTCTGTATCCTACACCAAAATATTGTTTTAATAGTGTAGGAAACGTTTAAAATTTAAGATCATGTGCATATTTGTTTTTATTGTGTAAGGTGCACACCTATTTTATAAGATAGGCTCATTAAATGATTAGAGTTCATTAATTTGAATAACAAAAACAAATAATAGACTCAATAAATGATTTGTTCAAATTACCTTTGTATACTTTATTCTTTTTATTCTTAATTTTTAATTCTTCTCATTTGAACTCTCCACTATATAATTAAACTACAACCACAAGTTAAATAGAATTTAATAATTATATAAAATTAATTAAATTAGACCCATGCGAATTTGATCAAATCCTTTATGTTATATATTATTTAATAACATTAGAATTATTAGATCAATATCCTTTATGTTATTATAATAATAATAATAATAATAATAATAATAATAATAATTAATAGTAAAAAACCTATATTAAAGAAGAAAATGCCATGTGACATTTAGTGGATTCATTTATTAATATAGATTATTTATTTATTATTTTCACATTATAAAAATGAAAATAGTAAAGAATGAGTTAATACCATGTTTGAAAACCGGTTTACTTCCACGCTTTGAAAGCGTTATTTAATATTAATGTTTGGTTAAGCAAATATGTTTTAACTTTTTTTTGTTTTTTTTTTTCGTTTTTCTTAATTTATATTTTAACTATAATTCCTTTGATCCAATTTCCTTTAATTATTCTTTTAAGCAAAACGATCATTATGTTTTTTTTTCATACGTTAATATTTAAGTTCTCATAGTTTATTGGAGTCGGAATATATCCATAATAATTTTGATGCAAGCCTGTATTTACTGGACGTCGTAAATGGACTTATACTTCCAGGTTTATTAAACCATAGATTGCTACCAATAGTTAGCGTTCCAGTAACGTTATTAAGAAATATTAATAGAAAGAATGGTTTATGCAATGTAACTCGACTACAGGTCCTATCACTGGTGATCATGTTATTGAAACACTCAAATTATCTGAAAGTAATATTGGTGCTCGAGCGTTTATCCCTAGATTTCGATTAATACCACCAGATAAAAGGATTCTGTTTGAATTGAAAAGAAGACAATTTCCTCTCGTTGTATCTTTTCCCATTATGATAAATAAAAGTCAATGACAATTGCTATGTAAAGTAGGTTTGTTTCTAAAAGAATCGGTTTTTACATATGATCAATTATGTCGCATTGTCTAGGGTAAAATGATTCACTTCTGTAAATTTGTGAATACCTTATCAAATTTCTTAATTTATATCCATAAACCCGTGTAAAACACATGTCTAATAACCTAGTAGTAATAATAATAGACAATAGCTTTAAAATAAATCCTTATCGTTATCCTTATTCTAATAAATGGTACCAATACATGTCATGTGTTAGCATGAAATCTCTTCTCCCATATTTAATATTTTATAACTAGGTTATATACCCATATATTACATGGTTTGAATAAATAAAATATCTTACGTAAGTTAAAGTTAAAGATGATGAATAACATACAAAAATTGCTTTAAATCATTCATAATCAAGAAAATGTCAAAGTTTTTTCTTTGAAATTTAAAGAAAAATATAATAATTTTAAAATAAATTTATACATATTAAGAGACCAGGGTAGGGATAGTATATAAAGTGTCAAAAGTGTGAGAAGTGTTTTAAACCATTAGATCTTTGATCTAATGGTTGAAATTAATAGGGACCAAATTATAAATTATGTTTTAATTATTTCGAATGATTTGAGAGTTGTAGGGGTAATAGTGTCTTTTTTTATACGTTTCAAATTAGGTAACCTCTCTTACATTCTAGCAATTCACTCCTAAATTCTAGCGATTCAATTTTAAACTTATTCTAAAATCCGGACATTCTAAACAAGAAATATATAACACTATACATCCATCATATAACACTATATAACACCATATAACACCGTATAACACTATGCAACACCATATAACATCATATAACACTATGTAACACTATATAACAATATATAACACTATACATCTATCATGGACATGCTATTAGAAAAATATAACACTATATAACTCTAAGTAACACTATATAACACCATAAAATACCATATAATACCATATAACAACATATAACACTATATAACACTATACATTCATCATATAACACTATATAACACTAAATAATACCAAAAAACACTATATAACACCATATAACATTATGTAACACTATATAACACTATATAAAAATATATAACATGATACAGTTCTGAATGATGGTTGCAGTGTTATATATAATGTTGTAGTGTTATATAGAGTTATAAAAGGTTTATATGGTGTTATATGCTATTCGTAGTGTTTTATAGAGATTTGTAGTGTTATATAAAAACCTTCATTCTGCATCTATCACTATATAACACTCTATAAATTTTCATTTTGCAATCTTCGGAATTAATAATTGATGAACGAGATGACACAAATTCGTAGATTAATTCTTAATTCGTATTCCTATAATTAAGGGTGGCGGTTATGGAAGGTTATCAATTAATTAAATCAATAAGAAAATTACTTGTTTACCCTTTTGAATTAATTTAGATTGAGTACACATGTCATCTCCACAATATTTCTCACATTTCTCACACTTTTGAATTAATGTACAGGATCTTCATTCTAAGAGGTCAATATATAACAGATAGTTATGGCTAATTATTATTAAATATATAAGTTAAAACTTACAATTTAGACAACTTGAATTATAAATAATTTGAAATGGAACACTAACATGAATAATACGCTCCTTTTAAAAAAACATGAATAATATGCAAGTACTTCTAAATGTTAAACATAAGCTTGAGCATAGATTTCATTAACGGTTTTCACTTTAATATATTATTTTCTTTTCTTTTGTGTTTTTTTGTGACAAGAACATTAAAGTTTTTCTAAATGATCACAAAATTTCTATACTCTAAAATTTAACTATTTTATTTCTTTGGTTTTTTTCCTTTCGTTTGTTATACAGAGTGTCATTATAGTAATGAACCAAACCGATATCGATTGATATTGAATTCCTGCCGAATCGCATAGGGGATTTCAGTAATTATTGCTTCAAATTATATATGTTATTGTTAATAACTAAAGCAAATAAAATCTGTCTTGTTAGTTTATCTCACTGATCAAATCTAAACTCAAGATGCTATATAAGTATCCTTCTACAATAATTAGAAATAACTTAATTATTATTGATTATAAACTAAAATATAAGTTAAGGATTTGATAAAATTTAATTTATATACCCATTTTGTTATTTATCAATTTAATTTAAATACTCATTTAATTTTTTATTTGTTTATAATTCAAATATTTTTAATAAAAAAAGAACACAAAGACAAAATCCATGTAATATTTAAAAAATAAAGTTTAAAAAATTGACGCAAAGATAAATCGAGATAATGTATAACAGTTATTTATATTTATATATTATTAGAAATATCAGTAACTAAGAACATTAATATATTAAATTAGTATTAATTTAATATGAAATTTAATTTAAATACTCATTTAATTATTTATATGTTTATAATTTAAATATTTTAATAAAAAAGAAAACAAAGACAAAATCCATATAATCATTTAAAAATAAAGTTTAAGAAATTGACACAAACATAAATTGGGATAATGTATAACAATCATTTATATTTATATATTATTAGATATATTATATATTAATAACATTAGATATTAATCGAATACATTAATTGTATTAATTTAATTTAAAATATAAATGAATTAAATAAAAGCATGTCACATGGCATTAGATTGAAGTAAATGAAATGAGAGAATGTCAAATAGCATTAGTTGTATTTCTTTAGTAGTATTAGATTAGATTAGATTAGATTAGATTAGATATATCTTCTCTCAATTTTAATATTATATATTAATAATTTTTCACCTATCACGAATGAAAAAGTAGCAGTAGTTGATAGGACTGGGGAATCCTGGATGACCCCCATCGTAAATTTTCTAAAGGACGGGATCCTCCCCGAGGGTGAATGGCCAACTCGGAAGGTAGGAGTAAAATCTCTACAATACGAACTCATATACAGGGAACTCTACCGAAGGTCATACCTAGGCCCCTCCCTAAAATGTGTGGATGAGGGAATTTGTGGTATGCGATACAAGAGATTCACGAGGGAATTTGTGGTATGCACTCGGGACCAAAAACAGTCGTAGCCAAGGCGATGAACGCCGGGTTTTACTGGCAGCGAATGTATGAAACGGCTTTGGAGGAAGTCAGAAAATGTGATAACTGTCAAATCCATGCCCCCATGACCCGTTGCCATAAACACCCCATGGTCCTAGTCTCAACATCTTGGTCGTTCCAAAAGTGGGCCATAGACATCATCAGAGCATTCTCTGAGGGCCAGGTGGGGTTAAATTCGTCGTGGTAGCCATTGACTACTTCACAAAATGGGTTGAGGCCAAGCCCTTGGCAAAATTACGGGAGAGCAAATGAAGAGATTCATCTTAGACAACATCGTCTGTCGATTTGGAATACTGCTGGAGCTTGTTAGTGCTAATGGCGTTCAGTTTGCAGAAAAAAACTTTCAAGCCCTGTTGTGAACAGATGCACATTCAACAGTTTTTCACGTCGCTCACCCACGCTCAGAGCAATGGGCTAGTAGAAAGGGCTAACCAAAGTGTGATCCGGGGGATGAAAGGAAGGTTAGGGCAAAAACAGAAAGGCTGGCTGGCAGAATTGCCATTCATCCTCTAGGCCTACATGACAACCCCCAAGGTCAGTAACGGGGAAACTCCTTTCAGCCTAACTTATGGGATGGAGGCAGTGATCCCCGTTGAGATAGGTTCGCCCACAGCCAGGATGAAGCTAAGGGACGCGGAGAATGAACAAGACTTACGGATGAACCTTAACCTCCTAGAGGAAAGGAGGGAGACCGCTGTAGTGATGGAAGCCAAGTACAAAACGCAGATAGAAAAAAATACTACAATGCTAGGATGAAGAAGCTCAACCTAGTTCCCGGGGACCAGGTCCTGAGAGCTAACGAGGCTAGTTTGCAGGAGAACACTGGGAATCTGGGACCTAAATGGGAAGGACCATATAGGGTCGTATGGGCCAATGGAAAGGGAGCATGCAAACTAGAAACACTCCAAGGCAAGGAAATCCCAAGGACTTGGAATCTTATGTAACTCCGAAAGTATTTTGTGTGAAGAACAATCCTCACAAAGGAAGGCAGGAGAGACGGCCTGAGGGCCACTTTTGTAAAATGACTTATAGCTAAGTCCTCTCTTTTTTTCTTTTTGCAAGACTATGTAACACGTTTGGTAATGAATGATTTTCCTTTTACAAATTGTTCTAACACCTCAGCACTATTAAAGAACATAGTCCGACGACCGGGTAATGTACTAAGGCAGACGTGCCTAAAGACTGCAAATCCCCGGGAAAAAAGAATAGCAAACGACATACACACGTGTACATCAGTATAGCAGGCATGCTGATAAAAAAGCCCGGCCGTGGGGCAGGACGAAGTCGACTCGTCCAAGGGAAACAAACAACGGTTTATTGCTATGAACAGCGATTACAAACTCATTCATACGGTTCCCTTATAAATAATACAAATTTATAAATAAACTACAAATTAAGTGTACAAAAACACACTAATAAACTACAAATTAAGTGTACAACAACACACTAGAAAATTTGTAAATAAACTACAAATTAAGTGTACAAAAACACACTGAAAAATTTGTAAATAAACTGCAATTAGGTGTATAAGGGCACACTGGAAATATTGTAAACAAGCTACAAACAGGATGTGTGCAAAAACACACCATGAGGAAAGTTTGTAAAACAAACTACGGATAAAAAATTGCTCTCCCTTGGCAACTCCTAGCAAGATATGGTCCCGGGGACAAAAGACCCAAGGAAGACTGCAGCGGTCTACCCTTCCCGAGCCATTGATACTAGACCACAGTTGCAAGCAACCGCTGCAAAAAAGAGGGAAACATACAACAAATGAAAGGGGATACACAAACACCCCAGAAGCATGGAAAATAACCAAGGATAGCAAACGTTAAACATAGCTAAGCATAAAGAATGAGGCCCCAACATAAAGGCCTCCAGCCAAAAGATAAAGTGTCCAAGGTGCAATGTGTTTAGTGTTTAATACAACCATATCGAAGATCATTGTTTTTAAAGGCAACCATGGAGAATCCTCTCTTGTCACGGACTTGGGCAAAGAAGGGCCAGCAGGTGTGAGCACCGATTTGAGCTCGTCCAGGGACATCAACGGGTTATCAGTGATTTTGGAAAGTAAACCAGGGGTATTCTCACCGAATTCCTTGTCCAATTTGGCCAGTTGCTTCTTGGCCTTTGAATTATAAAGGGGGGTCTCCTTCCTCTTCATACCCTGCGAAGAGTAAGAGTACCCGTCCTTCAGACCCGACTGATAACCTACGTCCCTATATGCCCTGTAAACCCTCTCGAGACTGCCTTTAAATTCCTCAGACTGACAAAAGGCAGAGAGGAAAAGCCCAAACCCTTGAGGTAGAAGCCAATAGCATTCTCTAGCCAACTTCTGATTTTCATCCATCGAAATCCCCCAATCAGCATACAAAGTCTCGACGTCCGCGGTAGAAACAGAGGCAGCTTCTTTATAATGCTTCACATCTGCAAGCAAGCTTTCCCTTTCATCCAGCCAAGCCCCCCGTTCTCACTCCCAGACCCTCTCTTTTTGCTCCAGCAGCACCCCAACATTCTGAAAAAATGGTATTCATAAAAAAAAAGAGGAAGGAGGGGAAGAAGGGACATTACCTCCTTCTCCAAGTGCTTCCTTTCAGCATCAACCACCCGACACCGAAGTTCAGCAGCAACAGTTTGAGAGGTTTTCAACTCGCTCAGTAGCCCCTCGTTTATGCCCCTCAACTCATTGACCCTTTGCAACATATCGGCCCCTCCTGAAGAAACCTTCGCAGATGGACAAATAGTATTGATCATCAAAAAGTTCTGGATCCAGTGCGAAGTTCATGAACCTGTGAGGAGGAGGAACATCATAAGCCATGAAATTTCGGGCAACTTCGGGAATGCCTACAACAGTGGAGGGGGTTATCTCCATTTAGGGGCATATGGGATAGGGAGCCCCTCAGCAAAGAGGGGTTCCAAGGGAGAGTGAGGTTGAAAACCCTCTAGCAACTTGAACTTGCTGGTGCCAGTGGCCTGGGCGAGAGAAGCTTCAACAACAGGATCGGTAGGAGCAACACTGACCTCCGGGGCTTTCCCCTTAGCCCAGGATGAAACAGGAGTTGCAGGGATCAAAATTGGGGCTTTGGAACTCCCCTGCTTCATATATACACAAATAGGGGGTAAAGGACTGAAGCATGCAAAAATGAGGATAAAAGGAAAATGCATGATGAACTTACAAGGAGAGGTTCGCTGACAAGGCTTGAGGAGGACCTCAAGATCTTCATGTGTTTAGACAAAGAGCCCTTTGGTATTAGTTAGGGGAACTTCAGAAACAGCCCGGGATGCTGGAAGAGACTTCTGACCGCTTGCACTCCTAAGCCTTAGACGAATGTTTCGGGGCTTGGGGATCACAACCTTGTAACCGGCTTCAAGACCTGCCTTGCGTTTCCGGGATAAGCGACTGGCTAGATCTTCATGTTTTTCACTACTGATGTTCTTCACAGCAGGGGCAAAGTATAGAAGGGGCGGTGCGGGGTGCCCGACCCCCCGAACTTTTCGCTCAGTAGTGTTATATATGTAGTTTTCGTATAGAAATTTTTGGGCATATACGTTTTCGACCCCCCAGTTCTATAGAATTTTTTGGGTGTATACATTTTCGACCCCCCGTCATTCGGGTCAAGCTTCACCACTGCTTCACAGGGGAGAGTTCTGAGAACCCTTGGTCCTCTCCGAGGAACCACCCTCGGTGGAAGGAGTTTTCTCCACCTCCCCGACAGCAGCAGAACTCCTAACATCAGGAGTGTTCCCTTCAAGAACGTTCCCCATATCTGGGTTAACCACACCACCAACCACGAATGACACCCCCTTACAATCTGCCTGCAACAAACTCCACAAAGACATCTTTGCAAAAATAAACAAGTAATATAGATGACTAAGCAAAGCAAAAACAAGGGCTACAAATCATAATGCGGTCAATACCACTACAAAAGCAAAAGGTTTACCTTTCTTCTCACAATAAGCCTTGGGACGAACAGGGTATAGGGGGCTCAGACCCCCCATGGATAAAATCCCTTCTGGGAAGTTGAAAGCCGTGGTAGGATGTTCATACATCCTCTTCCACATAACGATCTTGTTTGCTGAGAGTGCAGGAACGCTATCATCGATAACCGCCTTCGGATCCCTCAATGGGGGGGGGGGATTCTGGGATCAGGGAAGCCAAAACGAAAATAAACCTGTTTTTCCACTCTTTTGGGTAAGTAGATGTCGGCATGAAAGAGTAGCAGGGCAAAGAAACGATGTCCTTTCGTTTAGCAAATGTAAACCAGTCCCCTTCCGATTAGAGCCGGTAGAACATACGGAAAAGGGGTACGGACGGCTCACCGGAGACGGCAACACAGGAGAGCTCGAAATGCACAATCCTCATGAAGGCAAGAGGATACAACTGTGAAGAATGGATGCCATAGTGCTTTAGCAGTGCTACCTTGAACGGCGACAGAGGGTAACAGACGCCGCAGAAGGAAAATGAAAGGGTGTAAAGAATAATCCTTTCCGGCGTGCAGTCGGCCGGATCATCCGGGCCGGGCAAATGTGGGGAAAATTCTAAAGGAATCTGATAAGTTACAACGAAGGACTCAAGATCCTCCTTTGTAAGAATGGAACGGATTAGCGATCGTCCTGTTCGGCTCATAATTGGAGAGGTCGGAGAATAAACAGAGGTAATGTTGGAGAAGAAAGGAGAGGAAGTTATGGCAAAATGAAGAGTCACCCACGGTTTTAATGAACATGCAGACTAGGGCAGTAACCGTGTAATCACCAATTTAAAAATTGAATTACGATTAAGGGAACGTGTATTGTAACAAAGATCCCCAACTGTTGGATCTAAATGCTTTATCGATTTAAGGAAACCGTCGGAAGTTACCATCATTAAAGGGCCCCACTGTCATAGTCTAAGAGACGCTGCAACAGTTCCGGAGCCACTTTACTTCAGCCAAGGCTCACATGACTCGGGTCTCATGACGTGGGGCTAGAGATGACTTGACGACGAGGCCATATTATTGCTCAGTGGTCTCGTCTTGGGCTCCCATTTTATTTGGGCTTGCCTACGGGCCCATATCCGACTTTATCTCTTAAAGGAGACTATGAATTGTGGCGGGAAAAAGGATGTGATATCTCTGAGATATCATTAATTGCTAGAAATGAAAGAAATAAGGTATCGCTGGAAACAGTACCTCACTAGCAGCTGGCATCATTAATGAATGAATAATCTGACCGTTGGGGCTCAGACACGTGTCTGAGTTCCCCAATGGCCTGATCAAACCGTTAGATGGGATGAACGGTATCTCCCAAGAAGATAAGTAAAACTCTTTATATAAGGAGAAGGAAGACATCATTTAAGGTTTGCATTTAACGCTTCCTCTCATTAAATACACACACAATATTTACTTCGAACATTCCTTCGGAACGCATTCAAGGCTCTGTGCCTAAGAATCTACACCATTAGGGGTGTTCAAAAAAATCGTGGCTCGCAGCTCGCTCGAAGAAAGCTCGGCTCGAAATTGGCTCGGTTGTAAACGAGCCAGCTCGGCTCGGCTCGGTTTGTAAACGAGCCGAGCTCGAGTTTGGCCTGGCTCGGCTCGTTAGCTCGTGAGCTGGCTCGTAAGGTTTACATCCCTCATTTTTTTGTCCCACATCGTTTAGAAAACAAAAACTAAGGGATTATCTCCCCTATAAAAGAAGATAAAGACAATGTACAAAGTGAATTAACTATTTATACTTGCATATTTAGCCATATGATTAAATTAAATGGCAATTATGGCTCTTAGTCTACGAAGAAATTCATTTTTAAGGAAGTAGTAAATTTAGCGATTCTTTGTTAGTTTGAGCCGAGCCGAGCTAGCTCGAATTCTAATCAAGTCGAGCTCGAGCCTCAAATCTCAGCTTGATTTGAAATTCGAGCTCGAGCCGAGCCAACTCGAATCGAGTTCTAGCCGAGCTCGAGCTGGGTCTAGCTCGGCTCGTTTACAGCCCTACACACCATCAAGGATATTCCGGCGACCACACACTCGTCGGAATAAGCTCTTCGTTTCTCCGACAAGGTTACTTATTCTCACGCCGGAGCTTGGTCACGGATTCCCACCCTCTCCGGGGTCCTCCGTGACGAGGCTAATGGTATTCTTTTTTGTAGGAAGACGACGTCGGACCTTTGCAATGTCAACGAGTTTCGTTGACTCTCTATCGGGATTCAGGGACTCGACATCACGTTTTATTTTATTTTTGGTTTTCGTTGGCTGGTAATAAAGAAGAAGAATATTATTGGTGTTTACTAGGCTGAGAAAAACCAAAGTCCCGAAAACAAACAAAATAAATGGTTCACATGTGGTTTTCTTAAAACTATATACAATCGATCAAAATAATGATAACAAATTATAATCCCACCAAAAAATGCTAGGATCAAGTGTGACAACCCGAACTTTCAAGGTTAGAAACGTGATTCTAATTCCTCAAAATTCTCTTTCTTTCACGCTCCAGTTATAGTAAATTGTTATCTAACTTCTTGTTTTCATACACTTGTCGAATGTAAATCTTTGTGGTTATGACTAAGGGTATGGTTGGGTTCGTTTTAGTGGTTGGATTTGTTGATAAGGGCCGCACATGAATCTTGGGCCGTTATATATGTTTTTGGGCCGTGAGGGTATTGGGCACACACACACGCGCGACCTGTATGTGGGCCGCGGTCAGCCCATACATGCACATCGGACCAAACCATTTGAGCCCAATCCCCCTTTTATCAGTATGCATATGTAATTAAAGTAGAAAGCTTAAACCTTTGTTTTTTTTTTTACCCAATTGATTTGGCAGTCCAATCTATTGGACCTAGGCCCAGATCGGTCAAAGTAAGCAACCACCCCCAATGATCCTATATCTATTAGTACGTATCATATGGTTGCTTATATATATAAAAAAAACTTAAAACATAACCCTACCTCTTCCCTGGTTGTGCGACAGCAGACCCCCTCCCCGTTGCCGAAGCCCTTTTCCCTTAAAGATTGTTTTTCGTGCCAAGCTTTATACACCGTGTGGATTAGTCTTAGCATCTTATCTTTCGGTTAGTTCAACTATATTCATGTTAACTTTTATTTTATTGTTCGTTATGAGATTTTATTTAGCAAAAGTGTTGTATGATATTGATAGTGTTATATGATAATGACTATGCTATATGATATTAATTGTTCCTCTGATGATGATAATCTTATGATATATACATAGGGTATGAATTTATGATAAGGAACTATATGCAACAGTAAGATAACTCTAGAGTTATTTGACTTGTAATCGTTAGTTAATAATCATCATGAACATGTGTTTTGGTGATCATCATATGTCAATATAAACTCATAAGAATGTGTGAAGTGTAAAGTCCTTATACATATTTACATATATAATAAGTGATGATGAAACAGTAAATTGGTAAATCAAAGGGGGATAACAGATTCGGATAAGCTATGTGATGTATTGGTTATGTGCAATAATCATATTAATTTATCATTGTTTGAAACTAGGAATGCATGACTAATTATTCTTACTGATATGTGCATTGAAATCATGAATCAAAAATTGTTATATATTAGTGGGCCGCCCATAAGGATTGGATAAGTGGGCCGAGGCCTTGATATGTATATATGGACTCAAACAATAACATAGGTGATTATGTATAGTGCTAGTGGATCGGGTTGGGTAGTGATGCACAAGCTGGGCTTCTTTGAACCCGGCTGAACCTGAATGATCTTTGGAATCCGAGTCCAATTATAATTACGTGAATCTTAGTCTGTTTAGGGCCGGGTATAAAAGATGGTGTTTGGGCTTCCGGTTAATGGACTAAGCAATGTTAACAGCCTGTTAGGTTGGGCTACATTTGTCGATTAGAATCAATCACTAGACTAGATGCTTCCTTTGGGTTTGGGAGTATTATTGGACTGGGTAGAGTGATTGGATATATATATGTTATGTGGCTTATGTGTTAACTGTTGGGTCAACCACACACAACTAGCATTAGGAAGCTCATGTTACTGTTTATAAAATTTAGTGGTAATATCATGATCTGTTTTATGTTATAAGACACGTGCTACTTATATTATATTCTACATGATTGAATACGAGTCTATATGACACTATTTGGTACACGCCTAATTAGATATGATAATTATAATAGGACGTGATTGACCAAAGTGTTAACAAGTAAACTATCTGCCGAGCAAACCAAGGTGAGTTCACACTCTTAAGGCATGGGATTCCCGGTGGGTTGGGAATGGAATTAAGAAGCTTAGATGAAACCTGTATATTCACCACTAATAGCCTACACTAAACCTGCGTATTCTCGGATTGGGAAGAATACATACCTCCATCCTCGGATTGGGAAGGACGCCTACATTTAACCTGCGTATTCTCGGTTGGGTAGAATACGTACCTCCGTCCTCGGTTGGGAATGACGCCAATATATATATAACTAGTCTAGTGGTTTACAACATGGGGTATCCCCCACTGGTTATGGTTTGGGGAAACAAAGGAATTGATAAACAACTGTTTTTCAAATGAACTTATGGATTTTGAAACAACTTTAAACTAGACAACCAACTGTGAACTCGCTCAACTTTGTTGTTGACTTGTTGTTACATGCCTTGCAGGTCGTTAGGTATCTATGGAGCTTGCACGAGCAGGAGGAGTCGCTGTGGGACATGGACGGTTGTGTGCCATGTTAACCTTTAAACTTATCGAACTTATGTTTTGGTTTTACATTTTATGCTTCCGCTGTTTAATTTGAATTTGGTTAACTTGTTTTTGAACACCAATTATATTGTGGGGTTGAACTTTTATTTAATTTACTATATTGTTCAATATGATTGGTGGCTTGATCCTGGTCATGTCACGCCTCCTGCGGTGATACTCCGCTTGTGGATTTTGGGGGTGTGACAGATTGGTATCAGAGCCATTGGTTATAGCGAACTTGGTTTTAAAAATAGAAAAGTTTTTTTTTTTTTTTTACAAAACCAGACTATAACCTGTACAGTGCTCAACGATCCACAACGACGCTTCGCTCCACGTGCAAGACTCAACACTATAGGTGATATGGTTTATGTTTATTTTGCCTATCTATTAGTTTGCTTAATGCATTGTTTATTGTATGCTTAGTCAACGTAACGACTATTGTTTGAAACCCTGTGTACTCCCTTCTGTCATCCCATACTTATGCACTTTCGCGACACCTCTCTCATTTGTGGTTTCTTTGATGTGAAGATCATGAGTGGACGTTTGAACTTGACTCAAACCCAGCTGACGGCTCTAATCAACGAACGAGTGGCTGAGGCACTCGCAGCAGTCCCTGCCAGAGGTCAGCATGCTCAGCCTCCCGTATGTACCTTCAAGACGTTTATGGACTATCGACCTAGTACCTTCAGTGGTACAGAAGGAGCTGTAGGTCTTCTTCACTGGTTCGAGAAGATCGAATCTGTCTTCAAGATGTATGAATGCCCTGAGGCTCGTAGGGTAAAGTTTGCTACTGGAACACTCGAAGGTGCTGCGTTAACCTGGTGGAAAGCACAGGTTCAATTGCTAGGGCTGGCGGTTGCTAATGCCACCCCATGGAACGACTTCATGGATTTGATCAAGGAAGAGTACTGTAATCGTGATGACATCCACAAGCTAGAAGTGGAGTTTTTCAATCTGAAGATGACGGGGTCCGAAATCGAGGCATACACGAAGAGATCGAACGAATTAGCCATATTGTGTCCTACTATGGTGGATCCTCCAATCAAACGAATCGAGCTGTACCTTAAGGGTCTAGTGCCAGAGATTCAGAGCCATGTGACTGCAGCTAACCTCACTGATCAGGCAGTAGAGCAGAACAGGCTGCCTAAGCGTGTTAGTGCTACAACTACTTCAGATGCTCCTAGTGACAACAAGCACAAGTGGGATGGAAATTCGAGCAAGGGTTCCACTTCGGTGCAGTCTCAGTCTCAGCAGCGAAGGACTGACGACTTCAAGAGCCCTGGTCAGTAATCTTCAGGTAATCAGAATCAGGGTCAGGGTGGATACAGGGGAAATCACCCTAAGTGCAATCGATGTAATTTGCACCACAGCGGGCCGTGCAACAAGGGTCGTTGTCAGAGATGTAACAAGTTTGGTCATGAAGCCAAGGATTGCAGGAGCTCTTGTCCTGCGAATCAGAATCGTCAACAGCAGCCACAAGCTCCACAGAACCAGCAACAACATCAACAGGGTAATAAGGGATGTTATCAGTGTGGTGCTAAGGGTCACTTCAAGAGGCACAGTCCACAGTTGAATCAAAATCAGAACAACAACAACAACCA
Organism: Helianthus tuberosus; assembly: GCA_030545235.1. Lineage (NCBI taxonomy): Eukaryota > Viridiplantae > Streptophyta > Magnoliopsida > Asterales > Asteraceae > Helianthus > Helianthus tuberosus. Next base: position 27,433,791 of record CM060381.1, on the reverse strand, counting down.
AGGAAATGGAAACAATGGGGGTAACAATGATGGCAACGGTGTAAGGGGACGTGTTTTCGTGATTGGTCAGGGTGAAGAAAGGAATGATCCCAACGTTGTGACGGGTAAGTTCCTACTGGATGACTTCTTTGTTACTGTTTTATTTGATTCGGGTGCCGATACTAGTTTCGTGTCCTTAAAAGTGAGTCAGATGCTTAAGCGTACTCTAACACTTTTGAACACCAAGCACATTGTAGAACTAGCAAATGGTAAAAGTTTAGAGGCCACGCACATAGTTAAGGGTTGTAATCTTGTTCTTGCTGATCAGACCTTCTGTTAGGAAACTTTATTTGTAAGTATTGAAGAAAATCATAATCAACTGGATCTATGAAGAGATCACAGTCCTGAAGATCACATCAAAAAGAAGAAGATCGGATAGGACAACTGAAATACACAGCATCTACTTCAAAGAATCACAAGTTGATCAAGAGCTGAATTGGATTATCAGAGAAGGTTATTTCTGATGGATCTGATGATATTTCTGATGAAATATCATCAGCTTCTGACGATTCTGATCATCAGGATTTTTCTGATGATTTGTTCATCAGAATTTCTGATGAAGTGGTTTATCAGAATTCTGATGAAATACCCCACTTGTCTGAAATTGGCTCTATCCTGCCACACTTACTGAAGCAAGTTGACATTATTGGATATCATGATGAAAAAGGCAACTTGAATGTTGGAGTCAATGAATATGTCAAATGGCCACTTTTTGCAGGACTTATTGCATGAATAAACTATTGTTTATTCATGCACCCAGCCTTCTATAAATAGAAGGCTCAACCAGCAGAAGACAATTGAGTTTGAAGCTTAGCATTCATATACAAACACCCAAACTCCATTGCCCTTCTCACCCACAGAATTCAAGATTCATTTGTATTAGATAATAATCTTACAATCACCTTGTAAACTATTTTGTTTCAAAGTGATATAAACTTGATAATTCTGTAGGTCTTGTTTCTGAAAGTCTGATTTCCATTTCCGCACATCTTTTCACATCTACTGAAATCACTTGCCATATTACGTGAAAAGAAGTTGTTCAGGCCATACTTGGTCCAACAATTGGTATTAGAGCAGATTGAATAAACTATTTTCAAACGATCAATCGCTCATCTTCTTTTCTCTAAATATGGCCAGCTTTCAATCTTGGAATAATGCTTTTAATATTGGTTGTATGTCTAAACCTCCGACTCTGGTCAGAGAGGAATACCCCCAATGGAAAATCAGGATGGTCAATTTCCTTAATGGTCATGACCGAGCTCTATTTCAATCCATTGAAAGAGGTCCACATATACCAATGACTGAAATACCAGCTATTCCAGCAACTGACCAATCACCTGCTATCCCTGCCTCCCAAGCTCCTAAAAGTGAAACACTTTGGAGTGAGGAAGACAAGGAAAAGGTGGCTGGGGATGAAAGGGCAAAGTCACTCTTAATAATGGCCATCCTTAATGACATATTTTCACAAGTTGATGCATGTGCATCAGCTAAAGAAATATGGGATCAGTTGGAAAATCTTTGTGAAGGAGGAGAAAGGATGAGAAGAAATAAGAGAACAAACAATGTTTCCTCATATGAGAGGTTTAAAAGTTTACCTAATGAAAGATTAAATGATACATATCAAAGGTTTACAAAACTTTTAAACGAGCTAAAGAAATTTGGAATAACAAAGTCAAATGATGAAAGAAACATAAAATTTCTTGATGCTTTACCTAGAGAATGGAGAAGTCTAACCATGACTTTGTCCTCAACCTTAGAACTAGGAAACATAAGTCTTCATGACTTATACAGCATCTTGATCCCCAGAGAGGAAGACATATTTGAAGAAACCATTCAAAGAGGGGGATCTTTAGCTCTTATCTCAAACCCACAAAGTCCAACTACTTCCAATGATCCACAACCTTCAAACAGCCAAAGTTTTGAAATTTCTGATACTTCATCAGACTTTTCAGCTTTTGCTGAAGCTATAGCACTGCTCACCAAAACATCTAAGCAGAGGTTGAGGGGAGGAGGCCAGAGATACCAGAGGAGTGACAAAGGGAGGATGGATGGAAGATCTAAAGAAGAAGTTAGATCTAAGGATAAAGGGAAAGCTGAGGTTGTGTGCTACAAGTGCAAGCAAAGATCTCATTATGCATCAGAATGCAAAACCAAGAAGCTGAAAGATGTTGCTTACTATGAGAAGAAGCTTGAAGAAGCTAAGAAGCAACAGCAGCAAGTCAGCTTAATTGCAGGGACAAATACATGGCTATCTGATGACTCTTCTGATGAAGAAGAAGAATAAATGGCCAACTTCTGTCTCATGGCACTTTCTGATGACATGCCAGAAACTTCAGGACAACAGGTAAATTTAGACAATCTTGATCTTGAACACAAGCTAAATGAGCTCATGTCAGATTTTCTAAATCTGCAAGTTAAACATCAATCAAATGGTAAAAAATCTGATGAGTTGCAAAGGACTTTGAACAAAATTATTCTTGAAAACCAATTACTAATAGAACAAAGTTTAGATCAAAGAGCTAAAATTGAGTTCTATGAAAACGAAAGAAAAGATCTTTACAATAAAATCAATGATAAAGAAATTAATGTAAGAGGTTTTCAACAAGCCAAAGAATTTATAAACTTCATTGAGTCCACACCAAAGAACAAAGGAGAGGGTTTGGGATATGTAAGAACAAGTAACAACAAACCCACTGTCTTTGTAAAAGCAACTCAACAGATTTCTGATAAATTTTCATCAGAATCTGATTCTGAAACTTGCAAGTCAACCTGTTCTGAATACTCTTTTGATAAACCCAACTTTGAACCAAAAAGAAGTGAATGCAAACAAGAGTCTGTAAAAACTACAGAAGCTGTTCACTCATTTTTTCAAGATTATCTCATCATTCCATCACAAGAAGGAACATCAGAAAATTCTGATGAATCTTGTATGTGTGTTGACATACTGAAGCTTGTTCAACACCATCTCCAAAAGAAAAACGCAAAATTTGTTAATGGCTCAGCATGTAACAGAATTTCTGATGAAAAGCCAACAAGGAAAAATAATTTGTTAAAAATTCCATCAGAAAGAGTACCTAAGCATGCCTGGGTACCAAAAACCCTCTAACCATTCCATTTCAGGACCATCATGTGCAGCAGATCTGGTACCGCGACTTAGGAAGCTCCAAGCACATGACTAGGGATAGGAGCTTACTCAACAACTTTGTTTCAAAGCTGGGTAAAATGGTAAATTTTGGAAATGGAGTGAAAGGGAGGATCATGGGATACGGATGTATCAGGTATGGATGCTTGACCATAGAAAAAGTAGCCTATGTTGAAGGCTTAAAGTATAATTTGCTAAGCTGTGGTCAATTCTGTGACAAAGGTTTTCAAGTAACCTTTTTACCAGAAAAATGCTTGCTAATAGGTATGGATGATAACAAAATCTATTTAAGTGGCAAACGAATAAGACAATCAATATAATACTTTGATTTCAAAGAAGAAAATGAACATCCAAAATTATGTTTATTTTCTAAAATCAACAAAGGAAGTAGCTGGTTGTGGCATAAAAGGTTGGCTCACTTAAATTTCAAAAACCTAAGCAAACTAGCAAGTAAGGGTCTGGTAAAAGGATTACCTTTTATATCCTCAAAGAAGGATAAAATTTGTGATGCTTGTGAGTTGGGAAAATCCAAAAGAAGCTCACACAAATCAATTTCTGAGTCCTCTATCACACAAAATTTGGAACTTTTACATATGGATTTGTGTGGACCCATAAGTACAGAAAGTTTTTCTGGAAAGAAATATATACTAGTAATAGTTGATGATTTTTCCAGATATACATGGGTCGAATTTTTGAGAAAGAAAAGTGAAACACCTGATCTGATCATTAATTTTATCAAGAGAATTGAAAATCTGTTAAAATTAACAGTCAGAAGGATCAGATCAGACAATGGGACAGAATTCAAAAATTCAAAAATTGAGAGCTTTCTTGTAAGTAAAGGAATCTCTCATGATTTTTCTGCTCCCAGAACCCCTCAACAGAATGGGGTTGTTGAAAGAAAGAATAGAACCTTAGTAGAAGCTGCCAGAACAATGCTTGCTTATGCTAAAATGCCCACTCACTTTTGGGCAGAAGCAATAGCAAATGCATGTTTTACTCAAAACAGAACCCTAATCAACAAAAGGTTAAACAAAACACCTTACAACATTATTAATGGAAGAATTCCAAGTGTAAAATTTTTACACACATTTGGTTGCAGATGTTTTGTTTTCAATGATTTTGAAAGCCTTGAAAAATTTGACAGAAAAGCAGAAAAAAGTATTTTTCTTGGATATTCACTGTCCTCAAAAGCTTATAGAATTTTTATTCTTAACACAAGGACAATCAGAGAAAGTTTGTATGTCTCATTTGATGACTCATCAGAAACAGAAGTTTCTGATGAATACATGAAAGAAATAAAATTTTCTGATAAACACGAAAATTATGAACATCTCTTTGAAATGATATCTGAAGATTTCCTTGAACATGATAAATCTCTCACATATAAATCAACAGATATTTCATGTGCTAACCCTGCAGAACAAGTGAGTAGTGCATCAGAAAATCAAAATTCTAGTACACTACCCATAACTGAGTCAACTGTTCAGGGGGAAACTTCAAATCCATCAGAACCAACAACTTTTCACAACAAGTTAAGATGGATCAAAGGACATGTTCATTCTGATATCATTGGCAATCCAGCTGATGGTGTGAGAACAAGATCTGCAACTGCACATGAGTGTGCATATGCTGGGTTCTTAAGCAAGATAGAACCCAAGTCTGTCAAAGAAGCCCTGAATGACCCAGACTGGATTCAAGCTATGCAAGAAGAGCTGGATCAGTTTTAGAAGAGCAAGGTATGGGATCCGGTACCCAAGCCTAAGGACAAATCTGTCATAGGCTCAAAATGGGTATTCAGGAATAAATCTGATGAGAATCGCATAATCACCAGGAATAAAGAAAGGTTAGTGGTCAAAGGTTACTGTCAACAAGAAGGTATTATTGATTATGATGAAACTTTTGCACCAGTAGCTAGATTAGAAGCTGTAAGAATTTTTCTTGCTTATGCTGCATCCAAGGATTTCAAAGTTTATCAAATGGATGTAAAATCAGCTTTCCTGAATGGTAAAATTGAGGAAGAAGTTTATGTGCAGCAACCAGAAGGCTTTGTTGATCCAAAATTTCAAAATCATGTTTATAGATTAAACAAAGCCTTGTATGGGTTGAATCAAGCTCCTAGAGCCTGGTATGAAACAATATCAAACTTCTTAATCAATTCTGGGTTTACCAAAGGTACTATTGACACCACACTTTTCCTCAAAACACACAAAGGTCATACTTTGTTGGTCCAGATATATGTTGATGACATTATATTTGGATCAACAAATGAAAAATTTTGTAATAAGTTTCAAAAGTTGATGACCAGCCACTTTGAAATGAGTATGATGGGTGAGCTAACCTTTTTCTTAGGGTTACAAGTTAAACAAAGAATTGATGGAATATTTTTGAGTTAATCAAAATATGTGAAAACAATTCTACAAAAATACTCACTTGAAAACTGCTCTGTTTCAAAAACTCCCATGGCAACACGGAATAAATTAGATTCTGATAAAGATGGAAATAGTGTAGATATTAAAACCTATAGAGGGATGATAGGATCATTGCTATATTTGACTGTAAGCAGGCCAGATATTATGTTTGCAACATGCTTTCTAGCCAGATATCAATGTGATCCTAAAGAATCCCACTTAAAAGCTGTAAAAAGGGTTTTCAAATATCTAAAAGGCACATCAGAACTTGGTCTCTGGTATCCAAAGGATACAAACCTTGAATTAATTGCATACACAGATGCAGATTATGCAGGGTGCAAGATTGACAGAAAAAGCACATCTGGTGCATGTCAGATCTTGGGAGATAAATTGGTATGTTGGGCAAGCAAGAAGCAAAACTGTGTTGCCACATCAACAGCAGAATCATAATATGTAGCAGCAGCAAGTTGCTGTTCACAAGTGCTGTGGATGAAAACTCAACTGAGGGACTATGGAGTAAATCTGATAAAAATACCAATCCTATGTGATTCAAAGAGTGCAATTGCAATAACAGAAAATCCAGTTCATCACTCAAGAACCAAACACATAGATGTCAGATATCACTTCATAAAAGATCATGTGGAGAAAGGTAACATAGAAATGTATTTTGTTCCAACTGAAAACCAAATTGCTGATATCTTTACAAAGCCTCTTGATGAAAAGAGACACAACTTTTTGATCAGCAAACTGGGCATGGTTAATTTAAAAGATGAAAATTTTTCAGAAAACAAAGTGACACAAATTGTAAACCAAATTGATGATCATCAAAAATCTGATAATTAAAGATTAATTAAACAGAGGTCTGATAAAGAAATCCATCAAACTGATGGAACATCAGAAGGTCTGATAAATCTTCAATGAATGTGATGATTTATTAGAAAATCTGAAGAAGTATCAGAAAATCTGATAAAATCATCAGAAATTCTGATACAATATCAGAAACTTTGTTTAAAACAGCAGAATGATCATTAATCATCAAGGATTCCTATCTTCATACATATCCCATTTGCATAAATTCATAGTTGTGCATAGTTTATTTTTGTTTTTTTGTATGTTTCTTTATTAAAAAAAACAAAAAGGGGGAAAAGTAACATGCATCAAGATAAAATTCAGAAAAATCAACCGTCACAAGAAAATTTTTTAAAATTGAATTTATTCTTACAATACCAATGCATGCAACGTCATTTTTACATAAGGAGTTTGAGAGACACGTAGGCACTAAAATGATTAGGAGCTATGAAAGTAGCCGCCTAGCTATTTAATGCTTACTCACACATGAGGCTTAGTAGACTGTTATATTCACTGCAACAGATATCGTCTTAATTGAAGAGATGAAAAATAAAAACCTTTTGCTGTTAATATCAATTATGAGGAACTATTACTTTCAATCTATAAATATTAACAACCTGAAAAGGACTTTCTTCACAACAAAATCATCTTTTCAAAAGCCTTTCATCAGAATCTTCTTATTTTAGAAATGGGTCGCCCAAAATCAATGAAAGTTACACAATTCCCTCTCCCTCTTCACAGACTTCATAATCTTAGATTAAGATCCAACTTGGAAGGACCTGCATGGGAGGACTGCAGGTTTGTGTACAATATGATCATGCGAAGTCCTTTGGGCTTTGCTGTATCATCACATGTTACCATTTATCCAAAACTTCTTCAAGAGTTCTGGTGGAACTCTGAAATCATTTTTAGTGGTACTTCCATGTGGATTAAGAGCGAGGTTATGGGGGTTAGAATTACCCTAAATGAGGAAACAATCAGAAATGTCCTCAGACTGGGTAATGATCATGAAATCCAACTCCTGGATAAGGCAGATGTGCAACTGACTTTGACTGAAATGGGATATCATACATACAACTCGTCAAGGGCGATTAGCAAATCTGGGTTTATACCACCTTTCCAGTTTTTGGTAACACAGCTAAGTGTCTGCTTCTCCAAGAAGATTGGACACTTCAACGAGCTATCCAATAGGATGATGGAAGTGGTTCATGCTGTTGTACAGGAAAAACCGTACAACTATGCTAAGTTTCTCATGAGAGACCTAGTAGCAAACGTCCACGATCGTCAACCTTTTCTGATCTACCCTCGATTCGTAACCAAGGTGATCACTAGTCAGCTGGACTTCGGAGGAGTGAGAAGCTGCTATCCGAGGGCCGAGCTGGTACTTCAATAAAACATAAGTGAGCCCACCCTGGTGCCATCAACGAATCACACCGGACGAATAACCAGCCTTTGGTTATATGTGAAGTGCATGTACAACGTGTTGGAGAAAGAGGAGGAGTAGTTGTTGTTTTTATTTCTTTGTTGTGTGTTTTATTTTTTTTATATCATGTCTGCTTTAATTTCTTTTCATTTTTTTTTCAAAAATGTGTCAATAGATCTAGGGGGAACCAACACAACGTGTCTGATAAAAACAAGGAAAAGCTGGTGAAACTCAAATGAAATTTGACAGGTTTTAAGTGAAACTAAGAAAATCTGATAATCAATCAGAAAATCTGGTAATTATTCAGAAAAACTCATCAAATCTGTTCATTCACCAGAAAACTTTCAAAGTAACCAGAAAATCTGACAGTGGATCAGAAAATAAAATCTTTTGTCAGAAAAATCTCTTGAAAATCAGGAAGTCTGACAAATCATCAGAAAAACATTGACTTTAACCAAATTTAAAGAAACTTATGACCATCTAATTTTTTGAAATAAGTTTCTTTCAAAATATTTTTTTTCTGAGGACTGGAACAAGCTGTATGAAAAAATTTATACTTCCTGTATATCAGAACAAAGGTGTGGAGTTCAGAACTGCAGAACAGCAATGTAAGTAAAAATCTCGGAACTCTACTTATTCCCTCTCATCTCAAAAAAAAAAAAAAAAAAAAATTCTGATGATTCATCCTCTGTAAGTGAATCAAATGAAATCTGGTGATATATGAAGAAAATACAACTCTTAAAAGCTTTATTCAAGATTTTCTGATATATATCATCAAGAGGAAGACCTGGGAAGATACACCAACTCAGAAAAGGTTTCTATTGGACCTTTTTTGAAACAAAAAGGGTCCCACATGGAGAAAATGTGCAAGTTGGAATTTAGTGTTTATCTGCTAAATCCTTGGTATCTCTAACTTTCATTAAAAGATTCACATTAAATTAGAGATAAACCAAAGGTTATTCAAAAACGGTTGTTTCCTAAATAGATTAAAACATCATTAAGGTGTCATTAAACACCTTGAATACAAACAACCAACGAAAAACACTCAAAAATCTCTGTCCCTATCCACTATAAATACACCATTCGAAAGCAGAGACTTCCATCTTCAACCTTCAAAACTCAAACCCTAAAATCCTTTTCCGAAACAAAAACCCAAATTATCAATGGCTGCTACCAACATCAACACACCTTCAATTGAACACTCTGTTCCTTTAATCACTGAAGCTGAATATCTTCCATTAAAGAGCAACAATGAAGCAATAAATGATAACATTGAAGAGTATGACATGAAGTGTCAAATTCTCATTGAATTCCTGATCAGATGCCCGATAGCTCAAGCTCTTACAAAGACCAGAGAGGTACCAGAAAGACTCCTACAACAAGTTGTAAAAACTATCAAAGTCTCAAGTCAAACGGAACTAACAGCACATGTGTGGGAAAATATCTTCATTACAATCTCACCAGAGAAAATAAGGGAATGTTTAGAACTACCCTTAATCCAAGGCTATGAAGAAGCACCAGAAAAAGAAGATATGTTCGCACAACGTGATGCTGTAATGGGCTGCAAGACAAAAATTTCAAAGATCAATGAATTCAAGAGAAACAAGCTACCTGCCTTCTGGCAAGTGTTAATGGAGATCCTGAACAAGTGTTTATCATCAAAGATTGGAGGTACAGACCAGATAAATATGAATGTTCTGACAATCATGTTCAGCCTCATAAATGGGTTGAATATTGATTTTGGAACATAAATATTTAATCTGATCAGAAGATCAATTCTGACTAAAACTGGAAGGATAGATTCACATCTACCCTTTCCCAGATTTCTGTCAATTCTGATGCATTTTCTGAAAGGAACCTACAAATTCCAAAATCAAAAATTATGTGGAAAACAGAAATTATGAGACCTTGGAGTGCTGCAGGGTCTTGGAAGTCAGATTTTGATGTACTTATTCTGTCAGAAAGAATGATGTATCTGATACCAGAAGATTCACCATACAGAGCAGAATACCTAAAGATGTTAAGCAAAAACCCAGAAAACAAAGAAGGTTTTGAAAATGTGTCCCCCATGGAGCATGATGCACAAGAGTCAAGCACACCAAGAATGGAGCAGCAGGGTGAATCTGATCCTCATCCAGCTGATGAAGATGTGAATATGAGTCCTGTGACAGAAGAACATCATGCTGAAGTCTCACATATGGGAGAAACAGGTGCACAACACTCTACATTCAATATATTTCATAATTCTGAGAGTGATTCTGATGAATCAATTCAAGGAAAGTATGAAATTTTAAATAGAGGTACTGTTTCTACAAAAAAAATGTGAGTCAATCCAAAGACCCATTTTCTGAATCAGATTCTGAGGAGGAAAATGTGGTGGCAACAGGTGGAGATCAGTCTACTGGTCAAGGAAACCTGGATGAGAAAACTAGGAGTTTCTCAACAACTCATGGAGAACCTGAAAAGGTTCAAGGATATGAGGAAAACCAGAACTTGAATATGTTTCAATTTTTTGGTGAGGATACTGAGAATTTGGAATCTTCCAATCCTCTTAACCTCAGAACAGCAGAGAATGTGTTTTCTGCTGGTGTTAGAAGGGGAACATCTGTTGCTTCTCCTATTTCCCAAGGACATCAATCTATGTCCCCTAAACAACTTCACAAGGAACTTAAAGACACAACTGCTACTGTGAAAACAACCACAGAAGGAAAACTTGATCTGATAATGAAAGAAATCAGAAATCAAAAGTCAGATATCAAGGTTTTATCAGAAACTGTCAAAGCTGTGCAGAAGCAAGCAGAAGACAATGTTGCAGCCCTCAACAAACTACAAAAGTCATCAGAAAACAGAGAGAGCTCATCAGAATTCGAGAAGGCTCTCAAGGAACTGCGTGATATTAAGAAAAAGATGGCTGAGATTGCAACTGCAGGAGAAAGCTCAAGTTCAGGAAAGATTCTTGAACAAATACAGTTCCTCAGAGCCAACAACAGCAACATGGCTGAGGCTTTTGAGAAGCTGTTAGTGGAATTGACTGCACAAAGAAATCAAGAAAACCAGGAGTTTCAGAAAATGAAGAAACAAGAAGAAACAAATACTCAAATTCTCACTAATGTTCATTTGTTAGTAGAGAGATTGCAGTATAATGTTGCTAGATTAGCAAAAGTTGATCTTCATGAACTGAAAGTCCCAATTCCACAAGAAAGACAAGCAAGAAGATCAGAAACTCCTCAACAACAATCAGAAACCATTCAACAAGTTCAAACCAAACTAACAGAAACTTCAACAGCTCAAAAACAGAAACAGCCCATGGGTCCACCTACAGATAAACAAAAGCTACTCATGGGTCCTCCACCAAATGTCCCAAAGCCAGACACTTCAAGGGTCCAACAGAAAGAACATGTTCCAGTTCAGCCATCTTCTACAGCCATCACAGGAGATACAAAGTTTAGCATAAGGATGGATACAAAAGAAAAGAGAAGAATGGAGCATGAAGTGACCTCCTCAAACAGGCCAAGAAAAATAATGAGAGAAGATTCAGAAGGAAACATCAAAGAGTCAATGGTGATGGAAGGTGATTTACACACAATTATGTATCCTGAAGAACATCTAAAGCACTACTACTGGATAGGTCCAGAAGACAACCCAAAAAGGCCACTCTCTCCAATGAGTAAAGGCATTATTGAAGAAAGAAACAATGGAAGCTGGGTAATTTTGCACAAACACTTGACCAATCCACTAGTATCTATTGAAAGAATTGATACTTTGACCACTGGAGGAGGCATATTAAGTAATGAAAGACAAAATAAGTACACCTTGATCAGAAAAGATAAAAGTGAACAAAAGGTTACTGATGCAGATCTGGCTGATGATATTCACCCAATGGACATAGTCAAAATGAAGAATATCATTGATAAAGAAAAAGGAAGTGCAGTTGTGATCAGAAGAGCCCTTGACAGTCTCAAAAGGGCAGAGCAAAGTTATACAACAGGGCTGCACTGGCAGATTTTGATCTTTGTATCAATTTTGAGTATAGCAACAAAGTGCTAATACCTCCTCCTAACACTACAATTCCAGCTGAAATTCCTTCTAAACTAGTGAGAACTGGAGCAATCTTTGACAAACCAGAAATGGGTGTGGTCTTAAAAGATGCTAATGAAGAGAAAGCTCTGTTCAGAATCAGTGAGATATGCAGGTATTCAAATCAAACTCTGAAATATATAAGAAACTGCATGAATGAGAAACAAGAGCAGCTCAAAAAGAAGGGAAAGCACAATGAACAGCTGAGAAAAACAATTGAAGAGTGCATTGAAAACTGGATGGAAGCAAGAGGATGGTATAAAGAAATGTACAAGGAAACTCAAAAGGCAATAGATCACAAGAAAAAGCTGAAACCAGGGGACAAATACAGAAGTGGAGTGAAGATCAATTAATGAATTGATGAGATTAAAACTGCTGTTTTTGAACAATATTTTAAAGTTTTTTTTTTCTGTTTTGAATAATGGTTGGTTTGACTATGTTTCATGTTTCTGAACTTAGTTGTTTGATTTTTTTCTTTTCAAGAATTAGTTGAAAGTTGTTTATGTTGATATAGATATAGATAGTTCATTTTCTTACAATACTTAGGGGGAAACTGTAAGGAAACTTTATTTGTAAGTATTGAAGAAAATCATAATCAACTGGATCTATGAAGAGATCACAGTCCTGAAGATCACAGCAAAAAGAAGAAGATCAGATAGGATAACTGAAATGCACAACATCTACTTCAAAGAATCACAAGTTGATCAAGAGCTGAATTGGATTATCAGAGAAGGTCATTTCTGATGGATCTGATGATATTTCTGATGAAATATCATCAGCTTCTGACGATTCTGATCATCAGGATTTTTCTGATGATTTGTTCATCAGAATTTCTGATGAAGTGGTTTATCAGAATTCTGATGAAATACCCCACTTGTCTGAAATTGGCTCTATCCTGCCACACTTACCGAAGCAAGTTGACATTATTGGATATCATGATGAAAAAGGCAACTTGAATGTTGGATTCAATGAATATGTCAAAAGGCCACTTTTTGCAGGACTTATTGCATGAATAAACTATTGTTTATTCATACACCCAGCCTTCTATAAATAGAAGGCTCAACCAGCAGAAGATAATTGAGTTTGAAGCTTAGCATTCATATACAAACACCCAAACTCCATTGCCCTTCTCACCCACAGAATTCAAGATTCATTTGTATTAGATAATAATCTTACAATCACCTTGTAAACTATTTTGTTTCAAAGTGATATAAACTTGATAATTCTGTAGGTCTTGTTTCTGAAAGTCTGATTTCCATTTCTGCACATCTTTTTCACATCTACTGAAATCACTTGCCATATTACGTGAAAAGAAGTTGTTCAGGCCATACTGGGTCCAACACCTTCTCTATCGACCTCATTCCTATCGTTCTGGGTAGTTTCGACGTCGTCATTGGGATGGATTGGTTATCTCAACATCAAGCGGAGATTCTTTGCAAGGAGAAAATCGTCCGTATTCCTCGTTCTGGTGAAGAACCCCTCATGATTCGTGGTGACAAGAGTGGTGCAGTCGTAGGCATTATCTCTTTCCTTAAGGCCCAGAAATGTTTGCGAAAGGGCCACACTGCTATTCTAGCCCTCGTTACTGACACCTCAACGAAAGAGAAGGAGATAGAAGACATTCCCATTGTACGAGATTTTCCTGAGGTATTTCCTGAGGAATTACCTGGTCTTCCGCCTCATCGTCAGGTCGAATTTCAAATCGAGCTAGCTCCTGGAGCAACACCAATAGCTCGTGCACCTTATCGTTTAGCTCCATCAGAATTGGAAGAACTATCTACTCAACTACAAGAACTCTTGGACAAGGGTTTCATTCGTCCTAGCTCATCGCCCTGGGGAGCTCCAGTCTTATTTGTGAAGAAGAAAACGGTACCTTCCGAATGTGTATTGACTACCGTGAACTCAACAAGGTGACTGTGAAGAATCGTTATCCTCTCCCACGTATTGATGACTTATTCGACCAGTTGCAAGGGTCGAGCTTCTACTCAAAGATTGATCTGAGATCGGGCTACCATCAGTTGAGGGTTCGAGCCGAGGATATCTCCAAGACAGCATTCAGAACTCGTTATGGGCACTATGAGTTTCTAGTCATGCCTTTCGGATTGACGAACGCACCTGCGGTCTTCATGGATTTCATGAACCGAATGTGCAAGCCCTACCTGGATAAGTTTGTTATTGTCTTCATCGACGACATCCTGATCTATTCTAAGAGTCAGGAGGAGCACGAACATCATCTGCGTCTTATTCTGGAACTTCTTCGAACAGAGCAGCTGTACGCTAAGTTTTCAAAATGAAACTTTTGGCTTCGTGAAGTCCATTTCTTAGGCCACGTGGTAAATGCGGATGGGATACACGTGGATCCATCCAAGGTTGACTCGATCAAGAACTGGCCTGCGCCCCGTACACCAACAGAAATTCATCAATTCTTGGGTTTGGCGGGTTACTACAGAAGATTCATCAAGGATTTCTCGAAGATTGCGCAACCTCTCACTTCACTAACTCAGAAGGGCGTCACCTATCGTTGGGGTGATGCACAGGAATCCGCGTTTCAGCACTTAAAGGAGAGACTTTGTAGCGCGCCTATTCTCTCATTACCCGAAGGCACCGATGATTTTGTGGTTTATTGCGACGCGTCAATCCAAGGACTTGGTTGTGTGTTGATGCAACGTGAGAAAGTCATTGCTTATGCATCGCGCCAACTTAAGGTTCACGAAAGGAACTACATTACACACGATCTGGAACTGGGAGCCGTTGTTTTCGCGCTAAAGATATGGAGGCATTACCTGTACGGTACCAAGTGCACTATGTCACACCCCGACCCGCAGCGGAATGGTACGGGGCATGATGATTGCCCAAAGCTTATGGCACTATTAAAATTTCATAATTTCATAATTAAATATATCATGATTTAATGTCACACTTTTCATATAAGTTTCAAATATTCAAATAATACATCAACTTGTCCTTTTAATTACTAAGGCAAAGTTCCTACGTGATCCTGATCGAGTCCATTCTTCAATCCTCTACACCTGTATCATGTGTAAAATAGTATTTTTGGGTCAGCTACAAGAGCTGGCGAGTAAACCCTGGTTAAGTAAAATAGTTTTACCATTTAAAATTTAGAAATAAAAGTAATATGTTTTACCTTTTTTAATTTCAAATATTAATTAAATATTAAACATGCAATCAATCATGTGAAAGCAACGCACAAGTAGTATGAACATAAAATAGTAACTGAGTAATGATTAAGACTAAGACCGACACCGACACCAACACCAAAACCTAAAACCAACACCTTGCGTCCCGCACCCAAAAAGGGTATGACTGTGGCGATACCAACATCACATAGTTAGGAGGAAAGGTCAGCCCAAGACTAATGGGGCGATACCGACATCTCCAGGTCATGAGGAAAGGTCAGCCGTGGATCCACTGAATTGACTATTAACTATGATGACCAACACAACAACAACAACAACAAACAACCTCAACAAACAATCAACAACAACAATTAATGCATATACGACACACAAGACTTTGCATGCTCGATTTTAGATAAAAACAATTGAACGAGACACATTGATACACCCCAAAAAGTTAATGACAAAAAGGGGAGAGAGTTTACTCACAGGTTGCGAAGAAACGTTCCACGAGAAATACCGCACGAGTACACAAGGTATAACAACTGACTAAATCACCCTAGAATAAATATAACCAAGATTCTAAATAACGAAATACTTGAACGAAAGGACAATATATAAATTTTTAGAACGTTGGGTTCTCCTATTTGGGGCTTAAATGATTATTCATTATAATAGATAAATCGATACTTAGCTAAAAAGTCATGATTAATTATATAGAAATAACAATTTAGTATGTTATCATAATCGTTAAATGCTACCAATTTTGATTAATTAATAGAATTTATCTAACAAAATCATGCCTTAGATTTCATGGTTACCACATTTTTAATTTAAAATAATAAATTTTATAAAGAAATTTCATGTACTTAAAAGAAAATCCATTGATAAGATAACTACCCAAAATTTCAGAAAATTTATAAAAGTGTCTCAAAACAATTATAGAACCTATAGAAAAATCAGTAAAAATGTTTATAAAATTTATTTGTGATAAACTTGTATTTTTTTTAATAATTAAAACATGTATAAATCCAAATTATATTCATGAATTCCCAATAATTAAGGAAAATTTATATTAAAATTTCCTAGTGTTTATATACTCTGAAATACCAAATGAAAATATATATTGAATTTATCTGAAATTAACTTGTATTTTTATTTGATTTATCTAGTGATTAAAATATAAATAATTCACCAAAATTCCGATTGATATCTAAAAATTCTAAAAATGTACACACAATACACTAGTATGATATATAACAATATTATACTTTCAATTTCATCAAAACACAAGTATAAATCTAAAAGCCTCAAATTCTATACATGAAGAACCCTAATTTCAACTAAAATTAAATTCAGATAAATTAGCCTTTAATCACAGAAATTAATAGACGGATTTTGTAGAGAACGAAAAATTAAGCAAGTTTGGATTTGGAATTACCTGAAAAGGTTGAGAATTGAAGGAGATATCGTCCGCACAAGTTACAAGCCCTAGAATGTTCTTCGATTAAATTAGCGATGTAGAGGTGATGAAATGGAGAAATTCCAGTGGGGTTTTGTATGGTTTGATCAAGAGAACTAATGGTAAAAGTTTTAGAAGCCAATTCCACGATTTGATTGAAAACCCACATGTTGAACAAAAGGTTTCTTGGGTGATAATGGTTGATTCGTATCAGATGACTACGGGACGATTAAAGGTCAAGAAAAGCATTAACTCGAAGTTATACATTGTTAAGGATGATTATCAGTTTAATTGGTCATTAAAATTGACGTTCAAAACGTTTTGGTTTCTATTTTCAAGTCCTTTTGCGTTACAGGTCAACGAAGTAGGAAGATGATGGGTTTTAGGCTCTGATCTTCCGTCTAATTATTATGCAGCACGAGTTTCTTACACAAAATGCAATGTGGTGGAGTGGTTGAGCTGTTGTTGTTGTGTGTTGTGTACCCGGATTCGAGTCCCACTGAACCCGCTTTTTCTTTGTTTTTAATTTAAGGTTTCATTAAATATAGATTTGGACCCTGCACTTTGTAACTTCCATTAATTGACAAACTGGTCCCTGAAATCTTACACACACTATTAACTTGATTAACCCTAACACTAACTCAGTAAGTTTCTTTAATAAACAACCAATAAACTAACCTAGTTAATTAAAATATATACTAACTTAACTAGGTTTACCAACCTAGTTAGCTGACCTGTTTTAAATATATAGTTTCCATAAATTACGAAAACAACCCCTTAACTTGTAACTTTAATATCTTGACGGTTTTGATCCTTCTAAGTTAAAAACTTCTTTTAGCCACCAATTTTAACGTAGTTAATTATTTCCCTTAGAACCATTAACCGAGTTAACTGAGTCTCGTTTATAAATCTCCACTTTTATTCCGGTTTTAATCCAACGCAAAACGTGACGATTTATTACATAATAAATTCTTTTTTTTATGTTATTGATAAAGGTCCGGTTTTACAATCTGGGTCGGATTTCAGAGGTCCGATGTTGACGGATGTTACAGTCTCCCCAACTTTTGGGAATTTCGTCCCGAAATTAGGAGGAAACTGCTCGTAGAGGATGAAGTGTATGTTCTTCCATAAACTTGTACGACATCGATTTGATTTGGTAATAGTGTTAGGAACTAGAATCTTAGGATCAGAATGTCCCTTAGAAAGGTCAAGTAACTAGTGTGAAACACCCGTTCTAATGCTACTGTGAACACGCTCAAACTATGCCATATCAAAAGACGTAGACTTATGGAGGCGGTAGCGTTCCTGACAAGGGTTATATACCCAGTTAAGGAATCGATCTTAATTTCCAAAGGTGCAGTA
Source organism: Helianthus tuberosus (assembly GCA_030545235.1). NCBI lineage: Eukaryota > Viridiplantae > Streptophyta > Magnoliopsida > Asterales > Asteraceae > Helianthus > Helianthus tuberosus. Next base: position 27,415,892 of record CM060381.1, on the reverse strand, counting down.
ATGAAAAGCGTTAACTGTTATGTACAAGATAGCCAGTTATAGGCTCTATGATCATTACAATCACAAAGCCTAAGATTGGCGTATCGAGGATTTATTGCAGCTAAAGGGAAATCGTGTCCCAAAGATGACTTGTAACTCGAGAGAGTTTGCAACTGAGCCGTAAAGTATGCTCACGAAGCCGCAAACTGCAATCCATGTCACGACTTGGGATCTTGAAGAATTTATCATGAAATGCCACAATTTGAGTTAAACGAGCGAAACCATAGAAGTTTAATTCTCCAACCACAAAACCAAAACAAACTAACTTAAACACTCATGATTAGTCTAACGCTGCTTTTGAAAATTTGACAGACACACTTATATATAGGAAGTACCAGCGGCGTATCCACCATGTCTCTATCAAATTTTCATCCACCTCGTTATTCAAATCATGATTGACACACAACTTACATAGAAGTTCTCTCAACCAATCTAACGAGGCTTTTGATAGTTTGATAAGAACACTTATATATAGGAAGTACCAGCGGCGTATCCACCATGTCTCTATCAAATTTTCATCCACCTCGTTATTCAAATCATGATTGACACACAACTTACATAGAACTTCTCTCAACCAATCTAACGAGGCTTTTGATAGTTTGATAAGAACACTTATATATAGGAAGTACCAGCGGCGTATCCACCATGTCCTTATCAAATTTCATTGGCTTCGTTAACGGTTTTGATTGGTTCTATGCGACGACTCAACTCAACTTACTAATTAAATAACCACAACCAACCACAAACAACCATTGTATGAGTCTCAAATTTCTTTGTTTTTAATTTAAGGTTTCATTAAATATAGATTTGGACCCTGCACTTTGTAACTTCCATTAATTGACAAACTGGTCCCTGAAATCTTACACACACTATTAACTTGATTAACCCTAACACTAACTCAGTTAGTAAGTTTCTTTAATAAACAACCAATAAACTAACCTAGTTAACTAAAATATATACTAACTTAACTAGGTTTACTAACCTAGTTAGCTGACCTGTTTTAAATATATAGTTTCCATAAATTACGAAAACAACCCCTTAACTTGTAACTTTAATATCTTGACGGTTTTGATCCTTCTAAGTTAAAAACTTCTTTTAGCCACCAATTTTAACGTAGTTAATTATTTCCCTTAGAACCATTAACCGAGTTAACTGAGTCTCGCTTATAAATCTCCACTTTTATTCCGGTTTTAATCCAACGCAAAACGTGACAATTTATTACATAATAAATTCTTTTTTTTTATGTTATTGATAAAGGTCCGGTTTTACAATCCGGGTCGGATTTCAGAGGTCCGATGTTGACGAATGTTACACACTATTTACACCGATCACAGGAGTCTCTAGCATATCCTCGAACAGAAGGAGTTGAACATGCGACAGCGTCGATGGGTCGAACTCCTAAATGATTACGAATGCGCGATCAAGTATCATCCGGGCAAAGCCAATGTTGTGGCCGATGCCCTCAGCCGGAAGGAGTCTAAACCTAAGCGTGTACGTGCGTTACAGCTTACCATTCACTCTAGTCTTCCCGCTCAGATACGAGATGCTCAGGTTGAAGCATTGAAAACAGAGAACATCAGGGCTGAGTCTTTACGAGGATCGAGGAAACAGTTAGAGCAAAAGGAAAACGACGCTTATTACGTGACAGGGCGCATATGGGTTCCACTCTATGGTAATCTACGTGAGCTTGTGATGGATGAAGCACACAAGTCTCGTTACTCGGTACATCCTGGTTCGGATAAGATGTACCACGATCTCAAGACTACGTACTGGTGGCCCCACATGAAAGCCAACATAGCAACCTACGTCAGTAAATGCTTGACTTGTGCGAGAGTCAAAATCGAGTACCAGAAACCATCAGGCCTACTTCAACAACCAGAGATACCAGCATGGAAATGGGAGCAAATTTCCATGGACTTCGTTACTGGCCTGCCTAGATCTCAACGCGGAAATGATACAATTTGGGTGATCATGGATCGACTGACCAAGTCTGCACATTTTCTGGCTATCAAGGAAACGGATAAGTTTTCTACTCTAGCAGACATCTACCTAAAGGAAGTAGTATCAAGGCACGGGGTGCCAACCTCCATTATATCTGATCGTGACGCGTGTTTTACCTCTGAATTGTGGCAAGCAATGCACAAGTCTTTTGGCTCTCGATTAGACATGAGCACGGCGTATCATCCACAGACGGATGGGCAGTCTGAACGCACCATCCAAACCCTTGAAGACATGCTTCGAGCATGTGTAATCGACTTTGGTAATGGCTGGGAAAAACACCTCCCGTTAGTGGAGTTTTCGTATAACAACAGTTACCACACCAGTATCCAGGCTGCTCCGTTTGAGGCATTGTACGGACGTAAATACCGATCACCTCTTTGTTGGGCTGAGATTGGAGATAGCCAAATCACTGGCCCAGAACTCGTCGTAGACACAACAGAGAAGATTGCTCAGATACGACAACGAATGGCGGCCGCTCGTGACCGTCAGAAAAGCTACGCTGATAAGCGCAGGAAAGCACTCGAGTTCCAGGTTGGGGATCGAGTGCTACTTAAAGTCTCACCGTGGAAGGGCGTAGTTCGCTTTGATAAACGGGGCAAGCTAAATCCACGCTATGTTGGACCTTTTGTAATCATCGAGAAAATAGGCAAGGTGGCCTACAAGCTGAATCTACCAGCAGAACTCTGTGGAGTTCACAATGTTTTCCACGTGTCAAATCTGAAGAAGTGTCTGTCAGATGAGACCCCCATAGTTCCTCTCAATGAACTCACTATCGACGATCAGCTGCGATTCGTCGAGGAACCTGTAGAAATTACCGACCGGGACGTTAAGGTTCTCAAGCGTACCAGAATTCCTCTTGTTCGAGTTCGTTGGAACTCCCGTCGTGGCCCAGAGTTCACCTGGGAACGAGAAGACCAATTGAAACACAAGTATCCCCAGTTGTTCGAGGAAAGTGCAACCACTACTGAGGCTGAAGCTACTGCAGAATTTCGGGACGAAATTCCAAACCAACGGGGGAATGATGTGACACCCCGGGAAAACCAGGAAACCACACAACCTAACTAGCTTCCTCAGTAACTACGTGCTAAATTTCGGGAGGAAATTTCTTTCAAGTCGGGGATGATGTGACAACCCGAACTTTCAAGGTTAGAAACGTGATTCTAATTCCTCAAAATTCTCTTTCTTTCACGCTCCTGTTATAGTAAACTGTTATCTAACTTCTTGTTTTCATAAACTTGTCGAATGTAAATCTTTGTGGTTATGACTAAGGGTATGGTTGGGTTCGTTTTAGTGGTTGGATTTGTTGATAAGGGTCGCACATGAATCTTGGGCCGTTATATATGTTTTTGGGCCGCGAGGGTGTTACACCCTAATACGTATTTGACAAAAGTCGCAGCGGAAATACGTAGCATAAAATTTCTTTCATTATAAATACTTTAACTTATTTAAAATTTAGCTTTAACATTACTCTTTCACATAATTCCATCAATTGGCTTAATTACTAAGTAAAAACACAGCTTATGCTTATTACATTATATACATCAACGTTCCCGTACAATCTCTCTAGTGACTCGATCCTCGATCTCTGTTCCTTGATGATCCTCAAGGCTCGTATTACCTGCGCTCACCACATAAAATTCATAACATTAGTACGCATTATAAACATACAAGATTTATTCACGTTTACTTTTCGTTCCGTTAACTCATTACATCCCAGCTTTCCATCTGATCATACAATCCGTGGTGAGACTTTCTCGTTGTACCTGCGTTACACTTCGTTCACAAGGCACGCTATTATTATCGTCAATACTCAATTTCATTGAATACATGCATATATACTTTCATGCATACTTACATAAGTGCATCCGTTCACACATAACTACTTTCAAACCTATGTAGCTGCTTTCGTACGTGCGTGCCTACATACGTGCATACCTACATACATACATGCATACATGTCTACATACATACCTATTACATGCCTTCACACAACCCTACATACGTGTGCACATTCGTATATACTCACTTGAATATATATATATATATACATACACATACTACCTACATACTCACCTACATACATACCTGCATTCATATCTTCACGCATGCTTTCATACGTGTATATGCTCTTATATACCTAATTGCATGCATACACACATACATTCATTCATTCACGCCTCATATATTCATACGTACATACATACATACCTTTATACATATCTACTTTCCCTAAAATAAGGAAATAACTAATCATTCTTAGCTTATACGCGTTTAAAAACGGTCCAGACGGGTTCGCAATGCATAAACAGTTGAAATAAACGGTTTTCGCGAAACTGACCACAGTCGCGTAGCGCTACTGCCTAGGGCCTTGGCAGTCGCGCTACGCTACTGCCTACATTTTGACAGAATGTTGATGCTGCTGATCTGCAGATTTCCAGCACAACCGGATTTCACGGAAACGAGCATAACTTTCTCGTTTTTGATCCGTTTTACCCGTTTCTTTTTCCTACGTGATCGTAATTTAATTCTCCATCACATGGAGTAAAAATCCAATATTTGGACTACCTAAATTTATGACTATTAAGCCCTCGGCTCGTTACCCTTTTACCAAACCTTGACTCGTTCATGCATTTATCAACATAACTTGTTTGTTTGACATTAACTTCATATGAACCTAATAATTTCAAGGTCATCTATCATAAAAGATTCATTTATGGATACTTTACACCTTATTCCACACAATTTTCGCTCAAAAGCTTATTTTGACCCGTTAAGGGCAAATGCGCATAAAAAGGTCCTTAGCTTACGAAAATCATACTTCTTGCTTTCTTACTTTTTTCAAAACATTCATTTAATCAAATAGCTTGTTCGTGATCAACTTTTAAGATCATTTGCCCGTTTTACCCATCAAGGGCGTTTTCGTCAACTTTGTTCCATCCCTTACAACCAAGGACTTCATTGCATATTTAACCAATCCTACCACTTAACTTCAATTCTAACGCATATATCTTACTCGGATCAAAAACTAAGATCCATTTAATACTTCATCGATTTCATTCAACTCATTCCTATTTGACCTCAATTAACACATTTAGTTAAAATACATATAACTTTGCATAAACAACTAAGAAGTGATTACGGAATCACTTACCTCATGCATCCGTGTTCATATTCATTTCCTCGCCATTTCTTGACCCGTTAGCCTTTCGCGCTTGAGTCCATCTCCACATGATTCCTATACTTTCATGTCATCGAAATCACGCTATCATTAGCATACTCATTTGTACATGATAACAATCGTATCAATCCCATATTTCACACTTAACTTTCATTAATCATTTCTAACAAACATAACTCATATAATCATGTCCGTATACGTTTAACTCATGTAACTCATCATGTCATTACATTTAACACGGATTGCTATTACATGTACCATACGACTTCTCATCAACCTACATTTACGACAACGAGTCAACTCATGTTTCTTATACTTAGTTGACTTCCAAAAGTCAACTATTCACCATACATATCTATCGACTTATCAACATATTCCCGTAACATCATAATCGACTATACGGACGACACTATATACATTTTATCATTCACTTGATATACGTACTATCTTTTAAGCATTACGTACAACTAATTCATACACAATCTTCTAAATTCGTACATAGTTCATCAAATGCTTCTACAATCCAACATGGGGTATTTAAGTTAAACATCAAACTTGTTATCATCACATTTCATTCACTTCATCTACATCAATTCCTCATTTCTTATCCCATTTCTTTAAACATTCACACACATGTATGATTCCAAACATTATTAACATAAGTGAATCATCAAATTACATTACATCATCAAAAACCCACTTCATAACTACTTGTTAATCACTTACAAGTGATCTAATCTTAAGTTCTTCATAACTCATCATACTTTTGATATATGTACTACCTCGTAAGCATAGTGTACAACTAGTTCATGCATATCATTCTAATCTCATACACAATTCATCAATTTCTTCCTCCTAATCAACATGATTCATACATGCATAAACATCAAACATACTAGTATCACATTTCTTTCAATTCTTCTAACAAGAATACATCATACAACTCAAAATGCATCAATATTAAGCAAGAACTTAAACATAGATGATTTACCCATGTCATCATCTTCACCATAACAAATGGGTTTCACCCTTAAACATCAAATTAACCTATTTCGTGCATAATCCATGTTCCAAATGATGAATCTAACACATACACATGCTCAATTTCATACAAATTCGTGATTTACAACATAACCCATTTCGTGCACCATCACCAATCTAGAATCTAGGACATACCTTACGATCCCCTTATGAAGGTGATCATTAATCCGTGTTTGGTTATGAATTTGAGCTTCGTTTAGCCTTCCAATTTGAGGGAATTGATGAAATTAGGGTTCTTGGCTCCATGGGAGCTTCCTGCTCTTTTCACGAACACACTATGTGTGTTTGTGTGTGTGTTTTGTTAATTAAAACATAACTTTCCCCCTTATTCATCTTTGGTCCCTCAAGTTTGTTCCCTTGTTTGCTTTGCTAAACATTCTACTACATTCCACCTTTTAATAATTTTAACCATACAATTAAGTAGGTTAAATAGCCTAGTTATCTATTACTAGATGTACCATATCATAACATTTTAACGAATATAAACATTCGGGTTTTTGGGGTGTTACAAGTCTACCCCCTTAATTAAGGTTTCGTCCCCGAAACCTTTCTCATTTATATTACACACCCACATCTATGTTTGACTTCATAGTCACATCATAATCATAAGTAATCATCCTATCTCATTTCATAATTATTCAATCACTTGGCTTCCTCTTCTTAACAAGTCTATACTTTCCATGGCATACTCTCACAAAACATTCTCATTTCCTTTGGCCCGTTAATAACAGGTCAATATACATACTTATCTAAACTTATAATAACGCTTACCTTCATAGTTAACACCGTTCCACATTTCTTTAGTTATTTGTACCATACATATCCCTTCGTTACTTACGCATTCGGATATTTTCATTCCCATCATTCTTTTGTTCATTTGCTTTACATTTACTTATGTGACTTATTTGACGCACACATGGTCAAGCTATCGACTTCTTCTTATATAGACTAGTTCCGTCTTTTATATCTTAAATCCGTTTCGCGGATTCGAACACATCATTCATACCTTTCGTACCTCCTATGTTTGAATCCATCTAACGGTTTCAGACATTTCATTTATACTTTAACTTCTTTCGTGTTTCGAATCCGTCTCGCGGATTCTAGCTTAGCATTTCATGTTTCGAATCCGTCTCGCGGGTTCTAGCATAGCATATCGTATTTCGAATCCGTCTCGCGGATTCTAGCATAGCATTTCATGTTTCGAATCCGTCTCGCGGATTCTAGCATAGCATATCATGTTTCGAATCCGTCTCGCGGATTCTAGCATAGCATATCATATTTCGAATCCGTCTCGCGGATTCTAGCATAGCATATCATACTTCCAATCCGTCTCGCGGATTCTAGCATAGCATATCATACTTCGAATCCGTCTCGCGGATTCTAGCATAGCATATCATGTTTCGAATCCGTCTCGCGGATTCTAGCATAGCATATCATACTTCAAATCCGTCTCGCGGATTCTAGCATAGCATGTCATACTCTCATTCTTGAGAGTCTTACATTTCTCTTCACCCTCACGTCCACCTACTACTTAATTCTAACGGACATACCTGTATCAATTATCACGGTCACACGAACGTCATATGCTTCACGTGTACTGGCCAGGTACACAATCCACATACTAGTTTCGTGTCTTCGTGTAATTGTCACCTTATGTCCGAAGAGTTTGGTTTCGGCACGTGTATCATTTTTCAAAACATGTTTACTATACCATCGTGGTCCTTCATTTAGCATTTTTCTTCCCTTAATGCACTTTACCATTTCATATACCGACATATTAAATTTACGTACCTGGGTTCAACTTTATCTTATTTCATGCCTTGGTGTCGGTACTTGACCGCACTCGCGGATCATCCTCTTCAAACGCTTATACTTACCTTGCATATACAAAACCTTCAGTTTCTTTATGCGTATACATAAGTACATACTTACATTCTCTTTTACCTTTGGATCTTGACCGAGTCTTGGATTGTACGGGTTTCTTATCACAAGAGCACACAGGTTTGAGTTCAAGCACTTACCTTCTTACACTTGATTCTCTCAAACCAGGGCTCTGATACCAACTTGTTACACCCTAATACGTATTTGACAAAAGTCGCAGCGGAAATACGTAGCATAAAATTTCTTTCATTATAAATACTTTAACTTATTTAAAATTTTAGCTTTAACATTACTCTTTCACATAATTCCATCAATTGGCTTAATTACTAAGTAAAAACACAGCTTATGCTTATTACATTATATACATCAACGTTCCCGTACAATCTCTCTAGTGACTCGATCCTCGATCTCTGTTCCTTGATGATCCTCAAGGCTCGTATTACCTGCGCTCACCACATAAAATTCATAACATTAGTACGCATTATAAACATACAAGATTTATTCACGTTTACTTTTCGTTCCGTTAACTCATTACATCCCAGCTTTCCATCTGATCATACAATCCGTGGTGAGACTTTCTCGTTGTACCTGCGTTACACTTCGTTCACAAGGCACGCTATTATTATCGTCAATACTCAATTTCATTGAATACATGCATATATACTTTCATGCATACTTACATAAGTGCATCCGTTCACACATAACTACTTTCAAACCTATGTAGCTGCTTTCGTACGTGCGTGCCTACATACGTGCATACCTACATACATACATGCATACATGTCTACATACATACCTATTACATGCCTTCACACAACCCTACATACGTGTGCACATTCGTATATACTCACTTGAATATATATATATATATATATATATATATATATATATATATATTATATACATACACATACTACCTACATACTCACCTACATACATACCTGCATTCATATCTTCACGCATGCTTTCATACGTGTATATGCTCTTATATACCTAATTGCATGCATACACACATACATTCATTCATTCACGCCTCATATATTCATACGTACATACATACATACCTTTATACATATCTACTTTCCCTAAAATAAGGAAATAACTAATCATTCTTAGCTTATACGCGTTTAAAAACGGTCCAGACGGGTTCGCAATGCATAAACAGTTGAAATAAACGGTTTTCGCGAAACTGACCACAGTCGCGTAGCGCTACTGCCTAGGGCCTTGGCAGTCGCGCTACGCTACTGCCTACATTTTGACAGAATGTTGATGCTGCTGATCTGCAGATTTCCAGCACAACCGGATTTCACGGAAACGAGCATAACTTTCTCGTTTTTGATCCGTTTTACCCGATTCTTTTTCCTACGTGATCGTAATTTAATTCTCCATCACATGGAGTAAAAATCCAATATTTGGACTACCTAAATTTATGACTATTAAGCCCTCGGCTCGTTACCCTTTTACCAAACCTTGACTCGTTCATGCATTTATCAACATAACTTGTTTGTTTGACATTAACTTCATATGAACCTAATAATTTCAAGGTCATCTATCATAAAAGATTCATTTATGGATACTTTACACCTTATTCCACACAATTTTCGCTCAAAAGCTTATTTTGACCCGTTAAGGGCAAATGCGCATAAAAAGGTCCTTAGCTTACGAAAATCATACTTCTTGCTTTCTTACTTTTTTCAAAACATTCATTTAATCAAATAGCTTGTTCGTGATCAACTTTTAAGATCATTTGCCCGTTTTACCCATCAAGGGCGTTTTCGTCAACTTTGTTCCATCCCTTACAACCAAGGACTTCATTGCATATTTAACCAATCCTACCACTTAACTTCAATTCTAACGCATATATCTTACTCGGATCAAAAACTAAGATCCGTTTAATACTTCATCGATTTCATTCAACTCATTCCTATTTGACCTCAATTAACACATTTAGTTAAAATACATATAACTTTGCATAAACAACTAAGAAGTGATTACGAAATCACTTACCTCATGCATCCGTGTTCATATTCATTTCCTCGCCATTTCTTGACCCGTTAGCCTTTCGCGCTTGAGTCCATCTCCACATGATTCCTATACTTTCATGTCATCGAAATCACGCTATCATTAGCATACTCATTTGTACATGATAACAATCGTATCAATCCCATATTTCACACTTAACTTTCATTAATCATTTCTAACAAACATAACTCATATAATCATGTCCGTATACGTTTAACTCATGTAACTCATCATGTCATTACATTTAACACGGATTGCTATTACATGTACCATACGACTTCTCATCAACCTACATTTACGACAACGAGTCAACTCATGTTTCTTATACTTAGTTGACTTCCAAAAGTCAACTATTCACCATACATATCTATCGACTTATCAACATATTCCCGTAACATCATAATCGACTATACGGACGACACTATATACATTTTATCATTCACTTGATATACGTACTATCTTTTAAGCATTACGTACAACTAATTCATACACAATCTTCTAAATTCGTACATAGTTCATCAAATGCTTCTACAATCCAACATGGGGTATTTAAGTTAAACATCAAACTTGTTATCATCACATTTCATTCACTTCATCTACATCAATTCCTCATTTCTTATCCCATTTCTTTAAACATTCACACACATGTATGATTCCAAACATTATTAACATAAGTGAATCATCAAATTACATTACATCATCAAAAACCCACTTCATAACTACTTGTTAATCACTTACAAGTGATCTAATCTTAAGTTCTTCATAACTCATCATACTTTTGATATATGTACTACCTCGTAAGCATAGTGTACAACTAGTTCATGCATATCATTCTAATCTCATACACAATTCATCAATTTCTTCCTCCTAATCAACATGATTCATACATGCATAAACATCAAACATACTAGTATCACATTTCTTTCAATTCTTCTAACAAGAATACATCATACAACTCAAAATGCATCAATATTAAGCAAGAACTTAAACATAGATGATTTACCCATGTCATCATCTTCACCATAACAAATGGGTTTCACCCTTAAACATCAAATTAACCTATTTCGTGCATAATCCATGTTCCAAATGATGAATCTAACACATACACATGCTCAATTTCATACAAATTCGTGATTTACAACATAACCCATTTCGTGCACCATCACCAATCTAGAATCTAGGACATACCTTACGATCCCCTTATGAAGGTGATCATTAATCCGTGTTTGGTTATGAATTTGAGCTTCGTTTAGCCTTCCAATTTGAGGGAATTGATGAAATTAGGGTTCTTGGCTCCATGGGAGCTTCCTGCTCTTTTCACGAACACACTATGTGTGTTTGTGTGTGTGTTTTGTTAATTAAAACATAACTTTCCCCCTTATTCATCTTTGGTCCCTCAAGTTTGTTCCCTTGTTTGCTTTGCTAAACATTCTACTACATTCCACCTTTTAATAATTTTAACCATACAATTAAGTAGGTTAAATAGCCTAGTTATCTATTACTAGATGTACCATATCATAACATTTTAACGAATATAAACATTCGGGTTTTTTGGGGTGTTACAGAGGGTATTGGGCACACACACACACGTGCGGCTTGTATGTGGGCCGCGGTCAGCCCATACATGCACATCGGACCAAACCATTTGAGCCCAATCCCCCTTTTATCAGTATGCATATGTAATTAAAGTAGAAAGCTTAAACCTTTGTTTTTTTTACCCAATTGATTTGGCGGTGCAGTCTATTGGACCTAGGCCCAGATCGGTCAAAGTAAGCAACCGCCCCCAAAGATCCTATATCTATTAGTACGTATCATATGGTTGCTTATATATATATAAAAAACTTAAAACATAACCCTACCTCTTCCCTGGTTGTGCGACAGCGGACCCCCTCCCCTTTGTCGAAGCCCTTTTCCCTTAAAGATTGTTTTTCGTGCCAAGCTTTATACACCGTGTGGATTAGTCTTAGGATCTTGTCTTTCGGTTAGTTCATCTATATTCATGTTAACTTTTATTTTATTGTTCGTTATGAGATTTTATTTAGCAAAAGTGTTGTATGATATTGATAGTGTTATATGATAATAACTATGCTATATGATATTAATTGTTCCTCTGATGATGATCATGTTATGATATATACATAGGGTATGAATTTATGACAAGGAACTATATGCAACAGTAAGATAACTCTAGAGTTATTTGACTTGTAATCGTTAGTTAATAATCATCATGAACATGTGTTTTGGTGATCATCATATGTCAATATAAACTCATAAGAATGTGTGAAGTGTAAAGTCCTTATACATATTTACATATATAATAAGTGATGATGAAACAGTAAATTGGTAAATCGAAGGGGGATAACAGATTCGGATAAGCTATGTGATGTATTGGTTATGTGCAATAATCATATTAATTTATCATTGTTTGAAACTAGGAATGCATGACTAATTATTCTTACTGATATGTGCATTGAAATCATGATTCAAAAATTATTATATATTAGCGGGCCGTCCATAAGGATTGGATAAGTGGGCCGAGGCCTTGATATGTATATATGGACTCAAACAATAACATAGGTGATTATGTATAGTGCTAGTGGATCGGGTTGGGTAGTGATGCACAAGCTGGGCTTCTTTGAACCCGGCTGAACCTGAATGATCTTTGGAACCCGAGCCCAATTATAATTACGTGAATCTTAGTCTGTTTAGGGCCGGGTATAAAAGATGGTGTTTGGGCTTCCGGTTAATGGACTAAGCAATGTTAACAGCCTGTTAGGTTGGGCTACATTTGTCGATTAGAATCAATCACTAGATTAGATGCTTCCTTTGGGTTTGGGAGTATTATTGGGCTGGGTAGAGTGATTGGATATATATATGTTATTTGGCTTATGTGTTAACTGTTGGGTCAACCACACACAACTAGCATTAGGAAGCTCGTGTTACTGTTTATAAAATTAAGTGGTAATATCATGATCTGTTTTATGTTATAAGACACGTGCTACTTATATTATATGCTACATGATTGAATACGAGTCTATATGACACTATTTGGTACACGCCTAATTAGATATGATAATTATAATAGGACGTGATTGACCAAAGTGTTAACAAGTAAACTATCTGCCGAGCAAACCAAGGTGAGTTCACACTCTTAAGGCATGGGATTCCCGGTGGGTTGGGAATGGAATTAAGAAGCTTAGATGAAACCTGTATATTCACCACTAATAGCCTACACTAAACCTGCGTATTCTCGGATTGGGAAGAATACGTACCTCCGTCCTCGGATTGGGAAGGACGCCTACATTTAACCTGCGTATTCTCGGTTGGGTAGAATATGTACCTCCGTCCTCAGTTGGGAAGGACGCCAATATATATATAACTAGTCTAGTGGTTTACAACATGGGGTAGCCCCCACTGGTTATGGTTTGGGGAAACAAAGGAATTGATAAACAACTATTTTTCAAATGAACTTATGGATTTTGAAACAACTTTAAACTAGACAACCAACTCTGAACTCGCTCAACTTTGTTGTTGACTTGTTGTTACATGCCTTGCAGGTCGTTAGGTATCTATGGAGCTTGCACGAGCAGGAGGAGTCGTTGTGGGACATGGACGGTTGTGTGCCATGTTAACCTTTAAACTTATCGAACTTATGTTTTGGTTTTACATTTTATGCTTCCGCTGTTTAATTTGAATTTAGTTAACTTGTTTTTGAACACCAATTATATTGTGGAGTTGAACTTTTATTTAATTTACTATATTGTTCAATATGATTGGTGGCTTGATCCTGGTCATGTCACGCCTCCTGCGGTGATATTCCGCTTGTGAATTTTGGGGGTGTGACATCAAGGACAATAATTGTGAAAGTAAACACTTACAACTCCCACACTTATTAATTGCAAATTTATTCAACAAAAAACGTACGTAAACTAGAACCACATATTATATTATATGCTTTGTACATGTCTTCAGCTGGTCGAAACAAGTGGATAGTCGAAAACTGGTATACTTTGTGGGTGCCTAAAGAAATTCTCTGGATCCACTTGGGCCTTGATTCGAATCAACTTTTTAAAGTTTTCTCTCTTCCAGTAACTCTCACCCCAAACGCTTGCTTCCTCATAAGTGTCCCTTCCAACACCCAAATCAAGATCAACGTAGTTTAAATAAGCCTCCCTCGGGTTCTTTGATACGTATGGCTCCAAAAACTTATAAAACCTTTGCAGCCACTGCACCCGTTTGAGCGATGTTGGGGTCATGTCTGAAGTTTGATCTGCAAAATTCACACCCTTAAGAAACTGGTACAACACCCCGGCTCTATGAGGATATGGAATTGCTGTTTCCGAGTACTCCTCCATCTTCCCGCCAAATGTGTATATAACCAACATCTCTGATTGGTCGTTTTCAAATATCTTTCTCCACATCTTTCTGAGCCCGCTTTTTGGGATCGGAGTCCTAACATAGTCTATTTTTTTTTAGTTCCAGGACTGCCTCTCGATGGCAGATTGGTTTGCAAGAGCCTCGGTTGGGGTCGAGCTTGTGAAACCCTGATCTGCTAATACAAGACTTGACTGGACCATGCTCATTTCTTCACAATTCTCTCGTCTCACCTTGAGCTCCGGGAAGTCTTTGTCTAGCAATTGAAGCAGTGTATCAGTTTTGCCAAGATAAAGTCCTTGAAACCACATTTTGATCGTTTTATTCGTAGTGTTTCCTACAAATTCGCTGAATATTTGAACTCTTATAAGCAAATCTCGATCCATACTTGGTGCTACATATTGATATTTATAGAAAATATCTGTCCCATTTTCTTCAAGTGTTATATTCACCCCGAAAACAGTCACGATCTCCGGCACTGGCACTAACCTCAGCTTCCATGCAAGAACTATCCCAAAGCTGGAAGCACCACCACCGCGAAGCGCCCAAAACAAATCTTCGCCCATCGACTTCCTTTCCAAAATATTTCCATTGACATCCATGAACCGAACATCCAAAACATTATCAGCAGCAGTCCCATATTTCCTCACCAGGTTTCCATACCCACCACCGCCCATGTACCCGCCCACACCCACCGTAGGGCAAATACCAGCCGGGAAGTACAAGGTGTTGGTCTTTTGAGAAATACTGTAGTAAAGCTCACCAAGCAGTGCACCAGCCTGGACCCATGCAGTCCTCTTTCCAACATCCACATCTATAGACTTCATGTTGACAAGATCAAGCATGACAAACGGAACTACAGCAGAAGACGAGATGGCTTCGAAGTCATGTCCTCCCGACCTGATCCTGATCTGGTATCCGTGTTTCTTGGAGCAGAAAAGAGTGGTTTGGATCTGCGTTTCGTCGATGGGAGTTACGATGACGGATGGTTTAGGGGTGGAGGGTTTAATGAACCTAAGATTGTTGACTCTAGCTTCCCAAATGGACTGGAAAGAAGAATTAACGGGGGTGAAAATGGACCCAAGAATTTTTCTATGGGGGTGCGGACCATTTTTAAAAATTTTAGGCCCCAAGGTATATAAGTAAAAAATCGGTTCGTATCGGGTCGGGTCATGTAAAACAAAAGAACATCAAACTAAATTTATATAATCATCAAAAATATGTCAAACCATGTTACAAACATAATTAAAACGTCACCCTACGGGTTTTCATTTTTTGAAATCTATCCAAAACATGGCTCCATAACATATTACATAATATATCAATTATTCAAGCCCTAGAAATCATAATGTAAATAACCCTAAAAATCATCTAAACAACATATACACCATAAAAAGAAAAAGCCAAACATTCTTCACTAACAAATATAACCCACCAGATCTACTGTATGGTGTATGCGGCTATAAAAAAAGGCAAAATACCATCACTAACAAAATATAACCCACCATATAACATAATGAAAAACAAAACGAAGCACGTGTCTACTGTCATGGTTAGTATGCGGCTAATGTCAACCAAAAAATCAACCAAAATTCATCAAAAATAACAAAGAAATTTACCCGTGTTCGATCGTCTGTGGTATGGTGGCTGATTACGGTGGTATAGAGAGAGCAGGAGAGAATATGTAAGGGTTTTGGGCTTGTTTATTTTATTTTAGTTTGAAATATTGTTGATTTGTTAGGTTTGTTTATTGGGCTAAGACTTAGTAGTGGGCTAGTTAAAGGTATTGGGTATTTGGGTTTAGTTATTTAGGTATTAAAAGTCATATAATTTAGGTAGTATTTAAAAAAAAATAAGAGTTTACTAAAAAAAATTAAAATATAAATTGATAACACTTTTTACCTAAGAGGTGCAGACGAAAAATTCCAAGAGGTGCGGACGGAAAATTCCAAGGGGTGCGGACGAAAAATTCCAAGGGATGCGGACGAGATTTTCAACGGAACTTAGCACTAATTTTTTTTTCCCGGGGGTGCGCCCGCCCACCCTGGCTTTGTCTTAAGTCCGCCCTTGGTTGAGAGATGGAGGTGACATTGTTGGTTTTGGATTGGAGGCAGCTTATTAAATCTTCTGAATCATCAACATTAAAGGGGGGTGTGGCTCCCCATGAAACAAACAAACAAAGGGTTAGAACAAAGAGGAACACAAGTTGAGATATTTTCATGTTTTGGTGTTTTTGATGTAATGTAGATGAGTGTACGTATTTATACAGCCACGAGAGCCTCCTCAAACACAAGAAAAGACCATTATAATGAAGTTTTGTCTAAAGTCTTGAGGTACGAAAATTTCAAGCAAAGTTAGGTTTGAAGTTTAAAACATAAGACCAAGCGGTATGGGGGCCGGCTTAGGCCCGGCGCCGGTCCCCCACACCGCCCCCCTCGGCCCGTGACGTGAAAACCGGCTCCCAGACGACGATTGTGACGGGCCTCATTTTCAAACATTTAGCCGTTGGTAACGGCTATAATTATTAAAAAAAAAAACTTTTTCACTTTAAATAAATACCCCTCTTTTCATCCATTTTCTCAATACTTCTCTCATTCTTCTCCCATTCTCATCCATTTTTATAAAAAACACTCCCCTTTTTTTATATACTCATGAATCCATTCAACCCAAACAACCCCAACCCGAACAATCCCAACCTGAACAATCCAAACCCGAACCAACCTAACTTTTTTCGAGTCCCGCTTACACTCCGACTATGGATCCTTTGTGGGTGTCTCCACAATTTACGTTTTCGGGTTTCCAACAATCACCTAACGCCTTCTCCCAAATGTCCCAAGTTCAACAAATGCAACAATACCAAGCACTCCAACAATTCATGCAACGCAACTCGGTTCAACTTGAACAATTCCAATCGTAACCGCCAACTTCCCAACCGCAACCCCCGGTTCAACTTGACGATGATGATGAAGAAGTCGTCCCCGAATCGCCACCTAAAGAACTCAAGCGCAAAAAAAACACGGGGAAGGGGAAGGCGGTTGAAACCGAACCCGACACCGCAAAAAAAAAAGCGGTTCGAGAGCAAAGCCGAGACAGTGGACAAAAGTAGAGGAGGAGGCGCTAGCAATTGCGTTTGTTAAGTCCTCAACTTGCCCGATTGTCGGTATGAACCAAAGTTTATTTTTTATTTTAAATTTAAAAAGATTTATTTTTTTACTTTTACTAATGCATTTTTTTAAAATTTAGGGAACAATCAAACGAGTACTAGTTTTTTGAAGGCGACAACGGATAGATTTAACGAGCTTATGGGGCAAGGCCCGTTGCGTGATATCGATTCCGTATCAGGCAAGTGGCGGAAAATGAACAAGACCGTCAATGAATTTTGCGAGTATTATAACCAAATTTACACTTGTCCTCCTAGTGGGAGTAACGACGAGTACATTCTTAACCTTGCGATGGCTAAATGGAATTCAAAAAATCCGGCACCTTTCCCGCACCTCCGAGCATGGAACATTTTAAAGAAAGAACCAAAATGGAAGCCGGTTCCAAATGAGGTCGCAACCGCCAAACGGACTAAAACTTCCGAGTCCGGAAGTTATAGAGCGGGAGGCTCCACCGCTCGTTGTCAAATCGACATAAACGACGACCCGATATATGACGAGGATGTGTTGCCCGTTCGCGAGAACGAACGTCCCTACCGGAAGGGACAAATCAAAAAAAGAGGCGGCCGGAAAGCGAAAAGTGGGCGGCTCGAGTGGAGGGGGCAGTTCGGGTGGAGGGGGCGGTTCGGGTGGAGGGGGCGGCTTCGAAAATGGACGACTTGATAAACGAATTCCGTTCGTTCAAAGAGTTCGCGGCCGAAAAATATAGTCACAAGAAAACCGTGTCGGCCGACTATGCTCGAGCGGAGGATTTTAGGATTATGAGTTTGGATCTCGACTCGGTTCCGGAGGATGAACGCGAGGTTTATAGGCGGATGAAAGAGGAGGTTAAGAAGAAATGGACGTCGTAGGTTGTGAGCGGAGGACTTTTTTAATCGTGTCGTTATTTTTTTTTTCGTTTTTATGTTTACCGTTTCTAGGATTAGTAGTTTTAATTTTTAGGAAATGTAATTTTATTTTTATGTTATGAAATGAATTTATTTATGTTGTATTTTTTAATTTTTATGAAGTTTTTATTAAGTTAACAAAAAAAAAGTTAGAAAATTATAAAATATTTAGGTGTGGTAGCCCCATCCTCCACCCCCTCAAAAAGCAAGGAGACCCATCCTTCATGGGCAAGGGCGTAGCTTTCAAGGGGCCGGGAGGGGCGCCCGACCCCCTGAACTTTTCGCTCAGTAGTGTTATGTATCTACGTTTCGTGTAGAATTTTTTAGGTATATACGTTTTCGACCCCCCGGTTTTATAAACATTTTTTTTACTTATATAGAATTTTTTGGTTCGGTGACTTCCGACCCCCCGGTGGAAATTTTCAAGCTTCGCCACTATTCATGGGATGGTGATGTAACGCCTACGTGAAGGCCCATTCTCATGTGGGGATGGAGCCTCCCCATTCCTTCTATTCTAATAAAACTAAAGTTCAATTCATCATTTGGTTTTTTCGAAGTTTATCTTGAATTTGCAAACATAAAACTAAAGTTCAATTCATCATTTGATTTTTTCTAAGTTTATCTTGAATTTGCTGTTTTCAAGTTTCAACTTAAGAAAGGTAAACCGATAGATCCTTCAAACAATCTTAACACGAAATAGCATTTTATTTTAAACTTTTATATTTGAATTTTATTTATATTTAGACTATGGGGTATGGGGCGGGGGTTGGGGCGTGGGTTGGGTACAAACGCCTAAGTCACCACCCCGGGTGGGCTTGGGTTTCGGCGTGGCCCTTTGGGCGGGGGTTTCAGCCCGGGCGTTGGGCATGCCTATCGGTCTTCCGTGGCCGGCTCTCATTGGCTAGGTTGGCTAGGTCATAGCGGCTATGTTTAAAATTTAAAAAATAACCGTTTGGCCAAGCCAAACGGTTCACCCAAGTCACTATAAAACCCCCCAACCCCACCGCCTGTCCACATCGCTACCCCAACCCTTCACTCCACCTACCCGAACCCGCTACCCACACTTGATAAATGGCCTCTTGGACGCACGAGGAAGAGCTAGCACTTGTCACGAGCGTCGTGGACGCGATGAAGGGCCGCCAACCCGGTGAGACCCGTTACTGGCCGGAAGCTTTCGCTAGCTACCGGCACAACGTGGGGAACGACCGGCACAATTTAAACGCTTTAGGCTTTATCTTTTTAACTTTGTAATTTTTTTTTTAGAATTTTGTAATTTTTAGGAAACTAGATTTAAAACCCCGGCGCGTTGCGGCCGAAGGCCTAAAAAATTAAGGCGCAATGTACACAAACAAATTATAAACGCTATCTAATAACATTTATAGTGTTGTACAAATGACTATGCATTTGTTAATGTGCCTGTCGTGCGTACCTCTTCTGGAAACCATACGCCCGGTTGTTATTGCCCTCAAGAACAGCAAGAGCAAATGTAGCTGTTGAATAGCCAACTGATCTGAAAAGCATTCATGCAAAATACAATACCAGTCTTTTAATGAATTCTCAAAGAACAGGCCATTGATTCTTCTATATTAAGTCTAGGAAAAATATGACTTACATAGAGAGTCTTTTATGACTGAAAACGCCAATTGTTCCGTCCTCCTGAACACTCTAAATCAACCTGTTCAAAAGTAGAAAGAATATATATACGGTTACCATAACTAAACTGAGGGCAACTATGAAGGTCTTATTAGTGGAGATTATATTTTGGTATAAAGAAAAAGATTTTTGAACAAATTACTCTCATTGAGACACGCTCTCTAGCATATCCATCTATGACACGAACTACTGAATCAAATAGCCGAACCATCTCCTGTACTCTGCTTCTGTCTCGTAGGACTTCCTAAAAAATTACAATGAAGCATGTAAGATAAATTTGGGACCCTATACCAAAAACACATGTATTGACCGAACCCGATTTGACCCGTTACCCAACCAATAAATTACGGTGAAATGAAAGTCAAATCTTACTTGCTGCAAGAGTGGATCATCACCGCCAAGCTCACTTATGTTAATCACAAATTCCACATCATATGCATATACCTTCTCAATCTACATCACAACAATAGTCAGATACAAAAAGAAAAAACAGACATTATAAGCAACAAAATGCAAATGGTCAACCAATCTTCGATGCAAACACATCATCTAAATTTCAATAGCTTTACATGTTCAAAATATTTTCTAACGTACCCAAAAACATCTCAACATGGATTAACAACTTACTTGATGAATAAATATAAACTGAAAGTAGACAAATCCTAAATCACAAATTAAAACCATATTAATTCCTATAAATTTCACATTAAAAATTATGTAAACTCCAATAAAACTAACTAAGATTACCAGTTTAAGAGGTATAAATCCACCAAGAGCATATATGAAGTAAAGCTCATTAGGTTGACGTTGGATTCCACAGTGATAATTGGGTGTTTGAGGCTCACCGATGTTGATTTCGCAGTACGGAGCAAAACAGAGAACAAACGGACATGACTGTATTGCCACAGTACAGACTCGTCATTTTCGCTTCATATTTCCGCTACTGACCGAAACCCTAGCCACCACTTGGGTTGAGGGTGTTCACCTCCGCTGCGGTGACCGGAAACCCCGACGTTGCCTCAGGTGGCTTGCCGCTGCCGCCGTTTCCTTCTCCCTCTTATTTTTTGTGTCATATTTTGGAGATGTCGAGATCGATGACCGAAGTGCTTGAATTCTATTTTTGATTCACCAATCACCATGCTTATCTGACTTCTTGCTTAACATCACTGATCTGGTCTTCAAACCCTCGAACCTTTATCTTTGTCGCGTTACCACCGGAATCTGGCTGGAGAAGGAAGCTGGGTGTCGTCGCTCTTGTTCCTGGAGAGAAGTTTATGAGGCGGTGTTGGGTGGTTGTGTTGATTTTGTGGGAAAGAAAGAAACCAGGGTAGCACATGTACACCCAAGTACAACATACATACATCTGCACAAGAAGTGTGTTTTTTTTTTTTTTTTTGAAATACACCCAAAGCACCATGTACAACTATCATATGCACAAATTAGTTGCTTCTTTATAAGGGTATAATTTAAATAATAATTTTAGGCTTTTTTTTTTAATTTTGTGTGTTTTTTTTAATTTTAGGTTTTTTTTTTTTATAAAACTGGACAACCCACACTGGCTAGCCACGCCCTGCCATACCGACCCAACACGTCACTCACCAGCGGGGGGGCTCGAAGTCCACGTGTCAACCCATGCCCCAAACCCCCGCCCCACCATACCCCACGGTCTAATATAAGAAACGAAGTAATTACACTTTGTTATTTGTATAAAAGGTTTTTATCTATGATACCTAGCATAATTTGTGTTAATCTTAAACTTTTGTGTTGATTATTACAAGATCTTAATGATCTATTTGCAAAAGGAAAAAAATTATTAAAAAAAATATTCATGATCTAGAAATTAATTTTCAGCAATTTGGTTGAGAGCGTAAGGTTGTTGATATTCGAAAAAAAACTAGTATTAAGGACCGCGTGCCTTGCGGTGAAACCGTTAAACAAAACAAAACGTAGATGTAAAAACATTGAACCATGCAACTAAATTACGACATGTTAACTTGAAAAAATTAGACCGAAACATAAAAATATGAATAATAACAAAGTTGACTTAGAACCCGCCCGTTAAGACATAGTTGTTAATTCGTAAGAAATAGACGTAAAACATTGACCCACACAGACACATTGCAACATGTTAATTCTAAGGCTGACAAATCGTGTCTTAACAGGTTTAACAGGTTTCTGACGGCGCGCACAACATAAGTTTCAAACATGATTACGACTCGTTTAACTACTTTCTACCTCATGTTTATACAACAGTTTTATGTTTTATGTACAAAGATGAATAAATGATAGATTCTAACATTGTAATTTTAATTATTTTAAAAATTTAAAAAGTCAAAGGGTGTATTTTTCAGTCAAACAGGTCTAATCGTGTCTTAATAGGTACCCAATTGCCAGCCCTAGTTAATTCGCAAAATATAGAGCGAAACGTAAATATCGTTGTAAAAATGTTAATTAAGTCGAAAAAAAACCCCTACACATAATCGAAAAAAAAAAATAACACAAAAAATAATAAAAAACCCACAAAGTCGTCTAAGATGAAGACTTAAACCCACCCAAAAAGAGAGAATGATGCAATTAACTTTGATCAATGAGATGCTAAGAAAATTGAACAGTATACATACCTCACAAACAATATTTAGTAACTAATATATAGCCTAGTGGCATTCTATGGGTGGATAAGACTTTGGGACCTATAGGTCCTGGGTTCGATTCCCACAAGTGGGGTTTTTCCATATTTATTGAGTTTCCTCCTGAATTGGTGTATAGACATTATGTCTAATGGGGATGGATATGATCGGGTGGTTCCGCTGGTGGCACGATAATACTCCAGTGGTCCGTCAGTGATCCAAATTTGCCGTTCAAAAAAAGTAACTAATATATAGGAAATGAAAGAGAATAAAAAGACAATAGAAACAACCACTAAATTTTCAGCAATTTGGCTACATCAGCGCATTCACATCCATCCTATCATATTTTCACTCTAAATTACACTTAAAAACACTATATTTTCTCCCTCTTTTTCGATTAAATAATATTTTTTATACCTTTATCATTATCTTTTCTCTCTCCTCCACTCATAACCACTTTCAAAATATATTAAAAAATTATAGGGGGTGAACAGTGTCCCCCAAACATACAGATGAACAGTAACGTTTTCTCTCTCCTTTACTCAGAACGACTTTTTATACTCTCTATATTTTAAAAACAACACACATAATATGATGCGATGGATATGAATGCTCCCAGGTTATCAATATTTGAAAAGAAATTAAAGAGAATAAAAAGACAAAAGAAACGATAAAAAGACAAAAGAAACAAAAAAAAAAAAAAAGGTTTGAATTGAATTTATCTTAGAAGGAGGACGTATAACAAATAAAAATGAGGTAAATGAGGTACGTTTAGCAACCTATTTTAATAGTTATGCAATTGTAATAGTGCGAAAATTATCTAATCAAAATAAAATAGATATTAACTATGAAATAAATATATTTACAGGTCATTGTTAATTCCCACGAGCTTAATTCGAATATCCTGTTGTTTTATAGTAGTGATATGTAAAGAATATTTTACTTTCTTCCGAAGAGAAATTAGATCTATACATTTACCGAAGATTTTGTTGGAAATTTTGTGAAAATAGCATTTCTAGTAGTGATATGTAAAGAATATTTTACTTTCTTCCGAAGAGAAATTAGATCTATACATTTACCGAAGATTTTGTTGGAAATTTTGTGAAAATAGCATTTTCACAAATATAGGAAAATGATTTTTTCCTATTTTGGACTAGAAATAAATATAATAAAATGAGCGGGTTTTATATATTTATTTGTGGGTTTGTGTTCTATGTCGGAAGGGCTTGGCAACGAACTAAACCACGTCCAAAACGGAGCTAAGATGAATGAGATATCGATGCTCAAAGTTTGGTGTTTGAAACTTGAATGCTGAAATAAGTGGGAAAGTGGCACCTTGTCCCACATCGGATGAGAGTTGAAACTTAAAGGGGTATTTAAGTGGGAACTCTCCATCCTTATTGTTTCATGGAAGCACTCACTAGTGTACTCGCGAAGGGTGCGGGGCACCCTAACTCGCGCGCGCGTGGCGTGGGCGATGAGGCGCAATGTGGCGCTTTGATGGCGCACTTCGCACACTCGCATCGCCGCGAGCCGCTTGAGAGCCGCCTTTGTATTTTTTACCACATGCGTGTGGTGGAGCACAAGGGCTGCAAGGACCAAGTGGCTGGAGACGTGGCAAGCAGGCATGTGACCCAGATGGGTCCGCGCGGGGTGGTGCATGGCGACGCGTTCTCGCGCATGGAGCATGGGCACTGAGGTGTCGTGCACGGCGCACCAAGTGAGCCAAAACGGCGCGACTGTGTGGCGTGCTCGTAGAGGCTTACAGGTGACGTGGCGCACGCGCATAGGTGCGCATGGGATTGAGCCAGTGGGGCGCACGCGTGCATGGCAGTGAGCCAAATGGACGCACCGCGCATGAGGGTGCAGACCTGCGCGCGTGCAGAAGCTTCCAGCAGCAGTTACTGCAGTGCAGTTACGTTTTCAGCATTCGAAACTGACATAGTTAATGCGTTTGACTGAGAATTTAATGACGAATTAAGGTGCATTGAAGACGTTTAATGCAGTTTAATTCTTCCATTAAATTTGTTTTTCAGTTTCTTCAAGACATACAGTATAAATAGGAGGTTCCTATTGCAGATTCAATACACCGAATTACACAGTAACTACTTTCTCCCTCTGAATTCTACATCTTCTACAAGCAGCAAGGTATGCCTTCGGGTTGGAGTCAAGACCGGCAGTGCAACTGCTTGCGGCTGTTGTATCCTGGAAACAAACGTGTTCTCCTGGGAGACACGAAATTTGTTTTAAGGGACCCGTGTCTAACACGATCCTCAGCCAAGAACAGTTTCGTCTGTTCGTGTTTTCTGTTCTTGTATTTCTATTTTTCAGTTGTATTTGTATTGTACTTCCTTTTTATTCTGTAACTGTTTCAGTAATTCAAGTTAATAAAGTTCTAAAAATCCTACTGTTGTAGTCTTCAAAGTTGGACTTAGAAGCTACACGGCTGAATTTTTTGAACTCCTAATAATAATAAAGTAGCGTCTTTATTATTTTGAAAACAGAATTTAACTTGTTTTCTTGGAACGTTTTCAGAATGTCGACTGAAAATGTGAACACGGGCAATACCAATGTTGTCATTGGAACCCCTGCCAACACTGTGGGAACGTCCACAGTGGCAAATCATGCTGAACGACCCGAGAAGTTCTCGGGTCTCCACTTCAAGAGGTGGCAACAGAAGATGTTCTTCTACTTGACCACCATGAACCTTGCGAGGTTCTTGACGGAGACCGTTCCCCAACCTGCGGAAGGGGAGACCGATGCTCAGGCTCTGAGCGCGGTAGAGGCGTGGAAGCACTCTGACTTTATATGTCGAGGCTACGTACTAAACGGTCTCTCGGATGCTTTGTATAATGTGTACTATAATATCAAGACTTCCAAAGAATTATGGGAGTCTTTGGAGAAAAAGTACAAAACGGAGGATGCGGGAACAAAGAAATTTGTTGTCGCCCGTTTCTTGGACTTTAAAATGGTTGATAACAAGTCTGTTATGAACCAAGTCCAAGAGTTGCAAATTATACTAAATGACATCCATGCTGAAGGTATGGTACTTAGTGAAACTTTTCAAGTGGCAGCCATGATCGAAAAATTACCTCCTGCTTGGTTGGATTTTAAGAATTATCTTAAACACAAGCGAAAGGAAATGTCGGCCGAGGACCTTGTTCTTCGTCTTCGTATAGAAGAAGAAAACAGGGTGGCCCAAAAAGGCACCATTTTGCAAGCTTCGGCTAAAGCAAATATGGTGGAAATTGGGGAATCCTCAAAGGCCAAGAAGGGCAAGGGTAAAACCAACAACAAAGGGAAAGCAAAGGTTAACAACCAATGTACTTGTTACAATTGTAACGAGACGGGGCACTGTGCTAACCAATGCAAGAAACCTAAGCGTGAGCGTGCGCATATGGTTGATGAGGATGGTATGCCTCTGATCGCAATGATAACCGAGGAAGCAGCTATGATTGAAGAAGTCAACGCAATGGGTGAAAACCCAAAAGGATGGTTCGTTGACACGGGTGCAACCCGCCATGTTTGTGGAGACAAGGCTCTTTTCTCTACATTCAAGGAAGCTTCGGGTGAAGAAAAGCTTTATATGGGGAATAAAGCTACCGCAAGCATCAAAGGGGAAGGCACGGTCGTCTTGAAGATGACTTCTGGCAAGGAGTTGACCTTGACCAATGTGCTTTATGTTCCAGAGATACGGAAGAATCTCGTGTCGGGATGGATGCTCAACAAGTTTGGATTTCGTCTAGTGTTTGAATCGGACAATTTTGTCTTGTCTAGACGTGGTACTTTTATTGGAAAGGGCTATGCCCTAAATGGAATGTTTAAAATGAATGTAATGGTTGTTAACCAAAACAAAAGTTTGAATGAAACTTCTACTTCTACTTACATGATTGAGTCTTCTAATGTTTGGCATGGTAGACTAGGGCATGTAAATTTTAATTCATTACGACGTTTAATTAAATTAAACTTGATACCAACATTCCATATCGAGTCCAATCACAAATGCGAGACATGTGTTGAATCCAAACTTACGAGATCATCGTTTAAATCGGTTGAACGAATAACCGAACCCCTTGATTTAATTCATACCGATGTGTGTGATTTAAAAGCGGTTCCCACGCGTGGAGGGAATAAGTACTTCATCACGTTTATTGATGATTGTACAAAATATTGCTACGTGTATTTACTTAAGAGTAAAGACGAAGCAATAGACAAGTTTATCTTGTACAAAAAATGAAGTTGAGAATCAACTTAAAAAGAAGATAAAAGCTTTGAGAAGCGATCGAGGAGGTGAATATGTTGCACCTTTTGCGGATTTATGCGCAAAAAGTGGCATTGTACATGAGTATACACCACCTTATTCTCCACAATCAAATGGCGTTGCGGAACGTAAGAACCGCACATTGAAAGAGATGATGAACGCCATGTTTATAAGCTCGGGAGTGAACCGAGAAATGTGGGGGGACACCATTCTCTCAGCAAACTATCTTTTGAACAAGATACCTTTGAAAAATAGGGACGAAACTCCATATGAGTTATGGAGAAAAAGGAAGCCTTCGTACAAATACTTGAAAGTGTGGGGGTGCCTAGCTAAGGTGATTGTACCACCTCCTAAGGCTCTTAGGATAGGACCCAAAACTGTTGATTGCATTTTCATTGGATATGCACATCAAAGTAGTGCGCATCGTTTTCTTGTACATGAGTCCAAGAATCCCGATGTACACAAACACACTATCATAGAGGCAAATCCTAATGTCGTCTCATATTTTGAGAATGTGTTTCCTATGTTAGGACAAACACATGCGCCTTCATCAAGAGCGGTTGATGAAGCAGGTCCAAGTTCGTCTACATGGTTAGATGAAGCAGGACCAAGTTCATCTACACGATTAGATGAAAGACATGAACGCCCCGAGGTCGAGGAGGGTGAGCTTAGACGAAGTAAACGACAAAGGGTTGAAAAATCATTTGGTCCAGACTTCATGAGCTATATGGTTGAGGGTGAGCCCAATACCTACCGCGAAGCGGTTACCTCCACGGAAGGACCTCAATGGCAAGAAGCAATTAAGAATGAAATTGATTCTATATTGCAAAATCATACTTGGGAGTTAGTAGATCTTCCACCTGGTTGTAAACCACTTGGATATCGTTGGATATTCAAAAGGAAGATGAAAGCCGATGGAAGTATTGATAAATACAAGGCAAGGTTAGTAATCAAAGGATTTAGACAAAAGGAGGGTCTAGACTACTTTGATACTTACTCGCCTGTAACGCGAATAACCTCTATACGATTGGTTCTTGCAATTGCGGCTCTAAGAAATTTGGAAGTTCACCAAATGGATGTAAAGACCGCGTTTCTAAATGGCGATTTAGAAGAAGAAATTTACATGGAACAACCTGAGGGTTTTTCCGCCCCTGGAAACAAGGGCAAAGTATGTAAATTGGTCAAGTCTTTGTATGGCTTGAAGCAAGCTCCAAAACAATGGCACCAAAAGTTTGATCATGTCATGATTGACAATGGTTTCAAAATAAATGAGTGCGACAAGTGTGTTTATTTTAAAGACACACCAAGAGGTTATGTGATTCTATGTCTTTATGTAGATGATATGCTTATCATTGGGAGTGATGATAAGATGATCAACTCAACGAAAGACATGTTGAAAGCGAGGTTTGACATGAAAGACATGGGTCTCGCGGATGTGATTCTTGGAGTAAAAATCACTAGAACCCAAAATGGTCTTGTGTTGAGTCAATCTCACTACGTGGACAAGATCCTTGGGAAATTCAATTCGGATGATACGAGTATAGCTCGATCTCCAATTGATAATACCCAACGCCTAAGGAAGAATAGAGGCGAGAGTGTTTCTCAGTTAGAATACTCAAGGATCATTGGTAGTCTCATGTATCTAATGACATGTACTAGACCCGACTTAGCGTACGCTGTGAGCAGGCTAAGTAGATACACCAGTAATCCGAGCGAGGATCATTGGAAAGCTATCACGAGGGTGCTTAGATACATAAGATACACGAGAGACTATGGATTGCATTATACTCGTGATCCAGCAGTGATCGAAGGATTCACTGATGCGAACTGGATATCGGATATAAAAGATCATAGATCGACAAGTGGATATATGTTTACACTTGCTGGCGCAGCTATAGCTTGGAAGTCTTCCAAGCAAACGGTTATAGCTAGATCTACGATGGAATCCGAATTCGTCGCTTTAGATAAAAGCGGGGAAGAAGCGGAGTGGCTACGTCAATTTGTGGAAGATATTCCAAGATGGCCAAATCCGTTGACGGCGATCTGCATACATTGTGACAATCAGTCTGCTCTTGCTAGAGCACAAAACATGATGTACAATGGCAGATCAAGGCACATTCGACGTAGACACAACACAGTACGACAACTTATCTCAACGGGTGTTATCTCAGTTGACTATGTGAGGTCAAATGAGAACATTGCGGACCCGTTAACGAAAGGCTTAAGCACAGATAAGGTGTATAGGTTGTCAAGAGGAATGGGACTAAAGCCCTTAGATGAAGGGAATATGAGGGAAACCTAACCTAGTTGACTGGAGATCCCAAGATCTAGGTTCAATAGGCAAACTTAATCATAAACCCAAAGGGAGTCACTGTGGGGGGTGCCCCAAAATCAATAAAGGGAGTTGTATACTTCCTAGTCCATTCCAATCAGTGACATGAAAAAAAGGTTAAGCATGTTGAGGTTAAGGATTTTGAGGAAATCCAAATTAACCATGATGCTTTTAATGATTCAGAGGAATCACCTATGTTAGAGAGAAGTGGGGTCGCTTCGAATGGATTTGTGGGGAGGCGCAAATCCTAGAGCTCTCGCAGAACCAGGAACGTGTTCCATGACCATGAACGGACACAACCATGAGGACTTGACTCGACTAGGGAGAGTATTGTGTGAATGTATATTGTCGCCTACATAAATGGGGGATTGTTCAAGGACACCGCGTCTACAAGACCCTAGGAGGCTAAGTATGCTTCACAAAAGAAGGTTCAAAGGTTACACCTACCTATCTTGCAATGCTCAACTGTTGAACGTGTATCGTTGAAACTTGATAGATCGATTTCTATTCATGTGGGGGGATTGTTGGAAATTTTGTGAAAATAGCATTTTCACAAATATAGGAAAATGATTTTTTCCTATTTTGGACTAGAAATAAATATAATAAAATGAGCGGGTTTTATATATTTATTTGTGGGTTTGTGTTCTATGTCGGAAGGGCTTCGCAACGAACTAAACCACGTCCAAAACGGAGCTAAGATGAATGAGATATCGATGCTCAAAGTTTGGTGTTTGAAACTTGAATGCTGAAATAAGTGGGAAAGTGGCACCTTGTCCCACATCGGATGAGAGTTGAAACTTAAAGGGGTATTTAAGTGGGAACTCTCCATCCTTATTGTTTCATGGAAGCACTCACTAGTGTACTCGCGAAGGGTGCGGAGCACCCTAACTCGCACTCGCACACGCGCGCGCGCGTGGCGTGGGCGATGAGGCGCAATGTGGCGCTTTGATGGCGCACTTTGCACTTCGCACACTCGCATCGCCGCGAGCCGCTTGAGAGCCGCCTTTGTATTTTTGACCACATGCGTGTGGTGGAGCACAGGGGCTGCAAGGACCAAGTGGCTGCAGATGGGTCCGCGCGGGGTGGTGCATGACGTGGCATGGCGGCGCGTTCTCGCGCATGGAGCATGGGCACTGAGGTGTCGTGCGCGGCGCACCAAGTGAGCCAAAACGGCGCGACTGTGTGGCGTGCTCGTAGAGGCTTACAGGTGACGTGGCGTACGCGCATAGGTGCGCATGGGATTGAGCCAGTGGGGCGCACGCGTGCATGGCAGTGAGCCAAATGGACGCACTGCGCATGAGGGTGCAGACCTGCGCGCGCGCAGAAGCTTCTAGCAGCAGTTACTGCAGTGCAGTTACGTTTTCAGCATTCGAAACTGACATAGTTAATGCGTTTGACTGAGAATTTAATGACGAATTAAGGTGCATTGAAGACGTTTAATGCAGTTTAATTCTTCCATTAAATTTGTTTTTCAGTTTCTTCAAGACCTACAGTATAAATAGGAGGTTCCTATTGCAGATTCAATACACCGAATTACACAGTAACTACTTTCTCCCTCTGAAGTCTACATCTTCTACAAGCAGCAAGGTATGCCTTCGGGTTGGAGTCAAGACCGGCAGTGCAACTGCTTGCGGCTGTTGTATCCTGGAAACAAACGTGTTCTCCTGGGAGACACGAAATTTGTTTTAAGGGACCCGTGTCTAACACGATCCTCAGCCAAGAACAGTTTCGTCTGTTCGTGTTTTCTGTTCTTGTATTTCTATTTTTCAGTTGTATTTGTATTGTACTTCCTTTTTATTCTGTAACTGTTTCAGTAATTCAAGTTAATAAAGTTTTTATTTAATTTTACACGAACGGATTCCTACATATTTAAACAAATAACAACACAAAACTAAAGGCTTAGTTGTCAAAAAAATAAATGAATCTATCAATTGACTTTTTATTTTGTAGAAAAAGGCAGCTTAAATACAAATATAACCAGTGAGGGGTGAGTCCAATGATAAAGCCTTTTGAGTTAAAGTGAAATTAATCTTTAAGGGCAAGGGTAAGTCTTATGAGAAGCATCATCTTTCTTTGGTAGAGAAATAAAAAAAAATGTGATCATTATTGAATTTATGATATTTCTAGAGAAATCAATTGAAGAACTTTGAATTTTCTTGTTTAAAAGTCCATAAATGACTTAATTTGATTAAATCAACGTTGTATACAATGTTATACAGGTCTACTAGTTGTTTCGGTTTAAAAATATAGATGATATCCTAAAGAGTAACAACGGTTTAATTACCCTTGGGGAGGGGTGGTTATCACTTGCAAAAATTCCATCACTCACAACATCTAATCAAGTTTTGTCATGTCATCAACAATTATTCCATCACTCACAACCTTTTTTAGTAGCAATGGTCATCACTCACAACACCCAACAATAAACCCTCACACCCCTCACATCCAATTATCACATAATAGACGCGTGAAAAATTTCACGGAAACAATCCATCACTCGTTAAACATTCATGGTGGCGGTGGTTTGTTGCATCCCATCACTTGTTGAACTTCTCCATCACGGACAAAAAGTGTCTCACCCCCGGTCCCCTTAGTCCAGGTTTCAAAATCTAAATGGTATATCCTAAAGAGTAACCAATTGAAGGATACCATCTAGATTTGAAACCTGGACTAAGCTTGTAGTTCTTCGTAAAAACAAGAGACTAGTACAAAATTATACATGCCAATACTAACTTCCACAGATCTATAGTTACCAAGAAATAGTTTGATTTACGAAGAACTACAAACAATCGTGGATACAAAAACAATAAAACTTATATTTCAAAACATGAGACTAGTACAAAATTATACGTGCCGATACTAACCTCAACAGAATGATCAAGCAAATCTAAGCTTTTGATAAGAATCTAACAAGACTAATAAATTGAAGATCATAAGATCAAAACGATTGTTAGTTCCAATTGAAGGTCATCTAGTCGTCTTTTTCTCTTCCTATCAATCATTGTTGTTAACATTACTTCCTTTCTTCCTCAATAGAATAAGTATATACAAGTTACCTAATTTACTATACCATGTTCAACAAACTTGGGTCTTTTGCAACTTTGAAGGATTGGAAATATGGATCTTCGTGTGTTATGGTGATTTGATGATGAATTGGATAGAAATAAGTAATTAACATGTGGTATTACTGTTTGATTCATTGACATTTAAGGAAATACAGAAGTGTTTCCGGTTATGGAAACAAGTTATAAGTTCATTTAAGTTGCAATTAATTAGCAAGGCATGTTGAGTTTGATTGTGACTTTATTTGCTTTTATAGAATTGGAACCATGGACATTTGTGTATTCTCATCTGGGTGATTTGATCATAGATTGGATAGAAATTACTAATTCCTATATGGTATTACTGTTTGTTAACTTGCTTGGTGGACACTTATATGCACAATGGCATGTTTTATTGCCACCTAAGGAAAAAACTTGTGTTTCTGGTTATTGAAACCAATTAGATGTTTATAAGTTCATCTAAAGTGCAATTAGTAAGGTGTGTTGAGTTTTATTTTTCTGAAGTTATTAGAATGAAGCATTCCAAAACAAGGGTTAATGCAAAATAAAATTAAAAATGAAAAATTCTTAAAAATATGTTTCGGGTGTATGATTGGGTAAATGGGTATATAGTTTTAGGTAATCGGGTCGGGTATCATCTAATCCCATACCTGTCACATACCCGCATATTTTTTTCCAATCCCATGCCCAATCCCCTATTCTCCACTTATCGGGTATACCCTTCCCAGATGTTTCGGGTTTCAGATATATGCATCGGGCTCCGATATTTTTACCATCGCTTTTAAACGGCCATAAATTTTTCATATGTTAACTTAAAAAACACATCATAAAATCTGGCAATTTATTCTCTTTTATTTAGGTATAACATTGCTATAGATTTTGTTTTTTTTTTTAATTTTACGTAAAGAACTTCTAATGTGATTAATAGTGTCTGTGTTCTTCGACGCATCGTGCAAGCAACCTTTAGTATGTTTGTGTGTATATATAAATATATATAATCATAACTAAGTTATATAGACACGTGTGTCACACAGGGTTGTATGCCGCTCGTATAATGGAAAAAAAAATCAAAAGTACAAGAACGTATATAAAAGATCTCCAAAGCTTGTTGTGGTAATAAAAGAAATTGTATTGATTATCTAAATTAAATTATAAATTTAATTAAATACGAAAGTTTAAAAATAATTGCACATAGATGATTTTTGGTACAAAGTGTAGGAATCCGTTCGTGCAAAATTAAGTAAAATACTTTATTAACTTGTAATACAGATCGAAACAATCAGAATGAAAATAAAATACAGTACTATTACAACTGAAAAATGGAAAACAAGAACATAAACTCGAACAGAAAACTGTTCTTGGCTGAGGATCGTGTTAGACACGGGTCCCTTAAAACAATTTTCGTGTCTCCCAGGAGAACATGTTTGTTTCCAGGATACAACAACCGCAAGCAGTTGCACTGCCGGTCTTGACTCCAACCCGAAGGTGTACCTTGAAGCTTGAAAGAGTAGACAAGAATTCTGCAATGGAGAATAAAGAGCTGGTAATTTTCAGTGTTTTGAATATGCTGAAGGAGCCTCCTATTTATACAGCAAGTCTTGAAGAAACTGAAAAACGAATTTAATGGGAGAATTAAACTGCATTAAACGTCTTCAATGCACTTTAATTCGTCATTAAATTCTCAGTCAAACGCATTAACTTCGTCAGTTTCGAATGCTGAAATGTAACTGCACTGGCATTAACTGCTGCTGGAAGCTTCTGCGTGCGCGCGCGCGCAAGACACACTGGTGCGTGCGCACAGGTCTGCACGCTCATGTGCGGTGCGTCCTTTTGGCTCACTGCCATGCGTGCGTGCGCCACACTGACTCAGGTCCATGCGCGCTTGCGCACGTGTGCCACGTCACCTGTGAACCTATAGGAGCACGCCACACAGTCGCGCCGTATTGGCTTACTCTGGTGCACCGCGTGCGTGTGCGAGTGCGAGTTAGGGTGCTCCGCACCCTTCGTGAGTACACTTAGTGAGTGCTTCCATGAAACAATAAGGATGGAGAGTTCCCACTTAAATACCCCTTTAAGTTTCATCTCTCATCCGATGTGGGACAAGGTGCCACTTTCCCATTTTTTCAGCATTCAAGTTTCAAACACCAAACTTTGAGCATCGATATCTCATTCATCTTAACTCCGTTTTGCACGTGGCTTAGTTCGTTGCGAAGCTCTTCCAACATAGAACACAAACCCACAAATAAATATATAAAACCCGCTCATTTTATTATATTTATTTCTAGTCCAAAATCGGAAAAATCATTTTCCTATATTTATGAAAAATGCTATTTTCACAATTTCCAACAATCCCCCGTATGAATAGAATTCGATCTATCAAGTTTCAACGATATACGTTCAACAGTTGAGTATTGCAAGATAGGTAGGTGTAACCTTTGAACCTTCTTTTGTGAAGCATTCTTAGTGTCACAGCCCCCGACCCCTACCCTGGGAGCGGGAGCCGTGAACCAGTCAAGTGGTATCGGTGTTTTTTAATTTGGCAGCTGAATATATCAGGACCGTAGTTAGGATATATATATATATATATTTTTCATCAGAGTTAAACACCAATCTTTTTATAATAAATCATTGTGGAATAAAACCCATGTTTTATTTACAATACAAATTATAGGGATAAACCCCAATTGTTGAAAACAAAGTCTCATTTTTATTTAGGTAACTTTTATAGCTACTTTTCTAAGCCTTCAGTGCTCTCCAGCTGGCTTTTATTGGCTTCACACTAAGTTACCTGAAACACGTGTTTAAAACATTTTATCAGCAAGAAATACTGGCGAGTGAATCCCAGTTTAATCAAGAAGAGTTTTATCATTTAAGACAGTATTGAGAGCGATTACAATGTTTATATCTACCCAATTACTCATTCAGTACTGTCAATCCTGACTGGTGGATCATATTACCCATTGGCTAACTCTTTGTCCAATGGTAACGTGTTCCACATTTTGTATACAAAACCCCAACATACCGGCAGTAATTGTAGAATTACAAAGACTCAATCACTGCTTAATTGCATTGTAAAACAATTAAGGTTTTGTAAAAACAATTTACAAAAAGGAGATTACTCACATTGCTACTTTAGGTATTTCCTTCGTGTATTCCTGGTTATAATCTATTAATTAAAAATGCACACACGTTAGTATAATAACCCAATTTACATTAGTTATACCCTCCCCGAGACAGAAACTCCAACGACTACGTCGGGCAGAACCACGACAGCTGTTACGGAGTCCTAGATCAATCGGGCAGCGTATCTAATATGTAATCGAGGGTTATGATACTTACATCGAGGCAGAGCTTCGCTAATTAGGGGGGGTATTATGCCCGAAAATTATTTATACTATCAGAATTTGAGAGAGAGTTTCGAATTGTGAGCGACGGAAATGAACTGCCGATGCCTCCTATTTATAGTGCTGATCTTCGAGTTCGTCGCGCCCCGCGAAAGATTAGGCACGGGTTTACGCGGCCCGCAAGAACCTTAAAGGCGGTGTGAGGTTGCTGAGTCATCGACACGTGGCGGCACCGGGTGTCTTCCTGATATTGAGCTGTCGCGGCCCGCGACTAAGATAGACAAGGGCTTCGCGGCCCGCGAGCGACCCCTGTAATTTGTTTTATTTGTTATTTAACGAGATAAAGGTATTTCGAGGTTGGTTTTTGTATACGGAGTGTATTTTAGGATGTGTAGGGGTGCCAGGGGAGTTTTAGGAGGTTTGGTATATTATTTAACTAGATTATAACCCCGTGCGTTACACGAGTTGAATACATAAAAAATCAAATAATTAGTGATAAAGGTTTGAGAATTATAAAACAATACCCTTAAAGACGCTTTTCAAATATCCGAATAGTTATTTTTTAATGTTCAGTTAATTATATTTTTATAAAGTTGTTTATATTTAACTAAAGATATTGTTTTTATATTGTTATTCAATTCTGATTTACATTAAATATTTTTAAATGTTAACTATTTCTTAAATAAGATCGATTATAGAAGATTTACTAAACTTATTTTATTAATAAATAAATAGCTTCGAATATTTAATGGTTAATCCTTATTATAATAAACGATTCAAATTTTATTTACAGATAAACAAATTAGATTTGTTTCCTTCTAAACCATCCTTATATTAATTTAATTTCTTATGGTTGAGGTAGCATGAGAAATTGTTATATGACATTTATTCTTTGTTTATTTTTTTAACGGACAACGAATATTATACAAGCCCGATCATCCAGGTAAACCCGTTGACGAATAGCCACCAACGCCGTATGAACGCAGACAACGTTAGTAACCGGGCCCGTCTTAGATTACATAGATTTAGATTAGATTGATTCTATAAATTAATATTTGGTTTTTATATATTGATTATTTAACAATTAACAATTATGTAAAGTAGTTAAAATTTGGTTTTTATATATTGGTTATTTAACAATTAACAATTATGTAAAGTAGTTTGCTTGATTATTTGATGTATATTCAAATTAATTAATAATATTATCTACGAAATATTACCATTGGGATAGTATAAGAAATTGGCATGTGACATCTAATGGAATCCTTTATTAGAGTTTAGATTATTAGATACAAATATGGATAAAGATAAGTGATATTTATATATTAGTTACTAATAATATTAAATATTAAAAGAAATATAATAAATAAATATAAATAAAATTTATGAGTTTGAAGGAGAGAATGCCACATGGCATTATTTGGAGTCTTTTATTATAAGTTAGATAAAATATGTAATGCACTTGCATTAAGTATAGTAACCCAATTCAACTTTATCCCTACGTCACGAGATAGAACCCCAACGAACTTAGTCGGGCAGAGCCTTGACATTCGTTACGGGGCCCTACATCAATCGGACAGGGTATCAGTGATCAGGGGTTACAACACTTAAAACGGGGCAGAGCTTTATTATTATTAGGAAAATTGGTTTTTAATAAACCAACCTTTGCCCCATTGGTAAATAATAATGCTACCTACAGATTTGGTAGTTAATAATCCTACGTTTCAATATGTTGGTATTCAATGGACCTCCGTTAGTTTTTTTTAACTGAAGTTAGTTTTTAAGTTTTATTTATTACACAAACAGTCCCTGTAGTTATAATTTACTAGTTTTAAGTTTTATTTATTACACAAACAGTCCCTGTAGTTATAAAAAAAATCATAAAAGTAAAAAAAAATTCAAAAAAATCATAAAAATTCTAAAAAATTCAAAAAAATTCTAAAAAAATAAAAAAAATCATAAAAAATCATAAAAATTCAAAAAAATCATAAAAATTCTAAAAAACATAAAATTCCTAAAAAAATAAAAAAAAATCATAAAAAACCGTTTCGAACCGTACCGTTTCGACGCGAACCGTTTCGACCCGTACCGTTTCGACGCGTACCGTTTCGACGCGTACCGTTTCGACGCATACCGTTTCGACCCGAACCGTTTTCGACCCGGACCGTTTTCGACCCGGACCGTTTCGACCCAGACCGTTTTCGACCCGGACCGTTTCGAAAACGGTGGTGGTGGTGGTGGCGGTGGCGGTGCTATGGTGGTGGTGGTGGTGGTGGCGGTGCGGTGCTGGTGGTGGTGGTGGTGGTGGTGGTGGCGGTGCTGTGCTGGTGGTGGTGGCGGTGGCGGTGCTGTGGTGGTGGTGGTGGTGGCGGTGCTGGCGGTGCGGTGGTGGTAGTGGTGGCGGTGCTGTGGTGGTGGTGGTGGTGGTGGTGGTGGCGGTGCTGTGGTGGTGGTGGTGGTGGTGGTGGTGGTGGCGGTGCTGTGGTGGTGGTGGTGATGGCGGTGCGGTGGTGGTGGTGGTGATGGTGGTGGTGGCGGTCCGGGTCGAAACGGTACGGGTCGAAACGGTCCGGGTCGAAACGGTACGGTTCGAAACGGTTTTTTATGATTTTTTTGATTTTTTTAGAATTTTTTTGATTTTTTTAGAATTCTTATGATTTTTTATGATTTTTTTGATTTTTTTAAATTTTTTTTGAATTTTTTAGAATTTTTATGATTTTTTAGAATTTTTTTTATTTTTTAGATTTTTTTTTTATTTTTATGATTTTTTTATAACTACAGGGACTGTTTGTGTAATAAATAAAACTTAAAACTAGTAAATTATAACTACAGGGACTGTTTGTGTAATAAATAAAACTTAAAAACTAACTTTAGTTAAAAAAAACTAACGGAGGTCCATTGAGTACCAACATATTGAAACGTAGGATTATTAACTTACAAATCTGTAGGTAGCATTATTATTTACCAATGGGGCAAATGTTGGTTTATTAAAAACCAATTTTCCTTATTATTATAGGGGGATAATACTAAGAAAATATATATATATATATGTATTATAGATTTAAAGAGAGAGTTCGAGAGATGGGCTGAGCAAATTGTTAAAGAACTATGATGCTATATATATAGCATTTCCAAAACTTGGAGGATACGGCAAACTTCGGCCGAATTTAATTCCATTGGCCACGTATTCATGTAAGTTTTTGATTTAATATTTTCATTTGTAAGTTGATTCTAATGTTTTCATGCAAAATTCTATTGGCCACGTATACATGCACAATAAGGTTAATTAGTTTATTTTTTTATTATTATTTTATTAATTTATATATTATAATTAATTCAGCTGCTTTAGTTATTTGGCGTTCATAACTTCTAAAATATGACGTTTTATAAAACAATGAATATGTCATTAGAACGAGAATAACCTTATCTATATTTTGAACCAAGCTTCATTAAAAACGGAGTAGGTTCAAATATAATTTATTTTTATAATTTAATTATTAAACGGTTCCTAGGCCCGTCTAGGTAATTTATATTTCTAACAGTCAACTTACCCATGATCTATCCGTTTAATAACATAGGTTTTTATTTTATAAATAAAATTTTTGGGGATGTTACATTCTCCCCACCTTGTTTTAAATCTCGTCCTCGAGATTCACTGAAATGTGGAGGAATACCTTTAGTCTGTCACTGATCCTAGATCCTAAGTATATTCTTGTTCTTGCTTTTGAATTCCACTTTACTTTGACCAGAACTATTTTCTATGTTTTGAGATTCTTATTTTCTCAAGAGTTTTTAATGAAAGTAAAATTATTATTAGCGTAAGTTTTTTTTTATACTTTTGATGGCGTCTAACTTAAAGGGTTCCCGT
The DNA here is from genome assembly GCA_030545235.1 of Helianthus tuberosus. NCBI lineage: Eukaryota > Viridiplantae > Streptophyta > Magnoliopsida > Asterales > Asteraceae > Helianthus > Helianthus tuberosus. The sequence goes on along the minus strand of CM060381.1, from coordinate 27,376,164 downwards.
CATTTATCTGGTCGCACGAGTTATGAGACGGTTGATCAAACGAAATAGTGTTTGATACCGGAATTATAGACGTATACGAGAGATTTCTGATAAATAAATCTAAAATTTTCATTAATACCCCTGTTTGTGATTTATCCCTAGTTGTTAATCAGTATGGCTTTTGGATTTCCTTATAGATATACATATCTATATAGTCATATACATACTGTAATATACATACCATTCATAAGGTCAATGTATTTAACATATTCACATTTCCAAAAACAGGTCAGACATCAAGTCATGGTATTATTTAGGGAATTCCATTAACATAACATATACCCCCATCTTACCCGGTCTCGCCGGAGAGGTACCCTCATCTTACCCGGACAAGCTAGAGAGTCTACTACACCATACCCAGTCTTGCCGAAGAGGTAATTATCATTGTATTTCCCATAAATAGATTTCCTCAATTCATGATTTTAAAAGTTTATCATTTATTATGGCTTGTATCAAGAAATAAGGGAATTATTATTCTCATGATGGATCATATTCTAGAACCGAGTAGTACTAATAAGCAAGAAATAACAGTGGCCAAGTGTTATTGCTTATTTATCATACTGGCACTGTTCTAGTCATCATCCTCATGGCATACCAATAACCATCACACTTTATCTATGCAAGTAATTGGCTTATCTCGAAGCTTTATACTAAGGCATTTTTCGTAAGTTCAAGTCTAAATACTATTCTAGGTGTTACCAGTAATTATCAATATCCTAATTCTTTTGTTTAAGCATAGATATTATTATGGTTGTGGTTTTTCTTTTGCTTGGAAAATGGAGTTTTGACAAAAATATGGTTGTCTCCATTGACACTATGGCTAGGTTCAATGTGAAGAGTATGCTTACAGCTAACTTTATTAGATTCCGTCGCAAGGAATATTTTATTGAGACAGATGGCATTTTAAAACATAGTAGGTTTCATGGTTTATTCTTATAATGACTTCATGTTTTCATATGAATCACCAATGATATTTTCTCTTATGTTTATCTTACAGAAGATATTATATTGGGTATACCATCAAGAAACTCTATTAGGTATATGCATATATGTGTATAAAATTTCAAATCTCTAACTAATATTAAATTTACGTAATATATACACACACATATATATAATACTAAATTAATATAAAAAAAAATAATAACTATATATCCGATGGTACCAATCATCAGGCTTATTTCCATGACTGTATTTTATCCTTTTACAAAAGTAGTATATTGAAATAAACTTATATTAAATTTATTGAACATAATATTTTGGAATTAAAGGATGGATAATTACTAGTTTAAAGAAAATATAAACTTTCGGGATTAATCGGAACAATTTTCATTTTTAACTAGTGGGTTGAATCCTATTGGTTTAAAACTTAACTCTTAATATATTATATTATTTACTCAAAGAAGTATTATAGTAGGTAATACAAAGTTTGACGTTTCTAAAATTGATTCTAAATATATTAGATAATTAAATAATATACATGTATTAGAATATGTACGTGTATTTCAAACAACAATAATTTGTTTAAAGATTTTACAATATTAAAATGGTAATTTGATTTTTAAATAAAGCTATATAAAGGACAAACGTACTAAACACACATTTGAGTCAACTATTTTTATGTGGGGCATCCATTTTAATTCTAGCTTGAAAAATGAATGTTTAGGAACATTTTAACGTGCCAGGTAAAATAAATAAATAGATACTAAATTATCGATTTAAGTCGGATAAGAAAAGATGTTTTCACTGTTGCAATATCTTTACTTCTAAAAATTTAATTATCCAATCTCTTTTATATGTATCGATTGTTCAAACCATCAAACCCATCTTTTCTCTTCTTTTATTATTCATCATAAAAATTTATTACTTCTTTTTAAATATAATATTCTAAATGATAGAGAATGAAAACCTGATTATTTATATATGATTATCATAATATATATAATGACCCTTTTGATCATACCCTCTCTTTAAATTATGTCATAGTTTTAAATGTATAAATTTTACATGTATCCTAATATATATATGGATATATATATATATATTTTTTTACATTATATACACGTATATATTATTTAAATGTATGATAGTGTATATACATTTCAAATATAATAGAATTGTATTATATATTATCTTATATTAAATAATGAAAGCCGATGAATACAAAATGTTATTAACTATATTTGTTTATATACTTTTTGATATAAAATAATTAATAGTATCTTCGAACATTATATTACTAGTGTATTAATTTAAATTATTTAATTCATTCGGAAAGATTAATTATTATTAAAAAAAATTTACATGATTTATAACATTAAATGTATAGAAATGTTCAAATTGATGCAGTTAAAATATATTACATTTAGATACCTTTAAAATTCATAATATTTAAATTTATATAGACTAAATATTTGTATACGTATATATACATAAACCCACTGTTGTATAATAACTACTTAAAGTGTATTATTAGTATACATATAAGTTTATAATATCAAAATTAAATGTATATAAACAATTGAATGTATTTAAATACATTTTTATAAGTATACAAATGATTACATTTGTATATTTTATATGTCACATTTAGTGACATATATGACAATATTAAAACATGTATTAATAATAAATCGTGTAATTATTTTAACTGATCAACTCCCATTTCCAAATATATCATGATTTTTTGCTTTGTAACAAATATATACCTAAATAAATATGATGCTCACACAAACGCGCAACACTACACACACTCGAGTCTTTCTCCCACATTTATATAGAAGCTTTTACCCAAATACGAGTTCTTAGATTAAGCCTTCTCCTTATTGATTATATATGTGACACTAATACAAAGAAACGACAAAAGATCCCAATTTAATAAATGTATTGGGAATAAGTTTCTTATATGTTTGCTTTATTATTTTTATAATTATATAATATTTTAGCTATTATACGTCTTTTGAATGAGAGTTATCTTCATACATATATATATTATGTTCTCATGTTTTCATTTAAAAAAAAAAAATTAAAAATTTGAGAATTATGGTTTCATAATTTGAACTTTTGATGTAGATCATGTTTAGAAAATAAGTTTTTTATTCCGTCCTAATTACCTATATTATGGGCTATAATTATAAGCTCGTTATTCAAAGCTTTGTTGAATGCCACTAGCAATTCCAAGCACATGCAACTCAAATAACATGACAACTGGTAATTATACAAAGTAAAGTGAATTTGCTATAGTTACATTTTACATTTTACATTTTAAGGTAATATATAATGTATTTTAAACTTTCATATAGTTCTCTATTGGAGGCATAATATATTAACTTAGGTAGCCTATGGGTACATTTAATTATATTGGTTACTCATACTGTAAAATATAAAAATCATAGTATACATATAAGAATTTATCTACACAGAATATCACATAAATTAAAACATTAATTTCCTAACATAAGGTTTAAGTTTTAGGTATTAAAAGAACACCTAGATGGCTTAAACCAGTGGCTCTGATACCACCTTCTGTCACAGCCCCCGACCCCTACCCTGGGAGCGGGAGCCGCGAACCAGTCAAGTGGTATCGGTGTTTATTAATTTGGCAGCGGAATATATCAGGACCGTAGTTAGGAAATATATATATATATATATATTTTTATCAGAGTTAAACACCAATCTTTTTATAATAAATCATTGTGGAATAAAACTCATGTTTTATTTACAATACAAATTATAGGGATAAACCCCAATTATTGAAAACAAAGTCTCCTTTTTATTTAGGTAACTTTTATAGCCACTTTTCTAAGCCTTCAGTGCTCTCCAGCTGGCTTTTATTGGCTTCACACTAAGTTACCTGAAACACGTGTTTAAAACATTTTATCAGCAAGAAATACTGGTGAGTGAATCCCAGTTTAATCAAGAAGAGTTTTATCATTTAAGACAGTATTGAGAGCGATTACAATGTTTATGTCTACCCAATTACTCATTCAGTACTGTCAATCCTGACTGGTGGGTCATATTACCCATTGGCTAACTCTTTGTCCAATGGTAACGTGTTCGACATTTTGTATACAATACCCCAACATACCGGCAGTAATTGTAGAATTACAAAGACTCAATCACTGCTTAATTGCATTGTAAAACAATTAAGGTTTTGTAAAAACAGTTTACAAAAAGGAGATTACTCACATTGCTACTTTAGGTATTTCCTTCGTGTATTCCTGGTTATAATCTATTAATTAAAAATGCACACGCGTTAGTATAATAACCCAATTTACATTAGTTATACCCTCCCCGAGACAGAAACTCCAACGACTACGTCGGGCAGAACCACGACAGCCGTTACGGAGTCCTAGATCAATCGGGCAGCGTATCTATTATGTAATCGGGGGTTATGATACTTACATCGAGGCAGAGCTTCGCTAATTAGGGGGGTATTATGCCCGAAAATTATTTATACTATCAGAATTTGAGAGAGAGTTTCGAATTGTGAGCGACGGAAATGAACTGCCGATGCCTCCTATTTATAGTGCTGATCTTCGAGTTCGTCGCGCCCCGCGAAAGATTAGGCACGGGTTTACGCGGCCCGCGAGAACCTTAAAGGCGGTGTGAGGTTGCTGAGTCATCGACACGTGGCGGCACAGGGTGTCTTCCTGATATTGAGCTGTCGCGGCCCGCGACTAAGATAGACAAGGGCTTCGCGGCCTGCGAGCGACCCCTGTAATTTGTTTTATTTGTTATTTAATGAGATAAAGGTATTTCGAGGCTGGTTTTTGTATACGGAGTGTATTTTAGGATGTGTAGGAGTGCCAGAGGTGTTTTAGGAGGTTTGGTATATTATTTAATAAAATATGTAATGCACTTGCATTAAGTATAGTAACCCAAATCAACTTTATCCCTACGTCACGAGACAGAACCCCAACGAACTTAGTCGGGCAGAGCCTTGACATTCGTTACGGGGCCCTACATATATCGGACAGGGTATCAGTGATCAAGGGTTACAACACTTAAAACGGGGCAGAGCTTTATTATTATTATAGGGGGATAATACTAAGAAAAAATATATATGTATTATAGATTTAGAGAGAGAGTTCGAGAGATGGGCTGAGCAAATTGTTAAAGAACTATGATGCTATATATATAGCATTTCCAAAACTTGGAGGATACGGCAAACTTCGGCCGAATTTAATTCCATTGGCCACGTATTCATGTAAGTTTTTGATTTAATATTTTCATTTGTAAGTTGATTCTAATGTTTTCATGCAAAATTCTATTGGCCATGTATACATGCACAATAAGGTTAATTAGTTTATTTTTTTTATTATTATTTTATTAATTTATATATTATAATTAATTCAGCTGCTTTACTTATTTGACGTTCATAAGTTCTAAAATATGTCGTTTTATAAAACAATGAATATGTCATTAGAACGAGAATAACCTTATCTACATTTTGAACCAAGCTTCATTAAAAATGGAGTAGGTTCAAATATAATGTATTTTTATAATTTAATTATTAAACGGTTCCTAGGTCCGTCTAGGTAATTCATATTTCTAACAGTCAACTTACCCATGATCTATCCGTTTAATAACATAGGTTTTTATTTTATAAATAAAATTTTTGGGAATGTTACACTTAGCCTCCTAGGGTCTTATAGACGCGGTGTCTTTGAACAATCCCCCATTTATGTAGGCGACAATATACATTCACACAATGCTCTCCCTAGTTGAGTCAAGTCCACATGGTTGTGTCCTTTTATGTTCATGGAACACGTTCCTGGTTCTGTGAGAGCTCTAGGATTTGCGCCTCCCCACAAATCCATTCGAAGCGACCCCACTTCTCTCTAACATAGGTGATTCCTCTGAATCATTAAAAGCATCATGGTTAATTTGGATTTACACAAAATCCTTAACCTCAACATGCTTAACCTCACTCCATGTCACTGATTGGAATAGACTAGGAAGTATACAACTCCCTTTATGAATTTTGGGGCACCCCCCACAGTGACTCCCTTTGGGTTTATGATTAAGTTGGCCTATTGAACCTAGATCTTGGGATCTCTAGTCAACTAGGTTAGGTTTCCCTCATATTCCCTTCATCTATGGGCTTTAGTCCCATTCCTCTTGACAACCTATGCACCTTATCTTTGCTTAAGCCTTTTGTTAACGGCTCTGCAATGTTCTCCTTTGACCTTAAATAGTCAACTGAGGTAACACCCGTTGAGATAAGTTGTCGTACCGTGTTGTGTCTACGTTGAATGTGCCTTGATCTGCCATTGTGCATTGCGCTTTGTGCTCTAACAAGCGCTAATTGATTGTCACAATGTATGCAAATCGCCGTCAACTGCTTTGGCCATCTTGGAATATCTTCCACAAATTGACGTAGCCACTCCGCCTCTTCCCCGCTTTTATCTAAAGCGACGAATTCGGATTCCATCGTGGATCTAGCTATAACCATTTGCTTGGAAGACTTTCAAGCTATAGCTGCTCCCGCAAGTGTAAACACATATCCACTTGTCGATCTATGATCTTTTATATCCGATATCCAGTTCGCGTCAGTGTATCCTTCGATCACTGCTGGATCACGGGTATAATGTAATCCATAGTCACTTGTGTATCTTATGTATCTAAGCACCCTCGTGATAGCTTTCCAATGTTCCTCCCTCGGATTACTGGTGTATCTACTTAGCCTGCTCACAGCATATGCTAAGTCGGGTCTAGTACATGTCATTAGATACATGAGACTACCGATGATCCTTGAGTACTCTAACTGAGAAACACTCTCGCCTCTATTCTTCCTTAGGCGTTGGGTATTATCAATTGGAGTTCGAGCTATACTCGTATCGTCCGAATTGAATTTCCCAAGGATCTTGTCCACGTAGTGAGATTGACTTAACACAAGACCATTTTGGGTTCTAGTGATTTTTACTCCAAGAATCACATCCGCGAAACCCATGTCTTTCATGTCAAACCTCGATTTCAACATGTATTTCGTTGAGTTGATCATGTTATCATCACTCCCAATGATAAGCATATCATCTACATAAAGACATAAGATCACATAACCTCTTGGTGTGTCTTTATAATAAACACACTTGTCGCACTCATTTATTTTGAAACCATTGTCAATCATGACATGATCAAACTTTTGGTGCCATTGTTTTGGAGCTTGCTTCAAGCCATACAAAGACTTGACCAATTTACATACTTTGCCCCGTTTCCTGGGGCGGAAAAACCCTCAGGTTGTTCCATGTAAATTTCTTCTTCTAAATCGCCATTTAGAAATGCGGTCTTTACATCCATTTGGTGAACTTCCAAATTTCTTAGAGCCGCAATTGCAAGAACCAATATTATTGCGTATAAGATAGTAATACAGACTTAACCTACAAAAATATCTTTAACACATTGTGAATGTGAATCTGATCAACATCATGTCAATTTCGTCGGGCGCGGCGCAACGCGCGCGGATCAATCTTCTAGTTAAAATAAATTAAATAGTATACTATTATTATATCTTGCATGTTATATGATTTTCTATGTATGTTATGTTATATCCTATTATTATGTTAATAAATAAAACTTCAATCGACACTCAAATTTTAATAACTTTTATTTCTATTACAGTTATTATTATTACGTCTTTGATAAGAAAGATATTACTATAAGGCTACATGGTATGGGCGCTATTAGCCCCTCTATCTTAGCATTTTTCTCCTCAATAGCCTCCCCTCCCCACCATTTCATGTGCGCCATTTGAGGAGCGCTATTGAGTGCTCGCCACTACAATAACGAAGAATAGGGTGTTGACAATGTGATTTGTTGTTGTTGACGAAATTAAAGAAGAAATGGGTTGTTGCCTTGAATTTTTTTGTTGTCGATGGAAGAAGAAGAAGATGAGGAAAGGAAGGAGTGGTGATGGTGGTCGAAAGTTTAAAGAATTTATGGTTTAGTTGTGTATTTTTGTTTTAAAAGAATGATGGGTAAATGGGCTAATAAATGTGGTTTAGTTGTGTATTTTTGTTTTTTAAACGATAAATTTGAAACACTGACGGACTACTGGATTATCATCGTGCCACCAGTGGAACCATCCGATCATATCCATCTCCACTAGGCATAATGTCTATACACAAATTCAGGAGGAAACCTAATAAATATGGAAAAATCCCTCTTGTGATAATCGAACCCATGACCTATTGGTCCCAAGATGCCACTAGACTATAAAGCCATAGGCTAATAAATATGCTAAAGTAGGAATACATTTTACCAAGTTATTATTAATCGGCTAATAAGATTATGTATTTTTGTTTTAACTATGTTTTTTTAAATTTTATTAATAAAAAAACTAAACTAATTATATAAATATAAATATATATATATATATATGTATATATATTGTATATATTAATTATAGAAGCCAATGAATAGTGTTTTATATATTATATATATATATATATATAGTTTTTTAATACTTTTATTATTTTAACATTAAAATAATTATTATTTTCTTTACTTTTTAATTTAGATAAGCTTGGTGTTAACTGGTACTGGTATCGAAAATACCGGTACGGTCCGGTTCGTTATCGGTACATGAAGGTAAAAACCGGCATCAGCCTGGTACAGAAAACACCAAAAGTCGATACCGAATTGATTTTGAAAATCTTTTAGTTCAGGAAATTCGGTACTACTACCCGGTATCATTTGCTCATCCCTGATCACAGGTACCGTACGAACAACAACGATATTGTACAACTTTTTTTAATGATTTTCTTCAACTTTTAGTGATATCTTTTTTTTTAGTTTTAGGGGTTGGGATGAGTTCGGTGCCAACCGATACCGAATCGGTAATGATACCGAAAATACCGGTTACGGTACCGATATATAAAGGTAAAACCGGTAGCGAATCGGTACCGGGAACACCAAAAGTCAGTACCAAATTGGTACTTAAGATCTTTTGGTTCGGGAATTCGGTACCGGTACCCAATATCATTTGCTTATCTCTGACCACGGGTTTCAAACGAACAACATCAGTACCATACAAGTTTTTTGGTTGATTTTTTTTCAGTTATCTTTTAGTGTTTTTTTTTTATATATTTTCTTTTTATTCTTTTTAGCAGTTCCGTGCGCAACGTGCTCGTAGTGATTTCAAAACGCATGTAAAAACAAACTAAATAACAAAAGAATCTTTTAGTGTTTTTTTATATATATATTTTTTATTCTTGTCAGCAGTTTCGTGCGCTTAGCGATTTCAAAACACATGTAAACATAAACTAGATAACAAAAGAAGTTCGCCGCAACTAGGCGATCGTTAAAAAACCTAGTTTTTTTTAAATGTGATTTTTTAGTATAATGTGTTTTTATAATTGAAATGGTATTTTTTTTTTAAAATGTTATGTTTTTTAATATATTTATTTATTTAAATGTTATAAATATAAAAAAAATGATTAAGTAATTATTGAGGGGCTATATTCCATACCATATGTTTTATTGACATGAGCGAATAAAACCCCATATGTTTTATTGACATGAGCGAATAAAACCTTCGGTTTATGTGATGTTGATGCTGAAGTAGGGATGAACATTTGGTATCAAATACCGATTCCGTCCCTATCCTGAAAATACCGTACCAATTTTTTCGATATCGGAAACGGTATCCACTTTTTGGCATTTTCGGTATCGGTACCGGTAAAATACCGAATTTTCCCTTCAAATACCGTTACCGTACCGATACAATACCGATACCGTACCGTACCAACATATTTCGGTATCGGTACCCAGTTTTACCGAAATTCAGGATCGAGATTTTCGGGATCGGAACGGTATCAGGACGGGATCAGGATTTGCTCATCCCTATGCTGAAGTGACACAATAAAGTCTCTATGGGCTCCATTACATGCCATACAAAATGTTATCATTCTATTGCAATTAATGTTTTAGTAAGTCTTATTAGTTATTTATATATTTACCAATGGGGTGATAGTCCATTACTAAAGACAACGCCTTTAAACATTTTGGGAGAGAGAAGTTTTAGGTTAAAGTCCCACGAGTAAAGAAATTTGCTGTCAAAAAAAGTTATTTATATATTTGAACAACAAATATAGGTAAAACTGTCGTAGAGGCTGATATTTTCTTGACTATTTTTGTGGTCTACCAAATCAAATAATAGCAATCAGTCCCGGCTATTTACATTTTTGGAGACTCTTTGGTGGACGTCGGCAACAACAATCACCTTCCTCTTTCCCTTCTTAAGGCTAATTTCCCTCACAACGGTGTAGATTTTCCTACCGGAGAAGCTACTGGCCGGTTTAGTAACGAAAAAAATGCTGCTGACTTTCTTGGTATGTTTTGCTGATTATTTAAGCCTTGAAATTGATCAGGATATATTAAGATTAAAGGACTTTATATAATACGTAAGGTAGGGATCAAATGAGAACTTGTCGAGTCCTTTCGGAGTGAAAGGAAGGGGAAAGAAGTTGGAAACATTTTGTGTTCTTGAGTTGTTTTAATGGAAGGAAGTGGAAAGAAGCCGAAAAAAACTCTATTCATGAGTTTTTAAACGAAAGATAGTGGAAACAAAAAAAAAAAAAAAGGATTTTTAATAATATTTTGTCCTAACTTTCTTCTTAAAGTGGACGAATTCGGAGAGAAACGAAGATTTTAGTAAACTTTTCATCCTAATATTTCTTTCTTTTGAACTCAAGAACACGGAATTATATTATTTTTTTCTTTCATTTTCTTTTCTCTCCTTGATTCTCTTTCCTTTTCTTTTCTTAATTCTTTTCTCTTATTTTATTTCATTTATTAAACTCAAGGTCACAAGTGCGAGAACTAGCCAGAAACCAATTAGAATCATTATTTATTGTAAAACTATAATGTAAAACATTAGCCGGCTTATTTCTATAACACCATCTGTAATGGTTAATGCCACATAAGGGACATTTTGTCATGTCAGCATCATAACGCCCTTCAATAATGGTTACAAACCCCCCCACCCCCCCCCCCCCTCTGCCATTTCAGTCCATTACTTTCCAATTTTTTTCTCCTCATTTGGCATTATTAATAAATTGTTCGCCGCGAAACAACCGTCAGTCAAAACCACGTTCAAGTAGATCCTGACCGTAATAATTCAGGTGGTTACCTTCAAGATTTAATCTCATCCGCTCAAACCCAAAAAATTTGGCAGTTTGTTTTTTCAACGCCAATTAAGTTTTGCTGTGTTTTCTGCATGTTTCTCGCTTCGTGGGTACGCTCCCTCAACCTTGTCGGTTCATCTTGGATAACTTCTACGTGGTAGTTAGCATACAAGATGTATATATATGTCCGTGCATGCTTTGGATTACATCCTTTTCAATAAAGCATATCACTGTAAGGTGGTTACATATTTTATGTGTTTATGATATTTGTTATATTTCGATAATAGTTTCTTATTTAGTTTGTTTGTTTTGCTTCAGTTATGATCGATGGATAATGCTGTGTATGATGAGGATTCAATTACGGGAAAAAATGTAAGTTGTTAATTTATATGGTATTGTGTTTATTTAATCATGTTTGTTCATTTGAATAATGATGCTTAGTTTTTCAGTTTGCTGGGTTAGACAACGTTGTGGAAATGAAGCAGCCAGCATATATGAAGTCTTCTAATATAGTTGGAAATGTAATATCATTTTGTTTTGTCAAGTATTGTGATTTAGATAGCATTGTGTTTTTTACAATCGTTTTGTGTTTGTAGGAATCCTTTGTGTTATTATAGTAAAAAATCATTGACATGCTTTTTTTGTCAGGTTGTAGCTGACGAGTGTGTGGATGGTCATTTGCATGAATTTTCTTATTGCTCTAATGAGAATGTACATTTAGAAGCTAGTTTATGATGAAGTTTCTGTTATTATTTATGATATTGTGTGTTACTTAGAATCATTGTGTTATTTACAGCTATTGTGTTTTTTTTTTTTTTTTTTTTTTTTTGTAATATACTATGACAACAGTGGTTGACAGTTGTTTTTTTTCTTTTCCAGGTGGTGGCTGACAACATTTTTGTGGATGATCATATTCAAACGTTGAGCAGTACATGTGATGAAGTTGGAAACGTGCGTAATAATTCTTGTAAAATATTTTATCATGTTGTTTATTTTTAAAAATCTTTGTGTTTTTTTACATATACTGTGTTTTTTGGTTTATCTTTGTAATATACTATGACAACAGTGATTAACAGTTGTTTTTTTTTTCCAGGTTGTGGCTGACAACATTTTTGTGGATGATCATTTTCAAAAGTTGAGTAAGATATCTGATGAAACTGGAGATGTATGTAACAATTCTTTTATAACTGTAAGATAACATTGTTTTAGTTCAACATGGTAGTTTATTTTATTAATGAGTATATTGTTTTTCAGTTTGAAGAATTGTTTGGAGTACTTCCTGACTTGACTATGTCTTCAATCGGAACTGCAAAGGTAAATCGTTTATGTTAAAGTATGTAAATTATTTTGTTAGTGATAGATGGTGATGTTTATGCTGAATCTTATTATGTTTGCTTATATTTTGTTTTGTAAATTTCAGAACAAATCTAAAGGCTTTGACTTGGAGTTTGGTGCTTTGGTTGGATGTCCCGACAATTCTATAAAGCATGAGATCAACAAGGTTGGTTCCATATCTTTATGTTTAGTTGTGTTTAGTTAATATTCTAGATGAATGACTGACATATTATTCTCTAGCCTCGTAATTTCAGAAGAATTAATCAAAGGGTAAAGGCGCTGAAGAATTGGAAGTGGGATGAGGTGATTGAAATCGACAGTTTTGGCGGAGATTAGTTATGTTGTTTTTTTATGTATGATGATGGTTATTATATTTTGGTAATGATACTCTGTTGAGTTGGAGTTTTTTTATGTGTGTATTTTCTTTTCTCTTAAACATGCATGTTTTTCTTTGTTTGTAATATTTTCGTTATAATTTAAGGGTAATTAATATTTTCGTTGATTGATGCATAGTTAGCCGTGTACCAGTTTAAGTTTCCCGTGTTTAATTAATGGTTTGTGTGTTTATAGTAGTAGATGTATGTAAACGTGTGTCTCTTCAGTTTTTTGTATGATTGTATCGTTTGCCGGACCAATTTTTACATCTTGTAACCGTTGATGCCATTAATGGTTCCGCGTTAGTGTCCTTAAGCCTTATATATATATATATATATATATATATATATATGCAGACATTTCATGTATATCGTATCTCAAGTTATTTAAGTTTTACCGATTTCTAATTAAAAAGTTAACTTTTTTCAATGGCTTCATCAAGTAATCAAGGAGAAGATTTGAAGGAACTGTTTTATAAAGCAGTGATGGAAGATTTGGAAGCTGAGTTAGAGTTTTCTAAAGATCTGAGGAAATGTTTTCAATCTTTGAAGACTGGAGTTGGCTCTCGTGATGATGTAACTGAGACGTTGCGTTTATTGCCTCCAACTGCTGTTCGTGACCTGGCACTGTTGAATAATGGTGAGAGTGGGAATAAAGATGTTCAGTTAATGGCACAGATGTTAGAGATATATAGACAAGTTAATGAGTCAATGGAGTTGAAGCGTAGGTTTTTAGTTTCCTTATAAGTAGTTTTGTTAAGTTTAGTGATAGTTGTTATAGTGAAGTGGTTTGTATTCAATTATTATGTATTTTTATTTTAATGGAATGTTTTGTTTTGTTTCTTGAAAGTCTGTTTCCTCTTTTCTTTGATAAGCACTGTTATTCAAATTCATTTTTATTTTAATGGAATGTTTTGTTTTGTTTCTTGAAAGTCTGTTTCCTCTTTTCTTTGATAAGCAATGTTATTCAAAATCAGTGTTTTTATCCACTGATATGCTATCCACTGATAGTAAAAATCACTCACTGCTTTCATTTGTCACCATTACAGCAACTGGTCTTCTTCTATCAGTGGTTTTCATAAAATACTTGTCCTTCATTTCCATCAGAGGTTGTCACGTGGACAGTGTTTCGACCATCAGATCTTTGTAACCGCTGCCATGTCAGCATTTACCTTTCCTGTCTATAAAACCCTGATCAAAAATCCCAAACAGGGTTTTTACTGTAATTCAAAATTCCCTTCTAAAACAGTTGTCCTCAAAACTTTCACATAATCCTCTTCGCCTTCATTTCATCTTCTTCATCCCCGATTCAATCATGGTGAAAAAATCCAGTAAAACCACACAAAAGGATTCACCCAAAATTGAGATTCCATTTAAATTTACACACAATTACTTGGGTATCTTTGAAAAACCCAGTGAAACTAGAATCTTTGATTCCATCATCGACAAACTTTCATCCACAAAGTGTACCAAGTTTGTTCATTTGAATAATGATGCTTAGTTTTTCAGTTTGCTGGGTTGGACAGCGTTGTGGAAATGAAGCAGCCAGCAGATATGAAGTCTTCTAATATAGTTGGAAATGTAATATCATTTTGTTTTGTCAAGTATTGTGATTTAGATAGCATTGTGTTTTTTACAATCGTTTTGTGTTTGTAGGAATCCTTTGTGTTATTATAGTAAAAAAATCATTGACATACTTTTTTTGTCAGGTTGTAGCTGACGAGTGTGTGGATGGTCATTTGCATGAATTTTCTTATTGCTCTAATGAGAATGTACATTCAGAAGCAAGTTTATGATGAAGTTTCTGTTATTATTTATGATATTGTGTGTTACTTAGAATCATTGTGTTATTTACAGCTATTGTGTTTTTTGTGATGGTTTTTTTGTTTTTTTTTTTGTAATATACTATGACAACAGTGGTTGACAGTTGTTTTTTTTCTTTTCCAGGTGGTGGCTGACAACATTTTTGTGGATGATCATTTTCAAACGTTGAGCAGGACATGTGATGAAGTTGGAAACGTGCGTAATAATTCTTGTAAAATATTTCATCATGTTGTTTATTTTTAAAAATCATTTTAAAATATACTATGAGAACAGTGATTAACAGTTGTTTTTTTTTTCCATGTTGTGGCTGACAACATTTTTGTGGATGATCATTTTCAAAAGTTGAGTAAGATATCTGATGAAACTGGAGATGTATGTAATAATTCTTTTATAACTGTAAGATAACATTGTTTTAGTTCAACATGGTAGTTTATTTTATTAATGAGTATGTATATATATATTTTTTTTCCTGTCTAGAAAACCCTGATCAAAAACCCCAAACAGGGTTTTTACTGTAATTCAAAATTCCCTTCTAAAATAGTTGTCCTCAAAACTTTCACATAATCCTCTTCGCCTTCATTTCATCTTCTTCATCCCCGATTCAATCATGGTGAAAAAATCCAGTAAAACCACACAAAAGGATTCACCTAAAATTGAGATTCCGTTTAAATTTTCACACAATTACTTGGGTATCTTTGAAAAACCCAGTGAAACCAGAATCTTTGATTCCATCATCGACACACTTTCATCCACAAAGTACAAAACTTTGTTAACTTGTGATGCAACCGTTTACTTGGCTACACAAAGGGAGTTTTGGAAAAATGCAACCCTAGAAAAGGTGAACAAAAAGGTTGTAGCCATAAATTCTTCAATCAAGGCTGTAAAGTTCTCCATCACACCTCAATCGATTTCTGAATTTTTGAACTCAATGATTTGGAAGGTAAAAGTTCTTTTCCTAAAACAGAGTACCAAAGGGATTTCCTTGAAAGAGGGTATGAAGAAGAAATGCAAAAAGATACTTTACAAAAAGGCAGTTTTCCATCTGCTACAAGGTTTTTATTTCATACCCTCCTTATGTGTGTATCCAATAAAACCACAGCCTTCAATGAAATCCCCTTGAAGATTCAATATCTGGGTTATGCTATCCTGCAAGGAGAAAATTTTAATTACTCCCAGGAAATCTTTAATTACTTGGTCAAAAATGTTGATAAAAAGGCTTTCTTACTATTTCCAAGGTTTTTGAGTTATTATTTTGAGAAAAAGTTTTCAAAAGATAATGCCCATGTGCTTACACAGGGGGTTCCTTTTCAAATAAACAGTTTAACTGCAGAAACACTCACAAGAATGTTGAAATCTTCCAAAAGACAAGCAGAGGTTCCTGAGCAGACTTTAGCAGCTACCACTGCTCCTCAGTTATCTGCTACTGAGCCCATTGCTCCAGGTGATCATAGTAGCACAACCACTGCTATGAAACCCACACCTATCATTACCAAAAAGCCCAAAAAGAAATCATCCAAAAATCCCCCCAAACCCACTAAAAAGGCAACTCTGGAAGATGAGATCCCAGAGCCACTGCCAGTGACAAAACAAATGTCATCAACAACCACTGCTGCTACTTCCTTACAGCAGATGGAAGAAAGATCTTCATCCTTGCCTCAAACTCCTCCTGCATCTTCACAAAAAGATCAGGTTGTAAACACAGGGACACTAAATTATGATGCTCTGGGATCACTTGATTCCATCATCCAAAGCTCACTTCCCGGGGAAAATTCTCTTTCCACCCCTATCCTTACCTCACAAATTCCACCATCAATAAAACCTTTGTTGGAAGCAGTTGATATTGCCCAGACACAAAGCAGTTCTTCTCAATCACCTGTCAACGAGAATATACATCAACAAGTGACTGAGTCTGGTGTTTCTATCACTGTTAACCCACCAACAACAAATGAGGAGGCTACACTGCTGGAATTACCTGAAATTCCAGTCAGTAGTTCAAGTGGAGCAGCAACTACAAATGTTGGATCAACAGATCTACATTTGGCCAGTTGTTTCATCAATCAGACTCCCTTGAAGGCAATTCCTTCCATAGCACCTCTGATATCCACCAGTGAGTTTGTTATGACCACTGGTACCATCAAAAGGTTATCAAGTGTTGAAGGAAGAAGACCCCAGTACCAAGAACAAGGGGCATCAATGGATGACTTTTGGAATTCGTTCCCTAAATCAAACATTGATACAACCACTGCAGGTGGGAAATCAGATGATCCCATTAACTTGGGTGATGGTTTGAAATATCAAGAATTGACGGAGAGGGTAGACATAATTGACTCAGCTGTTACAGACATCAAAACAATGCTGCAACAGTTGTTAAATTCACAAAAGTCCATACCCACTGCTGCATCACATGTTCCATTTGCTACCACTACCCCATCCTCTGATGCTCTTTGGGAGCTGTTTCAACCACTGCTCCACAAGCAAAGAGAGTATGCTGATTTACAACATGAACTCCACATCCAACAAATCAGAAATCACATGGAGTCATGGTTTAAAGATACTCAAGCTGATATCAAGGCTATAAAGGCCCACATTCTAAACACCACTGGCATTGCTCCTCCCACTGTTCTCTTTATTGATAACCCCCCTCCAGATAATGCCAAAAATGGGGAGAAAATCAAGCAGTGGAAAAAGAAGGGAATTGAAGATGGTATTTATGTTGAACCACAAAAACATAGCATGATTAAAGACATTCCCTTGCCAGATGGTAGTAAAAAGATTGATGTTACCACAAATGCACTTGCTGAAGCAATAGCAAGTGTAAAAAGGGATAGAGAGGCTAAGGATAAATCCAGGTGGAATGAGGAGAAAAGAGCTTTTATGGAGCTGAATGAGCAGGGTATTTCTGAGCCAAAGGATGATAAAAATCCTGAGCCAAAAAGAAAGAATCCCACTAGAAAAGTGAGGGAAACACCTTCCAAAAGCTGCAAACATCAATCTTCCATCCAAACAGCTGTTGTCACACCTGCTGTATCAACAACTGCTGATACTTCAGTGGTTTCAACAGCTGTTAGGCAAACACCTGCAACCACTTCATCACACCCCACAACCACTGCCTTACCACCACCACCTAAATCATCATCAACACCACCTTCATCTCCTGCCAAAAAGCAGAAGACAACAGATGTTAGTCAGTCACCTATCACTTCCATCATCACCATTCAACCAACTATCACACCAAAATCAACACCACCTCAAAAACCATCTTCTCAAGAGCAGAAGACATCTGCTGACACATCATTAGCTGTAATGACAACAGTAGATGAAACACCTGTTGTTTCAACACCTGTTAGTCAATCTCCCAAATCAACAGTTGTTGTTTCACCTGCTGTATCAACAACTGTTGGTACTTCAGTGGTTTCAACAGTTGTTACCCCAACAACCACCACTTCAACTAGAATCATTTCTCCCACTTCAACC
Source organism: Helianthus tuberosus (assembly GCA_030545235.1). NCBI lineage: Eukaryota > Viridiplantae > Streptophyta > Magnoliopsida > Asterales > Asteraceae > Helianthus > Helianthus tuberosus. Next base: position 27,357,989 of record CM060381.1, on the reverse strand, counting down.
GCTGCCCCACCAAAAATACCATCACCACCAAAAACCACCTCACCATCAAAAACACCTTCATCACCACCATCACCTCCTTCTAAAAATCAGAAGACAGCTGATGACACATCATCAGGTGTAGTGACAGCAGTGGTTAAAACACCAGTTGTTTCAACAGCTGTTTGTGAACCACCTTCCACTACAATAACCACCACTCAAATCATCACCACCACAGAACCAACCAAAACACCACCAGCCTCTCCCAAACCAACAACTGTTGTATCAACTGCTGTATCAACAACTGTTGGTACTTCAGTGGTTTCAACAGTTGTTAACCCAACAATCACCACTTCAACTACAATCACTGCTCCCACTTCAACCACTGCCCCACCAAAAATACCATCACCACCAAAAACCACCTCACCACCAAAAACAACTTCATCACCACCATCATCTCCTGCTAAAAATCAGAAGACAGCTGATGACACATCATCAGTTGTAGTGACAACAGTGGTTGAAACACCAGTTGTTTCAACAGCTGTTTGTCAACCACCTTCCACTACAATAACCACCACTCAAATCACCACCACCACTGAACCAACCAAAACACCACCAGCCTCTCGTAAACCAAAAAGGAGAAGGATGATTTTAAAAGATGATGATTCTCCACCACCACCATCATCTTCACAACCATCATCACTTGCTATAATTCCAAACCCTGTTCCATTTTCTTCTGCACAGGCTTTTAACACAAACACTGCCATTGTTTCAGCAGCTGTCGAATATCCTCTGGAACTTATAGCAGTCAGAGAAGAAATTATATCTTTTTATTTTGAAGATGACCCTGCTAAAAGCAACCTACCATCTGTCCAAGGATATTCAAGGCCTAATAATATTGAAGAATACCTGAAAGTCAAAGTTCAACAAGCAGATGATATCTCTAAAAGAGAGTCACAAGGAAAATCTGATAAAGAAATTCAAAGGCACGATCAATTCCTGTTCACACAAGTCAGAAAATTGGAGGAGTTTGCAAAAAATTTGTGTCAAAAGCTTTCAGAAAGAGATGATGAAACCTTGAAGAAACATTATATTGATCATATCATGGCCTTCAAAAGGTACAAAGGTGACAAAGGTCAATATAAAGATTGGACAGTGGGTGAACTCAAAGAGGAGTTAGAAAGGATTGAAAAGATGAATAAGGACAAGGTTAAACATACTCCACCTGTCTGGTCAAAATACATGAAAAATCTTCCAGACAAGGTGCTAGAGCTGAAAAGAATGAAAGAGGAACTTATTACTGCTGATTTTGGGTCAAAAATCAAGTAACAAGATGGAAGGAAGACAAGGTCAGGGCAAATTACCAAAGGCTGGAAGAACTAAGGAAGAAAAATCCTGATATTCCCCAAAAGCCTGATTATTCTAACGAAGTGGTTCCAGAAAAGCCACAAAAGCAACAATTCAAAAGATCCACTGCTTCACCAACTGCCTTCTTTCATCAAAGAAGGAGACAAAAGCAGATGGATAAAGTAACAGCAGCAGATCAAGAAGCAGAAGAGTATCTTGTGAAAGTAGGAGTTAAAAGAATGATTGTAGAAAGTCTTGAGTCTGAACAACCTTCAACCACTGATCACCTTTGAAGAAAGCACTGATGCTCATCATCAGTGCTTAGACTACAATAGTGGAAAGTTGAAGCAGTAGTTTTCTTATGTTTTGTATTTTTCTTATAATTAGTAATTTGTAATCAGTGGTAATAGATGTAAGTTAAGTTGTCCTACAAACCTGATAACATGAATTGTGTTTTTTACAATGGTTTGTGTTTTATCAACGAAATTGTATATTATAGTTTATATTGTGTTTTTTTGGCTTTTGTGTAATATCCTTGGGAGATCTTGATAACATCAATTGTTTTTTTTTTCTGTATATGTAACCTGCATGTTTATCATTTATTACAACTCATGAATGTGTGTTAAAAAGTAGTTGTAGAAGAGTGAAAACTGTTAACATCAACAGTTGATTTTTATTACTTTTACTATAGATGTAGGTGAAGTTGTCCTACAGACCTGATAATATGAATTGTGTTTTTTACAGTGATTTGTGTTTTACTTACAAAATTGTATATATATCTTATCTTTTATGTTTACAGGATGATGGTCCTGTGCGATTTCCAAACGAATTAAAAACTTTGGTGGATAAACTGTTTGCATTCAAGATTGAAGTCAGTGAGACTAACTTGACATATTGTGATGAAGAATACGAGATTCAAAGAAAAACTGACGATGAATCAGTTGTTGATCTGGTTAAACAAATGTCTGGGATTAGTCAGGTACTATGAACTTTTAACTGAAGTATTATAGTTGTCTTTTCCATTTTGTTGTCTGTTGTTAATAAACTTTTTCAATTTTGGTTTAGGGCTGTATGCCTGATGATAAGAAGAATGGTACTCCAATTTCGCTTGTGTTGAGTTCTGATGGTGATACAATTGATAAAAAAATATGTTCAATATATAAGATATAAACTAGAACTAGAAAATGTATATATTTATAAACACGGTTACATAGTAGCCGTCCAAACTATGTAAAGTTTGGAACTAACAAACATGTTAACCTACTTACAAACAACTATTTTAACACTATAGAAGCTACGCTAAGTTTCTTCGTTTGCCAAAACTACCATATGTTATGGTTCAACCCTGTTTCAAAGTTTCAAACATCACCACTAGCGAAAAACATCGGTAAGGAACAAAACACGAATATCTGGAAAGTACTGGAACGTGCAATGATCACCTTTTTTTATGTTGTTATCTTTAAGCCATTTCGCCCAGCCTTTGACAATGTATTTGATAGTGTTTTTATTTGGCTCCGTCCTAACATCATGTTTTGTCTCCACATGTTGTCTGTTGACGATCTTAACTTTCAAGGTTTCGTCAATTCCTGTCATCTGTGCTACTGCAACCGGTATGCGCTATAAGTTACAAAGCATAATAATAATTTCCATTAATGATGTTGAAGTATTAAAAAAATACAAAAGTTAACCAAATTATGTAAATATATTAGACGCCTATTAACATATAATTTTGTTGGTACTTACAAACCGTTTGGTGTATGGCACAAAAAATATGAGCGGATCAGTCTCATCATCATCAAACTCCTCTGATTCAGCCAAAGAGTCTTCAGAATCCAATAAGACGATAACATCGTTTTCAGCTCCAGCCATTCTAAGAAACATTTAAAACGTTGACCCATTTTAGTAACGCGAAATTTATTTATTTTTTTCTTTTTGTTGTACTTTAAAGGAATGACAAACATACATAAGCTGCATAATACCATTCCTCGCTATTTTACATCTTTATTCTACTTTAGTGACTTTCTTTTATTACATAACCATATCTTATATTTCTATCCCTTTTTATTCAACCTAATCATATAAAACACCTCACTATTGTTGAAAGTTTTACTTTAACAAAATGATGCTTTTGTTAAGTACAAAATTTTTTATACAGTCATTTGTTCGAACACCTGGTGTGCATCTTATATTTAATGTCTTTTAGCATTTCCCTGTGTTCAGTTGATTTCCTAAATCTGTTTTTTTTTTCATACCCGAAGACATGTATGTAGTCAATACAATAAGAACATATGTATGTTATGTAACTGAATCAAGGTAAATATGTCAACCAAACAAGTTACATCTACGTTTCTGTATACAGATTGCCATTTTCATTAACTTATTCCAACCAACAAATGGCAAATGAATATCAACATTGAAAAAAAGGAATTACTTTACCTGATTTTTGTTGACTTAGAAATCGTATGTTGGAGAAATGAGCAATGCAAATGAGAGAAATTTTGAAACCCTTATCACAAATCCACTAACCGAAAGGATCTTTGTTGGAAGGGTAGCCATAAAGAAGTTCAGGTATGATGGATATTTTGACTTTTTGATACATCTTTAATTATGAGAGAGAATATGGCTTTGAAGAGAAGATTTCATAAAATCTGATATATTGTTGCTGCTGCCGTTTTGTTTTTTTTATATATATTTTTTATTATTCATTTATCTTTTCATATAAAAGATTAAAATTCACATATTCTGTTTTGGTTGATAATTTACAAAAATGAAATTTCATAATATATTTAGAGAATATTATAATAGTAACTATTTTTGAAGTTCTATTAACAGGTCCTAAGATTTCGACGACTCTCGTCTTCTTCCACGCGATTTCATTCTTTCTTTTGTTTTGCAGATCGGCTAGGATGTCGCAGATTTTCTGATCCTGTTTCAACAGTTGTGTGATAAACTCTTCTGAGTTGTTCATGAAATCTGATGGGGGAGAGTGGAGGTCTTCATCAAGCTATCCAATGCTGCTCCAGGTTTGCTTGTAATTGTTATCACTGATGATGCCGACTTTTCTGTTTAGTACTTCATATGCTGCCTTTCCTTCGAGCGACCATATAGAGAATTGTAATTGATTTAGTTTATGTTGATGTTGAATTGTGCCTGAATATAGAGTTTCAAACATGAAAAAAAAACACTATCTATACCATAAACATCTAATTTTGATAGATCTCATCTATCTTTATTTAATGGTGTTAGTAATTGCCGTGTTAATCAATTTAAAAATAGTTACTTAAAAGTTTTAAATTGTGTGAATTAGATGTAAGATTTTAAGTTAGTATGTATGACAATTCGATGTATGAGAATATAAGAACAGTTGTAGTTACTACTTGCAATCGAATAAAAAGTCATTATTATCTTAAATGTAGACACTGTTATTGATGTTCTTAATAGTTGAAGTTCAAATAGTTTTTTGTGTAGATTTTTGAATACATTACTTTGTGGTTATTTATTCGTATATTATTTAATATCTTCAGTTTAATTTATTTTACTATGGATATAGGTGAAGTTGGCCTACAAACCTGATAACATGAATTGTGTATTTTACAATTGTTTTTGTTTTACCAACGAAATTGTATATTATAGTATACTTGCTAACATCACCAGTTGTTTAAGATTGTGTTAATACAATGTTAAACTGCCTTCATTATCAGTTGTTTTTTATATAAGTTAGTGGTTGGTTATTTTTATTTTATCACATGGTCGTGTATGAAAAGCGGTTGTATATATTGTGTTTATATATAATCATTTGCATATCAAATTGTCTGAATTGTATTTCATTTATTATATTTTATATTGTAGCCCAAAGATCATAAAATGGAAAAGCTTGGGTTTGCAATGATCGTTGATGAAATATTCACAAGGCTCCCTGCCAAAGCTATTGGTTGTTTGAAATGTGTTTGCAAAGATTTTCGTCAGGAACTGTCAACTCATTTGTTTGAGATGATGCATTCTTGTCGAGTTGGAAATTCATTACATAAGAAGTATATCTCTCTGCAAGATATGTCAATTGTTGTTGACGACGTAATAGGTGAGAATTTGGATGTGCTTACAATCAAACACATCACTTTTCCTGACAATGTTCAACCTAGATTCTTACGTATTCTAGCGTCGCTTAATGGGTTGTTGTTAGTGTGCTATGAACCGAGTTACTGTGAGCTGATCCTTTGGAATCCAACAACCAGGTGCCATAAGTGGTTGTCCGACGACTACTTTCGTCAGTGGTATGGTCGAAACTGTGATACAGGTGGAATGTATTTTGATTAAACCAATGATCTTAAAGTGCTTCACATCAAAAAAAAATTTTTTGATGATGTTATTGCTCGTGTTTATTCATGACGTCGTGAGACGTGGAGAAAAATACATTTCTTGAGGGGAGCTAATTTCGGTGGTCGGGGTTATTTATGGTCTTGCGGAATTTATTATGGCAAAACCATATATTTCGTGTGTTCAAATAATTGGTATCCACCTTTGGAGAGGTATATAGTTGCTTTCGATGTTATTTCCGAAACTTTTAGAAGCTTTCGTTTTCCTGAAAGTTTGGAAGTTTTTCCTTGGCGAGGACAATTTTTGAGCATTGCAAAGAAGCTGCATTTTATTGTTGTTGAAAGGTCTCCCGAGTTATCTGCTGATTTGTACAAAGTTGAAGATGAGGCCTTTATCAAGGTGTTTTCTATCAATAATCTTCATATAATTGATTATGAAGAAAGTCTCCAATGGTCCAATATATTTCAAAACAACAAGTGGTTGCTTGGAAACGTTTGGGGTGGTGTTGTTGAAGCTGACGTGAGCAATGAAGTTATTAAATACCTCCATCATGTTGATTGCTACAACGGTTCGAAACGAGCATTATTTATCGAGACCACTGTTTCGCCGATCGATTAGAAATTATTATGCTATATTATAGGGAATGGTGGTCGTTTTTTCTAATTTTGTTTATTGTTTTAAGTAGTTCCGTATGTGTAAGTGTATTAACAATTGTCTGCATGGATATTTAATTCCGCTTGGTGTTATTTAATCATTTATTATTTCGAACTTTTAATGTTTTCAGTTTAATTTTGTTTACTATATATGTAGGTGAAGTCCTACAAACCTGATAACATGAATTGTGTTTTTCCAATGGTTTGTGTTTTACCAACAAAATTGTATTTTATAGTATACATCGTGTATTTTTTGGCTTTTGTGTAGATTCTGATAACATCAATTGCTTTTTTTTTGTATATGTATCCTGTATATTTATCATTTAGTACAACTCATGCTAAAAGGCAGTTGTAGAAAACTGCTAATATCAACTGTTGTTTTATATATATGTAACGTGGGTAGTTAATAGTTATTACTTATATTGGTTGTACGTGTGTTAAATTCAGTTATATACGTTTATTCAAAAGGTATATTGGACTTGGTACTATCATTCTTTTGTATAATATCGTGTTATTATTTCAAATGAAATATTTAATATGTGTAATTTTAATATATGGTTTGTACTAGCGGTTTATAATACAGGATTTTAGGTTAATAAGTTGTAGTCTTTCTTGCATGTTCTCCTACAAAGATGGTAAGGTAAACTGCTGTGTTTATTTCAAAATGTTTGTAGAAAGGTCAATATTTACTAACATCAGCAGTTGTTTAAGATTGTGGTAATTCAATGTTAAACTGCTTTCATTAATAGTTTTTTTTTATATCAGTTACGTGGTTGGTTAGTTTTATTTTATCACACGGTTGTGTATGAAAAGCGGTTGTATTCATTGTGTTTATTTATAAACATTTACATATCAAATTGTCTCAATTGTATTTCACTTATTATATTTTATATTGTAGCCCTATAGATCATAAAATGGAAAAGCTTGGGTTTGCAATGATCGTCGATGAAATATTCACAAGGCTCCCTGCCAAAGCTATTGGTTGTTTGAAATGTGTTTACAAAGATTTCCGTAAGGAACTGTCAACTCATTTTTTTGAGATGATGCATTCTTGTCGAATTGGAAATTCTCTACATAAGAAATATCTCTCCTTGTCAAATATGTCAATTGTTGTTGACGACGTAATAGGTGGGAATTTGGATGTGGTTATAAACAAACAGATCACTTTTCCTGGCAATGTTGACCCTAGATTCTTACGTATTCTAGCGTCGCTTAATGGGTTGTTGTTAGTGTCCTCTGAACCGAGTTGCTGTGAGCTGATCCTTTGGAATCCAACAACCAGGTGCCATAAGTTGTTGTCCGTGTCAGACTTTTGTCAGTGGTATGTTCGAAACTGTGATGCAGGTGGAATGTATTTTGATGAAACCAATGATCTTAAAGTGCTTCACATAAATTTTTTTTTTTGAATGTCGTTACTGCTCGTGTTTATTCACGACGTCATGAGACGTGGAGAGAAATAGATTTCTTGAGGGGAGCTAATTTCGGTGGTCGGGGTTATTCATGGTCTTCCGGAATTTATTCTGGCAAAACCATATATTTCGTGTGTTCAAAAAATTGGTATCCCGCTTTGGAGAGGTATATAGTTGCTTTCGATGTTATTTCTGAAACTTTTAGAAGCCTTCGTTTTCCTGAAAGTTTGGAAGTTAGCCCTTGGCGAGGATAATTTCTGAGCATTGCAAAGAAGCTCCATTTTATTGTTGTTGAAAGGTCTCCCGAGTTATCTGTTGGTTTGTTCAAAGTTGAAGATGAAGCCTTCATCAAGATGTTTTCTATCAATAATCTTTAAATTATTGGTTATGTTGAAAGTTTCCATTGGTCCAATATATTTCAAAACAACAAGTGGTTGATAAAAAACATTTGGAGTGGTGCTGTTGAAGCTAACCTGAGCAATGAAGTTTTTAATTACGTCCAACATGTTGATTCCTACATTGGTGCGAAACGAGCATTATTTATCGAGACCACTGTTTCGCTGATCGATTAGAAATTATTATGCTATATTATAGGGAATGGTGGTTGTTTTTTCGAATTTTGTTTATTGTTGCAAGTAGTTACGTATGTATAAGTGTATTAACAATTGTCTGCATGGATATTTAATTCCGATTGGTGTTATTTAATCATATATTATTTCGAACTTTTAATATTTTCATTTTAATTTGTTTTACTATATATGTAGGTAAAGAAGTCCTACAAACCTGATATCATGAATTTTGTTTTTTCCAATGGTTTGTGTTTTACCAACGAAATTGTATTTTGGTAGTATACATCGTGTATTTTTTGGCTTTTGTGTAGATTCTGATAACATCAATTACTTTTTTTTTGTATATGTATCATGTATGTTTATCATTTAGTACAACTCATTCATGGGTGCTAAAAGGCAGTTGTAGAAATATAGTATGTTTATCATTTGGTACTATCCTTCCTTTGTATAAGATTGTGTTATTATATAAATGAAATCTTTAATATGTGTAATTTTAATATATGGTATGTTCTAGCGTTTTATAATCCAGGATTTTAGGTTAATAAGTTGTTGTAGTCTTTCTTGCATGTTCTCCTACAAAGATGGAAAGGTAAACTGCTGTGTTCATTTCTTAATAAACCTCTCTTAACCGATTCTAACTCAATTTTGATGTAGAGGTAGTTAACTGGAATGGTTATTATTGTGTAATTTTTTAAGAAATTGTGTTGTTTTATGAATAGTGATATTTTCTCTTATTATATGACAATGTATGTGTTAGAACTTTTGTATTCAGGTTTAACTATTCTTTTGTAGTTGTGTGTCTTATCTTATCTTATTGTATATCATTAAATGCTGTGTTTATAAAAGATTTTAGGTTAATAAGTTGTTGTAGTCTTTCTTGCATGTTCTCCTACAAAGATGGTAAGGTAAACTGCTGTGTTGATTTCAAAATGTTTGTAGAAAGGTCAATATTTGCTAACATCAGCAGTTGTTTAAGATTGTGCTAATACAATGTTAAACTGCTTTCATTAACAGTTTTTTTTATATAAGTTATGTGGTTGGTTAGTCTTATTTTATCATCCGGTTGTGTATGAAAAGCGGTTGTATACATTGTGTTTATATATAAACATTTACATATCAAATTGTCTCATTTGTATTTCATTTATTATATTTTATATTGTAGCCCCATAGATTATAAAATGGAAAAGCTTGGGTTTGCATTGATCCTTGATGAAATATTCACAAGGCTCCCTGCCAAAGCTATTGGTTGTTTGAAATGTGTTTGCAAAGATTTCCGTAAGGAACTGTCAACTCATTTTTTTGAGATGAGGCATTCTTGTCGAATTGGAAATTCACATAAGAAATATCTCTCCTTGCGAGGTATGTCAATTGTTGTTGACAACGTAATAGGTGGGAATTTGGATGTGTTTACAAGCAAACAGATCACTTTTCCTGGCAATGTTGACCCTATATTCTTACGTATTCTAGCGTCGCTTAATGGGCTGTTGTTAGTGTCTTTTAATGCGAGATGCTGTGAGCTGATCCTTTGGAATCCAACAACCAGGTGCCATAAGTTGTTGTCCGTCTCAGACTTTTCTCAGCGGTATGTTCAAAAATGTGATACAGGTGGAATGTATTTTGATGAAACCAATGATCTTAAGTGCTTCACATCAAATATTATTTGTTGAATAATGTCGTTAATGCTCGTGTTTATTCACGACGTCGTGAGACGTGGAGGGAAATAGATTTCTTGAGGGGAGTTAATTTCGGTGGTCGGGGTTATTCAATGTCTTCCGGAATTTATTCTGGCAAATCCATATATTTCGTGTGTTCAAGAAGTTGGTATCCTGGCCCTTTCGAGAGGTATATAGTTGCTTTCAATGTTATTTCCGAAACTTTAAGAAGCATTCGTTTTCCTGAAAGTTTGGAAGTTACTCCTTGGCTAGGAAAAATTCTGAGCATTGCAAAGAAGCTCCATTTTATTGTTGTTGAAGGGTCTCCCGAGTTATCTGTTGGTTTGTACAAAGTTGAAGATGAAGCCTTCATCAAGATGTTTTCTATCAATAATATTCATATTATTAGTTATGAACAAAGTTTGCGTTGGTCTACTATATTTCAGAACAACAAGTGGTTGCTTAGAAACGTTTGGATTCGTCCTGTTGAAGCTAAGCTGAGCAATGAAGTTTTTAATTACCTTCAACATCTTGATTCCTACATTGGTGTGGAACAAGCATTATTTATCGAGACCGTTGTTTCGCCGATTGATTAGAAATTATTATGCTATATTATAGGGAATGGTGGTCGTTTTTTCGAATTTTGTTTATTGTTTCAAGTAGTTCCGTATGTATAAGTGTATTAACAGTTGTCTGCATGGATATTTATTTCCGATTGGTGTTATTTAATCATATATTATTTCGAACTTTTAATATTTTCAGTTTAATTTGTTTTACTATATATTTAGGTGAAGAAGTGCTACAAACCTGATATCATCAATTGCTTTTTTTTTTTTTTTTGTATATGTGTCATGTATGTATATCATTTAGTACAACTCATGAATGTGTGCTAAAAGGCAGTTGTAAAAATAGATGGTATGTTTATCATTTGGTTCTATCCTTCTTTTGTATAATATTGTGTTATTATATTAAATGAAATCTTTAATATGTGTAATTTTAATATATGGTATGTACTAGCGGTTTATAATCCAGGATTTTAGGTTAATAAGTTGTTGTAGTCTTTCTTGCATGTTGTCCTACAAAGATGGTAAGGTAAACTGTTGTGTTCATTCGTTAATAAACCTCTCTTAACCGATCCTAACTCAAATTTAATGTAGAGGTAGTTATCTGGAATGGTTATTATTGTGTAATTTTTTAAGAAATTGTGTTATTTTATGAAGAGTGATTTTTGAGTAAACTTCCGTTTTGCTCCCTGTGGTTTGGTCACTTTAACGATTTTGCCCCAAACCTTTAAAAATAGCCATTTTCCTCCAATAGTTTGCTATGGTTTATCCATTTTGCTCCTTGCGGGGAGCAAAATGGAAATACAGACAATTTGGATGGAGTTAGAGGCGGGGAGCAAAATGGAAAAACCATAGCAAACTATTGGAGGAAAATGGCTATTTTTAAAGGTTTGGGGCAAAACTGTTAAAGTGACCAAACCACAGGGAGCAAAACAGAATTTCTTATTATATGACAATGTATGTATTAGAACTTTTGTATTCAAGTTTAACTATTCTTTTGTAGTTGTGTGTCTTATTTTATCTTATTGTATAACATTAAATGCTGTGTTTGATGTGTAATAAATATTTTGTGGCAGAGAAATTAATAAATTCCCTTATTGGATTATAAGCTAAGCATCCGGAGTGTTTATGATTGTGTGTTTATATAGAATTGTGTTTTTATTTTATATGGTATTATGATTGTGTTTTTTCTATATTATTGTTTTTTTATTTTACATGCTATACTTTATGTATTATTTGTTTTACATCATGGTATGTATTAGCGGTTTACTACTTATGTGCTGTCGCCCATGTTCCTACAAATCTGGTGTCATCAACTGCTTTTTATGGTGTATAAATATTGTATTACTTGATTATTTAATAAACATATCATACTCGATTATGTCCAGTTTTATTCGCAAGGTTTGTTTAGTTCATATTCTTTCTGTTTTGAAAACAAGTGCATTGCATTATGTGATCATTGTCTGCATTGTTTTTGTATTACATTCTGAGTTACTGACAGCCAAGTTGATGCATTACTGCTTTCTAATTCTATCGGGTTGCAGGTGGTTATGGATGATTTTCTAAAGAATGTTGTTTTTAGTAACATCGATGATGTGTGGGAAATTAGTGAGGTAATCATAGACCATTTCAAGTTTGGTATTTCAATACGTATTTACATTAGATGTAAGTGGATATATTTATATTTTTTACAGCCACGATCTGTTATCATACTGGGTACCGTAAAGGAAATATCCATGGAGGTTGGTTGGTTTTCTTTGAAGTGTCCTAATTGTTTAAATGAGGCTTGTACAAAAAACATGGGTTTAACTAAATCTGACGGAGGTTGTGATCAAGACCAACATACGTTGTATGTGTGCACTAATGAATTTTGTCGAAAAAATGTTATTGATGAACCGGTTTTAAGGTATTGTTATTATTCTGTTGTTATTTATGTTGTCATTTTGACATTGTAACTTTCTTCATCAGTTACCTTATTTTAGTTTATGTGATCCGTTTGAATTCAAATTTATTTGTTATGTTATCAATTAGATTGAAGGTTCGTGTTGAGGATAGCAGTGGTGATGTATCTCTTATTTTGTTTCATAATACGGCTAACCATGTTATCGAGAAGTCTGCAAAACAGTTGGTTCAGGATAACACATTGGTAGTATGCATGTGTATGATTTATATTTAGTTTCTATTTCTCAAATTATATTTTTTTGTAAGCTAACTTTTTGGTTATATATCCTATCTTTTATGTTTTCAGGATGATGGTACTGTGCGATTTCCAAACGAATTAAAAACTTTGGTGGATAAATTGTTTGCATTCAAGATTGAAGTCAGTGAGACTAACTTGACATATTGTGATGAAGAATACGAGATTCAAAGAATAACTGACGATGAATCAGTTGTTGATGTGGTTAAACAAATGTCTGGGATTAGTCAGGTACTATGAATTTTTAACTGAAGTATTATAGTTGTATTTAGTTAATAAACTTTTTCAATTTTGGTTTAGAGCTGTATGCTTGATGATAAGAAGAATGGTACTCCAATTTCGCTTGTGATGAGTTCCGATGGTGATTCATTTGATAAAAAAACATGTTCAATGGTTTGTAAAGATACGACGTCTAAGCGTAAATTGCTTGATCTTTACAATTTGGATGTCATTTCGAACTCGAGCATCTGTGAAAGTACAAGTAATAATATTGTGGAGAGCGTGAAAGATGTTGGTAAGAAAGAGATTAAGTTTACCCATTTTAATGAGTGAGATGTAGTTTCTTTTGTTTGTTGCATTATGGAGCGATGGTTTTTATGTTTCGTGTTTGTTCAATGTTTTTTATTCTGGACATAAACTTTCTCTTCTGTTTTTTTTATTCTCGTATGTTTTGATACTGTTCAGATTTCTTATGTGTGAGTATCTGAAGTTCAGTTTAGATATTGGTTGTTAATAATAATATGCTACATTAGTTAAGTTGTATATATAAAAACTTATAAGAGGAACATAAATATAACCATCATTCATTGACAAAATTATAGATAATAACAAAATTTGTCAATACATTAGATGTGGAATCATGTTGGTCGTTAAGTATGAGATCAAAAAGCGAAAACATAAGGAAGTGTCCTACTATCATGGAAAGAAACCTCATACCAACAGCTACATGCACATTAAACAAACTAATTTGCATTCAGTCTAAGAAGCCAGAAATTTAGTAAGAGCTTGCTTTCCTTGGTTGGTTTTTGCCGTGTATTGGTCAGCTAAGCTGTTTGCTTTATCAAGAAGATCCTCTGTGTCCCTTTCTTCATCAGACAGAAGCAATCCAGCAATGTACTGTTCATGTGAAGGTGGGTTGGTCATGATCTTCATTCTCATCTTCTTATTCTCCCGTAGTTGCTGTTGAAGTAGTCGTGTTATGTCAATCAAGCTGTCTCTGATCTCTCTTTCTGTGTCTTCATGTTGACCTTTGAATCCTTCATAGATATCCCTTTTAACTTGGGACAGTTCAGACCAACATTTGGAGTTTGATGTATTCATTGTAGTTAGAATAGAGAAGAGTTGAGTGAAGATAGAGAGTCGTTGAAGAGGTTAGACAAGGATGTAGTTAGGAGGTATTATATATAATAGGATTAACAATTTGTGTGAAAGAAGAGTAATGATTTCTTATTGGCGTATGAGCTTAGATGCAATGATGATTTATTGAAATGGTCTTTTCATTTGCAGTTGAATCTTTTCAAGTAATTAATGTAAAGTGGTTTAGAAAAATATAAGATATAAATATATAAATTGTGTTTTTCCAATGTCAGTTATTTTTATAGTCTAGATAACTTAAGTGATGATTAGTTACATGTTATATTTTAGTTGTATATATATTCTAAATTATAGTTGTGTTTTTTTTTCTATGGATTGTGTTATACGCAAGCCAATTGTTTGTTATGGTATGATGTTGTGTTTTTTTTTTCTAATCTTTTTTTTTTTGTTCTACTTCATTGTGTGTTTTATTGTGTGAGTTGAGTGAAGATAAACAAAGGTTGAAAAGATGATAAAAAAAGATGTAGTTATGAGAAGTATTATATATAATAGGATTTAAGATTGAGTGAAATGATTACTATTGAATTTACGTTGGGCTAAGGGTTATATGCAATTATTGAGTATGGAATGGTCTTTTTTATTTACAGTTTAGTTGTTTGATAATACTTTATGTAAGGCGTTTTTTTTTTGTTAATATATTGTTGGTTTTTATATTCAAAACTTATTAAGTCAAGTGCTGTGTTTTTGATATGTGACGTGGTAGTTTAGGAGTTACTACAATAAATGAACGTCTTTTACTAAGTAGAGTCCCAGTTAAGGCAGTTTCTTACGGTTATTTGTGTATTTACTTTATGTATAATTTTATCTTTTTAATGTAGGTTATAGCATGGCAGACCTTGGAATCGAAGTTGTAGTTTCTGAAATGTGTTTGTAAACAATGACGTGATGAGTTATCAAGTTGTCAGTTTGCTGCTTTGCATTCTAGCCGGATTGGTAGTTTAAAATGTCGGAAACGAATCACCATTCAACCACTATCAATATTTATGGATAGCATAGTGGATGGACAGGTAGACATTGGTGCAAGGAAAACTATTTGTTTCCCTGGTAAAACTCGGCCTTTGTTGTTACATATTATTTCTACTGTTGGTGGGCTTTTATTAGTTTACAACGAAAGGCCTTCATATCAAATGATGCTTTGGAATCCAACTACTATGAGTTTCAAAATTTTGTTCGATGAGGACTCTGATCGTATATATGATTGGCAATCGGATGCAGCTGGTATGTATTTTGATACATCCTCCGATCTTAAAATATTACACATTAAACGTCATCGTAATTATGATCTTGCTCGTGTTTATTCACGACGACTCGGCACTTGGAGAAATGTAGACTTTTTTATTGGGAAAAAATATGCAGCGGGGTGTTATATTTGGTCTGTTGGCTCTTTTGTGAACAATACCTTATATTTCACTGTTAAACAAGTGAGGGTACGGGGTGACATTCATATAATTGGTTTTGATGTAATTACTGAATCGTTTAAGAGGTTTCCTTTTCCACCAGTTAATGACCTGTATGTTTATGACGGACATTTTCTCACTGTTAACAATAAGCTTCATATGTTTGTTGTTGAAATCTGGCCTAATGTTAATGCGAGTCTTTTCAAATATCAAGATAATTTATGGTCTAAGGTGTCGTCTTTTCCAAATGTTGAAGCATTCTCATTTGTGGAATGGTGTGGAGCATCGGATGTGGCAAATGGCAAATTGATTTTGCTCCCCAAATTTGGGAATATTGCTGAAGTATACATGAGTGTACAAGATTTTGAATACCTCCAACATGTTGATTCTTTTTGTTGGCTTAAAGGAGCATTATTTGGTCGTAAAGGAGCATTATTTTTAGAGACTGTTGATTCAGCTATTGGGTAGTGCTATTTGCTTGTATTTTTATTTGCTGTTATATTGTTAGCAATTTTGTTTATTGTGTTTATTATTTTAAAAAGTGTTTCAATTTTATTTAGTTTTATTTTTCTATTGTTATTGGGAACATTTTTGGGACTCCATTGTAGTATTAATTGTGGTTGGCTATTTTTATTCGTTTTGAATATGTATTACTTATCATTTGTTTGATGATTTATGTAAAAGTAGAAACATTTGTAAACCAGTATATATTTTTTAATCCATCACACTTATAGACATGTTTACATATTAAACAACCATTGGCATCAAATGCAGTTTATTACTGCTATTGGGATATAGTAGTTGATATATGTTTGAGTGGTCTGTATTTTATGGTGATTATTACAGTGGTCTATAGCAGATGCTATATGTTACGTTAACATGTTAGTTCATACAAAATTATTATTTACTATTTGTTTGCAAGGACATATTCGTTTTGAAACAATATGATAAACAGCAATGTAAGTAGAGCAACGATGATTATCATTGTGTACGGGTATTACCAATACAAAATACATTGTTTTTTGAAGTTTAGGGAAAGTGTTATAAGCCTTCATGTTTAACGACGGTTAATTTAAACAAAAAAAACTATCACCAACCATACTGCATATTAGTTGTTGCAAAAAGAAGTCAAGTTGGTTCTGAATCTGCTTCTGGCTGT
Source organism: Helianthus tuberosus (assembly GCA_030545235.1). Taxonomy (NCBI): domain Eukaryota; kingdom Viridiplantae; phylum Streptophyta; class Magnoliopsida; order Asterales; family Asteraceae; genus Helianthus; species Helianthus tuberosus. The sequence goes on along the minus strand of CM060381.1, from coordinate 27,341,379 downwards.
GTGAATTAATTTAACCTGCAAACGTTTGAAAGTAATATCATACCTTCATCTTCTAAGATCTTGAAAGTGCACTTATCTCTAAAAGATATATCATTCTCTGCCATAAATTGCAGCCATTCATTCACCAGATATTCCTTTCGCGCTCTACGTGAATGAATTTTGACTCCCAGGTTATAACAACTTCCTTCTTGATTTTTTATTATCAAAGTGCGTGTCTGAGCAATTTTCTTCTTTTTAACAACTTCATCTGGGATGAACTGTTTTTCAAGTAGTATAATAAACAATGTTAGTATATGGAATAGTTGGTTAGAATTCAATGCATATAAGTGAACTGTGATTATAGTTAAAAATTGTATCGGATATCTTACGAATTTCTCTGTGGCAGTCTTTTCAAATGTGCTGTTGTCTGCAGTAGATGATGGTGCTTTGTTGTGGCATCCTTGGTTATGCGTGTGCGCTTCTTTTTGTTCAACAGTTCTTTTTTTGGGATTATAAATTCACTTCCATCAGGATGGAAAACAGTCATCGTCAGCTTTGGATTTTGAATTATGTCAAACACGAGAATGTAGCCGAATTTTAGCTGCATGTCTTTTATAACATTCATCCATCCATCTGTCAAATAGTATCGTCTTCCTCTTTTCTCTATCTTTAATTCCCATGTATGTCCTTCACCTGCAGATAGTTGTATTGACATGTTTGGGGGTTTATTTTTCATATTGTCTTTGAGAAAGTTTTTAGGGAGCCTCTGCAATAATTATATTAGACAGATGAGATGCAGTTATTTGTTATGTAAATTATAACACATTTGTGGTTTTAAGTTATTTTGGGAGTTCATGGTTGAGAGTGTACAATGTGTTTCTCCGATCGTTTGGATATTGCATCGCAGAATGATGGTCCCAGTTGACGTGAATCTTTAAAGGCTTTGATTTTGTATTTGCATTTGCATTCACTGTGAGCTTCAAATACTATCAAACAAACATCATCAAGCCCTAAATCATCAACAATATTTTTCCAGCCATCTGCAAAGTAGTATACTCTGTTTATTTTCCTGATGTTGACGTCCCAATGATGCCCGTTATCTGCCTGTATACAAATTTTGCTTTTGTTTTGTAGTTCTTTGTCATGAAAGAACCCAATTGATGGAGGTAGTGGCTGAAAGATTTACGATATAAGTGTGTGAAAGATAAACAAAACCAGTAAGCAATTATTTATATTTAATTGTATTCTCAGAGGATGTGTACCAGTCGAGAACGTGATGGTCGTTTTAACACTACGCAGAAAGATGGTGCCATTTGCAGACTGCAATTCCAAATGCACGCTAAGTCATGTCGTTTTGTAAGATATATGTTGTAGTTGTTATAGTCAGCTAATAAAGTGTAATGCTATAAACTAAATTTTTTGATATATTATGTTGTGACAACTAAACAAGTGTTTCTACTGTCAATGTATTTTGCACTACTATGTTAAGTGCTACGGATGTCCTTATTCATTGTTACTTGCTATGTCATATATCACATCGTATTTTATCAAATCTTTAAACTTTATATCATTTTCAAGTCTATGAATATCCTTATTATTCGAAATGTTCAGCTCAGGAAATTCTAACTGCATGCAATAGTTAACTAAAGTTTATTCCTTTTAGTTTGTGCCTATGTTATAAGTTATCAGTAAAAGTAATTCATTCATACATCCATGGTTAAGACATATCTTATCAGCTATCACTAAAAGTAGTACAAACATACATCCATGGTTAAGGCTTGTATTGTTAAGGGTTCATAAGGGCATACTTGATTGAATGGTAAGGGCATGACAGGTTTTAAAAATTACAAGAATGTTAATGAAGTATTAGAGATATATGTTCTTTAATCACGGATAAAAGTGGCTATAGTTTTTGACATTAAACATTGCATGTATAGGTCAAAAAACCAGCAAACTCAAGGTTGTCATAAACATAGAAAACCCATATCATAAACCATTCTAGCATTAAAATCAACAAATATCGAAAACCTAATCTATCATAAAACACTCAACCACACATCCAAAATATGAGAGTCAGAGTGCAATATAAAAAAAATCAGATCCCTATATCCAAAAAAATAAAATAAAAAATAAACGAAAAGCATACCTAATTACGGAACAAAATATCAAAAAAATTATAATCGGAGTAGAATCTTCACATATACGACAAAGATAATAACATAAAATACATGAACTTCACACAATTGATACAAAATCTTACAAGTCTTAGTACAAAAAAAAAAACATATACGGTAACCATAGTTTCTCGGGGAAGAATCAACTGATGCAGATTGTGAAGATAATCCTCACTTAATCGATGAAGATAATTAGAAATAAACCATGAACATCATCCAAATCATAAAAATCTTGAAAGACAAACATATAAGGTAACCATACCTTCTCGGAGAAGAATCAAGTGATGAAGATTGTGGAGATAACCAGGTTTAAGAGAAGAAATGTTTCTTTTGTGTTGGAAATGAAGATTTGATCGATTGAAGATTTGAGATATGAAGTGTAGATTTGGTGATGATGAAAGGTTTTGTGGGGAAACGTGAAGAAGATGTGAGGATTGTTAGAGATGAACAAATATTTAGAAGACTTTTATAGGATCCGAATAAAATGGGTCGGGTTTTTAGGCTGGATGCTCCATTCCATGTTAAAAGATTGAGAAGGGAGTTTTGGAGCCAAAAACCATATTTGATGCCTTATTATTGAGTGCCACTTCAGCCCAACTTACTTTCAAATATATGGTAGATATATATATATATATATAAAATATAAGATATAAGATAATATAATCCTTAATGAAATCTTTTGGGAATTTCCTGTATAAATTTTTAAAGTTATATTTGTTTTTAGTTGAATTTTATTTTTGGCCTTGTAGTTTGTTTAGTTATGCCAATTCAGACCAAACTTCAAGTTTTTTATCATTTTTGTCCCTGTCATTCTTGAAAGACGCCATCTTTGTCCAAAAAATTTAAGGTGAATCAAATGATACAATTTTCAAGTTTGACCTGAACTGTAATAATTGGTCAAGGTGTAATGACGATGAATAAAAGGAGGTTTGTAAATGTAACTGTTAAAATGTAGGAAATAAGCGGTAAAAGTAGAGTTTTCTGTATGGGACTACTAAAAAGAGAAGTAAATAAATGATGGTGTGAGAGAGAGTCGATGTAAATGGGGGAAAGTCTTGGTCGTATGAATATGTTGCAGGGATCTTAAATAGTGCTGGTTATTTTTAAAAAAAATCTTAAATTAGGTTAATTTTTTTCTTTTCTTTATTGTTTAAAAATTATTAAATGGATGACATTATGGTTTGAAAAATTGAGATAATCATTTTGAAATTTGTGTGTTAGATGTGGTGAGTTTGACTTTGTTGCGCCAGCCTTTATCGCTATTTATTAGATAAAAATGATGTTACATTAGATTGTTTTATCCATTTAATATTAAATTATGGTAATTTTGTACGCTGTTGTGCTTTTATAAATTGTTGATAATATATTCTTACGATGTTTTTGTTAATGGTTGTTGGTATATACTTGCAACTAATATATAATATATAAAGTAAAACATATATGTTAATTAAAATTATATAAATTAAATTGTAATAAAGTGGTATTTTAACAACAGTTATTTGTATTTATTCCGAGCATGATATTACGTTAAATATAGCTAGATTCATATAACACAATGTTCTGATAGTGAGACTATGTATATATAATTTATAATAGGAGACTTTAAGCTGATGTAGGCAATCTCTAACATTTGCCACATGTCAATGCTGATGTCATAATTCCTTTTGTATATGATAGGATTTTATTATTATGATAAATTGGTTTTTTATTTTTTTGAGGGAATTTTGAAATGCATAATGCACCTGTGTGAGAAGTAATCATATCCCAACTCCCTCTTTCTTCTTCACACTTTAATCTCCATCTCTTTCTTCTTCACACTTTCTTTTCATTCCAAAATCGCAGCCAATTCTAGGGTTTATTTTCTTCATCTTCCACACGAACCATGTCATCCGCAAAGAAATCCCTCGGTGAATCACTATCTTTGCTACTCAGACCGATGAAGATGATTTTGTCATCTAAGATTACGATGGCGAGATCTGGCGGTTTCGATTGGGATTATGACGGTGACTCGGTAGGTAAATCGAATTTGTTTTTTGTAGATTTATATCTTCAATTTTACTTTTTTGATTTTGATGTAGCGATGATGGAAGCTTTTTGTTTCAGTATCTGATGGTGATGATGGGTAGCACAGACTCGCCGCCCCCACCTTTTTGTTGTTCCGTGTTCGTCTTCGAACCCTTTAGGGTTTCTGGATGGTGGTTGACGATGGTGGCTCTGGTTTCAATTGGTAATTTATGGTTGTTTAATGTTTGAATTTGCAATTTGATTAGATGAGGCATAATTTAGATGAATCATTTACTATTGTAGAATACTTGCTAATTTTGCAATTTGGAGATTATTTATAATTATTTATAATAAATTTTGATGCCATGAGGTAATGAAAGTAATTGATAGTTGTTTTGTTAGTATTTAGCTGTATCTGAGGACGCTGGTAAGTTTTCCATTTTTTCGTTTGTAGATCGGTCATATAAATTGACGTTTGGACCTGATTCCTGTGAATTTGTCACATTCTCCTACAGATCAGGGCGGTTAGTCTCAAGTCTTTATTGTTGTTCACTCTGAAAGATAAGGTACTTTTACCATCGCTGAAGATGTTCTTGGTCTGTTTGTTCTTAGTCGTGATTGGTCATATTTAGGTGTATCTTTTTTAGTTGGTTTTGTTTGTGGTGATGATTTTTGGGTTGTTGTAGATGATGTTTATAGATTCAATGAAGGCAATCTGGATGATGTTTATAGATTCAATGTTGTTTGTTTGTTTTTCATTCATTTTTCTTTTCTCTTAAATGTGTTTTCATGATAATAACAATTTCTTGATTACGATGACAGTTAGTTTGATAAGCAACAAACCGGTGTACACATGTGGAGGCTGCGGTGCAACACTTCAAGGTTGGTAGCATATAACTAACAATTTGTGTTTTGTTTATTTTTTTTTGCAACATTTTGTTTGTTTTTATGTTTTAAGATTTTAATGTGTTAATACAGCGAAGAAGCGGAATAACAGTACAATTGACACCACATTACACAGAGTGGACAACAATTCTTCAGGAAAAACCAGTTAGTTCATTCAGAAGTTAATAATCTGAATTATGGAATGCTATTAAGATGTTTGTAAATTGGTTCTTTGTTGTTAGGTGATGTTGAGATTCTTGAATCAGTGAAAATCCGGTGCCATATAATTAAGTACAGGTTATACTTCAAGCTTTTTCGATTTCTTTGCAGGCGGATAGGTGGCTTTGGGAGGTATGAAAAACATAATTCATAAATTTAAGGAAAATGTGATTGAAGGATGATTAGCCAACAGTAGAGGATCTCATTCTATAGCCTCGATAAATTCAGGGGTGTTTTCAAATAATGCTTCCTAGATGTTTGAAGACTGATAAATGTCCAAAGAAGCAGCACTGTGGACACTTGTTGTTCTTTGTTGGTTTTCAAACATCTATGAAACCATTATTTGAGAACACCCTTGCATTTATTGGAGTTGTAGAATGAGATCCTCTACTGTTGGGTTATCATCTTTCAAACCCATTTTCCCTAAATTTATCGATTTTGTTTTTCATGCAGGGACATAATCTATTTTTTAGTATTTCATTTGGCCAATGACCCATGTTCAAAGATAACTTATGTTTCAGACTATACAAAGATTGCCTCTTGGTTATCATAAGGTTAAATTTTAAATTAATATGGTCTCATTTGTTAATAAGTTTATAATTATACTTAAGCAATCACATTCTTTTTGTTAGGTGTCAATGCACCTAATGACAGCAACCATCATTGAGCCATCACATTCTTTTCGTTTACATATCAGGTAATGGTTTTCCTTAATACATCTCGAAAATTAGGTTATGTATGATTTTTCAATGTGGTTTTGAAACTTATTGGATAGTAATTGTCTCCACAAAAACATAGAAATATTTTGGTTTTGTGGCGCAGATTGTTTACTACATTATCAAGCAAAGAGAAAGAAGAAGACTTTATGGCAATGAAAGGGTGTAAAATCCCTCAAAGACCTAAGAAAAGAGCCAAGATGATTCAAAGAACCTTACTTGCAATGGAGGTAGAAGACAGGTGTGTTATTACTCGTGTTCAAGATAACTTCTTTCGTGTTCATGTGAGCAAGAAAAGAGGACGACACAAAGGATGTGTCAAACACAGTTCAGATGATATAGGTTCAGGTAATAAGAAGAAACCCTCTGTTTAAGAAGCAACCAGTGATAGTGTTTTGGTGGAAAACGTGGAGGGGTCGGTGACATTGTCGAGGGTTGTCAGAAATCAAATAGCATTTCCTGACAACGCTCGACAATATGACCGACCCCTCCACGTTTTCCACCAAAACACTATCACTGGTTGCTTCTTCAACAGAGGGTTTCTTCTTATTACCTGAACCTGTATCATCTGAATTGTGTTTGACACATCCTTTGTGTCTTCCTCCCTTCTTGCTCATATGAACACGAAAGAGATTATCTTGAACATGAGTAATAACACACCTGTCTTATACCTCCATTGCAAGTAAGGTTCTTTGAATCATCCTGGCTCTTTTCTTAGGTCTTTGAGAGAGTTTACACCCTTGGCGATAAAAAGTAACGGAAAGAAGGTGCTCATGTTCCATATTGTGATAGCAAACTTACGCGCCTCTTACATGGAATATTGTGTTTTGATCAAGTGAATGAGGCTCTGTTGAGAGTGTGAGGGTTTTTTATAATAACCTCCCTTTTACCCTTTGATCTTCTGATCATATATGAGTTGATGATCTTCTTATATTGTGTTTTGATCAAGTGAATGAGGCTCTGATTGCTTTACTGTTTTGTTGCTTTTAATTGTTTGAAAGTAGGAAGTTGTGATGATAAAATGTAACATCATATTTTACATATAGATGTAGACAAAAACTTTTATCATTATACTTATAATACTAACACATATTGTTTTTAACATTGTTTTATAAATATATGTAACTAAACACAAATAATTTAAACGATGTATTATAATCTATTTTTTAATATTTGATTTCGATAGTTATTAAACCTACCCGTGTGTTCACATGGGTCCTACAAGTAGTGATCTACTATAGTAAGTATTTTATTTTAGATAGAATGGATTGTGTTTTAACGAAAGCTTTTGATTTTGATGGTATAACATTGTGTTTTTTCTTTTGTGTCTTTTGTTTTTGTTAATATAATTGTGTTTTTTTATATTCAGACGCATCAAAACTTATTACATCAACAGTTGTATATTTTTTTATGTGACACGGGAGTATAGTAGTTACGGGTAAATGAGCTTTTGCCCGTAAAACTTTTGATAATGAATAGAAATATTACATGTTAACAACAGGTATACTCTAGAACTATCTAAATCCCATGGGCTTTCAAAAATCGGATATCATGGGCCTTGAAAGTGTCATCCTTATTAGGTGCAACATAGGTTTTAAAGAAGATAAAAGAATAGGTCCATCTCAAACCAATCATTGAGTGAGCATTGGGTTCATCTGGTTTAACATGAGAGGAAAAAATGGGCTGCCAGCTCATGCCAAACGACAGTCCAAATCCCTATATGTAAGAATCTTTGTGTAACTAATAGATGAAATGTTCTTTTATTTTTTAGAAGATTAAATAAACAAGGTTTACCTTATTAAAAGTAGTCTTTATATCCTTCCCAGTATGTATGATTTCTATCAATATGGTTACTTATACTGGAGGGTGTGGGGGCCGGCCTTTCCTCGGCGAGCCCCGGCGCCGGTCACCCACACCGTCTCCTGAGGATTGTCCCGGCTTCTCAGTCTCCTGAAGACGACATCGATGGGCCTCTTTTTCTCTCCTCTCTCTCTCTCTCTAAAATCAAATCAGTTTATTTTTTCTTAAGTGTTTCTATAAATAGTGTGGGAGCCCATCCTCCACCCCCTTGGTCCATCCTCTTTAGGTCCATCATCACTCCTGTTGATGTGGCGTCCTACGTGGTGGCCCACCCTCATGGGGATGACCCTCCCCATACCCTCCAATCTTATTTTAGTAACTTTCCAATTTCTATTCTCCCATTCTATTAGGTCTTTATGTTAAGTATTTTTTTGTCTCCTTTACCATTTTTAAATAAATGTGCTTCTTCTAAATGACGTCAATATCTCATTCTTTTGAATAACAGGTATGATGTCTATAAATTCTTTGGTTTTTTGTTCTAATTATTGAATTACGTTTTGGTGATATTGTTAGTTATTGCTTATTTTTCGTGAGTACTTAGTATGTTGTATATAGGATGATGAATGAGAATAAGAATGAAGTTTCAGTAAAAAAAAAATTTCTATATTTAAAAAAAATGAATATATATTTAAATAATTATGTTTTTTATGCATGTTATATTTGGGTTCGGTTTATTAAGTGGTACTATTTTTTTAATAAGATTTGAATAAGATTAAACATTCATTTAACTGGTATTCAGTGTGGGGGGGCAAAAAGGTAATTTCTTATTATTGTTTTGAGATTAACTGTATAATAGTCAAGAAAAGGGAAAACGATGAACATTCGGTTTTAACGGAAACTTAGGGCTCGAAGTTATACAATTTGCGATTGTGTTTGTTGCTTTGTGTACTAATCTTAATCATTTGGAACTACATTTGCAATGGCGTCTACTGCAAACGTTGACTTGCGATTTACAAGTAAGTTGTCATGGTGTTGTTGATTGTTATTTTCATTGTGTTTTGATTTGTTTTAAGTCTATTGGTTAAATAGGTAAGAAATCGTCAAGAAATTACAGTGAAGATGAAGTAGGTGATACTGTTAGAGGAAGTAAAAGCCAAGAGGTTGAAGTGGAAATTGCAAAGAAACATATAAGTGGAAATAGAAAGAAATCATTCTGTACAAGCAAAGCTAATAGATTCGTAAGAAGAGGTAAATGCGTTTCATATATTTTTGGTATGGTTTATTTCTTATTTTTTATTTTTAATGTTTAAACAAAAGTTGTTCAAGTATATTGTGTTTTTAGATTTGTGATTTTGTTTGGAATATTGTTTCTACAAGTCGGTTAGTTTTTGTATAACTATAATGTGTATGTAGACGTTTGTTTTTGTTGTATAAAGTTGTATCCACTATGTTTTTTATATTAATTATGCTTTTTTTTTAATATTGTGGTTTTGGAAATCATTGTGTTTGCATATGTTACTTGATTATTTGCAGTATCTTGGTGCATGTTGTGTTTTTTACATATGTGGTAAACTATAGGATTGTGTTTTTGTATTGATTTTGTATGTTGAATATTATGTGTTGTTTTACAACATTGTAATGTTATAGTTCCTGATAGTATTTTGTTAAAATTGGCAGAATAAGTTGGAGAAATGTAATCAAACTTGGGTCTATCAAGTTTAAAATCATCAAATCAAGTGTAGTTGTGCTTTCTGATTGCGATGACTAGATAATAATAAAAAACAGGTTGATAAATATAACACAATGTTTAAATTGTAACACTGTGATATATTAACAAGACAATGTTGTATTGTATGTTATAGTCATTAGATAATGTCAATAGTAGGATTAAATAACGTGTTACAATTAATATTTTTTATGTGTTTTGTTTCTAATAAAATGTGGAGACATGAAGGAACTTTGTCAGGTGCTGCTGTGAAACGAAAGAGGGAAGGTATGTTATAGATCAATTTAAAATGATTAAATATAATATACATTTTTTTCCCTTCATAGTTTATTATTTTATTTGATTTGCTGCTGCAGTTTTACAGGCAGACTGTGGTGATGCTGATGATAATGATGATGTTGATTTTGTTAATCCTGCTGCATCAAAAGTAAAAAAACCAGGTATTCATTTAAACATGAAAATCTTAGTTGTAGTTTGTTTCTAAAATTCGTTAAGTTATATAATAGTTGATGATACCTTACCAAAGAAGAGACGTCGAAAGGACCAATCTGAGGAATCAAATCACCATGAATGTCAAATGTTTTTCCCATATACTGGTGAGAAGATTTTACCAAGATGCTCACCAAACACTCTATATGAGTGGATGCTAAAGTTTAATGACAAGCAAAAGAACGTTGTAAGAGATATTGGTTTTGGTTCTATTCTAAATCTGAAGATTCAGCATGTTCCTACCAGCTTGGGACTTTGGTTGGCTAAGAACTATGATGATTCAACAAGAATATTAAATCTTGGATCTCAGTCAATAAAGTTAAGTCCAGAATTGGTTCACAAGGTATTGGGAATTCCGAACGGATCAAGAATAATAACAGAGAACAATAGGCCAAGCATAAAAAGTCCTATTGTTAAACTGTGGAGAAGTCAATTCCCAACAGGCTTCACCAGGTTTCTTATACAAGAAACACAAACTTATTTGGATAGACGATGCAAGAGAGAACGCAATGATTGTGGAATGATGTTTGTTCTTAACTTTTTGGTGTTGATGTTTACACATCTAGGTGAAGGAACGAAAAGTGGCACTGTCAACCAAAGATTTTTGCCATTAATAACAAAGGATGTTGACATAAAAGAACTGGGTTGGTGTGATTACATGCTAACTTTGTTAGACAGAGCGAGAAAAGGCTGGCACCCTGCTCAAGTTTTTAATGGGCCTCTGTTTTTGCTTGCGGTAAGATCATAAGTTAAATATTAATTTGTCATTTGTGGCATTTATCCAAACAAAACGGAGTGACAAATATTTTTTTGTTTACAACTTATCTATGCAGATCATACAAGTAAGTTGCATGATGTACGTGTTAAACGTAAAGGTTTGTTTGTTATAGAACATATTGAAGAGCGTACATTATGCAAACTGGAGGACATAAAGAATAAAGGTCTGAAGTCTGAGAAAAGAAGAAAGAAAGGTACTTCAAAGTCTAAAACAGTATTAAAGACCCAAAAATCAAATGAAAGCGAGGTGCGTCAACGTTCTTCAACTGGTGAACCCATGCATGAAAAGGTGGAACGGCAAGTCGATGCTGACGAGGGCAAAGACAATGATGGTGCTGGTGTCGAGGAGGATTTGATTCATGAAGATATACATGGAGAGGATGAAAGGCAAGTGGATGATGATGAGTGTAGAGACAATGATCGTTATACTCAAAATATACATTTGAATAGGCGGGATGAGAATGCAGATGTTGGCAGGGAATCAAACATTCTCGTGGCAGAAGAACCAACGGAGGAAGCAGAATCGGTAAGACACAAAAACATATAGTATTTAACTCTGAATATATGATATATGATATATATATATATATAGAAAAAGTATATCGTACATTACGGCTTAACGTACTTCACGTTCAACAACGTGCGTGATTTGTTATATAACATGCGTGATTAATGTTTTCAATATGCGTGATTATTGTGTTTCAACATGCGTGATTTTGGATTTTTGAGTTATAATGTGTGATTTTAAAATGAACGTCCGTAATTACCTGTCGTATGTGATGTACGTTAAGCCGTAATGTACGTTAACCTTCCTGTATATATATATATATATATATATATATAGTTTTTATCATCTTTTATTGTTCATATTGAAACAGGTTTTTGTCAGAAATTTGACTGTAGAAATTGAAAAGGCAAAAGTGTCTTTGAAGAATGTAGAGACAATGCTGAATGAGGGGTTTACGGTCTATGCAGATAATCAGGTGATTAAAGAAGCTAAAGCTCATTTGGATCCGTTGATTTCATTTGCAAAAAATGCAGGTTTTATGAGCAGAGATCCAGATTCATCTCCAAAAGATGATAATGAAATACAAAGTAAGGGAGAAAAGAAGACTCAAAGTCAAGAGACGAAAACTGATTGTAATACGGGTGTAAATGTAAATTCAGTTGAAAACATGGAAAGTGTGCATGCTGTCCCGTTGGTATCTGCGTGTGTTTCAAATGAAACAATGTATCAATCTGCATCAAGTCAACGATCATGTGGTCAAAATATCTCACACATCATATCTGATGAAAAGGATGAAGAAAATGTAGTTGATTCTACGGATGAGACTTTGGTGCCAGCATCACCTTACATTAACCGGGTGGTGGAATTGAGTGAAAAGTTGACATTTGTAGAGAAAATTTATTCTGATTGGATTTTCTCTGCCATAGGATTTGAAATGTATGTGTTTTAACTTCTTTTCTTATAATGTGCTATGATTATAAGTTAATCGATGTTTTAACTCGTATTCATTGTAGGGACGTTGTTTTTCAAATTGAAGATCAGCCAGATTCAGGTCTAACAAGGATAGTGCTAGAAACATTGAGTCATGATGAGTATGTCCATTTTGCTGTTGTTAATGTGTGGGCCAGAATCTTAAATCACGAGGAGAAGTTTAAGGCTGATGACAAAATTAAGCGATTGTTTTGTACATATCAGATGCTGGTAAGTAAATAACATAAGTGAATTGTTTATTTATTTATTTATTTATTTTAGTAACGTTATTATAACTGATACACAGGATGGTGGCACATATGGTTCAAGCTATGAGATGATGCAAGCTGAATTTTTTGGAAATATGATTAAAGTTCTAAAAGAAGAACAAGTAGCATCGTTGAAAGAAGTTGATCTTTTATTCATACCTGCTTTGCAATCTGATCACTTCTACTTGGTATGCTTTCATATGAAAAAGTTTCAAATAGCTGTGATTGATAACAGCAGTCTATATGATGATAGTTTTGACTTAAAATACCGAGGCTGGCCAGAAAAATTGGTACATTCCTTGACATTTAAAAAACACAATCATATGGAAAAGATAATTTGTTTATATTTATTATCGTTATATTGCAGAGGCATTTAGTAGCAGATTTTATGTTAATTCACGGTGTTGTGGGTGGACGTAAGATGCACAAAGCTCAGATAAGTCGACTAAAAATGTCGTGGAGAACTGTAGACAACAAAGTTGATTGTGGTATATTTTTAATGAGGCATATGGAGACATTCGAAGGGAGTTCTTTACGATGTTGGCGATGTGGGTTTGTGAAAGAAGTAGATTGTGGGAAGAAAGAACAATTAGATGAATTAAGATGCAAATATGCAACCAAAATATTGTTGCATTATCTTAATGCTCGAAGGCAGTTTGTGTATAATGATAGTGAAACTTACGTTGTGCTGGACGCAATTGAAAGGGAAAGGTTGAAAGAGCAAGCACGAGGAAGTCGTGTGGAGCGAATGAAACTGTATTGTCCTGTGTGATGTATTCCTGTTGCTTAAAACATTTGGATATTGGGTTGATTGTTTATATGTAGCTGTTGTTGTTTGAATGTGGTCTGGTCAAATGAATGTTTAGGTTTAATGCTTATGTATGAATGTTATAAGCTCTATGTTGTTGTGAAAAGTGTAATGTCTGTAAACAAAAACAGTATATTTATAAAAACAATAAAAAACATTTTTTTATTCAAAGCACAACATCTGATAAGATTTGAATTTTCATTCATACAAATTACAATGTTATAATATGGTTGTATTTCAATTAATAAGTTAATCTTTAGTTGTAAATCAACTAAAGTATTTTGTTTTAGATATAATGGATTGTGTTTTAACGAAAGCTATTTATTTTATGGTATAGCATTGTGTTTTTTCTTTTGTGTTTTTTTTTCTTGTGTTTTTTTTGTTAATATACTTGTGTTTTTATATTCAAACGAATCAAAACTTATTGAATAAATTTTCGTTTTGCTCCCCGCCTCTAACTCCATCCAATTTGTCTGTTTTTCCATTTTACTTCCTGTAGGGAGCAAAATGGAAAAACCATAGCAAACTATTGGTTGGAAATGGCTATTTTTGAAGGTTTCGGGCAAAATCGTTAAAGTGGCCAAACCACAGGGAGCAAATCGGAAGTTTACTCAAACTTATTATATCAACTGTTGTATTTTTTTTATATGTGACACGGGAGTGTAGTAGTTATGGGTAAATGAGCCTTTGGCAGGAAAACTTTTGTAAATGAAGAGAAGTATTATATGTTGACAAGAGGTATACCCCTGATCTATTTAACTCCTATGATTCCTGTAACATGCCTTGGGGTTGTAACACAAGTATTGTGTAGAGTGCCGACTAAAGCTAATTGAACTAGGCACATGAGTAGGTGTGATTTTTTTTTCCTATGAAGCTAACTTGTGGTCCACAACTTAAATCAAATGATAATTTATCTATAATTTTTAGATAAATTCTTTATGCTTTATCAGTGCTTTGACTTAACAGTTGTTTACAGGATCAGCAGTGCTTTGACTTAACAGTTGTTTACAAGATCAGCAGTTGTTGAGAAGAGCAATTCTTTATGGGAAGTAACTACCCACTTCCCATTCTCGCATATTATTTGTACCTATTTGGGATGTAGCCTTATAATTTCGATTAGGATATCAATTGGCGGTTTATTATATAAGTTATATTAAACTATTTTTTATTTCCTTCGAAATTATGTTCTCCTATAAAACTGGAAATATCAACTGTTCCATTATCTTGATATGTGTCGTGTGTATATAGTAGTTGCTACAATTCTTGAACGTGTGTTAAAAACCGTTGTAGAATAGCTTATATAATAGGAACATGTTAGTATAAATCTATTTAGGTTTGTGAATTTGTAGCAGAATTTATAGATTTATCCTTCAAATATTGAGCAAGTGATGGAGAAAAATGCATCTACAAGAAGTAATAATGCTGTTCATTTAGGTGATGACCGGCTGCAGACGTTTATCAATCCTTTAAATCGTCAAGAACAGGTAATTTAGTAATATCATCAATAAATAAAGTTTATTTGTAATATTTTAATATTATTGTTTTGTTGTTTTATTATTTTTATTTTGTTTGATTACAGGCCGACAGTGGTAGTGTAGAGATAATTTATGTTGGGCCATTTAGTCCTTATAAATCCCACCTTTCTCGTGAGTTCAGTGAGGAGGTGATATATATTGAAGTTGTAATTTTTTAAATCTTAGTAAAATTTGTTATGTGATAGTTTCAAGCTCGTAATGAAACAAGCTATTTCTCTTACCCAGATACGAAGGATTGAGAGGCAGCGCAAACGATCTAGAGACTTGCTATATTGGAATTGGGATGATGTTGTTTCGATCAGCAGTTCTAACGAAGAAATTGAGTTTATTGATATGACTGTTGATGCTGATGTAGATGAGGTTATCGGTCAGTCTGGTTTTGACCAATTTTCTGATTCTGAAGATGAAGTTGATGATACCGCTGATTCACTAGAAAGTTACAATCGGAAACTTAAAGTTCCAAAAGTTTCAATTCACCGTCGTTCTCGTGTTGTGAAACTTTGAATTTATCGTTTTATTTTATGTATAAAATGTTGGTGTAAATTTCTCTGTGTTGTTTTTTGTTGCAAGTATTGAACTATGTTTTGGTGTTTTTTGTATGTTTTTTTTTTCTTTTTCGTATGTAGTTAGTAATATATAGTATGATGAATGACAATTTATGTGTTGGTTTTTGTTCTAATTATTTTTTCATGTTTTGGTGATATTGTTAGTTGTTGCTTTTTTTGGGGAGTTCTTAGTATGTTATAAATAGAGTAATGAATGAGAATAAGTATAAAGTTTCAGGAAATTGTATTTTCTATATTTAAAGAAATAACTTTTTATATAAATGATTATGTTTTTTTTATGCTTCTTATATATGGGATCGGTTTATTAGGTGGTTTTTTTTGTAATAAAACTAAACATTCGTTTGAGTGGTATTCAGTATGGGGGTGAAAAGGTAATTTGATATTAGTGTTTTGAAATTATCTGTATAATAAACCAAAAAAGGGTAAAGGATGACATTCAGTTTTAGCTGAAAGTTAGGGCTGAAGTTATAGAATTTGCGATTGTGTTTGTTGGTTTACGTACCAATCTTAATCATTTGGAAATACTTTTGCAATGGCGTCCACTCCAAATATTGACTTGCGTTTTACAAGTAAGTTATTCTCATGGTGGTGTTGACTCCTATTTTCATTGTGTTTTGTTTTCTATAAGTCTATTGGTTAATTAGGTAAGAAAACTCAAGAAATTAAACTGAAGATGAAGTAGGTGATACTATTAGAGCAAGTAAAAGACAAGAGGTTGACGTGAAATCTGCAAAGGAACATATTAGTGGAAATAGAAAGAAATCATTTTGTTCAAGCAAAGTTAAAAGATTCGTAGGAAGAGGAGGCAATTGTGTTTGATATATTTTTGGTATGATTTATTTATCATTTATAGTGTTAAAAAGAAGTTGTGCAAATATATTGTGTTTTTAGATTTGTGATTTTGTTTGGAATAATGTTTCTACAAGCCGGTTAGTTTTCGTATAAATATGATGTGTATGCAGACATCTGTTTTTGTTGTATAAATTTGTGTTAATTTCCATTTTTGTTGATTAAAATTTAGTTATATCCAGTATGTTTTTTATATTAATTGTGTTTTTTTATATAATGGAATCAAGTGTAGTTGTGGTTTCTAATTCTGATGAATAGATAATAATAAAGAACAGGTTGATATATATACCTCAATGTTTAAATAGAAAGGCTATGTTTTATTATAAAGTCAGTGAGGTATTGTATGTTGTAGTCATTAGATAATGTCAATAATAGGATTAAATAACGTCATAGAATCAATTTTTTTGATGTGTAATTCAATTTAAGCAGGTTTATTGTAATTCAGGTATATGTTTAAACATCGCTATAGTGTAATTCAATTTAAACAGCTATAGTTAGAATTATTAAATATTTGATAAACATCGTTGTGATTTTACATATTCTTAGTGTATAAAACATCGGTTTATGAGAGATGTATTTAGTCATGTATAACCTCCATCCACTAATTTCATGATTTCCGAAAATTTTGTGACCTTAGGCAGTTTTTAGTTTTTTATTCAAGTAAATATAACTTACCTGTCCAATTGAGTTTAAATTAAATCTGTATTATAAATACATGTTCAAAGTTGTTTCAAATTTACACATTAGAAGAGAAAAGTCTGTCTTTGAGGTTGAATCTGAGAAGGTATGAGTTGATATTTTTTTTCTTTAATCTTCATGTGCTTTGTTATTTTATTACTTCCAATTTTTATTTTGTGTTATTGGTATATAAAAAACTTTTGTATTGCATTTTGTAGATGTCAAGTGATGAATTTATCATAAAGTCTCCGTTGAAAAACGTGTATGACCTTTGGCAAATCATGAAGGTTTGTTTAAATTTTTATAATTCAAAAAGTACAAATTTTTTTTTTGTTGAACTCAATTATTTTCGTATTTTTCAATTTATACAGCCTCAATTTGTTATCATACTTGGTACTATTAAGGCTATAGATAAGGATTTTGGTTGGCACTATGTGGAGTGTCCTAAATGTTTAACGGAGGCGGGTACAGATCTTGTAGACTGCGTGGGTTTGGAGTCACATTATTTTCATGTGTGCTTCAACTGTTATTGTGATGAAAGTGTTATATATCCAGTTCCAAGGTAATATGAGTTTTTTCTATTTATTTTAATATTTGTATGTTTTATAAAATAATTGGTTTGTATATATGTGTTTTTATATTTAACTTAACTAGATTCAAAATAAAAGTTCAAGTGGAAGATAATACTGATGATGTCCCACTAATATTATTTCATCCTCTGGCTGATGAAATCATTGAAAAAGTTGTTCTCAAGTCGGCTATTCAATTGCTTAAAGAAAATTCATCATCTGTATGTATAAATAATCTTTACTTCTCCTATATTTTTTCCAATGTATTTATATATTTTTTTATATTAATTTTATCATAAAATATTCTGATTCACAGGATGTTGAAGAAGTAATGTTTCCTGTTGATTTAGACAAGTTGATTGGAAAGATGTTTGCTTTTAAAATTGAGATAACAAGTTATAATCTGACTAATTTTGATGAAATGTATCTTGTCACAAACATGACTGATGATGAGTCAATTATTAATGAGCTCAAAGAAAAGATGAAGATTACCGAGGTATTTTTTATTTCAATACATGATTCGTATTTATACATTTATATTTACATTATATTTAATTCTATTATTATTTTCTTAATTTTGTCTTTTGTTTCAGGGAAACGATAAAGAATTTATCAAAAAAAAAGTCACATTTCAAGTGTTAAGATTGATGATGCTAATACCAGTTGTGATACCAATGAAATCAACAAACGTAAATTGGTTGACATCTATAAGTCTTCTACTCCAAGTAATTTCAAGGATTTGGAGAAAGTTAGCAAGAAATAATCTTATCTCATATCTCTATTAATTTAAATCAGTTGTTATGATTTTTAGGTTTTTTCCAATGGGTATTTTGGATATTTCAGTTTGTTTGATTAAAATTTAGTTATATGCAGTATGTTTTTTATATGAATTATGTTTTTTTTATATGATGGAATCGAGTGTAGTTGTGGTTTCTGATTCTGGTGAATAGATCAGTGAGGAGATGTTGGAACGTCTTGGCTAAAGCGGATAATAAAGATCAGGTTAATAAATATAACTCAATGTTTAATTAGAAAGACTATGATATATTAAAAAGTGAGTGATGAATTGTATGTTGTAGTCATTAGATAATGTCAGTAGTAGGATTAAATAACGTTATACAATCAATATTTCTGATGTGTAATTCAATTTAAACAGCGTTAATGTAATTCAGGTATATGTATAAACATCGCTATAGTTATTCAACTTAAACAGCTTTAGTTAGAGTAAATAAATATTTGATAAACAACGATGTGATTTTACATATTCATTGTGTATAAAACATCGGTTTATGAGTGTCACACCCTCAAAATCCACACGCGGAGTATTACCGCGAGGCATGTGACGACCAGGATCTTAGCCACTAGTTATTTTGAATCATTTAGTTATTATTACAAATAATGGTGTAATTAGCGGCTAATTTAATTTTTTCAAAACATAGTTTACGGTTTTGCAGCGGAAGGGAAAGTAGAACATATCGTAATTTAAAACCACAAGTTTGTTATCATGAAACTTACAAACCACGCACTCCATCCGATTGCAACGTCCGTCCTAACTGTATCGAGCAACCTGCAAAGCGTGCAGTAGAGTGTCAACATAACGTTGGCGAGTTCACGTGTTCGTAGTTTTTCAGTTTTAATTCCAAAAACTTGTTTTAACCAGTTAATTTATCCGTTTATACATGCCATGGGGAGCTACCCCATAAGTGAGCGACTAAACTGTTTTTCCAATACCGAATACTTACTTAACTGTACGTTTCCGCAGTGCCCCGTTTGTCAATGTTCTATCATCATTGACGGTTTGCCTGAGTCTATTAGTTCACGCCCGTTCCCAGTAACAAGGGTCGGTGTGAGGCTGGTCGAACCTAAATAGCGCTATCAACTAATAACCCGTTCGCCTGGCCCCGGCGACTAATCGGTATTAAATGGTAGGGACTTGAGTGATAGAGTTTCGTTTAGTGTTGCTCGTTGCATTTCCGTACAAACAGTAATTAACTAAGAGTCCCGCATAAGGGGAGAAAAGTAGTTTGTATCCCTCACAAGGGGATAGCGTTGTTACCTGTATCCCACACAAGGAGATAGAAATACCGTATCCCGCACAAGGAG
Organism: Helianthus tuberosus; assembly: GCA_030545235.1. Lineage (NCBI taxonomy): Eukaryota > Viridiplantae > Streptophyta > Magnoliopsida > Asterales > Asteraceae > Helianthus > Helianthus tuberosus. Next base: position 27,321,756 of record CM060381.1, on the reverse strand, counting down.
ATAGTAAGCAATCCCAAACTAGGAAAAGTGTTTCGTTCCGTTTCCCAACCACCGGGAACGCATGCTTTAAGTAGAAAGTAGTGAACTCACCTTTGCTTTGCTCGGTAGACAATTTACTTGGGTTACGTTGGTCAACCATACCCTATTATGGTTATTAAATATTTATTAGGTTCGTATGCAAGAAATGTCACGTATAAATTACACGTATCTAACACATAGCACGTAAGTCATACTAACATATATGTTATTGGGCCTATCCTAGCATATAAACAGTTAAACAGTAACAATTAAACGTTAACAGTAGCACATAGTCCAAAACATCAACTTGTGCGGCCCAATAGCTAAGCAGAGTAGTCCAGTCGAAACCGGGTGGCCTCGACTCGAGAACAAGAGGTCTCGAGTCACAACCACGAGTTCCTGAGTTGAGATCAGATGATCTCGGCTTGTGCAGAACTGAGTCGCAACCTTAGAGGTCTCGAGTCAGGTCTCGAGTCGATATCAGGAGATCTCGAGTCGATATCAGGAGATCTCGAGTTGTAACCAAGCTGGTCTCGACTCCTGGAGTGTGTTGTCTGGTTTCGAGTTGTCATTCAATGGTCTCGAGTCGCAACCGTAAGGTCTCGACTCGCAACTATGCAGATGCTTCTAGAATTTTCATATTCGTACTACCCAATCAAATTTCATTAACATGTACTGTCCAATCAGATTTTATTAACATGTTCCATATACTGTACACTCCTAAATTCAGATCAAACCAACGTATTTCAAATATTTTCATATCATTTAAACTGTTCATCCTTAGGGCTTCTAGCATCATCGTGTTATTTTCGAATATTACAATTTTCTACCATAAACGAGAGGCAGTCAATGTACGCATCAAACCATCAACATCGAGCAAAATCCTAACTATCATACCAAAAACACATCTAACTATCAAACATCATGAGCATTCTTTTGGGAATTTGACTAACACTTCCTTAATGTCATCAAAACATCAAATTGTACAATACCGATTAACATCTAGCACCTTTTATATCACATGCAACTATCACAGACATATCATTCTTTTTAAATTCCATTTGCGCTAAAATAGTCAATGATAATATACCTATTCCTAACCTCTTATACACCAATTCAGTTAGCCATTGTCTAAGTTAATGCCCACATATGCACTCATTCATTACAACTCAGAAATCATAGAGAAATTAATACAAAAATCAGCCAAAGGAAACATCAGTCTCATAGCAATAAGCATACACAAAATCACAACATTTTAACCATTCTTTCCAAATCATTCCTACCCAGTTTATAATTGATTTCATCAAACAACTTTCATATCTAATAAATATACGGTAACAATTTCACATTTTTCAGGAAATCACAAGGAGGCACCAATAATAATCAAACACTAACCAATGGGCCATAAAATGGAAGGGGTGTACGCTGCTGCTGCCACTGTCGGGAATCGAAGCTCCACCGCAAATCTGCCGGCTCCGAACAACTCACCCGAGACTCTAATCGTTGACCTGAGTTGACGCGGGTCAAACCGAGTTGATTCGGTTTGACATGCTTTGACCGAGACGAGACTTGACCCGAAACGGACCGTCACTCAACTGATGTCTTTAATGCCCGAACCGTTGCCGCCGCCGGATTTCCGATGGACAGTGCCGCCGTCGGCCAGCTCCAACTCATCATCTTCATCACTCCGCGTCATCGTCAACAATCTTTAGTCACTTTCAGCAAATCTTCAGCCAACAGTTGCCGGAATACCCGTCACTGCCGCTGCGAGTGATGGCGTTGTCATCCCCAACATCGCCGGCCACCGTCCGTGGTGGTCGGCCGTCACCTGTGGTTGCAAGTCTTCGGCCAGTTGTGCATCGGAGGGAGAGAGAAACGAGGTAACAGGTTTGGGTGTGAGTGAGGTCATTGACGAAGAGAGGAGGGGCATGCTTGCCCGTAAATGTTGCCGGAAATCAGGAATCCGGTGACCGGATTTTGTGAACAGTGAGAGGGAGAGTGGAGGTGAACGAGAGTGTGGTTGTGAGATGCGGCTGTGGCTTCATTTTAGGGTTTTTAGATTGATTTTGAATGGGGGTGGGATATATAAGAGGGTATAAATAGGGTAGGGTTCTATGTGTAAGGGATTTGCGTTGGGCTTGGCCCGTGTGTTTGGATCCGCAAAACATCACTAAGCCCATTTGTTTGTTAAAATTCATAGCTAAACATAACGGTTATTATTTAAACAACAACAACAACAACAATAATAATAATAATAATAATAATAATAGTAATAATCATAGGCTCGTCTTTCGACGATCAGGATCAAATGTTCGAGTTGTCACAATGAGGGATGTATTTAGTCGTGTATTACCTCCATCCACTAATTTCATGATTTCCGAAAATTTTGTGACCTCAGCAAGTTTACAGTTTTTTATTCAAGTAAATATATCTTACCCGTCCAATTGAGTTTAAATTAAAACTTTATTATAAATACATATTCAAAGTTGTTTCAAATTCACACACTAGAAGAGAAATGTTTCTCTTTGAGGTTGAATTTTTTGAATATTTCAGTTTGTTTGATTAAAACATCGGTTTATGAGAGTTGTATTTAGTGATGTATAACCTCGATCCACTAATTTCATGATTTCCGAAAATTTTGTGACCTTACCCAGTTTACAGTTTTTATATAACTTACCTGTCCAATTGAGTTTAAAACTGTTTAAATATTTACCTATATAGAGGTGTGTTCTATTACATTTTCGTTGTAGTTGTTTGAAGAACATGAATGTAGATGTTTATAAGTTAGTGGCAAATGGTGTCAAACCGGAAGAAATCATTGGCTGCCCTGTCTGCAATGTCATATGCCTTAATGAACAACAATATAGGCATCATGTAATTTCAAGGAAGCATACTACAAAGGTATAAGTGTTTGAAATATTAATCATTTTGTGTTTTTACTTGGTAATTTTGTTGTTTACTCATTCGAGTGTTAATCCAACAGTTACAAGATTTATCGTATTGTTGTGTGGATTTTCATTGTGCTCTATGTGACATATATTGTACAAGTGCAAATCAGCTTTATGCTCATTGTAAAGGAAAGAAACATGCAAAGATGTTCCGGCTTACTGTAGGGGATATGCAAGTTGAATCTCATTCTGCGTTTGATGCTTCTGGTGGTAATAATGTTTCGGGTTACGAAGGAGATTGTGACGAGGGTGATCAATAACTGATGTCTGCAGATGATAATCAAGTCAGTGTAGTCAGTAGTGATATCGAAACTGGAGATGTAGATAATGTTTGTGATGTAGAGGTCACTGATGGCTGTGATGTTGATGGCGGTTTTTCTGTTTGTCCCGGTCATGTGTGTTATGCGTGTGACATATATTGTTCTTCACCCATTAAGGTGCCGTTTTGTGTTGAATGTTATAAATATATATAACTAAACACGTTGAGGAGGTGATTAGTTTAAATGATGTATTGTTTTGTCGTTTTGTTATATTTCAACTTTCGTAATGTTTGTTCTTATTTGTTTCGTCATGTTTCAATCGATTGCTTTGGTGCCTTAAAAAACCAGCACAATCTATTTATTGTCCATATTTAATATATAAAGTACCACATAATCTGTGTAGTAAAAGTTTGCACAACAATGTTGGCATTACCCAAAATCATATATATTACATGTTTTTTTAATCAAGCTACGAAGCATCATAATTAAATATAATGTTATATGAACCTACAACCAAACATTTCTTAAACTCATAAAACATAGGGTACAATACATATATGTCCTATGAATCTACAACCAAACATTTTTTAAACTCATAAAAGATGAAATAAATAATAAAAAAAATAAAGATAATAATAAAATATAATGTCGTATGATCCTACAACCAAGCATTTTTTAAACTCATAAAACATAAGGTACAATACATATATGCAATCCTAAACTATAGGTGCAACCAACCATCGCAAAAAGTCACCCTATAAGCATAAAGTACAAACAATGATGCATAACATTGTTTTAAATTAATAATATATAAATGTTTTGTTACTTTAAAGCAACCTTGATTTGGTATTGATTTGTTTCGACCTAGCCAAAGTGGACATTATGATGGTGTGGTTATGTTGGGCTGTTACAGATGGTATTAGTGCTAGGGATTGGTCTGGTGTGCCATCGAGGATGTTGGGACCTGTAAGGAGTGTGATTTGTAACATCCCACATTGGTTGTGAAGGGGAATGAAGGCTTCGTTGTAAGGGTCTTGATACCTTCAACATCATGACGTGTTTTAAATCAGTGAGGAGATGTTGGAACGTCTTGGCTAAAGCGGATAGTATCATGGTGTGGTTAGCCTGGGATGTTACAGATATACATTATATTGTTATCAAAACTTGTCGCTTGTCTCTTTGTAATAGTTTCTTACAGTTTTTTTCAATCCCTTTGTATTATAAGTCCACCGTTGTTAGTAAAATGTAAGTTATTTGATTGCGTGTGGTAATGTTATGTTATAGTCGGCATTTGAGTGGTACAAATCTTTTTTGATTGTGTCATCTATTTGAAGACACAACGAGTAAAAAACAATAGTGTTTAAAACATAATAGCTTTTTACTTTTTTTTTTCAGAAACTGGGAGGGTTTGATATTCTTTTTAATTCATATTTGGAGACTTGTATTAAATAGCAGTTTCTTTTGTATAGTGTTATATTTCTTTGCTTTTATTGTGTTTTTTTGTTAGGTTTTTTATATCACATTATTTTGTATAGTATATAAATATTACAGATCTATTACATAAAATTCGATTTAAAATATAGGATATCAATTCACTTTGGAAAATTTAGCTGTGAACACAAAATGAGAATAAGATTATAAATTAAATAAAAGAGATGGCACAATCGTAATAAACATTTAATTCATGTGCAATTAATATACTGTTCATAAGAGACTTTAAGAATTGTTATATTATAAAATAAAATCTCAGTTCATCATGATTCGAACAGTTTCATCACACTTCTCAACCAAATCTGTCAAGAAAATCTCTCCCATCTCCCAACGCCGATTATCATCATCTTCATCTTCATCATCTTCATCTTCCGAACAATACATCTTCATCATCTTCATCTTCATCAGCTTCATCAGCTTCATCATCTTCATCATCTTCATCTTCATCGATAACAATCCAAGGTAAAATTACATACCTAAATCGCATCGATAACATGATTCTTGTGGGTTTTTGTCTCGGATATCAAAACAGAGGTTTGGTTTTGTTTGATTCTTGTGGGTTTTTGTCTCGGGTATCAAAACAGAGGGTTATCTTCTATACGGTAAAATCACAAACCTAAATCACATAGATAACATGATTCTTGTGGGTTTTTGTCTCGGATATCAAAACAAAGGTTTGGTTTTGTTTGATTCTTGTGGGTTTTTGTCTCGGGTATCAAAACAGAGGGTACAAAATGGCTGCGGATGTAAAGAGGTTTTTGATTCTTGTGGTTTTGTTTGATTCTTGTGGTTTTGTTTGATTTTTGTTTGAATGTGTTTTGGTTATGAATACGGTACTAAATTCAAAACAGAGGTTTTTGAATGTGTTTTGGTGTTGATTCTTGTGTAGTTATTTGAACACATCAATATTGATACTTGAAATGTGTTTTGATGTTGATTCTTGTGTAGTTGTTTGAGAACTGTTTAAAAAGAACAGTTTCGGATTGATGTGTTCCTCATTTGAATGTGTTTATATTGGATCAGATTGTGAATTTTGGATTGATGTGTCCTCATTTGAATGTGTTTATATTGGATCAGATTGTGAATACATTGTTCCTCATTTGAATGTGTTTATGTTGGATCAGTTTCGGATTGATTTGTTCCTCATTTGAATGTGTTCCTCATTTGAATGTGTTTGTATTGTACAGAATGGCTGTGGATGTAAAGATACGCAAAACACCAACTACGAAGGCGAGAACACTTGACAACCTCCTAGAAGATGGTGCGGTGCACATAAGGAAGTGATTGATTAGAACGATCAATTGCATATGAATGAATACAACCCCAGTGGCAGATATGTAAGTAGCGAGCTCTGGAATTTCAAGGAAAATCGAAGAGCTACACTGGGGTTATATTCATTCATACGAATGAATATAACCCCAGTGGCAGATATGATGTTTAGCTACACTGGGGTTATATTCATTCATATCTGCTACATTCTGAAGTCCACCCGTCAGTAAAGATCCACAATTGCTTGTGGTGACGTTTTGTCTCTGTATTGTATGTTACGGTCTTTTGTTATTGAGTCTGTAAGTTCTGTCATGTCTACGAAGTTGGTATGACGTTTTGTCTCTGTATTGTATGTATTCAAAGTTTACATTTAATTTACAATTTAGGCTTTAATAATTTGTTATATATAGTATACATTTAATTATTGGATTGCATTTAATTATTAGATAGTTAATTATTAGATTGCATTTAATTATTAGATTGCCTTTATTTAAAAAGAGTTAATTTGAATTATTAGATTTCTTAACAAAAAAACAAGAAAATAATTCAGGGGCTCAGGTTGATATTGCACTCATACCATAGGGACGCAAAGTTATATTCAAGGCACAGTTATATTCTATTTGGAACTTCCCATTAACCTATATTTACGTGATTTTTCGGTAACCATATCTAAGAAATACTTTCTCAGTTATATTCATTTGTATGTTTATTTTTTACCATATAGTTGAATTCGATTTATCAGAAAGATCCCCCAATATAGCAAAGAAAAAATAGTTGATTTCATATTCCAGTTGCTGTTTTAAGGTGTGTAAGCATTGTCTTTTCATTCTTTTCCTTTGCAATTGTTAGCGAGTTGTCAATCGAGTTTTACTTTTTTAAATTGGGGTTTTTCCTTTTTTTCATGTATTGTTATGTTGTTTAGTAATTTCACATGTTTATGTTCATAAATGTTAATTTATCGTATTTAAATTTAAATGTACATTGTAGGAAAGTGTTACCATGCCGGAGATTCCGATTGACTTATTTATGTTTGAGATATTGCCGAATCTTACTGCAAGAGATGTAGGCTGTTATAAGTTGGTGTGTAAAGAGTGGTGCTCTTTCCTGTCAACGGTATTCTTTGCTAGGATTCATTGTCGTAAGATGCCATCGTTAACCAAGATGCAATTTGTTTTCATAACAGGAGGCATACATCGTCCACTTCGTACACTTAGTTATGGTTCAGCCAATATTTCTTTAACTGAAATTGTGAAAGTGCCTTTCAAAACTCGTGCAGAATATATGATGATCTTAGGTAGTTTGCATGGAATGCTATGTGTCTGTCTAAGTAACACTTGTCAGTTGTTAATATGGAATCCTCTCACCAATGCCTATAGGAACTTGTCCATTCCTAAGAAGTATGGGTTTTTCAAAGTAAATTTTGATGCTGTTGGCTTTTATGTGGATTACTTGAAGGATTACAAACTTTTACATGTTGTATTTAGGCGTAACAATCAGTCGGTTTACATTTACTCCATGGAAAGCCAATGTTGGAGGCAAATAAAGTTTGTTAAAGACTTTATTTTAGATGATCAGACCGTTCAATGGTCATGTGGGACTTTGTGTTGTAATGGATTATACTTCACTGTAGGTTCGTGTTGGGATTATAATGTGGCGTTAATTGTTCGCTTTGATGTGAATTTAGAGACATTTACTAAAGTTTCCTTTCCCTTTGATGAGTATGAAGTAAATTTTAGAGGGTCTTTGGTTAATGTTTCTGATGAACTTCTTTTTTTTGTTCTTCATGGTGCATTTGATGTTTCTGTTGATTTGTGGAAGTTGAAAGGTGAAGAATGGATAAGGATTTTGTCTGTACCTGATATTGATTGTATTCCATTGCCTATAAAATGCTTCGTGAGGTACATTGGTTCAAGTAAGAAGTGGTTGTTGATGACTGATTATGGGGATGTGTATGAGTTTGATTTGGATGTGAGGAAAGTTGATAATTTCTATCCTGTTATCAACTTTTATGCATTAAAAGGAGCAGTGTACTCTGAGAGCCTTATGTCTCCAAATGTTTAAATCTACGATGTTAGGTAATTTACTTTGTTTTATTTTTGTATGTTTGTTATGTTTTTCATTTGTATTGTAATATACTTTGGTAATGTTAGAAGATATTTTATTTTTGTATGGTATTTTAGTTGCTTATGTTCTTTGTTATATATATGGTTATCAACTTCTTAGAGTAAGTTGTATGTTGTGTATTAAAAATTGTTGATTTCTTGTAATTACATAAGTAGTATGATAATATGTGATGTGTAACTTGGCAGTTAATTATTTGAATAAATTTTAGCAGGTATAACCCCTAATGTTAAGGAGTGGTTATTATTGTGTTTTTTTATTATTTTATTGTGTTTTATTTATTTATTGGTTTTTATTTATTGTGTTTTTATTTTTTTGTGTTTTTTATTATTGGAGGGCTAAAATGAACTCTAAATGTGGGGCCTTTTCCAGTTTTTAACTTATATATGTTTTCAATACTTTATATTAAGAGAAAAATGCAATTTCCGTCCCTGTGGTATGTGTGAAACATCAACTTGAGCGCCTAAGTAACACACAATATCATAAATAATAACAGAAACTTCATCATAAACTTGCTTCTAAATGTACATTCTCATTAGAGCAACACTGTCCAACCTAGCAAACTGAAAAACAAAGCATAATTATTCAAATGAACAAACAGGATTCAACAATATAAGTGGTTGCAACGGTTATAATGAAAACAGTGGGTGATTTTATCTATTAGTGGATAGCATATCAGTGGATGAAAACACTGATTTTGAACAACAGTGATATCCAAGGAAATGAGAGAACAGGGGTTGACTTTCAGCAGTGGACAGCTTTTCACAGAGCAGATGTTTGAACAAAACAGTGGTTATGGCAGTGGACAGCTTTTCACAGAGCAGCTGTTTGAGATAGTGTTTTTTTCATGTGTGCAAGTGCAACTCTATATTCAGGCACAATTTAACATCAAAATAAACCAAATCAATTACAATTCTCCGGATGGTCGCTCGAAGAAATTAAACTGAAGATATTAAATGTTTGAAATAATATATGATTAAATAACCACAATAAAAAAACGACCATAATAAAAAACACAATTCATCCAGACTAACTTTCAAGAAACAAAACAAAACATTCCATTAAAATAAAAATACCACCAATAACTCTTAATAATTGAATACAAACCACTTTACCATAACAGCAACTATCACTAAACTTAACAAAACTACTTATAAGGAAAGTAAAAACCAACGCTTCAACTCCATTGATTCATTAACTTGTCTAAATATCTCTAACATCTGTGCCATTAACTGAACATCTTTGTTCGCACTCTCACCATTATTCAAAAGTGTTATGTATTGTTTATGGTATGTATTTGCAGTTAACTTAGTGGAATGTATGGGTTTTTGTAAGTTTGATAGTGTTGTATGTAAAGGCAGTGTGACTAATACCTGATATTTTGAGTTGTTTGTGTGGTTACATATAATATTGCGTTTTTATATGACATGATATAAATTTTGTTTTGTGTTATTTTACCGGATAAAGTGTATTAGAAAGTTGGAGATATCATCTGCTATGTTGCCTTTTCTATATATTTATATAGAAGTTTTGCCGTTCAAAAAAAAAATCAACTGCTATGTTAGTGGTTACTAATCCTTTTATTACGCGATTAGTTATTAAGCATTTCTCTCCCATTATCTCCAGTCTTTTATGGGTTGACGTTTCTCTCTCACATCTTCCTATTTATATGATTATAGGGTAACATTTCAGTCAGAATTGTTCCAGATCTTTGAGCAAATAAAAGTTGCTGTTTGTAAGTATATTTTCTTCAATTTGTTATTTTGCCTTCTATTATTCATAACTATGATTTACACTTTGATGTTAAAGTGAATTGGACTAACTAACATGTGTTGATCTAATGTGAGCAGTTAATCAATATTTGTTATGTCGGGGTTGCTTGTAGAGATATTAATGTATGGTATTTTTACAAAACTTTCTGCAAGAGATATAGGTCGTTGCAAGTTGGTGTGCAAAAAATGGTTGTCTATCCTGTCCACACCAGAGTTTCCATTAATTCATTGTCGTAGTACGTCACCGTCAGCTACCAAGTGGGTGCTTGCGAAATTAGATCGTTGTGGTTCTCTTGAAAAATTGTTTTATGCATGCACGGGCTTTTGTGGTCCTAAAATGATGTCTGTTAAACCATTCAAAACCTGACCAGATGAATTGATGATATTAGGGAGTTTGGATGGAATGTTATGTGTGTGCCTGGAAGAGACTTCTCAAATTTTAATTTGGAATCCTCTTACACAGGCAAGTACAACTTTGTCATCATGTGAATCACATGGTTTCTTCAAAAAAGATTCTGATTCTGCTGCTTTCTATGTGGATTCTGCAAATGAGTACAAGGTTTTACATGTTATAAGAAGATGTGGCACAGAGGCAATTTATATTTATTCTACCCGACTACAATCCTGGAGGAAAATTACGGACATTCTGTATGTTAAGCATGGTGGAAAATGGTCATTAGGTACATTGTGTGGAGATGGTGTATATTTCATTGTTGATTCATGTTCTGGTGATTGTGTGCAGTCAATTGTACGTTTTGATGTTAACCTAGAGCAATTTTCAAGTGTTCCATTACCATGTGATTTTTATGGAGGAGGTTTTGATGGATCTTTGGTCAGTATTGCTGGGCAACTTCACATTTTTATGCGTTATAAATATGATATGTATTTAGTTGGTTTGTGTAAGTTGGGATATGAAGAATGGATTAACTTATGGGTTCTGCCTTGTATTGGTGTTGTTCCATCGAGTTTCCTCGGGTTTGTAGAGTATGTAGAGTCTACTGATGAAATGTTGTTGATGACTACTTGTGGGGATATTTATATGTTAGATATGAAAACTATGCAAGTTGGGTACTACTTTCCTTGGAAGTACATGACTGCCTTACAAGGGTCTGTCTATTTTGAGAGCCTTGTGTCTCCAAATTACTAAAGGTATCAAGCTTCTGTTCTTCTTTATGTTTTGATGTATCATGTTTGTTTATAGTTTATGTTAATGTCTTTAGTATTTTAGTAATTTAATGTTAATATAGTGGTTTATTGTGTAAGGATCTTCTAATGTTCGATATTATGTTTTATTATTTGATATATGGATGATGTTTAATGTAGTATTATTTAATATATGAATGATGTTTAATGTAGTTTCTGGTTCGGGTAGTGTAACAAATTGTATACAGGTTTTGTGTTTTTGATTTGGCATTATATATACAGATTGTTAAATGATCAAGTCAACTCTATTGTGGTTTGCAAGTTAAACCATTAAGAAAGCTACATCCAAAATGATCGTATCACTAACAACATTAATTGAAAATCCTAAAAGTTATAGTGATTTCATATTCAATTTTTAAATAACCAAAAGTTTTTTTAAGTTCAAATTATAAACATAAACTCAAAGTTATGATTAATTATCCAATTGTAACCCAAGCTTAAAGTTTATCATATTTTATTATAAGTTCAAATTAGAAACATAAACTCAAAGTTATGATTAATTATACAATTGTAACCCAAGCTTAAAATTTATCATATTTTATTAAATTCATTGAAACATTTCAAACAGCATGGGTCCATTTTTGTGTTTGTCACCGGAAGTCTTGCAATGTTTTTTATTTTTGGTTCCATGTTATTGAAAAAAAATCAATCTGAATTTAGAATTCATGTCATTGTTTTTGAAAACACATATAATACATAAAAAAGATACTACATTTAAAATATTCTAAAAATATATTTCGGTTATTTAGTTGATTAATAAAAGACAAAACAATATCTTGAATTGTCTTATGGATAATGTTAATTGTGTTTTTTGCAACAGGCATCCAGTGACTTGAGTCAAGATGAGATTAACTTAACTATTACATTAAAATGTATGCAGATATAAATATTTTTATCACTATACGTCGTTTGAACATAGCTTAAAATTTTGATGTGTTATTTTAAACTATTGATTATAGCTCATGTAGTGTCTCATTTATTCAATTTATTAAAAAAAAGAAAAAGAAAAACAAAACGTGGTTGGTTAGTTGTCATCTTTTTTGACGAAATAAATGGTGTGGTGACATAATTTATGAATCTTCCATGTATTTTCAGTTAGCAGGGTATCCATGTTTTATGCTCAAGATTGTTAGCGGTGCATATATATATGATTATATGTATGTATGTATAAATATAATCGTAAAGGAATATTTGAATTCTTTAACCTCTGATTATATCATTCGTTTGTATAATTATATCTGGTTTCCGTCGTTTTAACTTTTAAATAAAAGATTGTCGATGAGGTAGTTTGGCAGTTACAGAGGGATGTCTTGTATATGACTGTTTTGAAATTCGGTTTCAAACGTGTGGCTAACTTTATAGAAGATATGCGTAAAATAGTAGGTGATTTGTTGGAATTACCTGCTTGCGATGTTCGTGACATTGGTGTTCGTGCTTCTATCGATGTGATTAGGAAGGCAATTAATCATTTGGATCGTATTGTGTCCACTCTTGAAAGTGTGAAGTGTTGCATGGAAGTTAAGATTAATTATCTAGAGCGATTTTAGTACTCATGTTTGTTTTTTATTTTTCTATGTCTCTTATTTCTGGTTTTTTTTTTCTTTTTTTTTTGTAGGATAGTATTTTAGTTTGTATAAAAGCGGCTTTTGTTTCAGTTATTGTATTTCTTACAATTAAAGTTAGGCCATCTTTACAGAAAAGAGTGTTTGATTTATATAGTTTGGGTTGTGTTTGTGCTTTTTTTTCCACTTAAACAAGTTTACATTGATAATCAGAATTCAGTAAAAAAAGTAAGGTTTAATAAAAAACACAATGCCTTTATTAGAGCTTAATATTGTATAAAATATACAAACAACTACAAATAGTGTATAAGGACTATTGCAATAGGGTAACGTACTATTCCTAAACATAGTGATTTCGTATAAGCACAATCTTTTCCATAATAAAACACAATGTAATCAACAACATAAATGGTATAGGACAATATTAGTATATATTATTACATTTCTATAAAAACACGTTTTGTTTAAAAAAACTTAAATTAGGTTAACACACCTAATGTTTGTAATTATAATTAGCATTTTAAGTTATGCATTCATTTGTGGTAGTTTCGTGTTTACTTTGTTTTTGTATAAAATATATAATATTATCTAATTAAAGACAATTATAATTCCTACAATTATGGTGCATGTTCAAAAACTACCCACTATGTTGCCCCATTATTATTTGAACTTTGTTAACTGTATTTAATAACCCAACTGTTGTCTTAATATTTTTTACTACAGTTCTTTAGTTTCCCTTATCAATAGGTTTTGAAAAGTTGTAGTTGGAAACGAAGTATCAAAGGAGCTACTATCTATTTAGCAATGTATGTGTGATTTTGTTTTTCATAGTGTGTATAGGTGTTTCATATTCATATTTAATTTCATTGCTTTCTTTTGTTGTTACATGTATTTAATAGTTGGTTGCATGTCTTCTTATAGCTATGTTTGTTGCTATTGTGTTTTGTTAATTTAAATTATGTAGTATAAATAATAGATTAGGGTATAGCTTGACAATTAATGGCGTATTTATGATCGAGATGTTTGCTTTACCTGCATGAAACAGTGTTATGTTCTAAGTATGTATATAGATCCGATGATGTTTCTATATAATAGTCGTCTATTTTCTTGGAGTGATATCAAGTATGGATACGGTGTTTTGTGCTTATGTAATGATGGGTTGTGAGATGGTATTTTGGAGTGCAATATACGCAAAAGAAGTTTATACAGTGATAACAGGAAGTTTACTACAAAATATTTTCACATGTTGTTGGTTTATCTGCTGATTCTTCTAACAAATGTCAGAGCTTGCATATAGTGTGTAAGGCTGGTGCGCATTGGTTGTTTGGTATAATCCATGATATTATGTACGTATGGATTGGTAAGTATTGTGTAGAGTTTCCAGTATGTAATAGCTATCACTATGAGTAGTTGAGGTATTTAAGGACTAGATATGAAGAGGAAGAAGATGGAGAATAAAACATTGACATTATTCATCAAGTGGTATCAAATGAATGTTGTTTGTATACAGATCTTGGTGGTATGGATAGTGTTAATATTAACCATGGTATTGCAAGTGATTCTGAAATATTATCAACACTGTCTTCTTCATCTATGTCGACATTTCGATCTGATGAAACATCCCGTAATATTAGACGTCGTGGTCGTCCTCGATTACGAGTTCGCCCTGCTGGTTCAAACATTGAAAATATGCCAGTTCAACGACGTTGTTATGGTACGTATTGTTAATTTTTTTTATGCCAAGTAATGTAAACGTGTTCATGTTTTTAGGACACATCTGATTGTATCTACGTGTATTGCAGTTGGCCCAAATTCAAATCAATTCCATGGAACTAATTCAATGAATAGTGATGCACCTTTTGTATCACATTCTTTAACTTCGGAGTTTGTTTCAGCATCATCGCCATCTATGCACAACCGGAGGTCATCTTGTGCTGGTGTTTACCAAGATGAAAACTCATCAAGTATGGATTGTTCATTGATGACTGTTAGTTGTTTGAATGCCTCATTAAAATGATAAATATAACTTTCTATTATATGATTGTTTTATTTTGTGTAGGAGATGTATCATATTGGGATTGTGGAATTACAGAATATGTATGTCCTTATTGCAAAGCGATCTTGTGGTATGGTGAGAGAAGTACTAAATATCTTGCTCCGTCTAATCCAACTTTCTCTATTTGTTGTGGTAAAGGCAAGGTTGTTTTACCTTTACTTCGGCATGCTCCGCAACCATTGCGGCGGCTTTTACAGCCGAATGGTGAACCGCGATCTAAGGTGTTTAAAGAGAATATCAAGCTTCTAAATTCAATGTTTTCGTTTACTTCTACTGGCGGTAAAGTCTGTTCGGATGTTAATGATGGAGGTGGTCCCTATACATATGTGTTGAATGGACATAATCATCATAGGATTGGTACTTTGTTACCTCAGCATATTGATGGACGGCCAAGATTTGCACAACTATATATTTATGACACAGAAAATGAGGTTGACAATCGATTAAAAGCAGTTGAGAAGTGTATTCAGTCTGGGAATGATGATGCATGTATTCGAAGTTTAGTTAAGACACAGAAAATGAGGTTGACAATCGATTAAAAGCAGTTGAGAAGTGTATTCAGTCTGGGAATGATGATGCATGTATTCGAAGTTTAGCTAATGATTTAATTAAAATGCTTAATCGGCACAATCCATTAGTTCAGAGCTTTAGGATGGCCAAAGAAAGATTTACTCACTTTTCGCAGCAACCTGTTAGACTTAGACTGCTTGGTACACGAAGAAGGGATGCGAGACAGTTTAATTTGCCTACGGTCAATGAAGTTGCTGCATTGATTCCGGGTGATGGTAATCCTACAGATTGCCGTGATATTATTGTTGAAGACCGTGGTAGTACAAATGCGAAACGTATTTCTGAACTTCATCCCAGTTACATGTCGTTGCAATATCCATTACTTTTCCCGTATGGAGAAGATGGTTTTAATGTGGGCATTCTTCTAAGTAATACTAGTGCTGAAAGTAAAAGAAAAAAATGTTTCATTGAGAGAATACTATTGTTTTCAGTTGATGGTTAGAATGGAAGAAGGTAGAACATTGCATAGTTCTGGCCGGTTATTTCTTACATTTGTTGTTGATGCATATACGCAAGTGCTTGAACATGACTTACAATGGTACAAGACTCATCAGACAACAATTCGTTCGGAGTTGTATAATGGGTTGCATGATCGTATATTAGAAGGTGAGACAAACTGTGATTCTATAGGTCGACGTGTTGTGTTGCCAGCGTCCTTCACCGGGGGGCCTAGGCATATGATACAACAATATCAAGATGCGATGGCAATTTGTCGTTGGGCTGGTATTCCGGATCTTTTTATTACCATGACGTATAACCCAAAATGGCATGAAATTCAACGGCATTTGTAGGAAAACACAGTGGGTCACTTAGTATCAGAAAGACCTGATATTGTTGCACGGGTATTTAAGATCAAACTTGATGAGCTCATGAAAGACATAAGGAAAAAGCATCATTTTGGTGTTCCTAAAGCAGGTAAGTTAAATGAATTTTATTCTCAATGGTTGTATGTTAACATGTGATTAATGTGTTATTATGATGTGTGTTAAAACATTGTGTTTTTTTTTGTCTTTGCAGTTCTTTACACAATAGAGTTTCAAAAACGTGGTCTGCCACATTGCCACATTCTTGTGTTTCTTAGTCAAGCTGATAAAATTTCTTCACCGGATGAAATTGATAGATTTATATCTGCTGAGCTGCCTTCTGAATCGGGTGACCCAATCGGTTTTTTAAATGTTGGTACTCATATAATGCATGGTCCATGTGGTAACCTTAGACCTTCGAGTCCTTGTATGAATGATGGCAAATGTACTAAAGGATTTCCGAAGAGTTATTGTGACGAAACTTTTATTAGAAATGATGGGTGGCCGTCGTATCGACGACGTAATAACTCACGTAAAGTTCGTGTTGGTCGGCAAGATATTATGCTAGATAATGGATATGTTGTTCCTTATAATCGTGTGTTGCTTATAAAGTATGGTTGCCATATCAATGTTGAATGGTGTAACCAAGGAATGTTGGTTAAATATCTTTTCAGCTATATTAACAAAGGTCAAGATCGTGCTACCGCAGTATTGGAAGGTCAAGGTGGGAGAACAACATTTACATCACTTTTAAATCATGAAAATGAGATTTAGCAGTACATGAACTGTAGGTATATTTCAGCATCAGAGGCGTGTTGGAAGATATTTGAGTTTGACATGCATTATCGTTCAGTGGCTATTGAAAGACTCCCATTTCATGAAGAAGGGTGTAATAGAGTATATTTTAAGGATCATGAGCAAATTTCTGATGTTTTACAACGAACAACAGCTGCAATGTCAAAGTTTACTGAATGGATGGCTGCAAATGAAAGGTATGAGTTTGGCCGGAGATTGACGTATGCCGAATACCCAACTTTGTTTACATGGCATGAGAAGGAAAGAGTGTGGGAGCCCCGTAAAGGTTCATTTCAAACTATTGGACGTATATATTATGTAAGTCCTACGATGGGTGAAAAGTATTATCTTAGAATGCTATTAAATGTTGTGCGTGGTCCGAGAAGTTTTAAAGAGATTCGAACTGTTGACGGGGTGGAACATCCAACGTATATGTCCGCTTGTAAAGCATTAAGTCTTTTGGGTGATGATGTTGAATGGGTTGATGCTGTACGCCAGGCTTATCATTGGCAATTTGGGGATCGCCTTCGTGAATTGTTTGTTACAATTTTGTTATTTTGTACTGTTAGTGATCCTCGGTAATTATTTTTTGATTGTTATGAATACCTATCAGAGGACATTCTTCATAAATATCGAACAATTTTGAAAAATTTTTCATTGAATTTCTCAGATGCTGAAATATTGAATTATACTATGAAAGAGATTGAACAAGTGTTGATTCAGAGTGGCTGGTCGTTGACTTCCTTTCCAACCTTACCGCAGATTGACCATACTTCGGAAGATAGATTTATCAACAGGTTGGTTCAATTTGAGAGAATGTATGATGCTAATGAGGAAAGGACACGTTTTATTAAGCAATACGCTGGGTTGAATAGTCAACAAAAGGAAGTGTTTGATAGTATATATTCTGCTGTTCAGGCTAGAAAAGGAGGCGTATTTTTTGTGTTAGGTAGTGGAGGAACTGGGAAAACGTTCTTATGGACGACCCTTATAGCTCGTATTCGATCAAATAATGAGATAGTTTTTACTGTTGCGTCATCTGGTATTGCTTCCTTATTACTACCTGGTGGGCGTACAGCACATTCTCGGTTTCGCATCCCTATTGAAGTTGATAAGGACTCTTGTTGTGCCATTGATGTTGGTTCAGATTTGGCTAAGTTAATCAATTATGCTTCACTTATTATTTGGGATGAAGCACCTCTACAACATCGCCATGTATTTGAAGCTGTTGATCGAACATTGAGGGATGTGTGTCGAGACAGCATGGCTGGTGCTGAGCATAAAGTATTTGGTGGAAAAGTTGTCGCATTTGGTGGTGACTTTCGGCAGATACTTCCTGTTGTTCAGTTTGGTTCACGAAGTGAAATTGTTGCTTCAGCGATTAACAAGTCGCCGAATATATGGAGGTCATGTAAAGTGTTTTCTTTGACAACTAACATGCGTTTACGTGATCCAAGTATTTTTGGTAGGGATCTTATTCAAATGCAGGAATTTAGTAAATGGCTTTTAGACATGGGGACTTGTTGTCTTCCTTCAGTTTCTGTGGATGGATCAGATGATGCTACATGGATTCGTATACCAAGATATATGTTAATTTCTGTAACTGATAAACATCTTGAGTCCGTTGTGTTAAATACGTTCCCTAATATTATGAACAGATTTAATGATGTCGATTACTTGAAGGAACGTTGCATTCTTTGTCCGACTAATGATGAAGTTGATACGATTAACCAACATGTTCTTGAGAAGATACCAGGTGAAATGTATACATTGTTTAGTGCTGATGAGATATGTGCGAGTACACAAAATGTTGAAGAATTGCGTGCTATGTATGCTCCTGAGTTTCTTAACAGTTTGAAATTTTCTGGACTTCCGAATCATGTACTACATCTCAAGGTTGGTGCACCTGTTATTTTGTTGCGTAACCTAAACATGCAACGTGGCTTGTGTAATGGGACGCGGTTGGTTATAAGTCAAATAAGTCGTCGTGTTCTTGAATGTACGATTATTACAGGCCCACATGTTGGAGAGAAAGTATTCATTGGTAGAATTGATATGACTCCAAGTAATTCGTCTTGGCCTTTTGAATTTAAGCGACGACATTTTCCTATAAAAGTTTGTTTTGCTATGACTATTAACAAAAGTCAAGGCCAAACTTTTAATAATGTTTGTGTTTACTTAGTAAAGCCCGTGTTCTCCCATGGACAGTTATATGTTGCTGCATCTCGTGTAACATCTCGTGCTGGACTAAAGTTCTATGTGGATAATAAAGAAAAATGTCCTAACAATATGACTAAAAATGTTGTGTACAAGGAAGTTTTTTATAATTTGCCATTATCGCCAGCTGATAGTATTGTGTAATTGGTGTTGTCAAACTAGGTTGTTCAAAGGTAACATGTTTTCTTTGTTGAGTATTATTAGCCTTGTGTGTATATATATGGGTCTATATGTGTAGTCTTTGTTTATAGTGTTATGGATTATATGTGTGATGTTGATTGCAGTCTTATATATATTTGCAGCTTATTACTTTATAAAATGAATCGTGCAAGTATTTCGGATTTACGTGCTTGTTTTACCAATAACTGGCAAGTTGATGTGTTGGTCTCGCGTGCTTGGACATCGTTCAACCCTAAAACAAATCGTATCCTTTCGTTTGACATGATTCTATCTGATGCACAAGTAAGTATTTCTTTGTAATGCAATATTGTTTAGTTTTTGATTTTACATTGGTAATTATCTAATCTTAAAATGTATATGTTTTTTCAGGGTTCATCTATTCATGCAAAGATTCCATCTAACTTGCTGAGGTTATTTCAGAATGCGTTTAAAGAGGGATGTGTTTACAGGATTCGTAAGTTTGTTGTTCATAAGTATTGTACCATGTATCGTCCACTGCGGTGCGATATTTTCATTCAGTTCTTGTATTCAACAAGTATTACTACTTGTCCGACGCATCCGTCTGTCTTCAGACGATATGTGTTTGATTTTCTTCCATTCAATCTGTTAGCCGATCGTGTTAATGATGACAAATATCTTACAGGTATGTATGCATTTTATTCTGTTAGTTTTTTATTCTTCAAGTTTTCTAATGTTATATATATATGTGTGTGTGTGTGTGTGTGTAGATGTTATTGGCGTTCTTAGGGAATGGGGCTCTGTTCAGTATCAATTGGAATCTGTTTCATCTTGCAATCCTGGTGTACGAAACATTGTTATCTCTGACACCAAGTATGTTAGTGTTGTCTATATTAATTCTTTCGTCTATATTGTTTATTTTTACTATCTCATTCTTAAATATATATAATTCAGTGATATGAAGGTGAATGTTTCATTATGGGGACACTTGGTGAATCAGTTTAGCGATGGTTATATTCGAAGAATTGCAAAAAATACAGTTGTTATTATTTTGTCATCTTGCAAAGTTCGATCTTACAAGGGTATGGTGTTATGTATAGGATATGTTGCATTGTTAATTTTGATTATTTATAACTTATGTTTAAATGTTTGTATTGAATTAGGTTCTACAAGTTTAATGACAACTGTGGCGACTCAAATTTACTTGAATCTTTCTATACCTGAAATTGATGCCTACAGGATTATGTAATTATGTGATTTGGCATGTTTTATTAGATGCATTATTATTTTATGTTTTATATACGTTGTATTTTTTGTTTTCAGTGAGTCTCCTCAAATTACTATCATTGAAGACAATGCAGCCACCTTTCAAATTACGAGTATTGCAAACATATACAGCCTTCTTACAGCAGGAGATGTGGCTGAGGTATTGTATTGCTAATACACCCAAATAAATTATTTTTTGTTAGTTTTTTTACTTTTAATCATTAGTTTTTGACTTTAAATCATGTACAGGGAACAATTTTCAACATTGATGCAAACATAAGTGGTGTGGAAATGCATAGTGATTGGAAATATGTTAAGTGTAACAAATGTCGTAAGAAGGCGTCAATGGTTGACGGTTACTATCTGTGTTGGAACTGTGAAGAAGATGTTGTCAATCCACATTATGTGTAAGTTTTTTTAATGTTTTATTTGTTGTTTGTTTTTCATTTTATTAATCGTTTCTGTTTTGCAGATACAAATTGGAACTTTGTGTTACTAATGGTACCAATGATGAGATGACATGTGTTGTTTTTAATGAAGCTGCAGTATCTCTACTTAAAATATCTGCTGATGAGTTAGTTAATAAGTCTTTGTCAGAGGTTTATTTTACATTTCCTTTTACAATTATTAGTTGTTGAATTTTTTGCATGATTAGTATATATTAGTTTGTTCAGTTGTGTTGATAGCTTATTATGTTTTTTGTAGGGTGTTGATGATCCAAATTGGATAGAATCGTATTTGAATGAAAATTTATGTTCTCGAAGGGTTATTTTTGTTATTAAGATCGATCCCTATAATTTAGCGCCTAAATTTTCCAACCGTTTTACTGTTTCTAAATACCTCGGAGATGATATCAATGCGCTTATACAGCCTAGGTCTATATCTACAACTGCTGACACTGCCAATCCTCCATCAGCTGGTGTTCTTCAAATTGATGAGGAAACCGATATGTGTGCAAAGATCAAAGATGTTGAATGGGAGATGGCTGATGAAGTATTTAGCTCATTAGTTGATAATGCTGTTACACCGTCAAAGCAATCATCGGTAACTCTTTATGTTTTTTGTTTTTTATTTTCAATATGTATTTGTGGTTTGGTTTTTTGTGAGTTTCAAACTTTTAATTGTTTTCATGACTGTATTAACTTTGTAATATAGGTTACTGTTACTATTATTTTAATATTACTTAATATGGTTAATTAGAGTTAGTTTAATTATTGGTTTGTTTTCTTAGGTTATTGTTGGTAATGGGCGAGATGCTAGCCTTAGCCAAAGTGTTGTACAGGTAAATGATTTGTTTTATTTGGGTTTAAGTGACTTTACCTTAGTAAGTTGGTTTGTTTGATAATAGTAACATTACTTCGTAGATGATATCAATGTGCTTATACAGCCTAGGTCTATATCTACATCTGTTGACCCTGCCACTCCTCCATCAGCTGGTGTTCTTCAAATTGATGAAGAAACTGAAATGTGTGCAAAGATCAAAGATGTTGAATGGGAGATGGCTGATGAAGTGTTTAGCTCAGTAGTTGATAATTCTCTTACACCGTCAACGCAGTCATCGGTAACTCTTTATGTATTTTGTTTTTTATTCTCAATATGTGTTTGTGGTTTGGTTTTTTGTGAGTTTCAAACTTTTAATTATTTTCATGACTTTATTAACTTTGTAATATAAGTTACTGTTACTGTTATTTGATTAATGGTTCGTATGTTACGTTTAGATTATTGGAGATAACAAGACAGCTGGCAACCATTTGCAATCTGAAGTAGAGGTTAAGTGTATTTTTCTCTAAACTTTATAGTATTAGTTAGCTGGAAATTGATTTTGATGTTATATATAGGTTATTATTGATACGGAGGTAAATGATTGCCTTACTAAAGCGAGACTTCAGGTAAATGATTCTTTTATTTGGATGTGTATTATTATGTACTTTGAATGTAATATTGGTTGTTTTGTTATGGCAGGATATTGGTAATGATAAGAAGCATGATGACAGTTTTGGTCAATCTACGATGGAGGTGAATAAATCGATTTATTTTTATGTTATTTTGTTGGTTATTTTTTTTATGTACTTTGAGTGTAATATTGGTTGTTTTGTTATGGCAGGATATTGGTAATGATAAGAAGCATGATGACAGTGTTGGTAAATCTGTGATGAAGGTGAATAAATTGTTTTATTTTTATCTTATTACGTTGGTTATTTTTTTAGTGTAACATGTTGGTTTGTTGCATTTAGGGTATTGTTGGTACTGAGCAATATGAGGGCTCTGCCAGACAAATCAATAAAGAGGTAATTGGTTTTTTGCATATCATTTTAATAATTTAGAAATTATAGAAGTGTTTCATGTTGTCTATGTTTCATGTAGGGTGCTGTTCAATATGATCAAATGACTGATTCTAACAAAAGTCATATAGGAGTGCAAGATGCTGTCAACAATATGTCTAATTCAACGGTTGGTGGTTCTATGGTTGCTAAACAAATTGGAGGGAACTACAAGAAGAGACTTAGGAATAATTCGGAGAAGGTGAAACGCGTTAAGAAGTAGTTCGTTTCCGTCGTTGTCTGTTCACATTCCATAAACGGTTTATGCTTATGTTTTTTTTTTTTAATGCAGTTAGTATGTTTGTGTGTTCAAGTAATTTGTTAACTTTATGTTGGTACCTTGTAATGTCGTTTTTTGTGATTGCGAAATGTTTTGTTTTCTTTGTTTTCTTTTTGTATTTACTTTCAAAGCTTTTGACTGGTGTATTTTGTGTGACTATTATTTGTATTAGGCTGTTATTAATGTTCATAGATGTCAATTTGTGTGTAGATAATAGTTAATTACTTTTGTAATAGAGAAATTTATATTAGATTAATATTTAACAAATTTAACATATAACAAAAATGCAGTATTTATGGTAATGTTTCCCAAAACCACATTGTTATTATTAACACAATGGCAATAAGACAATGGTATACGTTAAATACAATTCTTTTGTAATATCAACAGGCATTTGTAAATTAACAAATACGTTTCATCTACTGTCTTATATTTATTGATATTTTACACGTAAAATAATCAACCTAAATATTGTAGAGCAATCTTACACAAGTTATGTAAGAAAATAAACGTTTATTAACTATAGATGTGTTAATACTTTACAATCAGTTAGTATACATACTTCTATATGTTACTTGATCATGTGTTTTGTAATATGTTACTTTATGTAATACATCTAAATTCTAAGCAAAACAAATAAAATTTTTGGTAAAATGGTAAAATAGAGTCACTAGGTAAATTTGTTATAAGACATTGTCAATATTTAAATACATTATTACATTAAGTAGATAGGATACACTTGTAGAAGGTCAAATACATGAGCGATAAAAAAAATAAAAGTAATCATTAAACGTTTCTAATAGTTCTTCATTATAGTAACCCTTTCGTTCTTCGTCTTCAAGTACTCCGACAAGGTATCCTTGAGTTCTTCTAACGAAACTGCTATGTTTTTCTTTATCTGTAACTGTTTATCCAGATATTGTATAATCTTTATTTGATCTTCGTTCTGTAGCCCATTCAAAATATACTGCAGAACGTTGTAGTTCATGTCAGTATTGTTTCTCTCTACATCTGCAGTGGCGGTGTTATGCATTCTCTGTAGTGTTCGTAAGATTTCTGAATCCTTTTGATCCTCTACAAAGTGTGCAGTGGTTATAATTTTCTTGGCCTCTGTTGTGTCTCCGAAATGGTAGTGTGATCCAGGCATGATTGTAGTTGTGTTGAATGTAGAGATGTTTCGAGTTAGTGTTAAAAGATAGGTGATGTGTTATGGACTTATGGGTTAGTTTATTTTATAGGTGGTCAGGGGTAGGGAATTGAATAGGCGGTAAAGCGATTGGATTATTCCGTTAGAAAAAAAAGCGATTGGATTATTATGTTATAATTACAAAGGTTATTAATATTTTTCGTTGATTCATGCGTAATAAAGCGTGTATCAGTTTAAGTTTCCCGTGTTAACTGAATGGGTTTGTGTGTGTAGTAATAACTGTGTGTAAACGTGTGTCTCTTCAGTTATTCGCATCGTTTCCCCAAGCAGTTTCTACATTATGTAACCGTTCCTGCCATTAACCGTTTAGTGTACCCAGA
Organism: Helianthus tuberosus; assembly: GCA_030545235.1. Lineage (NCBI taxonomy): Eukaryota > Viridiplantae > Streptophyta > Magnoliopsida > Asterales > Asteraceae > Helianthus > Helianthus tuberosus. Next base: position 27,297,139 of record CM060381.1, on the reverse strand, counting down.
TCCAGGTTTATCTAATTTTACTAACTTTTAAATTGTTTCATAATTTATAAAAAATAAAATAAAAAAAACCAAACGTGTGTTGGTTGTGTACAAATATGTTATACAATTGTGTTTTTGTCATTGTGTTTTTATGTCATTATTTTTGTGTATGTGTGTGTGTCATATATTACATGTGTGACATCTTCAATGAAAAAGGATTCTTTGAAAAGGTCAATCCTGAAACATTTGCCATCTCATCAACCAGTCATGCACCTTGGGGTACTAAAAAGACAGAAAGTTGGGTAGATGTCTTGTAAGAGGGGCTTCTGCAGTTCAGTGACAACAAGTTTGAAAAACTTGTGCCACTCTCAAAGAACATAGCATATGCTAGGAGCATGGTTGTCAAGATTTATCATACACAAACAAGTACAGATACCAAGAGTGTGAAAAGCTTACATCAGGGGGATATCAATTCCTAGGCAATAAGCTTAGTGTTTTGACCGTACACATGCAGCAGATGTTTTCTCAACCACTGATTGAAGATATTATGATGCTGTTGCTGTTGCTGTTGCTGTAAAGTCCAACTGATAGACAAGTAGCTGAAATATATCATCAAAGATTCAATATCTCATTGATTCACCATCAGACATCACTGTTTTTGTTCAAACATCTGTTCTGTTAATACTGTCCACTGCTGAAAGTCAACCCTTCTCCTCTCATTTCCTTGGTAATCACTGTTGTTCAAAATCGGTGTTTTAACCCACTGATGGCTGTCCACTGATAGCTTAGAATCACCCACTGTTTCCAGTATAACCGTTTGCAACCACTGATCTTGCTTCATCAGTGGTTTCATAAATCAACTGTCTTCCATTATTAATTCCTTCACCAAGGGTTGGCACGTGGACTTTTGTAATCGTTGCCACGTCAGCATTCACTTTTTCCCTTTATAAAACCTTGATCAAAACCCCCCAAACAGGGTTTTTAATGAGAAACATGTGTTTACGAAAACTATTTTCCCTTAGATTGTGTTTACAAAGTTTGATTCCACTTCCGCTGCATTTAATCTCATTTTACTTTCGTTCATTTGTTCAATTATGACAAACAAACTCAATCATAAGAAACTCAGATCCTAACAAAAATAAAGGTAAACGTGAAGTCTCTGTGTTGTGTGTAATCATATATGTTATACAATTGTGTTTTTTGTCATTGTGTTTTTTATTTTGGTACTTTTTAAGTAGTTTGTATGTTAGGTATACCATTCTTTTTAAGTAGATTTGTGTTACTTATCATAAACGGACTGTACGGATGAAATTATCATGGCAATCTGAATTTAAATATTAAAAAAAAACCAACGCATTGTACTACAAACATAAAAAAAGGGGGATCGAAAAGTAAATGTAAGATATATGTTTTTCAGGTTTTCAATATAAACTGAAACTCTATTGCTGTAACACTTCTGCTTGCTGGAGTTTCGTAACCAATAGCCTCGAATTCGTTTTAGACCAGTTGAAAAAGCAATCGTCACCTAAGGAAATATGTTCAGCTTGAAGTATATGTTTCCATCCAACAACACCGTACCTATGGTAGAAAAAATATGAAAAATTTTGTTAGTGATCTATACACATTGGGTAAAAGAGAAATAATAACTAAGATAATAAATTGATTGACAAACCTTATTTGACCATCAATGTTGTGTGTACGAAGATTCGTAACCCAAATATTTCCTTTAACAACTTTGATCTTTACTTCAGAAAACTCATTTAAACCAGTTAAGTCAGTAATTAACTTGGGAAGGATCTACATTTTGTAAAAATGTTAAAAATATGTAAATGTTATTAAATGAAAAACACTAAAAAACAAAAAAAAATTAACGTAAAACAGGATAGTATAATACCAATTGATGAGTTACTGTCATTGCAAAAAAAGGATAGTTAGGATCGTCACTAACTTATCGATAACCTTCCACATTGCTAATATGTTCATATTCTGGCTCAATCAAAGGAGTGTTGTTTAACAAAACTTGATGACCATCTTTATTGAATATGATAATATTAATATGATTCACGTCCTTTTTTTGAAAACACAGAATATCCCCAGGATTTAACCTTAGATCTTCAATAAATTTAAACCAACCATCAGCAATACAATAATTTGCCCCAATCTTTCTAATACGGACTTCCCATTGATGATACTCGGATACATTAAGTATAACCATGTTATCCGGGAAACGATAATCATAATGTTTTGAAATAAAAGTATCTGGTAGAACCTGTAAAAAAATAATTATTACAATTTTATGCGTATTATGTTTTTTTAATAAATCGTAATAACAAAAAATAAAAAATAAAATGTATAAGAAAATTACGTACCGTTGGACTTTGTATAGGATTTTGAATAATTTTACAAAACGATTTTCCAAACTCTTTATTTGGATCATGAGAGAAGAGGTTGAACTTGAAAGTATGATCACCAAGATAGTTGAAAATCATGAAGAAAGATTCATGGCCGAAGTAGTTTAAAACCTCACACCATCCATCCGTAAAGTAGAATACATCTTTTATTAATTTGATAACAACAGACCATGAATGCGTTTCATCAAATTTAAGACTAACAGTTGAAGATTCTAACTTATTCATCCATATAAATCTACTCATACATATAGGTATAGCCTGAAAACCAAAAAACAAAAGCAAATTTCTTTTGAATAAAGGATGAAACAATAGGAATCGTTACTTTAAACAAATAATTCGAAAAGGTGTGTACCTGTTGAAGGGATAGCGGATCAAGTATAGTTATGATAAAATTTGGACCATGACGATACATGTTAACCCAAACACGAAAAATCAGAAAGAAGACTAACAATCAAATAGTACTTGCAACACATACAATGAAACACAATATTTCGAGTATGTATTTATAAGAGAAAGTTGCCATATTATACTTAAAAATATGATTGAATCAAAAGTTGTTATTACTATTTTTGTAAATTATTATTCAACTGAATATTTGCCAAAAAATAAAATTAATGTAAATGTGTACTAAAAATTTAACCGATTTAAAAAATCTGGATAGTTATCTATTTAATAACTACCTACTACTCGTAATTGTAGGAGCTCTAATATACGTGTGTTAACTACTGCTTGTGATAATATTTATTGGACTTTCATCTTCTTAGGAATCTCTTTTCATATTTGTTGTATTGATCGTCAAAGTGTTTGTTATTTAACCTACATTGACAATGATTGTGAAGTTTCTTCCGTCTCTGCTGATACTGATGAATATAATCCCAAGACTTCCGTCAAAAGTTGTTACACAGTGCAAGGTTGTGTGTAAAGATTGGTTAGTCTATCTTTCAACACCTGAGTTTGCTATGAATCATTGTCGTTTCATGCGCAGATTAGGTGATCATAAGATAATTGCCGTTAACCGATTATTGTGTGATATTCGTTATGTGGATAATGAATCCCCTAAATGTTTCTTAGGTGATAAAGTTCACATTTCCTTCACCGCTCATCCGTGCAATATTTTATTTCTAGCAAGTTTGGATGGGATGGTATGTGTTTGCCTAATCAATACTGGTGAATTGGTAGTTTGGAATCCATTAACTCGTGTGTTCAAGATGCTATCAAATTCTAATTCACAGGTTTTTTTTTAATCCGAATCAGGATAGTCTTGGGTTTTGCGTCAGGTCTTCTGGTGATTACAATATTGTGCATATTAAACGGACACATATGATGTTGGCTGTTAACATTTATTCTCTCAGTGAAGGGTCATGGTCAACTCCAATGTTCTCAAACTATAGTCTGTTTAATGTTGACGTCTATAGTTGGTCTGTAGGCACGTTTTGTGCAAATTGTTTGTATTTCGTATTGACCAGGTTGTGGTGTGTGGGTAACGCATGTGTACTTCGTTTAGATGTTGATAGCAGGGTAATTTCTGATGTTGGATTCCCAGATACAATGGATGTGGAAGCTACAGGTCACTTGGTTAGTATTCGAGATCAACTCCATATGTTGGTTAGTATCGGATTCTATAGTGTGAATATGGAATTGTGGAAACTTGAAAATGAAAAGTGGTCAAAAGTATTTTTTTGTCCACCTGCTATTTCTATGCCATTGATGAATTGGGTCGTCTGTGCACTATATCAACAGAAATAAGAAGTTCATTATAGTTCAAGAATGGGGTGATATTACTGATGTAACTGTAGAGGCATAGGAAATGCATGTTTTTTTGCCTATCATCTTTACTCAAGGTGTCAATGGATCTGTTTATTTTGAAACTACAATTTCACCAAATGTTTAGTTATGATATTTTATGTAGTTCTTTTTTTGTTCTTCGTTGTTTTGATCAGTTAGTAATTGATGTTTGTGGTTGTTTTTATGTGTGGTATAGTTTGTCACAATGAGATTGAATCTTTATGAATTAATGTGCTTATATTATCATGTTAAATATTCATTGAGAGTGTATGATTTTAATATTTGCTTTGTGCGTATTTAATTATGATTACATGTGATTGTGGTTTAAAAACAAAAAGGTCTACAAAAAAAAAACACAATGGGCCCTTGGAGACCAAGCCCTTAGAGCAGCTTGGAAGCCCTTACCATTGTGTAGTTACATAGAATTAGAAACTTCCCACGTTGTAATAGGTGCAGTTAATGATTAGTTTTTAGTTGAATGATTTCTTTTAGTATAGTCATTGTGTTTTTTGAGTATCATTGTGTCATTGTTTTTCTGTTTTTTATATATTTGATTTCTTTTGTAGTTGACTATATTTAAATATAACATTGTGTAATTAATTCCTACTTTTTGCTGTCTTTCTCATTCTTTTTTAATACTGGTTACATATTGTGCAGTTAAGGACAATTAGAAACTTCCCACTTTGTAATATGTCCAGTTAAGGAATAGTTCTTACTGGATTTTTTTTTTGCTGGAATATTGTCATTTTATGTTTTGTTTATTAATGTGTTATTGGTTTTCTGTTTTCCATATATTTGATTTTTTTTGTAGGTGTCTATTTTTATATATTGTATTGTGTAACTAACTTCCTATTTTTTAGTTGTGGTGTCCATTATTTTTCAATAATCCTATTATCATAAAAAACAATATTTTTATAAAAAGGACAAAATAATATATAAAACCCAATGCCAAAAAAAATCGACGATGTAATTATTTTCACAATTGTAATAACACAATGTTTGACAACTAACAAAGTAATTTATAAAAATAAGATTAATTAATAAAAAGTATATTTGTGTATGTGATTGATTAAAAAGTATCTCCATGTATGTGTATATGTTTACCTGTAAATTAGAAACGGTTTCTAATATATATATTGTTATTTAATTTTATTTACCCCCTATCGCCCATAGTGTGTGAAAACCGTTTACCACCACTACTCGGAGTTTTAGGAGGTTTTACTCACCTGTGTCAACTGTTAATTGGGGTAGTTTCTATGTAGGTATTCATTTTTCAAAGGAATCGCTTTTCGTATGTGTTTTCTTCCTCTTTCTATCAACGTCAATATTTTTAATTAAAGTATAATCGTAAGTGAATATGAAGGATCTTCCATCTCTGTTAATATTGATGAAGATTATTCCAAGACTTCCGGCAAAGGAGGTTATACGGTGCAAGGCTGTGTCTAAAGAGTGGTTAGCCTATCTTTCAACTCATGAGTTTGCTAAGAATAATTGTCGTTTCTTGCGAGTATTAGGTGACCAGAAAATAATTGCTCTTGACAAATCATCGTGTGCGATTCGTTAGGTTGATGTTGCATCTCCTAGATGTGTTTTAGGCAATAATATTCACATTCCCTTCGATTGTCATCCAACTAATGTGATCTTTTTAGCAAGTTTGGATGGCATGGTATGTGTTTGCTTATGTAATACTGGTGATTTGGTTATTTGGAATCCACTAACTCGTGTGTTCAAGATGCTGAGAAATTCTAATTATTAGGGATTTTACAATATGGATGATGATAGTCTTGGGTTTTGTGTTGACTCTGCTGGTGATTACAAAATTGTGCACATTAAACGCACTCATTTCAGGTTGACTGTTAATATTTATTCGTTTAGTGAAGGTTCATGGTCAACTCCAAGGTTCTTAATTGATAGTCCATATGATATTGCTGTTTATAGTTGGTCCGTTGGGACGTTTTGTAGGAAAAGTTTGTATTTTGTACTGACCAAATTCTGGTGTATGGGTAACACAGCGGTTCTTTGTTTGGATGTTGAGTCGAAGGTAATAGAAAATGTAGGTTACCCAGATACATTGAGTGTGGAATCTATAGGTCAGTTGGTGACTATACGAGATGAACTTCATATGTTGGTTAGTATTGGAATGTGTAGTGTAGATGTTCAATTGTGGCGTCTACAAAATAATACTTGGTCGAAAGTGGTGTCTTTTGTACCCCGTGTGTTTATGCCGTTGATGATAGGGTCATCTGTGCACTACATTGATGGTAATAACAAATTAATTATAGTACACGAATGGGGTGATGTTGCTCAGATAAACGTAAGGGCAAAGAAGATGCATGGTTATTTTCCTATCATCTTTACACAAGGCATTGTAGGTGCAAGCTATATTGAAACTGTAGTTTCACCACATGTTTAGTTATGGTTTTGTATTTAGTTGTTTGTTGTTATAATTGTGTTATATACATAGTATTATGTTTGTGGTTGTTTTTGTGGTTGGTATTTTTTTGTATATGGAGAATCAATATTCGAAATTAATGTGTTATTTTAATTGTTCTATTATGTTTATAATATGTTTGGTGTGTAATATTTTATGCCAGTAAATATAATCAACGTTTGTTTGTCATCGGTAGTTCTTTCAACACTTTGAAAACATCTAACTTTCATATATCTTATCTAAGTTCATCTAATGGTGTTATTAATTTCTACGTTTATCAATTTACAAATAACTAATTCATTTTAAATTGTGCCAATTAGATGTAAGATTTTAATTTACTATGTTTGACAATTCGATGTATGACAATACAAGAATAGTTGTAGTTTCTAATTGCAATCGCATAAAAAAGTCATTATTATCTTAAATATGGAGACACTTTTTTTATGGAATCACTTATTGATGTTCTAGATAGTTGTATAAGAAGTCATTATGATATTAAAATATGCAGTGCATTTGGATGATGGAAATATTACCAATAAGACTTCGAATGTTGTATACAGGAAATCACAACTAAATTTATAACTAAATATGAACTTCGACTACAGTTTATAAATTATAATTCTAAACAAAATATGTCATCCATGCCCTAATATAGTAATAATTGTCATCAAGGTTAGGCTACCAACCAAAAAAACACAATAAGCTGTTCCAACATGTCCCACCAAAAACCATCAAATGATGACGACAAAAGGCATTAGTTCATATACGCAGACATCTGCATCATTAGCAGATAACGTTAACTGCTAAGCTTGGCTGACTGCATCCACATGCGTCAACATGAGGAGGTTTCCTGATTTTACATCAGTTAAATGCATATTGTCACCCTCGCTAATATCATTTTCCTTTATGAAACTTGGCCACCCTTCAATCGCATACCTAAATCCATTTCCATCCTTCTGTCGCTTAACTATCTTCACAACTGTTTTCCCATCCATGTTTCTGACATTCATTTGATGCACCTTCTTTGTTAGCCTTGCTCTGTTTGCAACTTCTACAGGTAATCGCTGCATTGATGTTAGAGTTAACAAGTATATTAGCCGTGTTGGATATAATTGTCAGCAGCAACAAATATCAATTGTTAATTTTTGAATAAACATAATTTAGTATCTATTATCTGTTATAGTTATTCTATGAAGGTTATAAGTGAAGTTATACTTTATTGTTTAGAAAAAAAAAAAACAACTGTTTTAAGGTTTTTTGTTGCAAACCAAGTTCAATTGTTATGTGTTTAACTGGTAATTCTATATGTATAAATAGCCTCATGAATGGTGTTGTAAATTGCTCTCATTAAATAACAGAAATGACATACCATTCGATAATTTGCTTTCCTGTTGAATTGATACGCACCACTTTCTTGATCATAATTTTGATGTGCAACACGTTTTTCGTCTTCATTGCTTACCTTCAACGCCATCTGACTTCTTTTCCCGTTTTTTGTTAACCTTATCATTTCAAACATGCATTTCCTTTCAATATATATATATATATATATATATATGTTAATGTACAAGAAATATTTATTGGAATATTTTGTTAACTTATGCTTAACTTACCAAACGATCTCGTGTTTGTCGTCCAGTTGCTGACACGGTAGAATGATCATAAGTTGTACAACATATCAGTTGTTTAGGTTCTTCAGATGTAGAATCGGATGCAATCTGTTTACCTTTCTTTTTAACCTGTTATTACAGCCCGTAACATTAAAGCAAATTAAACTACAATCGTCAACTAAGTATGTATAATAATATGAACAAATAACTTATCCGTTATTATGTTTCAAAGACTTACATCTTCTTTTTTCTGGTTGTTATTTCCTTCACTTACAAAACTCTTTCTTTCAGACTTTAACTTTTCTTTTTCAACACTTTTCTTATTCACTTCATGTTTCTCATCATTCATCTGCATCCAAGATTTTTAAAATTCATTAACATCTGAGGATCAATATATTGTATTGTAAAAATATGTAAACTCATTACCCCAGTAATGAATTGGTTGATTGAGTCTTCTTGATCAGTGAAGATCTGTTATACGATAACATCTGTAAATAAGTCGTATTGACTAGCAAACCATTTTAACTTACTTTAAATTACTTACAACAGAGTTCAAGTGTTCATAGTATGTGTGTTTAGGTATTTCAACAACTGAGTTGTCTTTAGTTGTCTCCTTCTTTCTAAAAACAACCTCAACTCCGCTACGATAAAGTGTCAAGTCAAACGATTCGCTGTCTGTTTTCATCAACATCAGTATATCACCGTCTTCTATGTCAATATATTCAAACATCTCCGGACACCCTTTAGCAAAAATGTAGCATGCATTTATTTTTTTGGTCTCAACTTTCCAACACTGACCTGCTGCGTATATGTTATAAGAATCTTTTACTGGCCAGTAACAGTAAAATTTGTTCACATAAGCTTCTGGAATGACCTGAAAAGTTGTGTAATATTTTATAAACATATATTCATTTATTCCATTTGCTGACAAGTATAACAAAAAACAAATTCCTACTAACATATAACTATACTTACTATGATCTTTAAATCTCCGTAACGGTTGACTGTCAAGAACGATTCATCACAAACGTTTTGTATGAAACAATGTATTTGTAGACATTTTTCTTTGATTATCCTCAAAACCAATAAGGTGTTCTTTGTCAATTTAAGACCTTTTACAATACTTATCCATCCGTCAGTGACAACACTTTCACCTCTTACACTTCTCAGCCATGCTGTACAGCTTATTCCGCTTTCATGATTTATCGTTACCTTTGTCCCGTTCCAGTAATCTCCTCCCACAAGCTTTACAAACTCAATTGGTAATGCCTGTAGTTACATTTACTAATTTCAGTTTACGTAATGAAGTTTACACTTACTTATTGAAGGCATTACAGCATACCAGTTTCAATGATTTAGGGTCTTGTAATAGAGACAGGCAGGACGTAATCATTTTTGTATACCTGTGATATATAACATTTAATATTAACTGTTAGTATTAATAGACAATGTGTTAAAATGTAATCTTATGTCATGAGAATATTATTCCTAATTCATAATGTGCAATAGATCTCTTCTGTATACCGTTTCAATATATCAGTATATATATATATTCGTAAAATATCTCTTTTTGCGTAATCGCTCATGGGTTAGGTTATTTTGGAGCAACTTATATCTTATTGACTTAAAAAAATTTAATAAGTTGTGTTTATAGTGTTTGGGTTAGCTTATTTAAGTTATTTTTGTGTGTTGAGAAGTTGTTTTTGATAAGTTAGTATTTGTAACTCCTCACTTATGACTTATATAACTTAATAAGTACTTTTAGAGAAGGAACCCCAAAAATAAAAAAATTTATAACAGAATCATATGTTTTCATCCGTGTGTGTTTGGGATTCCTTCTTAAAAATGTCTTATTAACTTATATAAGTGACAAGTGAGAAGTTAGAAATTCTGACTTCTCAAAAATGGCTTGTCAACACACAAAACCCTTTAAAATAAGCTAACCCAAACACTCAAAAAACAACTTATTAACTTTTATAAGTCAATAAGTCATAAGTTGCTCCAAAATAAGCTAACCCAAACACCCCCATTTGTTTGATTGCAACTTTTTCATATATTATTATCACATTATACTGTAAACATTAGTTCGACAATGTCCATAACATGCAATACATAAGATATATATCAACTATACATAACATATGAGAGGTTGAAGATGATTGAAACCTAAAATCATATTTGACGTCTACAAACAAGTTATTCGCTGCAGTAACCATCATATGTCGCTGATTAAGTATCTAACAGAGGTTTAGAAATCTAATAGAAATTAAACCGTTAAGATTTACAATCGGAAGTTACCTTTTTGTCGATCAAATCTTCGGCGGCGATGATCTTCAAGGAGATATGAAACGCCGGTGATGATGAAGTTGTTTTGATTGTGATAGCTATGATGTTGATTGCGTATCTTTTTATTATATTTTATATTTTATTGTTTGTTTAATTAAATAAACAAATAGTTGAATAGTGGTGGTATGGATAGTGTTAATATTAGCCATGGTATTGCAACTGATTCTATATATCGTGTTATTGCGTCTGATTATTGTGTTTTGCAACTAGGTGGGTTTTCTATACATTATTTTATGTGTTCTTGTCATTGGGTTTACTTTGTATGCAATGGATATTAATTTTATTAAATTAAATATAAAGAAAGATTAAAGAGTGAAATATGTATAAAATATTATACGCTACAATTAACACTTCCAAAGATTTCAACGACTCTCGCCTTCTTCCATGCGATTTTATTCTTTCTTTTGTTTTGCAGATCGGCGAGGATGTCGCAGATTTTCTGATCCTGTTTCAACAGTTGTGTGATAAACTCTTCTGCGTTGTTCTTGAAATCTGATGGGGGAGAGTGGAGGACTCCATCAAGCTATCCGATGCTGCTCCAGGTTCACTTGTAATTGTTATCACTGATGATGCCGACTTTTCTGTTTAGTTCTTCATATGCTCCCTTATCTTCGAGCGACCATAGAGAGAATTGTAGTTGATTTAGTTTATGTTGATCTAACTTTGAAAGATCTCGTCTATCTTTATTTAATGGTGTTAGCAATTGCTATGTTAATCAATTTAAAAATAGTTACTTAAAAATTTTAAATTGTGTGAATTAGATGTAAGATTTTAAGTTAGTACGTATGACAATTCGATGTATAAGAATATAAGAACAGTTGTAGTTACTAATCGCAATCGAATAAAAAGTCATTATTATCTTAAATATAGACATGGTTATTGATGTTCTTAATAGTTGGATAACAAGTCATTGTGTTTGTTTAAACGGTTTGTGTTTTGCCAACGAAATTGTATATTATAGTATATATTGTGTTTTTTTGCCTTTTGTGTAATATCCTTGGGAGATCCTGATAACATCAATTGTTTTTTTTGTATATGTATTCTGCATGTTTATGATTTATTGTATATTATAGTATACATTGTGTTTTTTTGGCTTTTTTGTAACATACTTGTGAGATCTTGATAACATTATCTGCTTTTTTTTTGTAGATGTATCCTGCATGTTTATCATTTATTACAAGTCATTATTATCTTAAATGTAGACAGTGTTATTGATGTTCTTAAATAATATTCTCATGACATAAATATAATCTACGTTTGGTTGTGTTGATAGTTTTTTTTAATACTTTTGTAAACATGTAACATTGATAGATCTCATTTATCTTTATTTAATGGTGTTAGCAATTCCTACGTTTATCAATTACAAATAATTAACTAAATATTTTAAATTGTGCGAATTAGATGTAAGATTTTAAATTAGTATGTATGACAATTCAAGAAGAGTTGTAGTTATTAATCGAAATCAAATTAAAAGTCAACATTATTTTAAATATAGACATAGTTATTGATGTTCTTAATAGGTAGATAAGTAGTCATCGTGATATTAAAATATACAGTGAGTTTGGATGATTTTAATCATATATACACGGACAACAGTGAGTTTGGATGATTTTAATCATATATACACGGACAGCAGTGAGTTTGGATGATGTTAATCATATATACCCGGACAGCGGACGGGTAAACTACTAGTTATATTAGAAATGTCCCAACTTCTTCATGCCCCTATAATGCCTAAGGGGCAGTGTTAAGAGCGTTCTCAAGCTCCTTGACGCCCCTACCCATGGCCTAATTGATTAATTCCTTTTGTATGCACATGTAAATCATAACTTGTATGAATCATGTAGGTTTATATAACAGTTTTAAATCTGTTTCTGAATTAAAATAACTTGTGCGATTTGGCAGCTGAAAAGGTGGGATTAACTACCGCGCCACCATATCTATCATCGAAGTCAGAAGTTCCAATTACCGGAGTCAGTTTTGCATCAGGAGGTGCAGGTCTCTTAAACCGGACCGATGATCTCTTTGTAAGAAGAATGCATCTGAAAACCAATCTGGTTTGAGTTAATAGAGTATTGCCAAAATGATATTTTAGCAATTTTGTTAATTTATCTAGTTACTTATGAGCTATGTCAAATTAACTAGTTACTTTTATCAACTTTAAAGTTACCTAGAACCCTCACCACTTTTATATTATTTACGGTCAATTAGAAAAGAATTAATCTACATTTTCGTCTAATGTGGGACTAGAATCCTCACCACTTTGAGAGGAACACCATCCACACTCTTGAATCGCACTAGGCTGGAAGCCCTTTTGTACCTGGAAAAATAGTTCTTTTATATTTCGAAAGTGGTGTGGTTCAAATTGTTTCATATAGCAAACTATAATTCTAGACAATGGCTGATTTGCAAATAAGACATAAAAGGTTTAGAGAAAAGATTGGTTTTTTTTTTTTGGAATTTTGCCATTTACCAAGTGACTTGACTTGGTTTACAGAGGTTGTATAGTATGCAAGCACGTAAACTTGTGGCGACTGGAGTTGGAGTGATTGGTTGTTGTCCTGCACGGAGAAAGGAAACCGCCACGAGTGAATGCAAAGTGGAAGCAAATGATTGGTCGACAAAGTACAACAATGGTCTAAAATTATTACTACAGGATCTGAAGTTGGATTTATCAGAAATCAACTATTCTTACTTTGATACTTACGGCGTCATGAATAACATCATCCAAAATCCTCAAACTTATGGTACTCACTACCTAGTAGTTTTTATTGATCTAGCTAAGAGGTTTGGAAAGTCTTAAACTAACATAGTATTGATTCGCTTGAAGGAATTACCGAGACAAAATAAGCTTGGTGTGGTCTTGGCAACATGAAAGCCGACGTCCCTTGCATTCCAATTGCGACTTATTGCTCCAACAGAAGGGACCATCTTTTCTGGGATCGCGTTCATCCCACGGAAATCGTGTCAAGTCTATTTGCTAATCTTTTATACAACGGAACTCAAGAGGTTACGTTTCCAATAAATGTAGAACAACTTGCTAAATTGTAGACCGTGAACATGAAGATACACATGGTTTTCACCGTATTGTGAAAGTGATTCACAAGTAACATGTTTTTTTAAGGCTACAGGGTGTGGTATAAAGCCCTTAGCGGCTTTATCACACCACCTCACCGTCACCTCATCGTCACGTCACACAGAGAGCTTTAAAGCCCCTTCTTTTAACTTGCATGCAATGGTTTAAATCCCCCTATTTAAACTATAGCGCCCCCCTTTAAACTATATTCATCTCGATCCCTTCAATTTGGCTCGTTAGCACAATGGCGGACACCCTATAGCCCCCCCCCCCCATTTAATTTCGATGGTATGGTTGATAGCGCCTAGGGGCGCCAAAACAGTTGAGGTGGCAGGGTGGCTTTAAGCCACACCCTGTGGCCTAATGGCTAAACTTGTATGCTATGGGGATTGAACACATGACCTCCTACTATCATACACCTTATCTAACTCATCAACACTATTGGGCTATTCTTAATGGATCCCAATAACACAACACGTAACATCAACTATTTTAATTATTGTTATTATCATAATTTATTTGTTTAATAATGAGGGGTCCTTAAAGGTCATTCAAACCTTTGTGCATGTTAAATAATAATCGAAATCTTCAAATTTGCTCTTTAAGAGGAGTCACCACCATTCAAATATTCACACATAACTTTGTATCTAGAATTTTTTTAAAAATAATAACCAAAAATAGTTATATAAGAAGAATAAAATAAAAGGATAATAACCTATATATTATTAAAATAAAGAGTTAATTGCCATTTTCGCCCCTGAGGTTTGGGCACATTTGCCATTTTCGTCCAAAATGAAGGTTTTGTACCATTTTGCCCCCAACGTTTCTAACTTTTTGCCATTTTCATCCAAATACCTAACCAAGTTAATTTAGACCATATTATGGGTATTTTTAACCTAACCAAGTTAGTTTATACATTATTATAGGGTATTTTTGAAATTTATCAATTATAAGGTGTAATTTATAAATTAGCTTCTAGTTATGAACTATCAGACTTATAACTCACCTACTTCTTTCATCAGAGATAAGAAACCTAAGAAACCCTAAATCGCTGAAGAACAAGAACGATACGCTGAAGAACAAGAAAAGATCGTTGAAGAATCATCAATGGCCCAATCGTCTAGTGATTTGGAGCCAGATAATTGGTGTATCAGAGGTGAAGATGCAAATTTCAATCCCGACATTACATATGGTATGTTCTATCCACCCTCATCTGAGAATTGCTTGTAACCTAGGGTTTGCTTGATGAATCAATCGTTTTTTTTTTCTTTTTGTTTCAGCCAAATTTCCAAGCTACCTCACCTTGGAATTTCACCATGGTGGTGAATTTGATGATGAACCAGAGTTTCATTACAAAGGGGGTAAAGTTAACTACATTGACAAGGTGAATCCCGATCTGTTTTCTGTTATTATAGTCAATGATATGATGCAAGAATTAGGTTATTCAGAGGAAGATGTAGTGATATACAACTTTAGGGAACCCGGGGGGATGCTAGAATCAGGTTTAAGATCTTTGGGTACTGATTCTGATGTGTTAAAGCTGATTAAATATGCTGAAACTACTAGAACTATTGAAGTTTATGTTCAGCATATCCAAACATTTCCTAAAAAGGATGTGAATACTAAAGAGGGCAGTGAACCTCAGTTTGTTGATTTGAGTGATGATAGTGTTAAGGATAGTGACAAAGACAGTTCTGGTGATGAGGACAGTGGCAGTGTTGAGGGGAGTGATAAGAATAGTGATGATGAAGATTCTGATTACTTGGTTGATGACGAGCACATAGTGCCCGAGTATGATGTAGATATGGATGACTTTAGGGCTGCAGTGGACTTTAATCTTAGTGATGCAGGTGAAGATAATGAACAGGCCGATGAAGAGGGTAGTAATCAAGAGGTTGACTTAGAAGACTTTGAGTCTTTTGAAGATAATACGACATTTGAGCAAGCCTGTAAGATTATTAGGAAGAAGAAGAAGAAACAAAGTAAACCAACAGATGATGACCCTTTCTTTGTTGGCCAACAGTTCACTAACAGGGAAGAAATTAAATCGTTGGTCAAAAAACATGCAATACATTCAAGAAGGCAGTTGTGTATCAGAAGAAATGAGAGTGTTAGATTTAGGGTGATTTGTTTGGGTCAGAATATTAATCTTGGTTGTGAAAGTAATGTGGACAAGATAGACCAACCAACCAATTCTAAGGGTAAAAAGCAGATTCCAAAACCCACTTGTCCATGGCTTTTATACATTTCAAATGTGAAGAAGGAAGGAACATGGATTGTAAAAACATACCTTAACAAGCACACCTGCCTTAATACAAGGGATGTTAAGTTGTGCAACATCAGTTGGTTGTCTAAGGAAATACAACCAACGATCAAATCGAATCCGGGGATTCCAATCCAAGCTCTTCAAGATGATCTGCATAGGAGGCTGCAGGTACAAGTAACCAGAAATCAGTTGTTTAGGGCTAAAAATAAGGCATTAGAGAGGGTTCAAGGTCATTATATGGCTCAATATGAGAAGCTGAGGGACTATGGTGAAGAACTTCTCAGATCCAATCCAGGGTCTACAGTGAGGATTGATGTGGAACCACTGTGTAATCCCTCTAGTCCCACTAGACAATTTAGGAGGATGTACGTATGCTTAGGTGCACTGAAGCAAGGGTTCAAGCTAGCTGGAAGACCACTGTTGGGCCTTGATGGCTGTTTTTTGAAAGGGCCCTTTCCTGGGCAGATTTTGACGGCAGTGGGAGTAGATGCTAACAATGGGATTTACCCAGTTGCATACGCAGTTGTTGAGGCTGAGACTATGTCTTCTTGGACTTGGTTTCTTAAGTTGTTGGGTCAAGACTTTGATATTGATGCTAACAGTTACTTATGTTTCATAAGTGACAGGCAAAAGGTACCATTTCTAAATATTTTTAACATGTTAATTGTTTAATACCTGCTGTGTTTTAACTGTTTTATTCTTTTAAACACAGGGTTTGATACCTGCTGTGTCTAAGGTGTTTCCAAGGTGTGAGCATAGGTTCTGCCTTAGACATATACATGAAAATATGAAGCCAAGATGGAAAGGTGAACTGTACAAGAACTTGTTGTGGAATTGTGCTGCTGCTACAACCATACAGGCCTTCGAAAAGGGCATGAACACTATTAAAGATGAGGACAAGGCATTGCACGACTGGTTAAAAGAGATTCCAGCCAAACATTGGTGCAGGGCATACTTTTCTGGTACTTATCTTCATTCTTTTTTACATATCAAAGTAGGTTAGATGTTAGTAACAGGTATTCTTATGTATTGCAGGCTTGGCTAAGTGTGACATTTTGTTGAACAATATTTGTGAAGTTTTCAACAGGCAACTTATACAGGGGAGGGACAAACCTATAATAACCAGCCTAGAGTTTATTAGGGAATATCTTATGAAAAAGCATGTTGTTGTGCAGAAGCTGATAGCCAAATGTCAGGGTCCATTAACACCAACTGCTACAACAGTTTTTGAGAAGATAAAGAGTGATGCTGTTCATTACAGTGTGATTTGGACCGGAGGTTCAAAGTACCAAGTGACCACCCATTTCAATGAACTTATGAACTGTACCAGTTTGTAATAAACATGCAGTTAACTTATGAACTGTACCAGCAGTTGCAGCAGTTTGTAATATGCAGTTAACTTATGAACTGTACCAGTTTTAGGTTAATTTGCAGCAGCTTTAGGTTAATTTGCAGTTGCAGCAGTTTTAGGTTCAGTTTTAGGTTAATTTGCAGCAGCTGTTTTAAAAGGTTGTGCAGCAGTTTTAAACTGTACCCTGTACCAGTTTTAGGTTCATTGCAGCAGTTTTAAACTGCACCAGTTTTAACGCAGCAGTGATAAGCTTGCAGTAGTGATAAACTGCACCAGTTTGAACTCAGCAGTGATAAGCTTGCAGTAGTTTTAGGTTCATTTGAAATTTGCACCAGTTTTAAAAGCTTGAAAGTGTTTGGTCGAAATGCAAAAATTGGTCGAAATGCACAAATAAACATGATACCAACAGATGGATTCTTTACATTACAATAAGGCTAACCAAAAGACAGGTTCTTTACGTTCAAATACACATGATACTAAAAGACGAATCATTACATTACCAAAAGACAGGTTCTTTACATTGTAACGCTAACCAAAAGACGGATCATTGCATTACGCTAACCAAAAGACGGATCCTTACATTACGCTACCCAACTACCCTTTTTATGACATTTTTTTTCAATGACAAATGTAACACAACACCACAAATAACCAGGTGCAGCCTAGAAGTATTTTCATGACCCTGTTCTCTCGAGCCATTGTTCTTGCTTGTTGATCCCTTAAACTGATCTTATATGCCATATCTCTTGCATTTTCTTCATGCCTTCTTATTGTGTCCAACAATGCAGGTATCATCACAGCAGGGTTTTGGTTCATTGGAGGTTCAGCCCAACTCACAAAACCACAAGTCCTACTGCAGTTCGTACAACATGAATAAAGATGAAGTTTGATTTTGCAACTAAACCCTAATTACACATATACATACCGCTCTGTTGCAGCAATGGAATCGACGAGCAGGATTTTGGGAGGTTCACGACGTTTTTATGATAGTCTGAGCACCACAATTACTTACAACCATGTCTTGATTCATAGAACGAGCTGAAGAAGAAAGGGGGGGGGGGGGATTTAGGTTTTTTTTTTTCTTCCCTGTGTAAAAGGGTAAAGGGTGTTTAGTGATGAATGTAAGGATAAAAGACATATATATATGTGGTAAACTTATTTACAAATTACACCCTTATTAATGAGATATTTCAAAAATACCCATAATATGGTCTAAATTAACTTGGTTAGGTATTTGGATGAAAATGGCAAAAAGTTAGAAACGTTGGGGGCAAAATGGTACAAAACCTTCATTTTGGACGAAAATGGCAAATGTGCCCAAACCTCAGGGGCGAAAATGGCAATTAACTCTAAAATAAAATTATAAAAAGAGTTAGATGGGTTCATGGAGAAGAATGACCTGAATGTATTGAGTGATTCAAGGTTGGTTTTTAATATTAAACTAGCTTTTAGAAGCCATGTATGTGGTGATCACTAAATCAAACAAAAAAATAAATGTAACGACATTTAATCATACACGTGTGTTGCGGTCTATTAACCTGTAAAATTTAGATCGAAACATAAAATCTTATCGTAGAAAAAATAATTATGTCGAAACGTTAAAAAACATTATTCGAGCGGGTTTAAATCATAAGGGTTATTTTGTACTGTTACCAATACTCTAATAGTAAACATGTGAGTTTAACCAGTTTGATAATTAATACTTGGTTAATAATAATAATAGTTAAATAAACTTAAAAAAGTATAGGTACGTTGCATTAAAATTCAAACTAAACTTTAAGGATTATATTGTATTTAGACTGATATTTTACGGGAAGAAAGGAAAAAAAGTTAGTAATACTCTAGAGAAAATGTAAAACTAGTAAAGTCTTTGAGAAAAAAATTGAAATTTAGAAGATGTGACACGAATGAATTAGCCTAGTCTACAACCACTTATAGCAGTAACAATTTGAACAATGAATATGTGAGTACAAACATTTTTGGTAATTAATGCTATATAAATAGATATATAATATTAATTTTAAACAATTCATTGTCACTAGAGAATCATCTACAACTGAATAAGTTGTTGTACATTTATTGGAAACGTAATGTTTTGTGGTCCATTGTAGAACAGGTCAGCAAATATACTAGACACAATTTCTGTCGGGTGAATAGGTCGAAATTGGTATGCAAGGGATGTCGGCTTTCAAGTTGCCGAGTCCACAACAAGCTTCTTCTATCTCCGTAATTCCTAAAACAAGATCAACATTATGTTGGTTAAATTTTTTTTACCAAGATCAATAAAACTATTAGGCAACAAGTAAGTACCGTATGCTTGAGGATTTTGGATGATGTTATTCATGGCATTGTAAGTATCAAAATAAGAATAGTTGATATATGATAATTCCGACTTTAAATCCTTTAGCAACAATATCAAATCGTTGCTGTACTTTCTCGACCAATAGTTAGCTTCCACATCGCATTCCTTGGTGGGGGGTTTGCTTTCTCTGTCTCGGGCAACAACCAATCATTCCAACTCCTGTCACCACAAATTTACGTGCTCCCATACCATACAACGTCTATAAACGAGTGAGTTACGTCAATTAGTAATAATAAGTTACATGATTCAGACAAGAGAAAACATGAGGTTTGTTTACATACCTTGATAAATTGTTTAAAAGTGGAGGCCATGAGATCAACATATTGTTGTGGGGTGTACTGACTTGAGACTTTGGAGTTGTTGCGGAAGTAGCCAAAGAGATCATTGCTTCCGATCACAATCACAAATAATGAATTAAGAATTAATTAATTAAGAATCAAATTATAGATCTCAACTTTTTTACAACTCCTAAATTTACATATTTTGTGTTGGGGATCAGAAGACAGATTTGCAGCGGAGTGTGATGGTGCAGCGGAATTGTGAGTGGGGTTTGTGTTATCATAAGCAATTGATCCAAAATGGATATGCATGATGAAAATGATATCGATGAACAAGTGCAGAAGATTAAAAGGACAATTCTAGGAATGATTAAGAATGTCTTGATATCCAACATAGTTGCCGGTAAACTTAAATATATACAATGAGTTTGGCGGTTTGATTTTGGCGGGTAACTGTCACACCCCGACCACGTATAACATACAAAACGTGGCGGAAAACGTCGGGGAGTGTTGTAACAGAATTAATTGTTTCATAACCATGGCATTCAAAGTTGTATTTATTTATTAAACAAGAGTGTTATATTGTCTTAAACAGGGAATAAAGAGTTCATAACATAGTTAAACTAGTCTATCTTCATTTTTAGTCTCTAAGGCACAGGTCCGCCCTAGTGTCATGATCATCATCCTACGCAATAGCTCCTGAAAACACATGTGAAAATAGGTACGTCAGCATAAAAATGCCTGTGAGATACATAGGATTTGTGAAAAGAGGATTCATGACTTATGAGTTTAGAAAAAGTTGTTTAACAAAAGTCAGTCATGAACCTTGTAAATTGTTTTGTTTTGTAAATCATTCAAAAAGCGATGATATGTATAAATAAGAGAATAATGTAAGGTTAAATGAATAACCAAGTAAAATGAGTTTGTATAAGATAAGTTGTTTTGTAAATCAATGTCTTGTGAAAATAAGTTATTTATGTAAAGCGTAATATGTCAAATATTGAAATGATTTAAGTAACGCTACGACATGTAATGTCATACAAACACTTATATATAGGAAGTACCAGCGGCGTATCCACCATGCTTGTATCATATTACACACGCCTCGCTACTCAAATCACTTACTCAAACCAACCACCAATGTAAATTGTTTATGTATAAATGAATTGTCATGTGATAATGTGTAAACCATATCGAAATGTCTATGTCCAATGTAAACCACTCAGTGTGTATATCAATGTCAAAATGTTTATGGTTAATGTAAATCATGTAATGTGTACCCAAATATATCATGTATGGTAACTGAAATATATCAACTAAACCATATGTAAAATGCACAAAAACAAGGTATTGAAGTAAAACATGGTTTAAATCAAAGTTATGTTTTGTGGAACAAATGCATGCTATACTGATACAAACATCTATGCAGTATTGTGAAAATGCATACATCCAAGCCTTGAGACTGTGGCGATAAACCCTTAAACAAATTAAAGGTTTATCTAAGTTATGTATATCGAATTCGGTCATTCCTTCCAATCCAAACAAACCCAAGATTTCAGGAACGGGAGTTGTCAATTCCTATGGTACCACTACCTACTAACGAATGGCGTAGCTAATGTTAATGAATGTATTGTTCCATTTTAAACAACCCAAATGTCATACCAAACTGTAAGCATGTGATGAAAACAACTGTACTAAGTACGCACACAATGGGCATACATAGCATGAAATGTAATGTAAAGCAATGTACTAAGTACGCACACAATGGGCATACATAGCATGAAATGTAATGTAAAACAATGTATTAAGTACGCACACAATGGGCATACATAGCATGAAATTTAATGTAAAACAATGTACTAAGTACGCACACAATGGGCATACATAGCATGAAATGTAATGTAAAACATGTACTATAATGTACTAACGAACATAGCAGGTATATGATGTGAAAACATGGAAAGCATGAAAATAACAAGTAGGCACATGTGTTTCACCCCAAAACAGTTTGGAAAACAGTAAAAGAGGGGTCTATGTACTCACTTGAGATTGCTCAGAAGTCCTAAGATAACCACCAAGCAATGCTAGAGATCACGGAATCAAACGGCACCTAATATAGGTAACTATGTTAATATACCGGACCTAAATCGGAAGATCGGATAGAATGCGGGTTCGTAAACCAAACGAGTATGGAGACTCGTGTAATATGGTTTAACAAAGCCTACATACTAAATGAAACCTAACATAAGTGCTTACGACCCATTACGACCCGTTTAGGTAGCTTATGCTACTTTAACACGTCGCTCGCGTGAAACGCGTTCGGACCGCCTAACTAGTCCTATGACAAGTAAAATATGCCTTAACATATCTAATATTGTTACCAAAACAGCTTAGATACCAAAATTTATGTTACATATGCTTAAAATGAATTTTGGCGTCAAAAGGGCGTTTTGGTAATTTACCTAAGGCATATAAACTACCTATCATACAACTACTTAAACGAAGCGACCATAAGGTATAACCTCGGAAGGTTATTCCCTATATACTATGGTCACCTAATGTGTTTGGTCGGATCCTAATGATCGACCAAATGGGTCAGGTTCGAAGGTATAAGCGATTTATCAGATCGCTTACCCTTACGACCCTAGACAACGTGGTAATCAGTAGGCATAGTCACAAGGGACTATAACCATCGTGATTACAATCACGTTGCGAAGTTCAAACGAACTTCGCATTGACCATAAACTGGTCAATGCAGAAAGTCAAACAAAGTTTGACTTTCGGACTCGAAAAGAAATAAAAGAACGAAGGAACACTTACGAAGGGTCCCCGAATGCTAATCTAGATCAAAATAGCTCAGGTATGAAACAAAGGTTTCAACTTAGAGCACATTAGATCAGATTCTTGTGAGGAAAAGTGAAGGATGGAGGTGGGTATTTATAGTTTTCGGTTCACCGTTAGGATCATTTGTTGGAAAAAGGGGCACGATCTAAGCCGTACACTTGTTGGAAAGTTGTGGTAACTCATTTGCCATCCACCATAAGAGTTTGACACTTGGCACTTGGCCTTTGGAGAGTGTTAAGGGCTGTTTATAGCTGAAAAAAAACGTTTTGCTGCATCTGGCCCCTACTTACGGACCTAGTTTGGCAGATTTACAGTTTCAGTCCCTGCAACCTCAAAACTTGGTTTTCGATGCGTTTTTTTTGACACGTTTAAGCCCCGTTAACCCCATTTCAAAGCTCTAAAATGAAGTTAAAGTATAGGGAACTTAAAATGTGCTCAAAAATATCTCAGATGTCGGTTCGTTTGGCCGTACGATCGCGATGTTCGCTTAATTACGACGGAATGCGCATAAGCGCGAAAAACGATCCAAATGACGCGACGAATGGATTTTTCTCAAGCCTAAACACTAACATAAAATATTTTAGTGCTTACATAAATTTTTGGATGTCCGGATGTATTCAGAACGTAAGTTATGCGCGAAAGTGTAAACTTGTGCACTTTTTGACGCTTTTAGTCCCTGAATGTCCCAAAAGTTTATTTTAGCACACCGAACACCTCAAAGCCTATTTCTAAGCTATGTAGAAGATATTTACGGCATTTTTAACTTATGGTCATGTTCCAGAATGTTCGTTACTGTTCAAATTGGCATACTTTCGCAGTTTGTCAAGTTTAGTCCCTGTAAGTGAATTAACTTGTTTTTGCCATACCAAAGCCTTCAAAACTTATTTCTAAGTTATGTAAGGGTTATTTAAGGTATGTTAAGTATACGTTGATGTTCCGGAGTATTTGTCGCATTAAACTGATTACGTTTTCGCACCAGTTTGCGTATAACTCTCCAGAAAGTGATATAGAGTTTGAAATTGAATAAAAGTCAAAACATGAAAAATGTAAAACATAACCAAACAAACATTGGGATCAAATAACATTGTTTTATTGATAATTGAACTGTTCACAATGATTACAAGCACAGATGTTACAGTCTCCCCTACTTATGGAAATTTCGTCCCGAAATTTATTTAGAGGAAACTCGTGGGAAAAGATGCGGATACTTCGCCTTCATTTGATCTTCGCGTTCCCAAGTAAACTCAGGTCCACGTTTAGCTTCCCAGCGAACTTTGACCAAAGGAATGCGCTTGCGTTTGAGCCACTTGACTTCACGTTCCATGATTTCCACAGGTTTCTCAACAAATTTCAGTGTTTTACCAACACGAATTTCGTCAAGTGGTATGTGGAGGTTCTCATCAGCTAAACACCTCTTGAGATTGGACACGTGAAAAGTTGGATGAACATTTCCAAGTTCAGGAGGTAACTCAAGTCTGTAGGCTACCTTTCTGATTCTTTCGACGATCTTGAATGGTCCAACGTATCTAGGTGCAAGTTTTCCTTTCTTTCCAAATCTGATCACACCTTTCCAAGGTGAGACCTTAAGTAATACTCGATCACCGACTTGAAATTCCAAAGGCTTGCGTTTCGGGTCCGCGTAACTCTTTTGACGGCTTCTAGCTGTCTGAAGGTTATCACGAACTTTCTTAATCTTGTCAGTTGTCTCTAAAATGAGGGCAGGTCCAGTAAGCTGAGCCTCGCCGATCTCATTCCAGCAGACTGGTGAACGACATTTTCGACCATAGAGAGCCTCGAAAGGAGCCATTTTGATGCTGGTGTGATAACTGTTGTTGTAGGAGAATTCAATTAACTGAAGATGTGAATCCCAACTACCACCAAAATTAATCACACAAGCTCTAAGCATATCCTCCAGAGTCTGGATTGTTCTCTCAGATTGACCATCCGTTTGCGGATGATAAGCTGTGCTCAGGTTAAGTTGGGTCCCCATAGCAGATTGCATGGTTCTCCAAAAATGAGAAGTGAAACGAGCATCTCTGTCAGAAATGATGTCAAAGGAACACCATGTCGAGCTACAATTTCATCCACATAGATTTTAGCAAGTTTGTCAGCAGAAAAATCCTCACGGATTGGCAAGAAATGTGCTGACTTAGTAAGACGATCAACAACTACCCAGATGGCATCATGACCTTTCTTTGTGCGTGGAAGTTTGGTAACAAGATCCATAGTAATGTTTTCCCATTTCCAAACTGGGATCTCTGGTTGCACCAATAAACCCGAAGGACGTTGATGTTCAGCCTTAACTTTGAGACAAGTAAGGCATTTTGATACATATAAGGCAATGTCTTTCTTCATACCAGGCCACCAATAGTGAATACGAAGATCCTTATACATCTTATCTGAGCCAGGATGAACGGAATAACGCGATTTATGGGCTTCATCCATAAGCAAGGTGCGAAGATTTTCTTGGCTTGGGACCCACAAACGGTCCATGAAGTAATATGATCCATTGTCCTTCAGTTCCAGATCAGGTGTTATGTGATAGGGAAATTCCTTATCCATCAAACCTTGTGAAACACAAGATTGTTGAGCCTGAGAAATGCGTGCCTAGATATCGGATCGAGCTTGAATAACAGATTGAACACGAACACAATGAAGCTTAGTACGTTCCTTACGACTCAATGCATCGGCTACGACATTCGCCTTACCAGGATGGTAGCGAATTTCGCAGTCATAGTCGTTTAGAAGCTCGACCCAACGTCGTTGCCTCATGTTGAGTTCTTTCTGGTTGAAGATATGCTGAAGACTTTTGTGGTCCGTGAAAACCACACATTTTGTACCGTACAAATAGTGTCTCCAGATCTTTAGAGCGAAAACAACTGCACCCAACTCAAGATCATGAGTGGTGTAGTTCTTCTCATGTATCTTCAACTGCCTCAATGCATATGCTATGATTTTGTTCCTTTGCATCAGAACACAGCCAAGACCCAATTTAGATGCATCGCAATAAACGACGAAATCATCATTGCCCTCAGGCAAAGTCAGAACAAGTGCGTCACAAAGTTTCTGCTTCAAGTGTTGAAAAGCTTCCTCTTACTTGAATCCCCAATCAAAGGGTTTGTTCTTCTGAGTTAGAGCAGTTAGAAGAACTGCAATCTTTGAGAAGTTTTCAATGAAGCGGCGGTAATAACCCGCTAGACCAAGAAAAGAACGAACTTCAGTAGGAGTAGTAGGCGTATCCCAATCCTTAATCGCACTGATCTTGGAGGGATCTACATGAATGCCTCGTTCGTTGACAATATGTCCTAAGAATTGAACCTCTTTAAGCCAGAATTCACACTTGGAGAATTTGGCGAAAAGTTGCTCTTTCTTTAGGAGTTCCAGAGTAAGACGAAGATGTTGCTCGTGATCAGCTCGCGTCTTAGAATAAATCAAGATGTCGTCAATAAAAACAATGACAAACTGATCCAAATAAGGTTTGCAGACCCTATTCATTAAGTCCATGAAAACAGCAGGAGCATTAGTCAAACCGAATGGCATGACTGTGAACTCGTAATGCCCATAACGAGTACGGAAAGCTGTCTTGGGAATATCTTCTTCATGCACACGAAGTTGATGATACCCGGAACGCAGATCAATCTTCGAAAAATAAGAAGCGCCTTGTAACTGATCAAAGAGATCATCAATGCGAGGTAGGGGATATCGATTCTTGATGGTAAGCTTGTTAAGCTCACGATAATCGATACACATCCTAAAGGATCCATCCTTCTTCTTGACAAAAAGAACGGGAGCACCCCAGGGTGAAAAGCTAGGACGGATAAAACCTTTGTCAGAGAGTTCCTAAAGCTGCTTAGACAACTCTTGCATCTCAGACGGTGCAAGATGGTATGGAGCTCTGGCAATGGGATTTGCACCAGGTACGAGATCAATGCGGAACTCGACTTGGCGTGCTGGGGGTAGACCAGGTAACTCTTCAGGGAAAACTTCAGAATAATCCCGAACGACAGGAATATCTGAAATAGACTTACCCTTGCCTTTATCTGCTGTAACATGTGCTAAGAAGGCTACATAGTTCTTCCGTAGATATTTCTGAGCTTTAAAACAAGACATGAGTTTGAGACCACCGGCAGGCTTCTCACCACGAACCTGTAGGATCTCGCCTGTCGAAAGCGGCACATGAACAATCTTCTCAGAACAAACTATCTCTGCGTGATGCTTAGATAACCAATCCATACCCACTATAACGTCGAAGCTTCCAAGTTGCATTGGCGTGAGGTCAATAGGAAAAAGATGGTCGTTAAGGTTCAACTGCAGTTGTGAAGAACAGAATCAAGAACAATGGGTTCACCATTAGCAACTTCTACTATCAAGGGTTTTCCTAGTTTCGTTCTAGACACGCGAAGCATTGGCTCAAAAGACAATGACACAAAACTCTTATCGGCACCCGTATAAAAAAGAACAGATGCAGGCTGATTATTAATAAAGAACGTACCGTTCACCACATTATCGTCCGCCTGCGCCTCTTGGGCATTCAAGTTAAAAGCTCGCCCTTGAGCCTGAGCCTGATTCTGGTTTGCATTCACCAATCTTGGGCACTGGTTACGGTAGTGGGTCAAATCCCCACAGTTATAACAAGCACCCGGTGGGTAGTGTGGTCGTGCAGCTTGACCCAGTTGTTGAGTAGGAGGCTGGGCAACTTGTTGAGCTGGGTTCTGAACTGCGCGAGTTTGAGCAAACCGACAAACATCGACAAGATGACCTGACTTCCCACAGTTAGTACAGAAATGGCACTGATGTTGCGGCCGATGGTGACTGTTGCATCTATTGCACAAAGGTGCATTCCCTGAATAGGGTTTCTTCACTGGAGGCTGTGCGGGTTGGTTGGGAGCTGCCTGGTTAGCTTGGGCAGTGACAACAAAATTTTGGGAAGCCTTACGCTTCCTTGACCCTCTCGAAGAACCAGAATTCTTTCCATTCTTGTTTTGACCTTTCTTGCTATCCCCCTTGTCAGACGCCTGTTTCTTGCCCTTGTCACCCTTCCTGTGTAATTTATTCTTCCGAATCTGTGACTCAGTCAATGTCGCTGCTAACTCGATAGCCTGACGGAGTGTGGTAGGGTTACTACCAGTAATGATGTCTTGTACCGAGTCAGGTAGGCCGTCGATATACCTTTCGATAGCCTTGTCGAGTGGGGTAACCATAGTCGGGCAAAGCAGACTCAACTCCTCAAACCTATCAGTATATGCCCTGTGCTCGCCACTGTCTTGCTTCAAAACATCAAACTCTTTCTCCAACGCTCGCTGTTCATGATGAGGACAAAACTCCCTCATCATAAGAGCTCTAAGTTCAGCCCATGTCTGTGCTAGAGCAACTTCTGCACCATGGTCTCTCATTACCCCATTCCACCATGTAAGAGCCCTCTTCTGAAACACGCTCGAAGAAAACTCGACCTTGCGATTATCCGGACACTGAACGTGACGGAAAGTATTCTCAATGCTCTCGAACCATTGAAGAAGCCCAGTCGCTCCCTCAGAACCACTAAACTTGAGTGGTTTAGCTGAGTTAAAATCCTTGTATTTGCATGGAGCATTGTTGTTGTTGTTGGCTTGGTTCCATTGAGCAAAGAGGTTTGGGAATTGAGCAGCCATCTGCTGCGCAATGATTTCTGCCAGTTCGGCAGTCGCTATCTGGTTTTCGCGTCGAGGAGGCATTCTAAAAGAGGAAAACATGAAAGGGAACGAGTGAGATGATTGGATGAAGAGAATGAGATGAAACAAAATTAACAAAAGAAAAGATGGTGGTCATTTGTCCACATTACCAAGCAAACAAACGACACACAGTGACTAATCAAAGTAAATGGATAAAAAATAATGTATCGCGAAGACATGCTCGCCTATAAGTGAACACTCATCCCAAGAATTCCCAGGTAAGCACAACTGGTCTCGCGTCTGATGAGATATATACGAAGTGCTTGCCTAGACAGAAAACCCAGAATACAGGCATTCACTCTTCCAGTTTGCACGTGTTCACACTATTTAGAACCCAAAACTTTGACGAGATTTTGAAAACTCAAAGGGGTTTAAAACCATATAACAGAGGGTTCAAAACCTTGTAATAAATCATCCAAAAACAGATGATTGTTTTTCAAAAATCGTTTCGGAAAATTTGGTTTTTGTTTTGATAATCACCTAAGGATAGGTGATGTGCATGTTTTAAGATCTAAACACAAGATAACTTGTGTTAGGGTCCTAGAAAGGTTATAGTCTAGGTCAAAGCATTACTAATAACCTAATTCCCTATAACCATTGGCTCTGATACCAACTCTTCTGTCACACCCCGACCACGTATAACATACAAAACGTGGCGGAAAACGTCGGGGAGTGTTGTAACAGAATTAATTGTTTCATAACCATGGCATTCAAAGTTGTATT
Organism: Helianthus tuberosus; assembly: GCA_030545235.1. NCBI lineage: Eukaryota > Viridiplantae > Streptophyta > Magnoliopsida > Asterales > Asteraceae > Helianthus > Helianthus tuberosus. The sequence continues at coordinate 27,267,969 of CM060381.1, read as the reverse complement.
TATTTATTAAACAAGAGTGTTATATTGTCTTAAACAGGGAATAAAGAGTTCATAACATAGTTAAACTAGTCTATCTTCATTTTTAGTCTCTAAGGCACAGGTCCGCCCTAGTGTCATGATCATCATCCTACGCAATAGCTCCTGAAAACACATGTGAAAATAGGTACGTCAGCATAAAAATGCCTGTGAGATACATATGATTTGTGAAAAGAGGATTCATGACTTATGAGTTTAGAAAAAGTTGTTTAACAAAAGTCAGTCATGAACCTTGTAAATTGTTTTGTTTTGTAAATCATTCAAAAAGCGATGATATGTATAAATAAGAGAATAATGTAAGGTTAAATGAATAACCAAGTAAAATGAGTTTGTATAAGATAAGTTGTTTTGTAAATCAATGTCTTGTGAAAATAAGTTATTTATGTAAAGCGTAATATGTCAAATATTGAAATGATTTAAGTAACGCTACGACATGTAATGTCATACAAACACTTATATATAGGTAGTACCAGCGGCGTATCCACCATGCTTGTATCATATTACACACGCCTCGTTACTCAAATCACTTACTCAAACCAACCACGAATGTAAATTGTTTATGTATAAATGAATTGTCATGTGATAATGTGTAAACCATATCGAAATGTCTATGTCCAATGTAAACCACTCAGTGTGTATATCAATGTCAAAAAGTTTATGTTTAATGTAAATCATGTAATGTGTACCCAAATATATCATGTATGGTAAGTGAAATATATCAACTAAACCATATGTAAAATGCACAAAAACAAGGTATTGAAGTAAAACATGGTTTAAATCAAAGTTATGTTTTGTGGAACAAATGCATGCTATACTGATACAAACATCTATGCGGTATTGTGAAAATGCATACATCCAAGCCTTGAGACTGTGGCGATAAACCCTTAAACAAATTAAAGGTTTATCTAAGTTATGTATATCGAATTCGGTCATTCCTTCCAATCCAAACAAACCCAGGATTTCAGGAACGGGTGTTGTCAATTCCTATGGTACCACTACCTACTAACGAATGGCGTAGCTAATGTTAATGAATGTATTGTTCCATGTTAAACAACCCAAATGTCATACCAAAATGTAAGCATGTGATGAAAACAACTGTACTAAGTACGCACACAATGGGCATACATAGCATGAAATGTAATGTAAAACAATGTATTAAGTACGCACACAATGGGCATACATAGCATGAAATGTAATGTAAAACAATGTACTAAGTACGCACACAATGGGCATACATATCATGAAATGTAATGTAAAACATGTACTATAATGTACTAACGAACATAGCAGGTATATGATGTGAAAACATGGAAAGCATGAAAGTACCAAGTAGGCACATGTGTTTCACCCCAAAACAGTTTGGAAAACAGTAAAAGAGGGGTCTATGTACTCACTTGAGATTGCTCAGAAGTCCTAAGATAACCACCAAGCAATGCTAGAGATCACGGAATCAAACGGCACCTAATATAGGTAACTATGTTAATATACCGGACCTAAATCGGAAGATCGGATAGAATGCGGGTTCGTAAACCAAACGAGTATGGAGACTCGTGTAATATGGTTTAACAAAGCCTACATACTAAATGAAACCTAACATAAGTGCTTACGACCCATTACGACCCGTTTAGGTAGCTTATGCTACTTTAACACGTCGCTCGCGTGAAACGCGTTCGGACCGCCTAACTAGTCCTATGACAAGTAAAATATGCCTTAACATATCTAATATTGTTACCAAAACAGCTTAGATACCAAAATTTATGTTACATATGCTTAAAATGAATTTTGGCGTCAAAAGGGCGTTTTGGTAATTTACCTAAGGCATATAAACTACCTATCATACAACTACTTAAACGAAGCGACCATAAGGTATAACCTCGGAAGGTTATTCCCTATATACTATGGTCACCTAATGTGTTTGGTCGGATCCTAATGATCGACCAAATGGGTCAGGTTCGAAGGTATAAGCGATTTATCAGATCGCTTACCCTTACGACCCTAGACAACGTGGTAATCAGTAGGCATAGTCACAAGGGACTATAACCATCGTGATTACAATCACGTTGCGAAGTTCAAACGAACTTCGCATTGACCATAAACTGGTCAATGCAGAAAGTCAAACAAAGTTTGACTTTCGGACTCGAAAAGAAATAAAAGAACGAAGGAACACTTACGAAGGGTCCCCGAATGCTAATCTAGATCAAAATAGCTCAGGTATGAAACAAAGGTTTCAACTTAGAGCACATTAGATCAGATTCTTGTGAGGAAAAGTGAAGGGTGGAGGTGGGTATTTATAGTTTTCGGTTCACCGTTAGGATCATTTGTTGGAAAAGGGGGCACGATCTAAGCCGTACACTTGTTGGAAAGTTGTGGTAACTCATTTGCCATCCACCATAAGAGTTTGACACTTGGCACTTGGCCTTTGGAGAGTGTTAAGGGCTGTTAATAGCTGAAAAAAAACGTTTTGCTGCATCTGGCCCCTACTTACGGACCTAGTTTGGCAGATTTACAGTTTCAGTCCCTGCAACCTCAAAACTTGGTTTTCGATGCGTTTTTTTTGACACGTTTAAGCCCCGTTAACCCCATTTCAAAGCTCTAAAATGAAGTTAAAGTATAGGGAACTTAAAATGTGCTCAAAAATATCTCAGATGTCGGTTCGTTTGGCCGTACGATCGCGATGTTCGCTTAATTACGACGGAATGCGCATAAGCGCGAAAAACGATCCAAATGACGCGACGAATGGATTTTTCTCAAGCCTAAACACTAACATAAAATATTTTAGTGCTTACATAAATTTTTGGATGTCCGGATGTATTCAGAACGTAAGTTATGCGCGAAAGTGTAAACTTGTGCACTTTTTGACGCTTTTAGTCCCTGAATGTCCCAAAAGTTTATTTTAGCACACCGAACATCTCAAAGCCTATTTCTAAGCTATGTAGAAGATATTTACGGCATTTTTAACTTATGGTCATGTTCCAGAATGTTCGTTACTGTTCAAATTGGCATACTTTCGCAGTTTGTCAAGTTTAGTCCCTGTAAGTGAATTAACTTGTTTTTGCCATACCAAAGCCTTCAAAACTTATTTCTAAGTTATGTAAGGGTTATTTAAGGTATGTTAAGTATATGTTGATGTTCCGGAGTATTTGTCGCATTAAACTGATTACGTTTTCGCACCAGTTTGCGTATAACTCTCCAGAAAGTGATATAGAGTTTGAAATTGAATAAAAGTCAAAACATGAAAAATGTAAAACATAACCAAACAAACATTGGGATCAAATAACATTGTTTTATTGATAATTGAACTGTTCACAATGATTACAAGCACAGATGTTACAGTAACTGTCAAAGGCAGTTATTTGAATCGTTTGCCCGCTTATCACACCGATTATTACATAACCATATCATCTACTAACCGAATACATATCATATGTAATACTACTTATAAATCCGAATAATAATTAAAACATAACCTTATAAACATAACTAAGTTTAATATTTCTAACATAACCCCCTTAAACTTGGTTATGTTTCCGAGCTTGATCCATAACGCTTCGATTAGCTTCTTCAACGACCCATCTTGCATAATTGAATTTGAACCTTTTCCTTCTTTTCACTTGATTCCAGTCATCATCATCGATTCCAGCAAAGAGAGCAACCTGTGAAGTCCCTGCAGGTTCCTGTTGAGCCTCTCCTGCACTCTTAGATCTTTCATGGCAGCCACTGGTGGACCCTCCTTCTTCTATCACTATCTCCTTGTCCTGCACTTTCTTTTGAATGGTTTTAAATTTATAGTAATACTCTAGGATATCGAGATACATGGCATAAGTGACCCTCATGTAGTCTCCGTCTTCATATTCAAATCCTAGATCCTTTGCAATTGCAGGCCACAAGTTCTCTGTTGTTACATCCCTGTAACTCCCATCCATAGCCACCAGTATGTAGAGACTTAGTAAGTCTATCTTCCTCTTATTTGGAGTAAATGGTGGAACCGGCCTTGTAGTGATTCCCATAAATTCGAATAGAAACCATCTGACCAGTTCTTCAAACTTTGATTCGAGTATATGTTTATATTTGAAAACAAATTCTCGATCATCCAGCATATTCATAAATGCTCTACAATCTTCAAACTCCTTGAATTCCATGGCCATTATGATCATTATACTCCAATCAGTCTCTTGTGAAGACAAATGGAGTTCTTCGAAATAAGAATTCAAGTAACGTTGTTTGAACTCTTCATCAGATACACCTTCTTCGATTATATTTTGCTTCTCTTTTAACCCAATCTCTTCTTCCCTCGTCAACCCACTCGCTTCATTAACCGAATTATTCACCGGAACAGAAAACATGGGAAAGATTCTGCAAGTATCACCGTCTTTGTTGACAGTGAATCCTTGCATAGTCAATTGATCCATGCTCAATACATTTCGGTCTAATTCCGGAGAATAAAAGACACTTTGAATTCTCATAATTTCATTACTTGTTTTAATCTCTACCGATCCAACCCCCCGTGTAAACAAGAAATTGCTTTCACCCCTTTATGTATCAACCCCAATAATGTGTTTAATGCGTTTAAACACATTCAAATTTCCGGCCATGTGATGTTTAAACACAGAACTAACGTACCATATATCGCTCCATAGCCCTCATTCGGTACCGACAACGATCATCTCCTGATGATCTTTGACTCCTTCTTCTTCGTTCTGTATCCCCGTATTCACTGCTTGCCGGATAAGTTGGGTTGCCTCATCTGTTTCTTTCTTCAAGCATGAAGAAATCTGGTGCCCGGGTTTCCGACAGTAAAAACATGTCTTTTCTCGATAACGTTGTTTATTCTTGCCGCTCATCTCGTCTGTACAATGTTGGCACGGTAAGAGAGTGGATGTTGATCGAATTTCAGTCGTCTTCTTCTTTCCCGTTGATGCTCTGATACCACTATGTTGGGGATCAGAAGACAGATTTGCAGCGGAGTGTGATGGTGCAGCGGAATTGTGAGTGGCGTTTGTGTTATCATAAGCAATTGATCCAAAATGGATATGCATGATGAAAATGATATCGATGAACAAGTGCAGGAGATTAAAAGGACAATTCTAGGAATGATTAAGAATGTCTTGATATCCAACATAGTTGCCGGTAAACTTGAATATATACAATGAGTTTGGCGGTTTGATTTTGGCGGGTAACTGTCAAAGGCAGTTATTTGAATCGTTTGCCAGCTTATCACACCGATTATTACATAACCATATCATCTACTAACCGAATACATATCATATGTAATACTACTTATAAATCCGAATAATAATTAAAACATAACCTTATAAACATAACTAAGTTTAATGCTTCTAACATTTTGTCCACTATGAAGCTACGTTTCCATCACACACACAATGGTACCAATAGGTTACAAGCCCTTTGGTAATAAGGATCTGAATGCATGCAAATTATTGAAATGTGTTCTTCTTACTACGAGGTCAGTCCTATTAAAGAGTCCCGCGCCTCCTGATGCAAAGTTGACTCCAGTAATCGGATATGTGTTTGACGTTTTCCATTTTGACACCAATGATAGACACTACTAGAAAAAGGGACAATTTCCTACAGAAATTTCCTACACAATTTTTTTCGTCACAAATTACTACACTTTTATGACGAATTTCCTACAAAAAAAAATTTCAAGATTTTGTTACAAATTTTCAATGCATCCATGACGAAAAATAAGAAAACTCTAATTAATTGACAGTTGCGTAACAAATCTATCGGAAATAACCTACAAAATAAAAAATAAGGGAAAATAATATCGTTTCCTACACATTTATGACGAAATATTTATTTTTTTAATTAACTTAAACCATCCATCAGAATTCCGTCACAAGTTGTTACAAGTTTCTGACGAAATATTTATTATTATACTTAGATTATATTTTAATGATTAGTCAGCATTATTATTAATTATTGCGTAGGAAATGTGTAGCAACTTGCTACGCATTTGTGATGGAAAATTTATTGCGTAGGAAATGCGTAGCAACTTGCTACGCATTTATAACGAAATATTTATTATTATACTTAGATTATATTTTATTGTTTAATCAGCATTATTATTAATTATTGCGTAGGAAATGTGTAGCAACTTGTTACGCATTTGTGATGGAAAATTTATTGCGTAGGAAATGCGTAGCAACTTGCTACGCATTTATGACGAAATATTTATTATTATACTTAGACTATATTTTAATGTTTATTCAGCATTATTATTAATTATTGCGTAGGAAATGTGTAGCAACTTGCTATGCATTTGTGATGGAAAATTTATTGCGTAGGAAATGCGTAGCAACTTGCTACGCATTTATGACGAAATATTTATTATTACACTTAGATTATATTTTAATGTTTAATCAGCATTATTATTAAACGAACGAACATAGACGAACTTCCCGCCGAACGAACGAGACATCTGTTCATGTTCGTTCATTTAACTAATCTAACGAAATTTCTTCTTCATGTTCGTTCGTTTTAATAAACGAACGAACATAGGCGAACTTCCCGCCGAACGGTTCATGAACTGTTTGCTGAACGTTCGGTTCGTTTACAGCCCTATTTATTACCATATTTAAATTTTTAACTAGTGCCCTTACACATGGCCTAACAACCCATACTTTAACCTTCTAAATTTAAACTTGAATTGAAAAAATATTTAAATGTTTGAAAATATTGCACGTTATGTCCTTTAGGTGCGGTGACGTCAGTTGATTTGGGTTCGACGACGCTCGTGATGATGGGTGAAGGTGAATGGGTGGATGTGGTGGTGGGTTAGTGTGACAACCGGTAATTTACGCCTTTAATTACGCGATTAACAGATGTTTAAAACGATAATAAACGGTGTTAGTGATGCGAACTAACTTAATTAGGCCCTTGGAGTGCCAAGGAACGTCTATTTGACTTTACAGTGCACGTATGACGATCTGCGAAATATTAAAAACCGAACAAAATACTGACAACGCAGACAAGTATGAATTTTATACGAGTATTTTATATTTATAAAGCTAGTTTTACGAATTTATCGGGCTTTCGTATGCCACAAAGCGCAAACGTAAATGAGAAACGCGACTGCAGGAACGCACCTGCAACGAAACGGAAGTATCGGAGACGTGTATTACCTTTAAAACTGAGATTTTACGATATATTTTGCTTCGTAATTAAATTTTAATAACCGTAGTCGAAACCGGATCGAAAAACGGATTGAAACGGCGAACGACGCAACTTTACGCAATTATTATCGTAAACGACAAGCAAACACACCAAACGCGACTACTGACTCTATTTTTCATAATTTGATCCTAAAATTTTATTCTACAACGTTACGGAGTGTTCGGGTTTTAAAAACCGGTTCGTAAATAAGTTCGGGCCGCTTAAACGCACGAGATAAGGCTTGTGGGCCTTGGGCCCAAGCCCAAAGCCCACTAAAACAACCCTAAGTATAAAAGAGTTATTAACCCTAATTCTACACATAATGTTCAGCCGCTCCAAAGATGTTTCCCTCCAAAACCCCCTGCATCTTATCTTCTTCATTTCTCTTTGAAGAAAACCCTAATAATCTCACCTACAACACAAGGTTCTTCACCTATACACCTCATACATAACACGAACATCTCATTTCACTACCCCGCCTCCCCTTCGGTTCCCTGTAACCCGACAAAACGGAGCACCTCCGGTCGGTTCACCGGCCACACCCTCTTCGACTCCCCCTTTTCCGGCTCACGGCGGCGGTCTTTATCTCTGACCGATAAACTTCACGGTAAACCCTCACCATCACTCGTCTCTTCTCTTTATTTCCTTTTTTTTATGTTTAATTCATCTTATTCATTTGAATCAAAGTGGGTTAGGGAAAAAGTTCAATACGGATGGTTGCATATCCGACTTTATTTTGATGGAAGGACTGATATGACGAAATATAGAAGGACTGATATGACGAAATATAGCTGTTATTGATGTCCTGTTTGCGGCATCAATGGAGAAGTTGTTGACATGTTGCTTGGCACCTCCACTTCAACCATCCGTGTGTCGGATATGCAAGCAAGAATGAATCTAAGTTGCCATTTGGATTTAGATTTTGATTGGGAATGCGATTCAGATTTGGGTTCGGATGGCTTTGAAGTTATGCCCAAGATAAATTTATGTTTGTAAATTTGGGAATGCAATTCAGATTTAGATTTCGATTGGAATGCGATTCAGATTTGTTTGTATATTTGTATAAATTTATGATTAATGTTATTGAATTTTTATAGTTTTTAGTTTTATTTGCTTTTGTATCCGATCTCTCGGATGTTTTATAAATAGAATAAAACTAGAAAAAACATTAAATTTCGTGACAATTGTGTAGCAAAAATAAAAAATTAACTTCCGTTAAATGGGTAGGAAAATGCGGAGAAAATGTGTAGCAATTTGTGACAGCCATTTTCTGTCATAAATGAGTAGGAAAATGCGTAGAAAATGCGTAAAGAAACCAGTTTCCTACGAGTGGTTTTACTACATATGCATTTCGTCACAAATTCGTAGAAAATTAAATTTCGTGACAATTGTGTAGCAAAAATTAAAAATTAACTTCCGTTAAATGGGTAGGAAAATGCGTAGAAATTGTGTAGCAATTTGTGACAGCCCTTTTCCGTCAGAAATGGGTAGGAAAATGCGTAGAAAATGCGTAAGAAACCAGTTTCCTACGAGTGGTTTTCCTACATATGCATTTCGTCACAAATTCATAGAAAATCGCGAGTTGTGACGCATTTCCTACGGAAAATGGTGTCAGAAATTTTAATTTTTCTAGTAGTGAGATATGGTTGCGCCATAGGTAATCCCACCTTTTCAGCTATCATATTGCACAAGATCTTTTTGTTCAGATACAGAATTGAAACTCCTTTAAATACCTATTAATTATAGTTATTTTAATTATTATTTTTTATTATTCATCTAATTTTGCTGATTAATTTCAAGGCTTAAATAATGTACAACCCCCCCCCCCCCCCCAACACACACAAAAAAAAAATGGCGTGAGTGCAAATCCTTGAATGTAGAAATTTAGGTGGTATTTAGGCGGGTAAAAATTTTTGTTGTGACAAAAAAAAAATCCTAGAACATACCAAGAAAGTCAGCAGGATTTTTTCCGTTACTGAACCGACCAGTAGCTTCTCCAGTAGGAAAATCTACACCATTGTGAGGGAAATCAGCCTTAATAAGGGAAAGAGCGAGGTGATTGTTGTTACCGACGTCCACCAATGAGTCTCCAAAAATGTGAACCCCTGGGACTGATTGGCACAGACCGCCGGGCGATAAGATAAGTACACCACAGAAAAACAAAAATGTGATGAGTTTTAGTGGAACTCCATTAACGGAATTAGCCATTTAGTTGTATTTGTTTGGTGTATGATATGGAGTGAGGGGGTTGATGAGGATTTATAAAGGGTTTGAAAATGAAAACCAAATGATCTGGAGTGATCAATGAACTCAACTTTTGCTTACAATATGATTACTGTTATTTGATTTAGTAAACCACAAAATAAATGGTTTGAAAATGAAAACAAAATGATCTGGAGTGAATGAACTCAACTTTTGCTTACAATATTATGATTACTGTTATTTGATTTAGTAAACCACAAAAATAGTCAACAAAAAAAAAGTCAGTAGTCTCTACATCAATTTTACTTATTATTTGTTTTGTTGAAAGAAAAAATTGCAGAAAAGCATGCAGAAGTCGTAATAAGCATTTGGCTCTTTTTTCTTTTTTCACGAGATATAATTATTAATATTTGAATATGTTATATGTTTTGTGTTTCTTGTTACGGATACATTTATGTATGTTTAATTTAGAGTTAATTGCCCGGATGGTCCCTGTGGTTTTACGTTTTTTTTTTCAAATTTAGTCCCAACTTTTGAAAATGGCAGGTATGCTCCCTATGGTTTGTCATTTTGTTACTCGGATAGCCCCATGATATTTACTCAGGAGACTATTCGAGTAACAAAATGACAAACCATAGGGAGCATACATGCTATTTCCAAACTAACTGACATCTACTCAGGGGACTATCCGAGTAACAAAATAACAAACCACAGGGAACATACCTGCTATTTTCAAAAGGTAGGAACTAAACGTGAAAAAAACGTTTAGTTTCATAACAAATTTAAACAATCCATATAGGAGATAATATAATATTTTATAAAATTAAAATATAAATTTAAACAATCCATATAGTAGATAATATAATATTTTAAAGGAAAATTGGTTTTTAATAAACCAACCTTTGCCCCATTGGTAAATAATAATGCTACCTACAGATTTGGTAGTTAATAATCCTACGTTTCAATATGTTGGTACTCAATAGACCTCCGTTAGTTTTTTTTAACTGAAGTTAGTTTTTAAGTTTTATTTATTACACAAACAGTCCCTATAGTTATAATTTACTAGTTTTAAGTTTTATTTATTACACAAACAGTCCCTGTAGTTATAAAAAAAATCATAAAAATAAAAAAAAAATCTAAAAATTCAAAAAAATCATAAAAATTCAAAAAAAATCAAAAAAATTCTAAAAAAATAAAAAAAAATCATAAAAAATCATAAAAATTCTAAAAAAATCAAAAAAATTCTAAAAAAATCAAAAAAATCATAAAAAACCGTTTTCGACCCGGACCGTTTCGACCCGGACCGTTTCGACGCGAACCATTTCGACGCGTACCGTTTCGACGCGTACCGTTTCGAACCGTACCGTTTCGACCCGGACCGTTTCGACGCGTACCGTTTCGACCCGAACCGTTTTCGACCCGTACCGTTTTCGACCCGTACCGTTTCGACCCGTACCGTTTCGACGCGAACCGTTTCGACGCGAACCGTTTCGACGCGTACCGTTTCGACCCGGACCGTTTCGACCCGGACCGTTTCGACCCGGACCGTTTCGACCCGTACCGTTTCGAACCGTACCGTACCGGTGGCGGTGCTGTGGTGGTGGTGGTGGCGGTGGTGGTGGTGGCGGTGGTGGTGGTGGCGGGTCGAGGCGGTGGTGGTGGTGGCGGGTCGAAACGGTCTGTGGTGGTGGTGGCGGTGCTGTGGTAGTGGTGGTGGTGGCGGTGCTGTGGTGGTGGTGGCGGTGCTGTGGTGGTGGCGGTGGCGGTGGTGGTGGTGGTGGCGGGTCGAAACGGTACGGGTCGAAACGGTCCGGGTCGAAACGGTACGCGTCGAAACGGTCCGGGTCGAAACGGTCCTGGTCGAAAATGGTTTTTTATGATTTTTTTGATTTTTTTAGAATTTTTATGATTTTTTATGATTTTTTTTTATTTTTTTAGAATTTTTTTGATTTTTTTGAATTTTTTTGAATTTTTAGATTTTTTTTTTATTTTTATGATTTTTTTTATAACTACAGGGACTGTTTGTGTAATAAATAAAACTTAAAACTAGTTAATTATAACTACAGGGACTGTTTGTGTAATAAATAAAACTTAAAAACTAACTTTAGTTAAAAAAAACTAACGGAGGTCTATTGAGTACCAACATATTGAAACGTAGGATTATTAACTACCAAATCTGTAGGTAGCATTATTGTTTACCAATGGGGCAAAGGTTGGTTTATTAAAAACCAATTTTCCTATTTTAAAATATTTATTATTTTCACTTGAAGAACGTCATTATATTAATTTCATAACAAATAGCACAAAATGATATATTTTTTTTTTATTTTCAATAATAGATTATTTGGATCATGGTGATCAAGTAGTTGTATGTGACATATGTAATGCTAAGTTGTGGAAAGTTGAGGCCGGAAAAGGAATGGTTTACTCAGTAAGAACAACTTACATGCTTTGTTGTGCTTATGGAAAAGTACATCTTCCTAATTTTGAAGAGACGTGTCTGGAATATCAAAATCTTTTTAAGAGTTTAGACGACAAGAGCAAGCATTTCTTACTGAATATTCGTCGTTTTAATTCTATGTTTTCGTTCACTTCAATGGGTGGTAAAGTTGATTCGAAAATCAATAGAGGAAATGCTCCGTATGTATACCGAATTAGTGGCGAGAATTATCATACACTGGAAAGTCTTCTTCCTAAAGAAGGTGGTGAACCAAAGTTTGCGCAGCTTTACATATACGACACAGATAATGAAGTCTGTAATCGCAAAACTGTATTTAGGTATCCCTGGAAACCATTTCGTTATTTATTTTTTTGATTTATTTTTTGTTTTATGTTATATAAACACTTACTGATACTTTCGCTTTTGTCTTACAATTGCTTTACAGTAACTCAAACAAACCAGCTTCCGCAACTTCTGATTTGGTTGACACTGAACTCATAGAGTACCTTAAGCTGATTTTAGATTCAAATAATCAGCTGGTGAAAACCTATAGACGTGTACGAGATCGGTTTGTTGATAATCCTCATGTTGACTTAAAATTACGGCTTAAGGCAAATAGGTCTAAAGATGGTCGTACATACAACCTACCGACGTCGTTCGAAGTTGCTGCGCTTATTGTTGGAAACATTGAGGATGCTCTTGATAATCGTGATGTAGTTGTTGAGTCAAAGAAAGATGGTCTACAACGTATTAGCGAGCTTCATCCTTCGTATCTCGCGCTTCAGTATCCATTGCTTTTCCCTTTTGGTGAAGATGGTTACCGGATTGATATTCTTCATAGAGAAGGAAGGGCATCAACGAAGAATAAAGAGTCAAAATGTACAATGAGAGAGTATTTTGCTTACCATGTTCAAGATAGAGTGAATCATTTATCTTTGATTCTCAATGCTCGAAGACTTTTGCAACAGTTCTTGGTTGACGTATATACGATGATTGAAAGTGAACGATTACTATTCATACGTCTGCAGCAAAAAAATCTGAGATCTGAGACATATGATAACCTTAAAAAGCTTGGACAAAATGGTAATCCAGATATGTCAAACGTTGGAACCAGCGTACTGCTACCGTCTTCGTTTACCGGTGGATCGCGTTATATGAGGGAGAATTATTATGATGCGATGGCCATTTATAAATGGTTTGGCTACCCTGATTTTTTCATTACGATCACGTGTAATCCTAAATGGCCGGAGATTAAAAGATTTCTAAAGGACACGGAGATTAATCCCGAGGATAGACCGGACATTTTATGCCGATTGTTCAAAATTAAGCTTGACGCAATCATGAAAGACTTGCGAGAGAAATCTTTATTCGGCAATGCATCGGCATGTAAGCATCCATTTAAATCAGTTACTTTATTATATTTTTTTTTGGTCTGCTACGTTCATAACCATAACTTCAAAAATAAGTATTTTAATATTAACTATCGTATTGCAGTTGTCTATACCATAGAGTTTCAGAAACGAGGTCTAACGCATGCGCATATCTGTCTGTTCTTAAATGACGAAAGTAAGCTTCCTTCGGTTGAGCATGTTGACAAGTTCATTTCTGCCGAGATACCTGACAAAAACTTATATCCAGATCTATATACTCTTGTAAGCGACTATATGATTAATGGACCTTGTGGTGTTGCAAAACCAAATTGTCCGTGTATGGTCGACGGTAACTGTTCGAAGAAATTTCCTAAGAAGTTCTGTGATAAGACTTCTCTAGATTCGAATGGTTATCCGGTCTATAGATGAGCCGATTTAGGTTTTTTGGTTGAGAAATCTGGTATTCAGCTTAATAACAGAAGCGTGGTTCCGTATAGCAAAACCCTATTGAGACGTTATCAGGCACACATTAACGTCGAATGGTGTAACCAGGCTGCGCCCATTAAGTATTTGTTTAAATACATTAACAAAGGACCAGATAGAGCAGAATTTGTTTTGTACCAAATGCCGATGAAGGTCAGCTTGAAGATGGAAAAGATGAAATCAAAGAGTATTACGATTGTAGATATCTCTCGGCATGCGAAGCTTCATGGCGCATATTTGCATTTGATGTTCATTATTGCTATCCATCCGTAATCAGGCTTCCGTTTCATCTACCAGATAAACAAAACGTTGTATACGGCCCTGATGACGAACTTGATAGTGTTCTTCAAAAACCATCTGTTTCTTCTACGATGTTTTTGGGGTGGATGGAAAAGAACGAAAAAGATCCGTTGGCGCGCACCCTTACTTACGTTGAGTTCCCAACTAAATTTGTTTGGAAGAAGGACGAAAGGATATAGGATAAACGCATAATAGGCAAAACCATTGGTCGTATTCATTGTGTGAATCCTTCTATGGGCGAGTCATACTTTTTAAGAATCCTTCTTAATAAGGTAGTAGGTCCTAAGTCTTTTGAAGAGATTTGTACTGTGAATGGACAAGTCTTCCCAACATTTAGAGATGCGTGCTACGTTAGAGGCCTTTTAGACGACGACAAGGAGTATATAGAAGCTATCAAAGAGGCGTACTACACAAGTTCAGGTTACTATCTTCGTAATCTGTTTGCTACAATGTTGGCGTCTAATACATTATCAAAGCCTGAACATGTTTGGGAAAACACATGGGAGTACCTTGCGGATGGTATTTTATACAATCGGCAAAAGCTTTTGAGGATCGAAGGTACGCAAATTGTTATTTAATGTTTTGACAGTTATGTCTTATAGATTAATGTTTATTAATTTCATTTTTTATTTACAAGAATTTTAATATTTTATGTACATAATTTTAATAAGTTTGTCTCTTCCAGAAGAACAAATAAGGAACCTAACGTTACTAGAAATTGAGCGTTACTTATTACGTAACAACTCAAGTTTAAGTCAGTTTCTGTCTATGCCTCAACCCGACAGTGAATCAATATATTCAGCAGACAACCGTTTAATTGTTTACGAGCTTAGGTACGATGTAAGCGCTACTGCCATTGAATTTGATAATAATTTAAGCAGCCTAACCGATGAGCAGCGTTTAGTGTTTGATGAGATAATTGAAGCAGTTAATAGTAATGCGGGTGGTCTGTTCTTCGTCTATGGCTACAGAGGTACTGGTAAGACATTTCTTTGGAAGACATTATCTGCATCCATTAGATGTAAAGGAGATATTGTACTAAATGTTGCATCAAGTGGAATCGCATCTCTTTTGTTACCTGGTGGATGTACTGCACATTCAAAGTTTCATATACCTTTAAATTTAACAGAAACCTCGATGTGTTTTATTAAACTGGATGATGACGTTGCTGATTTATTGAAGAAAACGAAATTGATCATTTGGGATGAAGCACCGATGAATCATAAACATGCGTTTGAAGCACTTGACCGGACAATGAAAGATATCTTCAAATGTGAGATGACCTTTGGTGGAAAAGTTATGGTGTTCGGTGGTGACTTTAGACAAATACTTCCGGTTGTACCAAATGGCAGTAGGCGAGATATCGTTAATGCTTCAATCACATCGTCGTATATTTGGAGTACTTGCAAGGTCCTTACGTTAACCAAAAACACGAGGTTAACTGTAGGAGCCAACGTATCTGATATAGAGGAGATTAAAGCTTTTGCGGATTGGTTGCTTGACTTAGGCGAGGGAAAGATTGGTGACGGTGATGATTGTGAGGTGGTTATAGATATTCCTGAAGATTTGTTAATCAAGTGCTCTGAGGATCATATGTCAGATCTGATCGACTTTGTATATCCTTCACTTCTTCAACTGTACAAAGATAAAGATTAGTTTGCTGAAAGAGCTATATTGGCACCAACAAAGGAGGTTGTTCAAGAAATTAATGAAAAATTGCTTGCTTCGTTTCCTGGCGATGAAGTGGAGTATCTGAGTTCTGATAGTATTTGTCAAACTGATCAAGGAAAGAATGAAGCAAATGCGAGACTATATTCTCCCGATGTTCTGAATGGTCTAAAAATTTCTGGTCTGCCTAATCATCGTTTAGTCCTTAAAGTTGGTGTACCTATAATGTTGCTTCGTAATATCGATCAACAATATGGTTTATGCAACGGTACGAGACTACGGATTACTAAACTTTATAAACATGTTATAGAGGCGGAGATTATATCCGAAGGAAACATAGGGACCAGAACGTTTATTCCACGAATCAGTTTGACACCGTCGGATAAAAGAATTCCTATCAAGTTTCAACGACGACAATTCCCCTTAAATGTATGTTTTGCAATGACTATAAATAAAAGTCAAGGACAATCTCTATCAACGGTTGGATTGTATTTGAAATATCCAGTTTTATCACATGGTCAGCTTTATGTTGCGTTATCAAGAGTTAAAAGCAGAGGCGGTGTGAAGTTGCTTATACTAGACAAAGATGGGAATGTAAGGAGTAAAACAACAAATGTAGTCTACAAGGAAGTTTTTTCCGGCATTTGAATAGTTTTTTTGTTTTTTTCTTCCAATGTATGCGTTTGTACAACATATTATATTTCAAAGTAAATAATATGGTTCTGAATGAAGCCGCGCATCGCGCGGGCATTAACCTAGTTTATTTATACAACAAAAGAAACCAATGAAAAAACACATCCATTCATTGAAGATATCTATTTTTATAGATAATTAATATCAATTAAAAGACAATTATAAAATTAAATTAAATTTAATATAAATTTAAACAATCCATATAGGAGATAATATAATATTTTAAAATATTTATCAGATTTCAAAATTATTTATTCTGAAATTAACAAAAGATGTACGTTAAATATAAATTAATATAATGTAAATGATTTATTTATTTTATTAAACTAAAGTAGTTAAGGGTATAACTTATTTCAAAAATGTTTATAAGAGGTAAACAAAAATATTAATGAATGTTTATTGGTTCTATACTTTTATTTTCGTGTTCAACTGTCAACTCAAATACGATAATCACTATGTTTACGTTACATTTATAAGAACCATCACCGCAATCACCACATCCATCGTATATCGAGTATATCCGTTAGTTTTTTTAAGGATATAAATTTTTATTAGATTCATTCAACCCGTGTAATAAACGGGGTTTTTTTAAAGATATAACATTTTTATTTTTTACTATACAAAATTACATTTTTGCAACTCGTGTATTACACGGTGTTTTTAAAAATATAACTTTTTTTTATTATGGAGTATATAAAATTAGATTTATTCAATCCATATAATACATAGGGTTTATAAAGATATATTTTTTATATTATTTGGTATATAAAATTATATGTGCTCAACCGGATAGCACATGAGTTTCTTAAAAATGTAATTTTTTCATTATTTAATATATAAAATTAAATTTACTCAACCCGTACAATACACGGGGTCCTTAAAAATACATTTTTTTATTATTTAATATATAAAATCACATTTATTCAACCCGTATAATAAACGAGATTTTTAAAGATATATTTTTTATTATTTGGTATATAAAATTATATTTATTCAACCCGTATTTAATATCTAAAATAAATGTTTTATGGTTTAAGTGAACGTTACCAATAAAGGTATATTTTTTTTTCTCACAAATATTTATATATAATATTAAAGAGAAAGGTCTCTCTTAATACATTTATTATCCTCTTCTTTCTTCCAGATCTTTCTTTCCCTGCTCTCACTATTTGTCTTTCTTCCCAGAGTAAACTGCTAAAATCGTCCCTGAGGTTTGACTCAAATTGCTAGATCAGTCCAAAATCAACTTTTGTTGCTAAAACAGTCACTGAGCCCAAGTTCTGTTGCTAGATCAGTCCAATTATTTAACTCTGTTTAAATTCTAGGTTTGACAGGAGGGCAAAGTTGTCATTATCCCTTTTAATTATTTTTCCAATTTATTTAAACCCTCACACCCACTCAAACCACAGATACAAAACTCTCTCTCTCATCTCTCACTCTGCTCTCTCTCTCTCTGCTACCACCACCACCACACCACCACCACCCCCACCACTGTATACCACCACGTATCATCACCACCATCACCGTATCATCACCCCCACGACCACCGTATCATCATCACCACCACCACCGTACCTACCACCACCACCGTATCATCACCACCACCATCGTATCATCACCCCCACCACCACCGTATCATCTTCACCACCATCCATCTGCCGCCACCGTCAAGATCATCATCATCATCAACATCGCCGCCGTCGGCACCACCGTCAAGTCATCATCATCAACACCACCGTCTCTCTCTCTCTTCTCTCAATCTCACCACCGCCACCTGTCTCTCTTCTCTTTCTTGAAATCCGACTTCAAATCAGCATCATTATCCGACTTCAAACCACCGTATCATCATCATCATCATCAACATCGTCGCCAACGGCGGCGGCGGAGGAGGTGGCGGAGGCGGCGGAGGCTGTCGGAGGAGAGAAGACATCAGGTTTTTGAGTAATTGTTTGAATTGTTTGAAGGCTGAATTGTTTGATGGTGTGGATCTTGTTTTTATGTATTTAATTGTTTGAATTGTTTGAAGGCTGGGTTTGTTCAAGATCTGGTTTTTATGTATTTAATTCTGTTGGGTAGATTGATGGTGTGGATCTTGTGCCTTTTGTTTCTAGATCTTGTGATTTCATACACCTTTTCTTGATTTTTACCCTCAATTTCAAGAATTCACAATTGCATGTGGAATATTATGTTTCTTGAATTCTGGGCTTGTTTAAGTTCATCTTTTTAGGGTTCTTGAATAGTTGAATCCAAATTTGTTTAACTTGATCATTTTAAGCTTCTTACAATGTTGAATTCAAAGAACCACAAGCTTAAACAGTGCATCATCATCACCAAAAGTACCAAATGCACCCAAAAGAACATCATCAGCAGTGTTCCCATCAAGTGTTGTAGCTGGAATTGAACCCTTGCTACCCTTCAAAGATGCCCAAGCTTCAGAAAAGATGTCACTTTTCATCAGTAAGTTAAGTCTTTACTAGTGGTGGTGGTAGGTACGGTGGTGGTGGTGTGGTGTAGAGAGAGAGAGAGAGAGAGCAGAGTGAAAGATGAGATAGTGAGAGAGTTCTGTATGGACTGAATTATATATGCAGAGAGAGAGCAAAGGGAAAATGACTAATTTGCCCTCCTCTCAAACCCAGAATTTGAACAGAGTTAAATAATTGGACTGATCTAGCAACAGAACTTGGGCTCAGTGACTGTTTTAGCAACAAAAGTTGATTTTGGACTGATCTAGCAATTTGAGTCAAACCTCAGGGACGATTTTAGCAGTTTACTCTTCTTCCCATCCATTCACTTCTCACTCGATCCATCGTCTTCACCGCTGCATCATCTTCTCTTGTAAGTTCATACTCTTAACCTAGATTCGATGTTACTGTCTTCATTTCCTTCATATTATGAGCTCTTACTGTCATGGTGTGTCTTCCACAAATCTCCATCTTTTCACATGCGACAGTTTCTTCTTTGTTTCCTTACTTTTGCACGCACGCCACGGATCTTTTCTAGGTTTTGGTTTCACCAAGTTTCGAAATCATGCGTTTAAGGTTGCTTCAATCTCTCATCGCTGGGTTTCAGATCTCGCTATGGTCGCTTCGGTTTCTACAACTATTAGAAATGGCTCTTCGTTTCATATGTTATTCGACAACCGCTGCGGTGATAATGGTTGAATCTGGGACAAGTAAAGCTTTCATGATAAAAGGTACGGGATAGGTCAAACCCTACAACTCTGGTAACTTCTCCGATGATGTTCCGTTTGGATTCTATCCTTGGGAGTCAGTTTCTGGATATAATGGTACATATACGACTTATAAATAATTTATACATCCTTTGGTTTTTAGATTACATGAATTTTAGGTTAAAACCTGTTAGTAATTGTGTAGTTTTATGCTCTACAGATCTGATTTTGTTGTATCAGTTGAGAAATTTATTGGTTTGTAGTAGACAATCTGGTTCTGATTAACATAATATCAATATGACTTAGTAATAATTACTAATTTACATCCTTTTGTTCTTAGATTACATGAACTTTAGGTTAGAATCACCCGATTAAAAGTACGGTTCCAAGTGCAATTGCTTAGTAAGAATAAATTAGGGCTAAGATCGTCTTTCCCTATTTTTTTCATGTTTGAGTTGATTAAAGAACGATTTAGTCAAAGTAAGTTGAATACACAGTGTGATTGATGGTGAGAAAATTAGGATCACAATCATATATTGACTTTGATTAGCAAGTTTTGTTTGACTTTTGAATCTAGGTTTGCAGCTATGATTATTTTTTCTTCAAATACAGATTGTTTGTGCAGCATTGGACGCTTCGATCTCTCTACACCGTCGCTTTATAGTGTTCCTAATGTTATTTTGCTAGAAGACTGTGTTGGTTGCTGGTTGTTATGCGAGAATGTGTTTCCGAGTTTATCAACTTTATCACTAGCGAAAGAGTATGATTCAGACCTGTGTTGCGTCTCTGAAACCCGCTGATTCATGTGGCAATTGCATCATCCATGTTAGTTTCAAACAATCAGATCTAAAATCAGCAAGAAATGATCGTGATCATCAAGAATCTTCGATCCAGTTTTCCACAATAATGAGGTAATTGCTATGCGTATACATGCGTAAATTTAAATCTTGGGTTTTTGGGTGTAAATTACTCCACCGGAAAAACGCTCCCTGTTATTTTTTTTAGTCATCATGCTCACTTTGTTCTCAATTTTGTTATTTTGTTTATCCAACCACACCATAAAATTAATATTAGTAATTTACTTATAAATTGTTTTCAGTAATGAATATCGAGAGCATTGCTTTGGAAATAATAATCGGATTAAGATAAGGTCTATTATACATTGATGAGATACTTTAGTGGAATAACTATTTTGTCATAACATAATTATTTGTTTTATGTCTAACAAATTATGATTAAATTTTGTAGCTACGTATATTTGATATATGTTTGTTAAAATATGAGATTGAGAAGATGAATACAGAGAGGTACCTACTTATTTAAATTGAAAGCATATCAATGATTAGTCACAGTTACTCTAAGATGGCCGAGGTTCGGCTAACACAATTTTGGACTTAAGTGTTTTGGGGGCCAACCCAAACAGTGCCTAAATTACCTGTTTTGACCCGTTGCCGAACGGTCCCATTTTGCCACCTCCATTGGTAAGCCAATGAATGTTTATTTAGCCCCTTCTAATTCCATTTTTTGTAAGAAATAAAGATATTTTCTATACTTTGATACAGGTTAACGAATACCCGCAGGTGTGGGTTTATCCCCGCATGTAGATACCCATTCAACATTTGAGGGCTCAATTTACAGCGTTTCATTAATAAAAAAAAAAAAAACTAATTACGATGATGAAACAGGGGAAATGGGCTTGAACTGTTCAAAAGGTTTAAAAGTGGGCCAAAAACTCTATTTTAATAAATATAACGCCGTAATTCGTTTTATTCAATGGTTGGGATTGTTACTGGCATAACATTTTTTTTATTATCAACTTGCCATAATTTGTGGAGTCGTCAAATATTAAAAAAAAAGATTGAAAGAAGAGTTTGCGAGTAAGCCACAAACATGACGTTGCCACCGCAACGCGCAGCAGGGTCAAAATTCTAGTTATTACTAAAGTTACATTCAATAACTTTTATTTAATATGTAATATAAATGTTTTATGGTTTACGTGAATTTTGATGGTTTACTTTGACTTATCTAAAATATAATTAGTTATTTAATAACAATTCTATTTATATATAGTCATAAATAATTTTAAATAATGTCATGTGGAAAGACCTTCTCATTCTTTAGAATGATTCTTTACTTTATGTTTAAAACATTTATATCAAATAACTAGGTTATGGACCACGTGTGTTATACGGATTGAATAAAGAAAATATCTCATGTAAGTAAAAATTGATAAATACTATAAAAATGCTTAAAACCACTTGTAATCAGAAAAATGTCAATTTATTTGGAGTTTAAAGAACAATAAAATAAATAAAAATAATTTAAGATGCTAATATATTATAGATAATTATTGCTGTTAGAAAAAAAAAATACATAAGTTCAAACTTACAATTTACACAACTCTTGAATTATGAATAATTTGAAATGAAAAGCTACACATGATACTTCTGCTAGTATGCCTATAATTAAATATTAGCTAGAGCACGTATTTTAAGTTATCACAAGACTTTTGGTTTTTGTGCAAGGAATAGTAAAAAAAAAAAATTAAGTTACCAGAAGATTTTTATACTCTAAGGTTAACGATTTTATTCCATTGTTTTTTTCTTTAGGTTGTTATACCTTGTGCCGATATTGTAACGAATCAAACTAATATCGATCAAAGTTGTACCGTATTGTGCGAGGGATTCCACTATTGATAACTTTAAATTATGTATTTGTTATTGTTGATAACTAAAAATACTAAACCCATCCCATTCATTTCTATCTTCGATCTAATGTAAACTCAAAGATTTGGAGAAAACACCTGTAAGTGTGAAAACGGTGAGAACGCCCCTCATCCATTGGATTAAAACAATCTATGGATTAGATTGGCGCGATGACGTTTTGGTAAATATATATTCAACTTTCGAACGTGGGCACACTTCATCAAGGGCAAAAAGGTAAATGTGCATCTACAAAACCAATAAAAACGTGACCGAAACATATATACTTCCCAGAGAAACCTCCCCAATTCTAACGAAAAACGCCGAAACCCTAGAAAACGCGAAACCACAATATTATGACGTCTAAAGATCAAACAAGATCCAGAGACAAAAACAGAGTAAGTTAACTTCGATTTACATTATGCTAGTGAGTTAAACAGTTTAACTTTTTTAAGCATCACTCCAAACCAGTTTGAACCCGGTTCGGGTTCAAACCCTAACTCGATTGTGCACCTCTAACTTCAACTACTCTCTAAATCTATTTATAAAAAAAAAAATGCAACAATTAACCTCTGATTTAATTCAAGAACAACACAATAACCTACTATACTACTCTTAACGCAAGAAATTTGTAAATATATAATACTAATTAGAGACGATCAAAGGAAAAAATATTACCTGGTGGTGCGGCGGCGCTGAGGAGGTGGATCAGCGAGGTGGTGCGGCGGCGCTGAGAAGGTGGACTTGCGAGGCGGTGCGACAGCGCTGAGGAGGTGGTCCGGCGAGGTGGTGCGACGTCAATTGAGGGTTTAGAGGAGGCGGCACTGGTGTGATTTGGGAGGGAAGGAGTGAGTCTATTGCCCGCCCAAGGTTTTAATAAACTTTGAAACATCAACCGTCAGGTTGTCTTTTGATCGAATGGCCAGGAATTGATTTAAAAAAGTGGACACGGATAGGGCCTTTAGCGGCGACTTTCCGAGAGTCGTCGCTAAAGGTGTCGCCACTATTGCTGGAATTTCTTGTAGTAACACCCTACCACACTCTCCGCCACGCTTGTGAACATCACCACTGTCCCAAAAGAAATTACCGTGATCGTACGGCTCGCGTCGGTGTGATCACGACATCACGCTCATCACAGGCTGGGGCACCTCGTTGGTGCCCAACCCCCTTTTAAGTCCTGGAAACATCTATTGCGTGGGGTTTTTAGAACATGTTCTTTTTTATTTTATATTTTTAATCTTTCAACCTTTTAAGTCCTGGAAAAATCTATTGCGTGGGGTTTTTTAGAACATGTTCTTTTTTATTTTTTATTTTTAATCGTTCAATGTAATTATTTTTGGTGAATAAATTGGTTACGTTTTATATTATTTTATTTTATTTTATTTTTGGTTTTCGTTGGTTGGTAATAAAGAAGAATATTAGGGCTGGTAATAAAGAAGAATATTATTGGTGTTTACTTTTTTGAACGGCAAACAGAATTAATCCCGAGCACTCTTGGGGTATCCACTCGACAAACGGAGTAATACGAGAGTAACCCGAGTCCACCACCAATTACGGAGAAAACCCAGTAACCCACCCGCCCGTAGGCACGACAGTGAAATTATCAGTAAAACCCGTTTGGCTTAAGGATCCAACCCAGGTTTCCCTGGGTCTCATGTCATTACCTACCAGTGCCTCAATCTGCACCAAGTAGGAGTCGAACCTGCATCTCTCAAGATAAACGCAAGCCTTCCACCACTTGATCTAAAGATCATTGGCATTATTGGTGTTTACTAGGGTGAGAAAAACCAAAGTCACGAAAACAAACAAAATAAATGGTTCACATGTGGTTTTCTAAAAAACTATATATTTTTTTAAGGGTAACTTTCATTAAAACACACAAGTCGACCCAAACCGGGCCGACCCACAGAACCAATTACAAAATTACATATCTAC
Source organism: Helianthus tuberosus (assembly GCA_030545235.1). Classification (NCBI taxonomy): domain Eukaryota; kingdom Viridiplantae; phylum Streptophyta; class Magnoliopsida; order Asterales; family Asteraceae; genus Helianthus; species Helianthus tuberosus. Next base: position 27,243,795 of record CM060381.1, on the reverse strand, counting down.
AAAGGAGCTCCATTTGCCCCAATCAATCCCTTTATGTCTAGACCTATTAGAGAACCAAAGAAAACCCAACGCTTTGACTTCACTCACAATTTTATCAATTTTTATCTCTATCTTCGAAAAAATAAGATTATTCCTATCTCGCCATAAACTCCAGCAAACTATCATGATGATACCTTGCACTGCTTCTCTATTAACTTCCGACGCTCTAATCTCCTTATAAATTCCAAGAAGGTCTCTAATAGAGAAAGCGAAAATATTTGGGATCTTGCACCACGAGCTAATACCGTTCTATTATCATCGACGCAACCTGGCAAGCAATAAAAATATGATCCACCGATTCTTCGTCCGATCCGTACAATGGGCACAAAGACTCCCCAACCTGAATGTTTCTTCTCTTTAACGCGACACTAGTAGGAATCTTATCCATCTCCATTCTCCATTCTCCATGAGTGTATGTTGACTTTAGCGGGGACCCACTTGCACCAGTCTAAAATGAATATGTTATCATTAACGTCGTCCGCAAAGAGAATCCGTTTAGCACCCTTAACCGAGAACAAACCCGACGGATCGGGAGTCCATATCCACCGGTCCTTCTCGTCCGTGACGTGCACATCGTCCAAAAGGGAAAGAAGCTGCTGTAAGCTCGATATGATGCCAGGATCGGAAATCGAAGACCTCCAATTCCAGTAGAAAGTAATCTCACTCCTTGGTTAGATATACGGTCCCCAACCACACACCTCTTTTCCGATTCCAGACTGAACAACTCCGGGAACCTATATCTGAGCGGTTCGCTGGATATCCAACAATCAAGCCAAAACGCAATCTTATAACCGTTACCCACAACTCCTTTGATGAGATCCCGAAGTGGAGAGTTTCCAACCTTGGTATTAATAAACAACTTGGCGATATTGTTCCACACCCCACTTGAACTTTTTTTGAGAGGAATGCACTCCCAACCCACCCTACTATGGTGAAACGCATCTATGACTCTTTTCCACAGATTATTATCTTCCGTTTTATACCTCCATCCCCACTTGATTAAAAGGGCCGTATTAATCTCAGAAAGTTTCTTCAAGCCAAGACCTCCATCTTTCTAATGACACGAAACAAGCTCCCAAGCCACCCAATGCATCTTTCTTTCCTCAATAGAACCTCCTCACAAAAATCTTTTAATCATAGCTTCGAGATCCGAACACTACAAGAAATTTGGTTCTTTACCAACACAAAGTATATGTGGGAAAAAGCATATAATGCGTTGTTAGTTTTCTTTACCTACACATAAAACAAGTGTAATGATGTGTAGGCTCATGACTGTGGATATAGGTCATTATCCACACATAAGTTATATGTAGGCATATAACAAGCTATACCTACACATATATGTGTGGCTAAAAGCCATTTATATGTGTGGTTAAAAGTACAACAATTTGTTTAGAAGACATCTGACGTGGCAACTGACGTGGAATCCGACGTGGCAGCTGGCATGGCAGATGACATGGCATCCGACGTGGCATCCAACGTGGTAGTTGACGTGGCATCCGACATGGCAGTTGATGTGGCATGAATATATGTGTGGGTAAAAGTAATCTTATGTGTAGGTAAAGGTAATATTATGTGCAGGTAAATTTTGAAGATGTGTAGGTATTGATCTTAATTTGTGTTGAAAAAAAACGTTGATGTGTTGGTAAATATATTTTAAAGTGTAGACATTAACCACACTATATGTAGATACAAATGTTCAATATGTACAAACAAATACCAAAGCATTATGGAAACATACGTGAACAAATTAAGATTCTTAATTAAACTAATAAACATTAATCTTACAAACAACCAAATAAAAGTACTTGTTATAGAAATTTAAATACTAAAACAAACAAAACTAAAAGTGTTTTTAAGTTACTAACGAGTTAGAGAATCTACTAAATCGCCTTCACTCATCAATGTTTTCAACACCCTCTAATGTATCACATTGAGATTGTTCCAGTGTGCTTGATGGACGAGGCATGATGTTATTCTCAATCAACGCTTGTTCCATAATTGCACATTTACCTTTTACCGTTTCAAGTGCTTCCACTAGATCATCGTAAGCATCCATCAGGATTCCACAGGATGCTCATTTCTCAACTTCATCATTTTTTCCTTTAGAAAGAAAAAAAAATAAGACGACATGTACACTAAATTAATTAGGGGCGTTCATGGTCCGATTTTCACGCTTTTAAGGTCAAAGCTTAACCGAACCGTTAGTTAACGGTTTTTTATTTGTGTAAACCAAAACCAAACTATAAAACTCTTAAACCGAACCATTAACGGTTTGGGCTCTTTGGAATTTTATAAAAGATGACCAAAATATATGATATATATAAATAAAGTTGTCCAGAATTTGCATAATTTTACAAGTTGTCAAACACAAACTGTCCCGAATCCCGAATAAACTATTAAGATATAAGCAACACAATTTGTTCGAAATTTGCAAAAAAAAAAAAACAAGCTGCCATATAAAAGTTGTCCAGAACTTAAAATCATGCTTAATACTTCAATACACAGATGAAATGAGCAACTAATGTAAGAAAATAAGGGGGTGTTTGTTTCATTCAGATCTGACCCAGTCAGCTCTGATTGATTCAGTACCCAATTTTAACTATTCAGATGTTTTTTTTGAACCAAACAGACTCAAGTCTGACTGTATCAGATGTTTCCCTCTTAATGGTTCAGTTCAGACGCAAACAAACAGCCCCTAACTCTAATTTTGACTAATTTTTATATGATTGGAATATTTGAAACACAAAAGGACTGAAGAGTTTGTAACTAGTTAGAGATTTAAACCAAACCGATAAACGGTTTAGACAATTTCACGGTTTGAAACCAAACCGTGAACACTGATAAAATAAAATTATATACCTAATAATTGATATTTAGCGTAGAACCGAACAAGTAAACTTACATATTTTGCAGCCGCATCAGTAGATTTCCAACCTTTTTTTGCGTCCCAATGAGTTAGTCGCCATGTCTCAATTTGCCCGGTTGAAGATTCCAAATCTAGTCCACGCTCAATATGATAGCGTATTGTACTTTTCAAGCCATTTTTGTTATTTATTTTTCGTTGTGCACGTGCCTTAACTTTCTTTTCTGCATTTTCCTTCAAGGACATACAACCAAACAAAAAATAAAATATTAGACCGAATTCATTAATTATTAACAAAAATATAGAATATTGTTAAAACATTACCATAGGGTTTCCTATAGCAAGCACTTTTGCCCAACAAGCAAGTCTTCAGACACACCAACTAGTATTGGTATCAATTTATCTTTCGGCGCATCGATACGCAGTACTAGGGATGAGCAAAGGGTATAAAATACCGTCCCGATCCCGATCCCGAAATCCCGATCTTGATCCGTTTTCGGTACCAGAAACGGTATCCACTTTTGTGATTTTTCGGTATCGGTACGGTACGGTACGGTATCGGTAAAATACCGACTTTTACCCTTAAAATACCGATACCGTACCGATTCCGTCCCGAACCGACGTATTTCGGTACCGGTATCGGTACCAAGTTTACACAAAATTCGAGATCAGTATTGGTCGGGATCGGAACAGTATTGGGACGGTATCGGTATTTGCTCATCCCTACGCAGTACTGCAACATCTTTATCTTGGTCAAACCCAACAACTTTTGCATCATATGTGGTCTGATCAACAAGAGTTACCCTGAATATATATATATATATATATATATATATATATATATATATATATGAGTAGGGTTCGCACGGAAAGTGTGTTTTTCCTAGAAAGTCTAGGAAGCGATCTGGTCCATCCGATTGGTGTGTTTAAGGGTTGAGATTAAATCAATGGCAATCTTGTAATATTTGAGTTTAGTTAATTGATTGTTTTAAATGAGTAGGGGCAATTTTGTCAATGGCCGTGTTTTAAATCAATTAGATAACCGCCCAGTTCCTAAATTCAAACGATTTTCCCTCTCTCTCTCTCTCTCTCCAAACCCATCTTGGAAACCCCAATCCCTACCAAAAATAACTACAATCATGGAAGAAGATAACTTTAGAAACGATGGAGATCACCGGATCAAATTAAAACACTTCTCCATCTCCACCATCTCCGAGCTCATCATCACCATTCAAATATTGTTCTTATCATCTCCGTTTTCTTGACGATGTGTTTTAACAGCAAGCAAATTAATACAGTTGTGGTTTAGCATCCAGATTCATACATATGTGTTTTAACTGCAAGCAGATTCATACAGTTGTGTTTTAGCATTCAGATTCATACAGATGTGTTTTAACAGCAAACAGATTCATACAGATGTGTTTTAACAGCAAGCAGATTCATACAGATGTGTTTTAACAGCAAGCAGATTCATACAGATGTGTTTTAACATCCAGATTCATACAGATGTGTTTTAACAGCAAGCAGATTCATACAGTTGTGTTTTAACAGCAAGCAGATTCATACAGATGTGTTTTAACATCCAGATTCATACAGATGTGTTTTAACAGCAAGCAGATTCATACAGATGTGTTTTAACATCCAGATTCATACAGATGTGTTTTAACAGCAAGCAGATTCATATAGCTGTGTTTTAGCATTCAGATTCATACAGTTGTGTTTTAACAGCAAACAGATTCATACAGTTGTGTTTTAACAGCAAGCAGATTCATACACTTGTGTTTTAGCATTCAGATTCATACAATTGTGTTTTAACAGCAATCAGATTCATACCCTGTGTTTTACCATCTTTATATTGTGGGATCTATAAAAAAAATTTACTTTAGCCCTGTAAACTGTTAAAACACAGCACCAAGAACATGCTGATAAATTCCAGTAATCTTCTGAACAATGGAATATGCGATGTAATGTGACATGGAATTTTAGTTAATGAACACATTGACTTCCAGATTTGAATTCGAAAATAATAAAAATTCCGAAAATCATGGAATTTTAGTTAATGAAGATACATTCCAAAAATAAAATTAAAATGTGAAATTACATGATAGCCCTTCTACTTAAAATCCCTCAATGACACATGTCCAATTCTTATTCCTTCCTAGACTTTCTAGGAAAAATAGACTTTCCACCCAACTCCTACTCTACTCATATATATATATATACATCTCGCCTTCTAGAAGCAGGGATGTGCCTTGAACCCCTGGCAACAATAAATTATGCAAATGTCTGCATCAGTAAAAGATTATGATCGATTGATCTCTACTACATAAAAACCATCGTGTATACGTACCCAGCACTACCACTGCGTCCAGAAGAATAACTACCGTAAGCTCCGTAGACATCACCACCACCACGCCCCTAGAAAAAAAAACGAACACAAAAAGAGACTGTCAGAGAGGAAGTACTAAACAACCAGTTGACTAAAGACGATATGTTTCCTTTGTTAAGCTGGATTGCTTATCATGCCTGCATCAGTGCATCGGAATAAGAAAAGTTAATAATGTCATGATACATAACTAACACATAAGAGTGCCCCATCATCAATACTTTTAAATTTATTTTTCATAATAAAATTATTATTCTACCAAATCAAACTATATAAAAAATTTATATAACTTATTATAGAAACAAATACTATGTTAGAAAGATAATTTGAATATAGTAAAGTATTGAATAACAAATTTTTTAAAACTAATGTAGAAATTATATAAATTAATGTTTTTAAAACAAAAAAATACATAATTTTGTCATTTTACCTGATTACTGCATATAAAATGTTCTAAAATTGATAACAAATATAGTGTACAAGTCAGTACTGCACATAATGTACTAGTTACGAAGCACTCTCTATAAATTAAAAAAAAAAAAAAAAAGAAAGTTAAAATTCCCCACCCACCCTCAGGGCCGGCCATGCCATATGTAATAAAAGAAATGCATATATCAATAACTCACATATACCACAACTCACCTGAAAAACAATGAATTAGTGACAACAAAAGTTCCCACTTTTTAAACCAAGAAACTCCTCTTGAGTCTTTAACCCGGCTTAAGTAAAATACATGGGAATTGCAGTGCTCTGTCCTGTGCCAAAGAAGTTATAACATGACGTAGTTACCTGTTAAAAACATAAAAATATATGCACACAATGATTATGCTATCGTCGTAAAGTTATTCAATCCTCTTTTTTTTAAACATAAATGCTTTATAATTAAACTGGCAACATCTTGTTTAAGAGTTCTCGATTGTAGCATATACATGTAAACATATTTATACGTACCTCGGTCGTCGCCGTCTTCTTGATCTTTTTTGCCTTGTCTCAACACATGAATGCCTTACATTTGTCAAGTCATTCAATCTTGTATTTAAAAAAATACGCTCAGACTCGATGCTTCTGGTTCAATCATATATTCTCCATACTTTATCAAAGAACTTTTAACCAACTTTTGTAATATAATCCAAGTTTCTTTCAAGACTACATGATTGTTCTTCTAAATTGTCTCCCCTGAATTTTCTAAAATGGCAACTGATGAGGCAATATACCTCAAATAAACATAATTAATAGGCAAAGACACATTTACCCCTAATTAATATCCTATTCCTAATTTCCATTGGATGCATATTTACCTAGATCTATAGCTAAAATTTTGTCTAAGTAAAAACATAAGAAGTAAGAGGATAGGTTCGACACTTTGACCTGCGACCTCCAAGTAGTATGACAAAGGTTGGGTCATTGAAATTCAACGCAAATGGAAGAAAATAAACCAACCTGAATGGACTTCACTAACATTCCAAGTCATTTAAATACATATGAGTAAAGATAAGGATGTGGGAAATCACATGAATATAAATTATGTGACAACTCGAGATTTCAAGGTCTTTCCTCTACGCACCACTTGCTTTTCAATCCTGTGTTCTTAATTCGTTGTACGTTGTATCATGTACTTTGCTTGTGAATGATTAGAGGATCGTTACGTTTGGGTGTTACATGAAAACTTAAGGGTTGCTTAATGTTAGTCATAACATGTTATGTTTAACCTTGGATTGCACAGCACACTTGACAAAGAACTGCACTTGGTGACAAACTCTAGTTCTTCGTCGTAAGCCACCCCTCGACGAAGGAGGATCCTTCGCCCAAGCTCATGTTGATGTCTGTCGTTAGTGACATGCAAAAACCGAAATAAACTAGTAGCTAGAGTAAGTCGGATATCGAACCAGAGGAGGATTGTGGAAAGTGTCGTAATGAAAAGTATTAATTAACTACTACTAAATTGGGAAATCGAGTTGATTGATTATGAGAATTATCTAAATTAACGAACAAAAATTGAGATTTAAATCAATAGGAGGGAAGATGGTTCCTCCAGATTTCAGGTTTTACAGCTAGATTCAACTATGTGTTTAATCGAAACACTCACATAGACATAAGTGTTTAAACTTAATTCACCAATTGTGATAACCAACGACTAAGTACTCCGGTCAATACATAACGAGAGGTTATCGAATGATAATCAATTACAATTACAACCCTAACCCCATGTCAAATATATCCCAATTACTAGAACTCTCGGGAACTGAATGCTTAGAAATTAAGGTTTAAATAAATGCAATTGTTTACAACCAATAAATCAAATTAAGGTGAAAAGCATCGAATGCTTAGATCACCAAGTTAAAACGATTGTCACAAACACATAAAATTATCCAACTTACAAAAACCCTCCATCCGGAGGAAACCATAAAAGACTAGCCGCTCATCTTGGTGGATTGATCTTCACACACTTGGCATACGGTTGATAGCATGTTGTTAATCTTGGATTTTTGTGAGAAATATAATTAAGATGATGGTGAATCAATCCTAATTAAAGTCTTGTGCCACCCAAAACGTGAGGCAAGAACCCTTTTATATCAGTAGGAACCCTTTTATATCAGTAGGAACCCTTTATCAGTAGCATACTTGAGAAACAAAAATTTTCAAATTTTTCAATTTTTACCAATTTCAACCATTTCAAGCATTTAAGATCATCAATCCTACCAACCCTCTCTCGAGTTACCGCATCCCCACACTTGGGATACATTGTCCCCAATGTATGGTGCAATTTATAATCTAAACTCGAGAAATACCTCCCGCAAACCATGAACGGCTAACAACTAGACGACTCAACACAAAGAAACCACTCCCAACACAAGAAATTTCACACCACCAAGTACACGAATAAAAATAAAACACATGATAGAGAAACACATGCACATGCACCTGATCAGAAAACAAGTGAGTGTCTGTGGCGGTGTAACTGTTGTGATCTAACCGGAACATACGCCCCTCATAGATTCTTTGAGATCTCACCGGGGATGTTGCCAAACATCCCCACACTTGATTCATTGCATCAGTGAAGATAGAATCGTAGGAACCTGTCAAAACATAAACACGCCAAAATGAAACCAAACAAAGTACAATACTCTACATCCTCGGGTTGCCTCCCGACAGCGCTAAGTTTAAAGGTCTTCAGCCAGACCGTACCTGATATGCGCTACGGTGGTCTCAGTGAACATTTACCCAAAACATTTCCAACGAATGCCCGAAAATTTACATGCCATCTCCATAGGTTTGTAAGTATAATTGGCATGTTCGGACTGCACCTGCGGGTTTCGCTAATCCACTTCACGATATATACCTTGATGTCTTGTTGTTTCACCCTTCTCATCTTCTTCCTCGAACCCTCTTCCCCACACTTATTAATTTGAACGATTGATATGGGGAGAGGTTCGTTACACATATTCATCTCCTCAGACTGTTCTGCCTCATCATCTGCACACACCATCTGATCCACCAGTGACTCTTCATCAGATAAAGGACTCATTGGTGTGGTATTATCCTCCACAACCTCCTCCTTCATGTGAGAATAATCTCTAATGTCATCAGGTAATGGTGAAAGGCGTTGTTCTATTTCTATCTTCATTTTTAAATTCTGACACTTAGAAACTAAACAGCTGATTCGATCTTCATCGGAAAGATTGGGTGCTGATAAATACTGCTCGAGTTTGGACAAAGTCACTTCCAACATAGCAAGCTCTTTCTCCTCCTCGGTCTGATAAGCATAGACACCCTCGGGCTCAGGATATTCCTCGGGATGATACTGTCGGTATCCCTGATACGGTGTTGAGATGTACGCATCCATCATTTTTTTATTCCAATACTCTGGATTTTCCAAATACACCGCGCACACATCATCATAAACAGAAGTATGATTACGACCGCAACAGAAACATTGTCCATCCGTCCTTGGTTCATAATAAGCATCCTCGTCCCGATCCCATCCGTCAGAGTAATAACCATCCTCCACCGTTGTATCAGAATCATAGAAATATGGTGGAGGGGAAGGATTATCATAGCAAGGCATCGGTGGTTTTTCAAATTTCGCTTTTTCCCGTCTAAATCTGGCCTCGTGGCAACCGATACACGGGTGAAGTGGTTCCCTGCATAAAATGCATGTAAGAGAGCTGCAGAATATTGTAAGATCTGTCATCCTGCACAAACACAAAAACACAAGCACCATGCATAAATCTGAACAAAACAAAACAAAACAAAACTGACACTATTTTTGTATTTTTTTTAACTAAAGCTAGAACTTAACACTAAGCACTTTGCGCACGCCTCCCCGGCAACGGCGCCATTTTGATGTCTGTCGTTAGTGACATGCAAAAACCGAAATAAACTAGTAGCTAGAGTAAGTCGGATATCGAACCAGAGGAGGATTGTGGAAAGTGTCGTAATGAAAAGTATTAATTAACAACTACTAAATTGGGAAATCGAGTTGATTGATTATGAGAATTATCTAAATTAACGAACAAAAATTGAGATTTAAATCAATAGGAGGGAAGATGGTTCCTCCAGATTTCAAGTTTTACAGCTAGATTCAATTATGTGTTTAATCGAAACACTCACATAGACATAAGTGTTTAAACTTAATTCACCAATTGTGATAACCAACGACTAAGTACTCCGGTCAATACATAACGGGAGGTTATTGAATGATTATCAATTACAATTACAAACCCTAACCCCATGTCAAATTTATCCCAATTACTAGAACTCTCGGGAACTGAATGCTTAGAAATTAAGGTTTAAATAAATGCAATTGTTTACAACCAATAAATCAAATTAAGGTGAAAAGCATCGAATGCTTAGATCACCAAGTTAAAACGATTGTCACAAACACATAAAATTATTCAACTTACAAAAACCCTCCATCCGGAGGAAACCATAAAAGACTAGCCGCTCATCTTGGTGGATTGATCTTCACACACTTGGCATACGGTTGATAGCATGTTGTTAATCTTGGATTTTTGTGAGAAATATAATTAAGATGATGGTGAATCAATCCTAATTAAAGTCTTGTGCCACCCAAAACGTGATGATGATGATTGTCTTGATGTTGATGTGATGCCTCTGCTGATGTCGTGATGATGGATCATGTGATAATGATGATGTTCCTGATGTTATTGACTTCTTGCCTCTTGATCGACTCCCCTTGATAGATAATAATCTTCTTCTTTTAAAACCCTAAATATATACCTTAAAAGGCCTTTCCACGCGTTCATGACTTTACCAGGTCGTAAGCTACGAAAGTAAGTCGTAGCGTACGACTTAAAAATTATGTTTGAACATTAATACCCAAACCGTAAGCTACGAAAAGGAACTCGTAGCCTACGGTCGTGTATTGCTGGATCATTCATTGCTGCATATGACAACTCGTAAGCTACAGGTTGAAACCTGTAGCTTACAGTTTATAAGTTCTGTCCAAAACCAACCCATACTATCACCACTCGTAAGCTACAAGTCAAAACTCGTAGCCTACGATCGAATACACATCCCTTCTCTCCTCTTCATTTCCATCTTTCATATAATGACATTTTAGTCCCTGAACTTTACTCCTTGTTTCTTGCATCTTTAAGCACAATATAACTTTCAAAATACCAATCGACCCCTAAACTTATGATCTCTTGATTCTTGCATATATGAACTCCACACATCTTTCATATTATACCGAATTAGTCCCCGAACTTCACTATTCCACATTTCTTCCACTCGTAAGCTTTTATATCACCCGAAAAACTTCAAGACACCCTCTTGAGCCGCGATATCCCATCATATGCTCACACTTTCATCTTTAACCCTCGTAAATGCACCGATTTACGTATTTTACCTGCAAAACACCAAATTCTCGTAGTCACTTCATTCCAAGCAAATAAACACATCAAATACATATAAATCATCATATTCAAACACTCTAAAGCTCGGGTTTCACCCTCTCCATCACATGTCGATGAAGTAGTTCCTTCGTCACAACTGATTCTTCGCCGAAAGGGCCCTCGGCCCCGATCTGTGAACACGGCCCATTAGGGTGGTGAGTGGCTTCTTATATTTTGCAAGACGCGAAATAATACCAAACCCTAAAGTCCTCTCTTTCTCTCATGCGATGGCAAACTCCTCTCTTTCGAAGCTCCTCATCCTACCAATCCAAGTATATTTGGTTCATCTTGAGGTTAGTATAACAACTTTAAGGTTAATTGCCCTCTCATTGTTGCTTGGTTTGAATCTGATCATTATGATGGAAGTTACGTGACTAATGCTTGAATGATTGTTATAACTTTATCTAATTAGTATGCACCGAGATTTGTTAATGTGATGACTCGATGGATATCGTGTATTAGGGATTTTCTATAAACAAAATGGCATGCATGATAAATTCTGATTATATGCAAGGTGTTAGAACATGATTAGGGTTTGATGAGTTTATGGAACATGATGATTTGCGGTTGAGTTAGTATGATAAACATACTTTGAAATGCAATCATGTTAATTGATCTGATGATATGATGATTGATGATGATGTTAATTTCCATGATAATACTAGAAACTGCCATGATTAGGGTTGTAGAAAAACCGTAACCATCTGTTGTTATGCTCGACGAAGGTTAGGTACTTCGTCACACCTCATCTCGACGAAGAATGATACTTCATCACACACCTCCACGATGAAGAATGATACTTCGTCACACACACATCCACGACGAAGAGTTATACTTCGCCACGATCGTTCTTGGCGAAGAATGGACCTTCGCCGTGCAAATGAACAGTAACAGTAACAGTTTGAAATGTATGTGATGATGGATACCTGTGTTTATAAAATACTGTTGTTCCATGAAAACCCTGCTGATTAAGAATGAGAAATCTGACTTGACTTGTGTTAATAGAACCCTCTCCTGTTATATATTGTTAAGTGACATACACATGGGATGTGGACTTGTATGAGAATAGGATATGTGCTACATGTTGTACGGTGATCTTTGTGATAAATGCAATCTGTGATAATACGTGTTTTCATTATTATGAAACTGATGCTATTGGTAATTACTATTGGGAACGAGAACTTGTGTTATGAACGCATATGAAATCTAAACGTTTTGTAACGCCCCAAAACCCGAATGTTTATATTCGTTAAATGTTATGATGTGGTGCATCAAGAAATGAATGACTGGGTTATTTAACCAAGTTAACAAAAGGGTAAAAGTAATAAAAAGAAAGAAAGTTGTGCCCATTTATAATTAGTGGCAACTTGAGGGGTTAAAGTGGGTTAAGTTGAAAGTTGATTTAACAAATAAAGATTTACACACACAAACACACACACACGATCGTGTGTTCTAGAGAGAGAGCAGGAGCTCTCATGAAGTCAAAACCCTAACTTCATCTATTCCCTCAAATTGGAAGGCAAAACGAAGCTCAAATTCATAACCAAACACGGATTAATGATCACCTTCACAAGGGGATCGTAAGGTATGTCTTAGATTCGAGATTGGTGATGATGCACGAAATGGGTTATGTTGTAAATCACGAATTTGTATGAAATTGAGCATGAGTATGTGTTAGATTCATCATTTGGAACATGGATTATGCATGAATGAGGTTAATTTGATGTTTAAGGGTGAAACCCATTTGTTATGGTAAGAATGATGATTTGAATCATCATCCATGTCTAATTCTTGTGGAATGATGATGTATTTTTATGTATGATGGATTCTTGTTAGAAGGATTGGAAGAAATGTGATGATTATATGTTTGATGATTATGCATGTATGATTCGTGTTGATTGGAAGGAAGAAATTGATGAATTATGTATGAAATTAGAAGATTGTGCATGAATTAGTGTACGTTATGCTTAGAAGGCAGTACGCACACCAAGTGTTTGATGAAATGCCTAGGTGAGCTTAATAGATGAAATTGTATGTAAGTAAAAGATGATATGTATATAGTGATGTCCGTATAGTCGATTATAATGTTACGGGCATATAATGAAAAGTCAAAAGTTAAAGTAAATGGACCGTTGACTTCTAAAAGTCAACTGCCATGTTGTCATAATTGTAAGACTAAAGTAAGTTATATGATGCGTGTTAGACGTATGTGTGTCTAATGCGATGACATTACGGACTCCACGAGTTGGAAATGATATGAATTTGGTTACATGTATTATGCTTGTTAGAAGTGACTATGAACGTCAAATATGAATTATACGATCGATATGATCGTTAGCTTGTACAATTATGTATGCTAATAAGAATGTGATTTGGCGACATGAAAGTATAGGAATCATGTCGAGAAGGACTCAAGCATGAAAGGCTAACGGGTCAAAAGAGACAAGATAACGGACACGAACTCGGACGCACGAGGTAAGTGATTTCTGCAATCACTTCTTATGTTCGTTTAAGTTATAAGGCGTATTAATTAACTAAGCATGACGGTTGAAGTCATTTATGTGTCGTAGTCTTTCGTCGTAAAGGATGGGATTAAAGTTGACCAAAATGCCCTTGATGGGTATTTTGGGCAAATGATCTTAATAAGTGGTTTAAGAACAAGTTATACGACTAGTTTAATGTTTTGGACAAGTATGGAAATGGGAAGTATGGTTTTGTTGTCATAAACCGTTTAATGCGCAAATACCCATAACGGGTCAAATAGTTAGAAAATGATAATAAGCCGATAGAGCGTAAAGTTAAGAATTTCCGTAATCCGGATGTGGGATTTTATGTTCATATGATAGAATGTGAGTTTACAAGCATGTAGGAAGAAACGGGAGGTTAAAGCGGGATCCCATAGCCCAGGTAAGAATCCCACCTCAGGTTCCTGAACCTTAAAGCGGGATCCCATAGCCCAGGTAAGAATCCCACCTCAGGTTCCTGAACCTTAAAGCGGGATCCCATAGCCCAGGTAAGAATCCCACCTCAGGTTCCTGAACCTTAAAGCGGGATCCCATAGCCCAGGTAAGAATCCCACCTCAGGTTCCTGAACCTTAAAGCGGGATCCCATAGCCCAGGCAAGAATCCCACCTTAGGTTCCATTTAGGAACCTTAAAGTGGGATCCCGTACCCCAGGTAAGAATTATTGATTTAATTCTCATTGGCAAGTATGCAATGATGTGGGAAAGGTTTGTATGCATGTAGATGTGTATGTATGTATGCTTAAAGATATGTACGAGGGTATGTATGTATGCAATGATGTGGGAAAGGTTTGTATGCATGTAGATGTGTATGTATGTATGCTTAAAGATATGTACGAGGGTATGTATGTATGCAATGATGTGGGAAAGGTTTGTATGTATGTAGATGTGTATGTATGTATGCTTAAAGATATGTACGAGGGTATGTATGTATGCAATGATGTGGGAAAGGTTTGTATGCATGTAGATGTGTATGTATGTATGCTTAAAGATATGTACGAGGGTATGAATGTATGCAATGATGTGGGAAAGGTTTGTATGCAGGTAGATGTGTATGTATGTATGCTTAAAGATATGTACGAGGGTATGTATGTATGCAATGATGTGGGAAAGGTTTGTATGCATGTAGATGCGTATGTATGTATGTGTAAAGATATGTACGAGGGTATGTATGTGTGTAATGATGTAGGAAAGGCATGTATGAGTGTATGCACGTATGTAAAGTTGTAGGGAAAAGATGTACGTACGTAGATATGTATGTGAGTACGTATGTAAGCATGATTTAGAGACGATGAGGGTTAACGTTATTAATGGTGTACCTCGAGAATGAAAAGTAATGCAGGTACATTATTGAAGCCTCACCAGGAAATGGATATGCAGATGAAATGCTTAAAGCTTAAAAGATGACGAAGTGTGAAGTGTACGCGAATGAACTTTGGTTCTCTAATGTGTACTAATGTTATGAATGTGTGTGGTAAATGCAGGTTGTACGGATAATGAGCGATTATCTGAAGGATTAGGGATTGAAGACCGAGCCACTAGAGAGATTGTACGGGGACGTTGAATGTAAAATGTAGTAAACGTAAGCTATGTTTTTAATTAGTAAATAAGAGGATGACGGATTTATGAATAAGAATTATGTTAAAGTTGAATTTTAAATAGGTTGAGGTATTTATGCTGAAAGAAATTTTATGGTTCGTGTTTCCGCTGCGACTTTTTGTCAAATACGAATTAGGGTGTAACAAGTTGGTATCAGAGCCCTGGTTTGAGAGAATCAAGTGTAAGAAGGTAAGTGCTTGAACTCAAACCTGTGTGCTCTTGTGATAAGAAACCCGTACAATCCAAGACTCGGTCAAGATCCAAAGGTAAAAGAGAATGTAAGTATGTACTTATGTATACGCATAAAGAAACCGACGGTTTTGTATATGCAAGGTAAGTATAAGCGTTTGAAGAGGATGATCCGCGAGTGCGGTCAAGTACCGACACCAATGCATGAAATAAGATAAAGTTGAACCCAGGTACGTAAATTCAATATGTCGGTATATGAAATGGTAAAATGCATTAAGGGAAGAAAAATGCTAAATGAAGGACCATGATGGTATAGTAAACATGTTTTGAAAAATGATACACGTGCCGAAACCTAATTCTTCGGACATAAGGTGACAATTACACGAAGACGCGAAACTAGTATGTGGATTGTGTACCTGGCCAGTACACGTGAAGCATATGACGTTCGTGGGACCATGATAATTAATACAGGTATGTCCGTTAGAATTAAGTAGTAGGTGGACGTGAGGGTGAAGAGAAATGGAGGACTCTCAAGAATGAGAGTGTGAAATGCTATGTTAGAATCCGCGAGACGGATTCAAAATATGAAATGCTATGTTAGAATCCGCGAGACGGATTCGAAACGTGAAATGCTATGTTAGAATCCGCGAGACGGATTCGAAACATGAAATGCTATGCTAGAATCCGCGAGACGGATTCGAAACGTGAAATGCTATGCTAGAATCCGCGAGACGGATTCGAAACATGAAATGCTATGCTAGAATCCGCGAGACGGATTCGAAACATGAAATGCTATGCTAGAATCCGCGAGACGGATTCGAAACGTGAAATGCTATGCTAGAATCCGCGAGACGGATTCGAAACGTGAAATGCTATGCTAGAATCCGCGAGACGGATTCGAAACGTGAAATGCTATGCTAGAATCCGCGAGACGGATTCGAAACATGAAATGCTATGCTAGAATCCGCGAGACGGATTCGAAACATGAAATGCTATGCTAGAATCCGCGAGACGGATTCGAAATATGAAATGCTATGCTAGAATCCGCGAGACGGATTCGAAACATGAAATGCAATGCTTGAACCCGCGAGACGGATTCAAGGGATGAAAAGCGTATATGCAATGTTTGAATCCGCGAGACGGATTCAAAGAATGAAAGATATGAATGCAATGCTTGAATCCGCGAGACGGATTCAAGGGATGAAAAGCGTATATGCAATGTTTGAATCCGTGAGACGGATTCAAAGAATGAAAGATATGAATGCAATGCTTGAATCCGCGAGACGGATTCAAGGGATGAAAAGCGTATATGCAATGTTTGAATCCGCGAGACGGATTCAAAGAATGAAAGATATGAATGCAATGCTTGAATCCGCGAGACGGATTCAAGGGATGAAAAGCGTATATGCAATGTTTGAATCCGCAAGACGGATTCAAAGAATGAAAGGCGTAAATGCAATGTTTGAATCCGCGAGACGGATTCAAAACATAGAAGGTACGAAAGGTATGAATAATGTGTTCGAATCCGCGAAACGGATTTAAGATATAAAAGACGGAACTAGTCTACATAAGAAGAAGTCAATAGCTTGACCATGTATGCGTCAAACAAGTCATAAAAGTAATGTAAAGCAAAAGAACAAAAGAATGATAGGAATGAAAATATCCGAATGTGCAAGTAACGTGAGGATATGTATGGTACAAAAGATTATGGAAACGTAGAATGATGTTAGCTACGGAGTTAAGCACGTGGGTGTGACTATGAAATGGTAGTTTTGTTGTGATAACAAAACAAGGGTTAAATGTTATGCAATGCGTCTATAGAATGAAATCTTAAAGGATGAGATGAAGGTATTTAATCTGTTATAAAATGATCATATGAGTGTAAGCATTATTATAAGCTTGAATAAGAATGTATATTAACCTGTTTTAACGGGTCAAAGGAAATGAGAATGTTATATGAAAGTATGCCATGGAAAGTATAGACTTGTTAAGAAGAAGAAGCCAATTGATTGAATAATTATGAATTGAGATAGTATGGTTACTTATGATTATGATGCGACTATGAAGTCAAACATGAATGTGTGTGTGTAAGAGGAAATGAGAAAGGTTTCGGGGACGAAACCTCATTTAAGGGGGGTAGACTTGTAACGCCCCAAAACCCGAATGTTTATATTCGTTAAATGTTATGATGTGGTGCATCAAGAAATGAATGACTGGGTTATTTAACCAAGTTAACAAAAGGGTAAAAGTAATAAAAAGAAAGAAAGTTGTGCCCATTTATAATTAGTGGCAACTTGAGGGGTTAAAGTGGGTTAAGTTGAAAGTTGATTTAACAAATAAAGATTTACACACACAAACACACACACGATCGTGTGTTCTAGAGAGAGAGCAGGAGCTCTCATGAAGTCAAAACCCTAACTTCATCTATTCCCTCAAATTGGAAGGCAAAACGAAGCTCAAATTCATAACCAAACACGGATTAATGATCACCTTCACAAGGGGATCGTAAGGTATGTCTTAGATTCGAGATTGGTGATGATGCACGAAATGGGTTATGTTGTAAATCACGAATTTGTATGAAATTGAGCATGAGTATGTGTTAGATTCATCATTTGGAACATGGATTATGCATGAATGAGGTTAATTTGATGTTTAAGGGTGAAACCCATTTGTTATGGTAAGAATGATGATTTGAATCATCATCCATGTCTAATTCTTGTGGAATGATGATGTATTTTTATGTATGATGGATTCTTGTTAGAAGGATTGGAAGAAATGTGATGATTATATGTTTGATGATTATGCATGTATGATTCGTGTTGATTGGAAGGAAGAAATTGATGAATTATGTATGAAATTAGAAGATTGTGCATGAATTAGTGTACGTTATGCTTAGAAGGCAGTACGCACACCAAGTGTTTGATGAAATGCCTAGGTGAGCTTAATAGATGAAATTGTATGTAAGTAAAAGATGATATGTATATAGTGATGTCCGTATAGTCGATTATAATGTTACGGGCATATAATGAAAAGTCAAAAGTTAAAGTAAATGGACCGTTGACTTCTAAAAGTCAACTGCCATGTTGTCATAATTGTAAGACTAAAGTAAGTTATATGATGCGTGTTAGACGTATGTGTGTCTAATGCGATGACATTACGGACTCCACGAGTTGGAAATGATATGAATTTGGTTACATGTATTATGCTTGTTAGAAGTGACTATGAACGTCAAATATGAATTATACGATCGATATGATCGTTAGCTTGTACAATTATGTATGCTAATAAGAATGTGATTTGGCGACATGAAAGTATAGGAATCATGTCGAGAAGGACTCAAGCATGAAAGGCTAACGGGTCAAAAGAGACAAGATAACGGACACGAACTCGGACGCACGAGGTAAGTGATTTCTGCAATCACTTCTTATGTTCGTTTAAGTTATAAGGCGTATTAATTAACTAAGCATGACGGTTGAAGTCATTTATGTGTCGTAGTCTTTCGTCGTAAAGGATGGGATTAAAGTTGACCAAAATGCCCTTGATGGGTATTTTGGGCAAATGATCTTAATAAGTGGTTTAAGAACAAGTTATACGACTAGTTTAATGTTTTGGACAAGTATGGAAATGGGAAGTATGGTTTTGTTGTCATAAACCGTTTAATGCGCAAATACCCATAACGGGTCAAATAGTTAGAAAATGATAATAAGCCGATAGAGCGTAAAGTTAAGAATTTCCGTAATCCGGATGTGGGATTTTATGTTCATATGATAGAATGTGAGTTTACAAGCATGTAGGAAGAAACGGGAGGTTAAAGCGGGATCCCATAGCCCAGGTAAGAATCCCACCTCAGGTTCCTGAACCTTAAAGCGGGATCCCATAGCCCAGGTAAGAATCCCACCTCAGGTTCCTGAACCTTAAAGCGGGATCCCATAGCCCAGGTAAGAATCCCACCTCAGGTTCCTGAACCTTAAAGCGGGATCCCATAGCCCAGGTAAGAATCCCACCTCAGGTTCCTGAACCTTAAAGCGGGATCCCATAGCCCAGGCAAGAATCCCACCTTAGGTTCCATTTAGGAACCTTAAAGTGGGATCCCGTACCCCAGGTAAGAATTATTGATTTAATTCTCATTGGCAAGTATGCAATGATGTGGGAAAGGTTTGTATGCATGTAGATGTGTATGTATGTATGCTTAAAGATATGTACGAGGGTATGTATGTATGCAATGATGTGGGAAAGGTTTGTATGCATGTAGATGTGTATGTATGTATGCTTAAAGATATGTACGAGGGTATGTATGTATGCAATGATGTGGGAAAGGTTTGTATGTATGTAGATGTGTATGTATGTATGCTTAAAGATATGTACGAGGGTATGTATGTATGCAATGATGTGGGAAAGGTTTGTATGCATGTAGATGTGTATGTATGTATGCTTAAAGATATGTACGAAGGTATGAATGTATGCAATGATGTGGGAAAGGTTTGTATGCAGGTAGATGTGTATGTATGTATGCTTAAAGATATGTACGAGGGTATGTATGTATGCAATGATGTGGGAAAGGTTTGTATGCATGTAGATGCGTATGTATGTATGTGTAAAGATATGTACGAGGGTATGTATGTGTGTAATGATGTAGGAAAGGCATGTATGAGTGTATGCACGTATGTAAAGTTGTAGGGAAAAGATGTACGTACGTAGATATGTATGTGAGTACGTATGTAAGCATGATTTAGAGACGATGAGGGTTAACGTTATTAATGGTGTACCTCGAGAATGAAAAGTAATGCAGGTACATTATTGAAGCCTCACCAGGAAATGGATATGCAGATGAAATGCTTAAAGCTTAAAAGATGACGAAGTGTGAAGTGTACGCGAATGAACTTTGGTTCTCTAATGTGTACTAATGTTATGAATGTGTGTGGTAAATGCAGGTTGTACGGATAATGAGCGATTATCTGAAGGATTAGGGATTGAAGACCGAGCCACTAGAGAGATTGTACGGGGATGTTGAATGTAAAATGTAGTAAACGTAAGCTATGTTTTTAATTAGTAAATAAGAGGATGACGGATTTATGAATAAGAATTATGTTAAAGTTGAATTTTAAATAGGTTGAGGTATTTATGCTGAAAGAAATTTTATGGTTCGTGTTTCCGCTGTGACTTTTTGTCAAATACGAATTAGGGTGTAACACATTTGCTGTGTATTACGTGACAATGTTGTTACACTTGACTTGTTGGATACGTGATCTAGATATGTGTCTACGAAACTAATCATCTTTGGTAACCACGGTAGGGTTTGGTTGACCAACTTGGAACGGGTAGTAACATACCAAGCAAATCTAAGGTGAGTTCACTGCTCTTTTTCAAGCATGTGTCCCGGGGAGGGACATCTGGTAAATATTCCAGGGAGGAATATTGGGTAATGGGTTTGTCTGGAATGTTAAACCGGAATATTGGATAATACACTCACTCCTATCACCTTAAGTCCCATCTTCTACCGAAAAGGTTGCTGGGGAGGCAACGGGGTTATTAGTTGATAGCGCTATTAGGTTTGGCACCCTCACACCGTACCGGGGAGGATTGGCGTGAACTAATTACCTTAACCACTCGACCAATGCTTTGATAGGGGCGTTGGGGAAGGCCAAAAAATCTGGAGCCATCTTGCGGTATCGAGTTATTATCAACATTGTTTTTGGAATTGCTTTTGAACTGAACTAAACTTTTGGCAGCAAAACACGTAACATGATTTTTGGTAAACAAAATTGTGAACTCACCAGCGTTGTCTGATACACTTTTCTTCATGCTTGCAGGCCTATAGGTACATGTCATTGGAACTTGCTGTCTGGGATGCTGGAGTGGTCATGGGTCGAGATGCATGGAATCACGAGACACATCTAATGGCTTTTATACACTTGGGTTATGAAATTCTTAACTAATGTAGAATGCTTCCGCTGAATAATAAACAATGCTTTGTAACGCTTATATAAATAAATGAAAGTTTTATTTGAAATATTGTTATGAGTTCAATGTGAGTGGTGGCTAGATCCTGGTATGTCACACGCCTCGCGGGGGTTCCCGCATGTGGTATTTTGGGGGTGTGACAGATTGGTATCAGAGCCACTGGTTATAGTGAACTTGGTTTTAAAACGTTTTTATAAAACCAGACTATAACCGAACAAGTTATGAATACGACCATGACAATCAGCTCCAGACTGCATGTTCGTCTCTCGTTTACTCGTTGCACAGCATAACTAGTGAACACTTACCTATGATATTGCATGTGATTGCACATTTAGCACAACAATATGAATTCATGTACTACTTGCATGTGTTAAGTGATTGATAGTGTGGTGTTTCCTAGACATTCGAGACCCATGTTTTGTGATGTTCTTTGTTTGCTACTCGAGTCTGAGGAACTATTTAACACGAGTTAGGAGGAGCTGAGATGAGCATGCAAATCATGTTATTATGGTGGGTGCACACATAATAATAATATAGGGTGCATGTGAGTCCCAACGAGGCCTAACAAGTGTGAAAGGGGTTCCATTCCATTATTCAACCAAATGTGAAACACAACGATCCATAGGGGTCATAGCAATGACTGTCCCCTGTTTGAACGTGGTCCTCTCACTTCCCTCTAAACCCTTACGAGTCTTGATGATATTGAGTGATACTTGAACACGTAACTGAACGTCTAGCGAGCCGTGTAGAAATGTTAAGTGTTAGTGCGAACGTCTTTGAGGCAGATGTCGAAACGTTAAATGTTTGGTCTTTACTTTCTCACTTTTCTCGTTTACCTTGACGCAAGAAATTGACGCCTCAAATTCAGAAGTATGGACACCTCTATGATTCTCTAACGATTTACCGTGCGCTATTCAATCGACTCGCAAGACCGATGGACAAGAAGATGAACGTAATGCATTACCAACCCCAGTGTTAGGATGACCCTGTTCTCTGACAACGAACATCAGTAGGTTGACTTCAATCGAGTCCCTAACCCTAGTAAGCAACGTCTGGGAGCCAACTCTTACGAATCAATCAGGGCATAAACGCTAAAAAATTGACTGGAATATGGGATGTGTAATTACTAGTGCCATTGGTACTACCCTAGGACGTGACAAGAACAACGGGAAGGTGGACCCTAACGGAAAAAGATCGCAAGGATCTGTTTTCAAAGCAACAACATTAGAGGCAGTGGCCACGGCGATAACAAGGTACTCGCAAATCATAACTTTCAGTATGGAAATGAAGGTGACTTTGACAAGCATTGGCCGTTGATAAGTCAAGACGTCAACAACCCAGGGAACAATGACAGTATTGGGAATCCTCATAATAGTAACAACAACACTGGAAGTGGTACTCGTGGAAAGGGCATTTAGGATTGGCGTAGGCGACGCCAGGCATAATAGCAACATGGTAGCTTGTATGTTTTTGGGTAACTAATCGCTTCGTCTATGTTCTGTTTAACCCTAATGCCTCTTGAAGACAGACACGTTGTAGAAGTGGCTGATGGCAAGCCAATTGAAGTCTCACATGTTCACCTAAGGTGCAACTCAATCTTGTAGGTCACGAGTTTTACATTTACCTTTCCCCTACTACTATTAGAAGCTTTGGTGTAGTCGATAGTATGGACCGGATGTCCAAGCCTGAAGCGGAAACCTTCTGTAAGGAGGAAATCGCATGTATATCTCTCCATGGTGGAGATTCACTGATTGTCAGCATCACTTCGGCGGTGGGAGCCTAGAAGTGTTTCACCTACCCTGCTACCCTATCATTGATTACCGGTGCGCAGCCCGAAGAACTTCCAGGTTTTCCCCCACATTGGCAGGAGGAACATCAGATGTGTATCACGCCAGAAGCAGTCCTGATTTCTGGCACCTCTTATCGTCTTGCGCCTGGAGGGTTGCAAGAACTGTCCAATCAACTTCAGGAACTACTGGACGGGAGTTTTATCTATCTAGCTCCTCGACTTGGGGAGCCCGAGCGCTATTGTGGAAATGAAGGAAGAGTCCTTTCGTACGTGTACAAACTACCACAAGGTGGCAATCATAGACCGTCACCCTCTATCTCGCATCGACGACCTGCTTGACCCGCTGCAATGATCAAGCTTCTATTCGGAAACCGACTTAAGATCGGACTGTCACCTAATGGAAGACCCAGGGGAGGATGATTCCTAACACGATGTTACAGACACAGTACGGTCACTACGATTTTCTGTTCATGTTGTTTAAGTTATCCAACACACCAATAGCCTTAGGGATCCCATGAGTAGTATGTGTCAACCTTATCTCACCAGATTCATCAATCGTGTTTATCTACGACGTTTTGAATCACTTCCAGGAGGAAGGAACACCATGAATGGCACTTGTATTTCATCTTAGAGCTCCTAGGGGAGGAGCAACTCCATGCGAAGTCTACCTAAGTGTGACTTCAGAATTTGAGAAGTACACTTTCTTGGTCACGTAGTCAACGAAGTGGGGATACATGTGGATCTCGCTAAGATCCATTATATTAGAAATTGATCGGCACCAAAGAGTCTTTCGAGGATACAGTAATTTCTTGGCCTCGCAAGATACTATCGCAGATTCATCGTGGGATTTTCGAAGGTCGCGCAGCTTTAATCTCTTTAGCACAGCATGGTGCTGTGTATTCGTGGGAGACAAAACAGGAGGACGTCTTTTCAGCTTTTAAAACCCAACTCTGCAATGCACTGAGCATCATCTTTATCTGAGGGTACTGGTGATCTAGTGGTATACCATGATGGTTCGAATCAAAGTCCCAGTTGCACGCCGATGCAACGCGAGAAGGTGATGGCTTACGTAGTGGATTTACAAGAAGAATTGCACGAGTCACAACCTGCGGTGGAAGCCATGGTCTTTGGATTTAAGTTGGAGGCATTACTTGGACGGTACCAAATGCACTACCCAGACCGATCACAAGGGCCTCCCGTGTCCCCTTGTTTCGAAAAGAGCGAAACATGTGATGGCATCGCTTAATGGAACTTTTGAATGATTTCGAGTGCGAAACCTAAACGTGTACGAGCCTCGCAACACACCATCGACTCTAACCTACCTGGACAGATCCGTTCTACTCGAATCGAAGCGTTGAAGGACGAGTACCTCCCAGTTGAATCCGTGCGGGGTGAGGAAAAACAACTTGTACCTAAAAATCGAACGGCATTCACCACTTCATGGAGCGAATATCGGTCTTACTATACAGAAATCCTAAGGAACTTGTGTTGGGCGAAGCACACAAGCCCCGATATTCTACTCGCCTGGGTTTTGATAGAATGTCTTAGGATCTATGGATCTTGTACTAGCCACCGGAAGTGAAAGCCCATATAGCAATGTATATGAACGATGTTTGACATGTGCGAAAGTCAAGGTGGAATATCAGAAACCTTCTGGTTTGTGTCTGCAACTAGAAACACTATAACAACCCTAATTTAAACCGACACCCTTGAAATATTTTCGACACCCCAATATATTTTAAAATATCCCAATATGTCCTAAAATACACCCCATACGCGAAAACGGACCCCGAATACCTTGAATATTATTAAAAATAATTAAAAATCAAATTTTTGGGCTTGAGGTGGGCCGCGTAAGCCATCCCTCAACCCCTACGCGGGCCGCGAGAAGGTAAAAGCTAGCGAAACCCTGGGCCGCCACGTGGCCCAACACATGTCGACCCTATACGCTGACCCGGATCAGCTATACCGTTGACTATCTTTGACGCGGGCCGCGTAGCCCTTCGGCTACACCTTACGCGGGCCGCGTAAAAGTCAGAATAGTAGAGGGCATCGGATCTTCAGTCTATTCGTTCAAAATTCGACTTTCTCTATCAATTTTCTTATAGTAGGCAATATACACGGGTATAATACCCCCCTAAATAGCGAAGTTCTGCTCCGTTGTAAGTATCAAAACCCTTGGATTGGGACGATCATTTACCTTTAATTGATTTCGGAGGTAATTGGGACGATCATTTACCTTTAATAGAATTTTCTTATAATAACAGCTATCACACAAGTATCAATGCTGCACCATTCGAAGCACTTTATGGACGAAAGTGCCGAACCCCAGTCTGTTGGGCAGAAATTGGGGAAAAACAACTATCTGGACCGGAGATAGTGCAAGAAACACCTGACAAGATCATTCAGGTTAAGGAACGACTGAAAGCAGCACGTGATCGACAAAAGAGCTATGCCGATAACCGACGCAAACCGTTGGAATTTCAAGTAGGAGATAAAGTATTATTAAAAGTCTCTCCTTGGAAAGGAGTGGTAAGATTCATCAAAAGAGGAAAGCTAAGTCCCAGGTATGTTGGACCTTTTAAGATTATTAGAAGAATAGGACCTGTAGCCTATCAGCTACAACTGCCAGAGGAAATGGCAGAAATACATGATGTATTTCATGTATCTAATCTCAAAAAATGCCTAGCTGATGAATCATTTGTAGTGCCTCTTAAGGATATAGAGGTAAATGAATAACTCAAGTTTGTAGAAAGGCCTCTATAGATTGAAGACAGGAAAGTCAAGAACCTCAAGCACAAGAGATTAGTTCTGGTCAAAGTGAAGTGGGACTCCAAAAGAGGACCTGAGTACACATGGGAACTTGAATCGGAAACGCAAAAGAAATATCCACACTTATTCCAGTAGATCTCGAGGACGAGCTCTAAAACAAGGTGGAGAGGATATAACAAACCTAATTTAAACCGACACCCTCGAAATATTTTCGACACCCCAATATATTTTAAAATATCCCAATATGTCCTAAAATACATCCCATACGCGAAAACGGACCCCAAATACCTTGAATATTATTAAAAATAATTAAAAATCAAAATTTTGGGCATGAGGCGGGCCGCGTAAGCCATCCCTCAACCCTTAAGCGAGCCGCGAGAAGGTAAAAGCTGGCGAAACCCTGGGCCGCCACGTGGCCCAACACATGTCGACCCTATACGCTGACCTGGATCAGCTATACCGTTGACTATCTTTGACGCGGGCCGCGTAGCCCTTCGGGTACACCTTACGCGAGCCGTGTAAAAGTCAGAATGAAGCCCTATAAGTAGAGGGCATCGGATCTTCAGTCTGTTCGTACAAAATTCGACTTTCTCTCTCAATTTTCTTATAGTAGGCAAACTCGGGTATAATACCCCCCTAAATAGTGAAGTTCTGCTCCGTTGTAAGTATCATAACCCCTGGATACGTATTAGATACGCTGCCCGATTGATCTAGGGTTCCGTAACGGCTGTCGTGGTTCTGCCCGACGTAGTCGTTTGAATGCCGTCTCGGGGAGGATATTACTAATGTTAAAATGAGTTACTATACTACACGCGTGCATTTGTGTAATTTATAGATTGTCACCAGGAAACCCTAAAGGATAATCTAAGACAACAATGTGAGTAATCCACTTTTTGTGTAAACCTTTATGTGAGTAATCCTCTTTTTGTGTAAACCTCTTTGTGAGTAATCTCCTTTTTGTAAATTGTTTTTACAAAAACCTCACACGATTAATTATATATTAAACAGTTATTGAGTATTTGTAAGAATACAATTATCATGGATATGTTGGGATTTTGTATACAAAGTTATCTTACTGCCTTGCGAGGGGTAACATTTCCACAAGTCGGGTCTGACAGTACCATTGATGTTAATTGATATAACTTGGAAACAAATGTAATTGCGAGATCGCCCTCAATACTGTACAATGGTTTTTATTAAAATTGATTAAACTGGGATTCACTCACCAGTATTTCCCACTGACAAAATGTTTTTAAACGCGTTTCAGGTAACAAAATGTGAAAGCCAAATAGAAGCCAGCTGGACAGCACTGAAGGCTTGGAAAAGTGGCAATAAAGTTACCTAAATTAAAATAGATGTTTTTATTAAATAAAAATAGGATTTATTCCTATGAAAATGTGTGTACTGCAAACTTGGGTTTTATCCTATGTGTTTAATATTATGAAAATGTGGTATTTTACTCTGATCCAATATTTCCTAACTACGGTCCTGATGAAAATTCCGCTGCCAAATTAGACAATACCAGATACCACCGAAACTGGCTCGCGGCCGCCGTTCCCGTGTTTAATAGGGGACGGGGGCTGTGACAGAAGGTGGTATCAGAGCTAAGCCACTGATTCAGCCACAGAAGTGTTCTGCTGACATCAAAATTCAAATTGTTAGGAAATAAATTACGGGAATGCGTGCACAATTGTATTTTCTTGTTATGTGTTATTTGACTATTTGTTAGTTTATATTATGAGCTACCAAGGACCATCTGACGCGTACCGTCAATTGTCTGGTTCGCCTAGAAGCGAAGGTGCGTCTTCTCAGCCTGCCCTTTCAGGGTACTCTGCTGATACGGAAGAAGGAATATTCGTGTTTAAAGCTCAGTCCGAGGATCCATTCCCTCAGAAAAAGAGAGGATGGTTCAGTCGAGGGGCATATGAGCGTAGGAAGCGTATGAAAAAGTTACAAGACCAGAGAGTACTAGCCGCAGCCAAAAGAGAAACCGATGCCTATGCCCAGGATATGCTTAATAGGGGTATAGCCAATATCCACATCCTAGCAACCACTGCAGCTGACCCTAACCTGGAGCAAATGTTAGCACCCCAACCACAAGCACCAATTCATGACCAATCGATGGAGATAGAAAACCCTGAAAATCAAATAGAAATACATGATTTTAATCCGGAGGAAATACCTAGGGTACCTGCACCAAATCCCTTAGACCCAAATTACGATCCGTGGTGGGATGACGTTAGAGACTATGTACAACGCTACCCGATACATGAAGACACACCCATGCCAAACTTAGGAGCCTACCCAGGTTTGGACCCTCTAGATCCCTATTACGATAACGATGTATACATTAGGGAGATTTTAGAGAATCCTTACCAATTCCAGGCACCTACACCTCCATACCAGGAACCCGCACCCCAGATTCCAAACCCAGTCCTAGAACCTGCACCCCCAATGAGTGCAGAAAATGTACAAGAATTTAGGACATTTGGTGAGGAAATTTTAGAGAGTAGTGAAAGAATGAGACAGGTGGGAGAGCGACTCATCTGGAAGTATGACGAGCGCAATATGGATTTTTGGATGAATCCATATCCATGAATGTGATGGTGGAAACGGTAGTAATAATAATATTAATAATAAAATAATATGATATGTGTGTATGTGTATGAAAAAAAAAAAACTACGGATGCCTATTACTAGTAGTGTAACTTTAAATTTCAGTCGGTATTGTAATTTTAATTTCAGTACTGGTGTGTAATAGATGCATATTATATGAATAGAGTAAAGTCGCAATGATCGACGCTTTTGACCAAAATGCGTGTCATGTGATTGGCTATATTAAATATTATTTTGTGATATTAATACGGGGTAACTGTTTAAAATACAGATGGTCGACGAAGGAAATCAAGGAAATCTGAATAACGATAACCAGAGTAACATTAACTTGGTTAATGAGAATCCGAGCATCAATAACAATGGAAACCAAGTGGATAATAGTGCTATCCAACACATAGTGGCACACGGAATCATAAATGCAATGCCATATATTATCCAAACTGTTAAGGAAGCAGATAATAAAAGTAAGCATAGCAGTAAGCGACCAACTAAACCAGAAAATAGCGTAAACAATGGACCCGTACTTCAAATTCCCATTCCCAAAAGGAGAAGAACCGTGTCTTACGGTTGTTCTTATAAAGAATTCTGGTCCTGCAAACCGATAGAATTCTCGGGCAATGAAGAACCCATTGCAGCTCTACGCTGGATAGAAAAGACTGAGGCTGTTTTAAAAATAAGCAAGTGTGCTGAAGAAGACAAGATAATGTTTGCTTCTAATCTATTTAAGAATTCAGCCTTAGAATGGTGGAACACTATCCTCCAGTCAAGAGGAAGTAATTGGGTATACAATATGGAATGGGAGGAATTTAAGAATATTGTAGTAAGGAAATTCTGCCCTCCCAATGAAAAGGAACAGATAGCGAATAAGTTTCTAAACCTAAGAATGACCGGAGTAGATAGTAAGGGTTATACTACCACATTCTTTGAATATGCTAGAATAGTATCAACCCTTGCATCACCTGAACCGGTATTAATCTCCCGTTACATCGGGGGATTAATTGGGGAGATTAGACATGTGATCAAGGCAGCTAGACCCCAAACTATAGAAGAATCTGTAGAACTAGCAAATACCTTGACAGATGAATTAATCCGTACTAGAGAAGAAGACCAGAGGAGAAACCTAACCCAAAGACTTACTCAAGAATTCTGTTATGGGAATTCCAATCGTAGGAATATAGGTTCTACCTCTGTACCATACTGCAAAGCTTGTAGGAAGAAGCATTCAGGAAGATGCTCCACTCACTGCAATTTCTGTAAGTTACCAGGACACAAGGAAGAAGATTGCAGAAGAAAATCCAGTAATGGACTGTGCTTCAATTGTGGAGAAAAAGGTCACATCAAGCCAAATTGTCCGAAATTGGCTCCAGCTGCAAACAACAGGAACACTAAAAATGCTAGAGCATTTGTTCTAACTGCAGATGAAGCCAAAATGATTCCGGACGTCATAGCCGGTATGTTTTTAGTTAATGATATATTTGCTAAAGTATTATTTGACTCTGGTGCAAACCAAAGTTTTATTAATACTTCATTTTGCAAACTTCTTAATCAATCATTAACTAAACTTCCACAAGAATGTCTAGTAGAGACAGCAAATGGAGAAACGGTTAAGATTTCTGAGATCTTGCAGGGAGCAAAAGTAGAAATTTTAAATCAAAAGTTTATTGCAAACCTTTACCCAATGAATCTGACAGGATTTGATATCGTATTAGGAATGGATTGGTTAGTATCCAATAAAGCTAATATTTTATGTGATCAAAAGTCAATTCAAGTAAATTCACCAAAGGGTGAAAAGATCACAATTAAAGGTGATAAACCATCTAGATCCACAAAATTCATCCCTGTGATGAAAACTGCAAGTTATATAAGAAAAGGATCTATAGTGTATTTGATTTCCATAATCACTAACACTAAAGGAAAAGAATTAAAGGACATTCCAGTAGTGTCTCAGTTTTCAGATGTATTCCCAGAAGAATTACCAGGACTACCGCCGGACAGTGAAGTTGAATTCAGAATCCATCTATTGCCAGGAACAGCACCAATTGCCAAAGCACCCTACCGTTTGGCACCCGCCGAAATGCAGGAACTGAAGAAACAGTTAGATGAATTATTAGAGAAAGGATTCATACAACCAAGCTCATCACCATGGGGAGCGCCGATACTGTTTGTCAAAAAGAAGGAAGGATCAATACGTATGTGCATTGACTACCATGAATTGAACAAGGTCACAATTAAGAACCGGTACCCATTACCAAGAAACGATGATCTGTTTGATCAATTGCAAGGAGCTCAATTTTTCTCAAAAATTGATTTAAGGTCAGGATATCATCAATTAAAAGTACAGGAAGAGGACATTCCCAAAACCGCATTTAGAACAAGGTATGGTCATTATGAATTTACTGTCATGCCATTTGGTTTAACCAATGCCCCAGCCGCATTTATGGCCATGATGAACCGAATATGTAAGCCATATTTGTATAAATTCATAATTGTTTTTATTGATGATATTCTCATCTATTCTAAAAGTAAGGAGGATCATGCAAAGCATTTGCACGCACTTCTAAATCTATTAAGAAAAGAAAAGCTTTATGCTAAGTTTTCAAAGTGCGAATTTTGGTTAGAACAGGTACAGTTTCTTGGACACTTAGTTAACCATGAAGGAATTCATGTAGATCCAACTAAGAACGAAACGATTACCAAATGGAAAACCCCTGAATCACCAACCGAGGTCAGAAGTTTCTTAGAATTGGCCGGGTATTATAGGAGATTTATTCAAGATTTTTCTAGAATAGCCATTCCTTTAACTAAGTTAACCTATAAATCCATTAAGTTTGAATGGGGACCAAAACAAGAAGAAGCATTTAGAATTCTTAAGCAAAGACTAACCCATACACCCATACTAGCATTACCAGAAGGAACAGAAGACTTTGTAGTCTATTGTGACGCTTCCAAACTAGGTTATGGATGTGTATTAATGCAACGCCAAAAGGTTATAGCTTATGCATCTAGACAACTTAAGAATCATGAAGAGAATTATTCTACCCATGATCTAGAATTAGGAGCCATAATTTTTGCCCTTAAAATTTGGAGACATTACCTTTATGGTAGTAAGTTTACCATATTCAGTGATCATAAGAGTTTAAAGTATGTTTTTGGGCAAAAAGAATTAAATATGAGACAAAGATGCTGGATGGAGATGCTTAGTGATTATGATTGTGATATCCAGTATCATGAAGGAAAAGCAAATGTAGTGGCAGATGCTCTAAGCCGAAAGCATCATGAAAGCCAAAAAGGGTACGTTCTCTTAAATTAAATCTACAAGTAGATTTAAATGATCAAATTAGAAAAGAACAAGAATCAGTAATCAAGGATGACACTGAAAAACTAAAAGGTATGATTAAGGAATTAGAACAAGGAACAGATGGAATTTGGAGATTCCATAAAAAGAGAATGTGGATACCTAAATTAGGAAACCTGCGTCATCATATATTAGAGGAAGCCCATAAGTCTAAATATACGATGCACCCAGGAAATGATAAAATATACCAGGATTTAAGAAAGAATTTTTGGTGGATAGGAATGAAAAAGGATATAGCAGCCTATGTTTCTAAATGTTTAACCTGTTCACAAGTTAAAGCTGAACATCAGAAACCCTCAGGATTGCTGCAACAATTAGAAATGCCAGTTTGGAAATGGGAATTGATAACAATGGATTTTGTTACTAAATTACCCAAAACAAGAAAAGGCAATGATACAATCTGGGTGATTGTAGATAGGCTAACCAAGTCAGCTCATTTCCTACCAATGAAAGAAACTTTCAGCAAGGAACAGTTGGCTAAATTATATGTAAATGAAATAGTTTCATTACATGGAATTCCTTTATCAATTGTTTCTGATTGGGATAGCCGTTTTACCTCTCAGTTTTGGGCAAGTTTCCAAAAAGCCATGGGAACCAAGTTAAATCTAAGCACAGCTTATCATCCTCAAACAGACGGGCAAAGCGAAAGAAGAATTCAGACAATAGAAGACATGCTTAGAGCTTGTGTAATTGATTTCGGAGGTAATTGGGACGATCATTTACCTTTAATAGAATTTTCTTATAATAACAGCTATCACACAAGTATCAATGCTGCACCATTCGAAGCACTTTATGGACGAAAGTGCCGAACCCCAGTCTGTTGGGCAGAAATTGGGGAAAAACAACCATCTGGACCTGAGATAGTGCAAGAAACAACTGACAAGATCATTCAAGTTAAGGAACGACTGAAAGCAGCACGTGATCGACAAAAGAGCTATGCCGATAACCGACGCAAACCGTTGGAATTTCAAGTAGGAGATAAAGTATTATTAAAAGTCTCTCCTTGGAAAGGAGTGGTAAGATTCATCAAAAGAGGAAAGCTAAGTCCCAGGTATGTTGGACCTTTTAAGATTATTAGAAGAATAGGACCTGTAGCCTATCAGCTACAACTGCCAGAGGAAATGGTAGAAATACATGATGTATTTCATGTATCTAATCTCAAGAAATGCCAAGCTGATGAATCACTTGTAGTGCCTCTTAAGGATATAGAGGTAAATGAATAACTCAAGTTTGTAGAAAGGCCTCTATAGATTGAAGACAGGAAAGTCAAGAACCTCAAGCACAAGAGATTAGTTCTGGTCAAAGTGAAGTGGGACTCCAAAAGAGGACCTGAGTACACATGGGAACTTGAATCGGAAATGCAAAAGAAAATCCACACTTATTCCAGTAGATCTTGAGGACGAGCTCTAAAACAAGGTGGGGAGGATATAACAACCCTAATTTAAACCGACACCCTCGAAATATTTTCGACACCCCAATATATTTTAAAATATCCCAATATGTCCTAAAATACATACCATACGCGAAATCGGACCCCAAATACCTTGAATATTATTAAAAATAATTAAAAATCAAAATTTTGGGCTTGAGGCGGGCCGCGTAAGCCATCCCTCAACCCTTAAGCGAGCCACGAGAAGGTAAAAGCTGGCGAAACCCTGGGCCGCCACGTGGCCCAACACATGTCGACCCTATACGCTGACCCGGATCAGCTATACCGTTGACTATCTTTGATGCGGGCCACGTAGCCCTTCGGCTACACCTTACGCGAGCCGTGTAAAAGTCAGAATGAAGCCCTATAAGTAGAGGGCATCGGATCTTCAGTCTGTTCGTTCCAAATTCGACTTTCTCCCTCAATTTTCTTATAGTAGGAAAACTCGGGTATAATACCCCCCTAAATAGCGAAGTTCTGCTCCGTTGTAAGTATCATAACCCCTGGATACGTATTAGATACGCTGCCCGATTGATCTAGGGTTCCGTAACAGCTGTCGTGGTTCTGCCCGACGTAGTCGTTGGAATGCCGTCTCGGGGAGGATATTACTAATGTTAAAATGAGTTATTATACTACACGCGTGCATTTGTGTAATTTATAGATTGTCACCAGGAAACCCTAAAGGATAATCTAAGACATCAATGTGAGTAATCCTCTTTTTGTGTAAACCTTTATGTGAGTAATCCTCTTTTTGTGTAAACCTCTTTGTGAGTAATCTCCTTTTTGTAAATTGTTTTTACAAAAACCTCACCCGATTAATTATATATTAAACAGTTATTGAGTATTTGTAAGAATACAATTATCATGGATATGTTGGGATTTTGTATACAAAGTTATGTTACTGCCTTGCGAGGGGTAACATTTCCACAAGTCGGGTCTGACAGTACCATTGATGTTAATTGATATAACTTGGAAACAAATGTAATTGCGAGATCGCCCTCAATACTGTACAATGGTTTTTATTAAAATTGATTAAACTGGGATTCACTCACCAGTATTTCCCACTGACAAAATGTTTTTAAACGCGTTTCAGGTAACAAAATGTGAAATCCAAATAGAAGCCAGCTGGACAGCACTGAAGGCTTGGAAAAGTGGCAATAAAGTTACCTAAATTAAAATAGATGTTTTTATTAAATAAAAATAGGATTTATTCCTATGAAAATGTGTGTACTGCAAACTTGGGTTTTATCCTATGTGTTTAATATTATGAAAATGTGGTATTTTACTCTGATCCAATATTTCCTAACTACGGTCCTGATGAAAATTCCGCTGCCAAATTAGACAATACCAGATACCACCGAAACTGGCTCGCGGCCATCCGTTCCCGTGTTTAATAGGGGACGGGGGCTGTGACAGAAGGTGGTATCAGAGCTAAGCCACTGATTCAGCCACAGAAGTGTTCTGCTGACATCAAAATTCAAATTGTTAGGAAATAAATTACGGGAATGCGTGCACAATTGTATTTTCTTGTTATGTGTTATTTGACTATTTGTTAGTTTACAGTATGAGCTACCAAGGACCATCTGACGCGTACCGTCAATTGTCTGGTTCGCCTAGAAGCGAAGGTGCGTCTTCTCAGCTTGCCCTTTCAGGGTACTCTGCTGATACGGAAGAAGGAATATTCGTGTTTAAAGCTCAGTCCGAGGAGCCATTCCCACAGAAAAAGAGAGGATGGTTCAGTCGAGGGGCACATGAGCGTAGGAAGCGTATGAAAAAGTTACAATACCAGAGAGTACTAGCCGCAGCCAAAAGAGAAATCGATGCCTATGCCCATGATATGCTTAATAGGGGTATAGCCAATATCCACATCCTAGCAACCACTGCAGCTGACCCTAACCTGGAGCAAATGTTAGCACCCCAACCACAACCACCAATTCTTGACCAATCGATGGAGATAGAAAACCCTGAAAATTAAATAGAAATACATGATTTTAATATGGAGGAAATACCTAGGGTACCTGCACCAAATCCCTTAGACCCAAATTACGATCCGTGGTGGGATGACGTTAGAGACTATGTACAACGCTTCCCGATACATGAAGACACACCCATGCTAAACTTAGGAGCCTACCCAGGTTTGGACCCTCTAGATCCCTATTACGATAACGATGTATACATTAGGGAGATTTTAGAGAATCCTTACCAATTCCAGGCACCTACACCTCCATACCAGGAACCCGCACCCCAGATTCCAAACCCAGTCCTAGAACCTGCACCCCCAATGAGTGCAGAAAATGTACAAGAATTTAGGACATTTGGTGAGAAAATTTTAGAGAGTAGTGAAAGAATGAGACAAGTGGGAGTGCGACTCATCTGGAAGTATGACGAGCGCAATATGGATTTTTGGATGAATCCATATCCATGAATGTGATGGTGGAAACGGTAGTAATAATAATATTAATAATAAAATAATATGATATGTATGTATGTGTATGAAAAAAAAAAACTACGGATGCCTATTACTAGTAGTGTAACTTTAAATTTCAGTCGGTATTGTAATTTTAATTTCAGTACTGGTGTGTAATAGATGCATATTATATGAATAGAGTAAAGTCGCAATGATCGACGCTTTTGACCAAAATGCGTGTCATGTGATTGGCTATATTAAATATTATTTTGTGATATTAATACGGGGTAACTGTTTAAAATACAGATGGTCGACGAAGGAAATCAAGGAAATCTGAATAACGATAACCAGAGTAACATTAACTTGGTTAATGAGAATCCGAGCATCAATAACAATGGAAACCAAGTGGATAATAGTGCTATCCAACACATAGTGGCACACGGAATCATAGATGCAATGCCATATATTATCCAAACTGTTAAGGAAGCAGATTGTAGGATCGGTTTGTGACCTGAACGAGTCGTTCAGAAGAGATTTTATCAGTTTCAGATGCGGAAAATAAGAAACCGACTTTGAAACAGCTTGAATATCACTTTAAATCTCTTGTATATTGATTTATCAACGATTACAAACACAAAATATACCGGCAGCACTTCGGTACAAGTTACAAGGCTCTGATCTGTTCTGACCTGATCGCATCAAATGAAAACATGACAATCCTATATATAGTGGTCAGGCTTTCGCTTGAAGAAACACATATCATCTTCAAGCGAAACCTCTAGATGCCTTCAAGCGAAACCCACATGCTTTTGTCTTCAAGCGAAATACAAACAAATATTAGAATCTGATTCGGATATGTATGCTATTCTATGTGATGATGTCATATTCATTATGTCATGGATGATGTCATGAGTGTGATGTCATCATTAGATATGATGACATCATCCTTGATTAGAACTGCAATGTAACCGAGACTCGATATAAGACGAAGACGACAGATGTGTGCACCAACAGACTCCCCCTCAGATGTTGACGAGTCTTAAGTGTCGAGTCTTCGCATCTTCAGTCTTTATCAGTCTGTTCACTTTCTTCAAAATTCTCCATTGTAAGCATCCTCAATCAATCTCTTACTCTTTCTCGTAATCTTCAGGATCCGAATCTGTCTCTACAATCTTCAGACTCCCTCTCGATGTCCTCAGACTCCCCCTTTCGCTAAGCTGGGATCGCAGTCTGGAATTCACTTTCCACAGGTTCTTAGATCGTAACCTGGCACTCATCTAACTCAGGTATCGAAACCTGTTCAACCTGCACACCTCTACCCAAAAATAAGTTTTCTGATAATCATTTGTGGATAAGATTTTCAAATCTAATTTACCACTTGCAGGAATAACGTTTTTATTGCAAAAACCTTTTCTCATTTCATTTCAACAATCTTCAAACACTTTCACCCAAACCATTTGTTCATCATGTTTAGCACTCTGAATTTTGAAAATCAGCTCTCCAACACCAGTTGTCGAAAATCTTTTTGGATTTTTCAAAATTTATGCTAAAACACACTAAAAATCTTTTTGGATTTTCTGAAAGAAAATAAATGCAGAAATGAAATATTTACAGACAATATTTTTGTGAGTTCGAGCAAGAGGATCATATCAGTTACTGAGACATATCACCAACACCGTTAAGCTTGATTTAATATTAAGTTTTAAACGATTCACTTAGATTGTCAGTATACTTGTCCACTTAAATTCTCACACAAAGTTAAACTGCTTCGAGATACGATATTAATGTTTTAAGCACTTAAACTCAATCGCGTGTCCCACCTCAGAATATACTCCCGTATCCAAATCCCAATATTCAGTCTTACAGGTGAGTATACCACAGATGATATCTGTAAGGGGTTAAATTGCGAGGGCCGTGAGAGCTCAGGTCGATCTTTCGATACGCAGAGACATGACGGCTTCGACTTTTGGTGTGTCCCCTTTAGAGGATCTTTTGATTACAACAGCAATGACTATCAATTTTATTGTTTCATCAATTTGCTGAGGGCGGCGCTATGTTTCAAGCAAGCCGAAAGTATTCTCCGGGGACTAGGCCATTGCTTCCGCAAAATCAGAAGTCCCGGGATAATACCCCAGATATCACTGAGTATAAAGACCTAGTATCTCAGAAAGAGGGACCTTTCAAACAAGATTTCGGGGGTTACCCATATATCCGAGAGATGTTACCCACGATATAAGCAAGTTTGAAATTTAGGTTTATATCTCGTCACAATCTACTAAATGTGCAAAAACCTACTGGCACATCATCAGTGAGACCGTTTATCACATTTTAACTTTCCATTTCTTTAGCATGCTGTGACAGTCCACTGATGTACTATCATTTCCTCTTTTATGCAACAAAAACTCATTTTTTCATTTTATCATGTTTTTGGCTTTTTCAAATTTTCAAATGTTTTTGGATTTTCTAAAATGTTTTTGGATTTTCTAAAACTTCTTACTCCCCCTAAAATGCAAACACATTTTAGGAAATTTGAAAACAAACTGTACAAGAACATGACAACTGATATCGAAATGCCTCAATTCGCCATCCACTTGGCATAAACAATCAGAACTCCCCTTCACAACAAACTATTTTCCCATTATGATCTCAAAACACTTAAGTTTGTTTTAATCAAATGGTTTTTCCGGAAAATAAGTTTTGTTGATTGATTTTAACCATTTGTAGGTTAGGGGATAAACTCATCATTTTGTTTCTCAATCACTTGTAAAAAATCAGATACAACTTAATGTCCCTGATTTACCACTTGTAAGATCAATCTTATCCAAATTCTGAACCACTTGTAAAAATCACAAACATACAACTCAACCTGTTTTTCAACCAATTTACCATCTGTTGGTTGAATTCTCAAGGTGCCGATTCCTACTCCACGCTTACAAACCTGGGAGTTCCGGCAAGTCCTGCTTTTCAAAAAAACACATTAAACATGATAAAGAATGATGCCGATTCATGATCCACGATTACCAACTTGGGATCTCCGGCAAGTCAGGTTTTTATTGTTTGAAAAATATATCCACCCAAGCCTGACCTTCCTTGGGTGTAACAACATTTTCTTCTTCATCTTTTCCTTCAACAGACTTGTGAACACGTCTTTTAGAAGCATAAAATTCTTTGACACTTTTGGCCTTACCATTGACCATTTTGCCAAAAATGTGTTTCACAGTTCCGTTGAAAGCCTTATCAACATCAAATTTCTTCTTATCAGAATAAAATTGATTTGATATTTCAACTTTTCCGACTTTCTTCATAAAATTTTCAGCACACAATGGTGGAAAATTTTCATCGTTCATAGTTGGAACTGATTTTTCAACCTTTTTCTCAACACGTAGCTCCTCTGATTTTGTGGAATCAGATTCATCACCAGAACTATTACCTGAACCTTTCACAACCCATTTTTGATTTTTTACATTTTCTTTTCCTTTCAAAACACTTTTTGAACATTCTCCCTTCTCAATGGTTGAATTTTCAAAGCCAGTAAATGGTTTGGTTATAAGTTCAGTTTTCTCCACAACTTTCTCTTTCAATTTACCAGATACTTCCTGTTTTGGTTTGAATGTTTTCGGACAATTCCTAGCAACATGACCAGCAATCTTGCACTGAAAGCAGGTTCTGGTTTCTATCTTCTTTGGAACAGTATTTTTCTTCAACTCTTCTTGCTTCTTGGCAATGAATTCCTGATTTGTCTGCTTTCTGAATGCTTGCTCTTTCTCATCATCTAAAGATTTTCCTGAAACAAACACAATTTTTGGTTTAGAAAATTTTTCATTTTTATAATTTTTCGGTGGTACAAAACCTAATCCTTTCTTTTTGAAATTACGATTATGGTTTGGTTTCTTTTGGAAACTGTAACCACAGTTGTAACCCATTTTCTTGTTAATTCTTTGTTGATCTCTTGAAGTGTATTGTTTAGGTTTTCCATTAAGATTTAAATCTTTTATTTCAGAAATATTAATTTCTGTGATTTTGAAAACCTTTTGAATCATTTCAAATCTAACACTTCTTATTGGAAAACTCTCATCAGAATATAATTTGTCAGAACCTTTCAAAGTATATGCTACTTTGACTGATTCATCATTCAAATTAGATTTCGATAGCAAAAATTGTTTGTCATAAACCCGTTTGTCCTTTTTGATTGTAGACTTTGACGCATCAGACTCAGACTTTGACTCGGGTTTGGACTCCATGTTTGACTCCTCACTGTCATCTTTATCTAACACCTGATCGACCACACTTTTTATCAACTTTGACTCATGATCAGTGTCGGACGACGTGTACGTGACGTCAATATTTTCTGGCAAGTTATCCAACGTCCCAGACTCCCATTGTAAGTTTATTGCCTTTTCGACTCTTTCGGAATTTGGATTTCGAGGTAAAAATCCATTTTCGACCGGAGGCGGACATTTGTTGTAAACCACACTTGGTTTCTTACCAGAAATCTTCACTTTATCTTCATCTTTTGTCACAGATCTCTTTTCTTCGGACATCTTCACATCTTCAAACGTCTTCAATTCTTCCACAATCGGATAAATCCTGTCAACAACAAAAGTAGAACATGAGTAACTTTCTAATAAATTGTTGACTCTCTCGGTTTCTATCTTTTGTGTTGCCAACTTCAACTCTAGATCAGCACATTTCTTTATGTGAAAGTTAACATCATCCAGCTGTCTCAGGTATGCTATCTTCAGCGTATTCATTGCCACAACTTGTTCACCGTTTGAATCAGTATACTTGTTGATTTCTCTGTTCATTGTATCATAGGATTCTTTCAATCTGTTTATATTGTGTAGCAACTCATTGTTCTGTTTGATTAAAGAATCACAATTCATGCACTTTTCAGGAACTTTGACAGGTTCTGCATCAACTTTGACTTCAAATTCAGGAACTTATTTGACTGTTCGATTTGATTGTAAAAATTCAGCTCTTCTCTTTTTCTCAACTTTAGCTTCAGCTTTTAATCTCTCTTCCTCTTCTTCCTCTTCTTCAAGCTTTCTCCGTCTTGCTTCAGCGGCTTCCATTACTTTTCTGCACTTTTCGGCACATTTCAAATCGTAGGCATTTGCAATGCAAGCTTTAGCATTTGAATTGTCTTGATCTGGGCAAAAATCGTCCCAATTGAAACCTTCAGCTAACTTTTCATCGTCTTGTTCTGCCAAACACACTTTGTAATTTGTTGGAACATATTTATCCCAGCTAAAATTATCATATTTGCCCTGATTAACTATACACGCTCTTTTTGAACCTTCAATCACATCTCTCCCATGTGCAGTTTGTGCCTGATGCGATGCTGGTGGTGTGATTTGATGATAAATTGCCTTTTTGTGATAATCGTTGTTTCCAAAAGGATTCTGGGCTCCAGTAGCTTCACGATTTTTGCACTCCCTCTTGAAATGCCCCTTTTCCCTGCAACGAAAACATGTAACTTTAGATTTATCAAAGCCTAAATTTGAAACACTTGCATCAAGAAATTCATTTCTTCCCGTAATTTGTTTAAACTTCTCAGCTCTTCTCATTACACTGGCTATACACCATTTAATATCCATCAATTCCATTTCCTCAGCATCGATTTGATCGTAATCCTCTTTTGTGAGCATTGGATTACCGATCTTTCCGGCCACAAAACTACTATAAGACTCTAGAACCATTCCCAACAAAGACATTTGATTTTTGGCAACTTCTTCAGAATAATCTTGGTCACTTTCAAGATTTAATACAATGTTACACTGAAGTTTTCTTCCATTCTTTGTTGCAGAAATGTTTGGATCGAATGATGAAAATCTTGTGCTGCTTGATCCCTGGGATAATTTCTTTTCTGAAGAATCTTTTGCACTGTAAGCAGTTTCGAATTTTGGAGAAAAATTTGACTTTTCGTTGACACCACCTTTGTAATACAAGCTGATATCTTGTTCTCCATCGTAGTTCTTCATCCTGGCAATCTTCCTCTGCTCCATCTCTTGAGCTTCCAGATGTTTGATGAAGTCTCCCAATGTCATATTTTTATAATCTTTTCTGTTGGATCTCAACATCATCAAAAACGTTCCCCAAGTTTCATGAGGTAGCGCATCTGCAAGTTTTTCAATCAATTCATCAGTATCCTTTTTAATACCAAGTTTTGTCATATTTCTCACCAAGTTACAATATCTATCAATTATTTGCTTGGTGTTTTCATATTTTAATCCACGGAATAAATCAAACTCTTTCTTCATGAGAGACATCTTGTTTTTGAGCATATCATCACTTCCAACAAATTTTGCTTCCAATTCTGTCCAGATTGAGTAAGCAGCTCCATCATGTTGAAGCAGTATCAGGATATCTTCTTTTATCGCTTGCTGAAGCAGACTCACCATCAATTTCTCATCACGATATTTCTTTTTATCTTCCGTACTCATTTCTCGAATTGTTTGCTGAATATTATTCGTTGTGGGTCTAACATATGGTTCTTCAGTGTGTTCCCAAGCATCCAAATGATACGCCTTAACCCAATTTCCAAACCGTTCGGACCACGCATTGTAATCATCAATATCCATGAGTTTGGGTGGTTTCTGAGACGTCCCGGTTTCATTTTCATGCAAAGCACTCTGAGTGATTGTAATTGGACTAGCAAAAGCATTGTAGAACTCGTTCTCCATGTTTCGAATTTTTCAAATGAGCTGTATCACCTTGAAAAAAAAAATACCTGAAACAGACAAACAAATGATCAGTTTAAAAAAAACTTATCGATTAACAGAATAACACTGGTACTCGAACTAGTGATAATTCTGTGCAGACTGACGGTTGACACACTGTACGGACTTCTATGACCCGGATCAAAATCAACCGAACTTTTCAATGATCTCACTAAATCACACGACCTTGAACTTTTGACAACTTTGAATCCCAAACCGTACGGACTGGAATTAACTTGTGCAACCGGCAGATTTAATGTGAACTGAACAACTTGGTTTCGGCAGAAATATCACGTGAAAACAATTACTAGTGTTATCAAATCAAGAATAGTGGCAGACAACATTTTATGCTAAACAATTGCTCATTGGACCGTTTCTATAATGCACCAACTATTGTTCAATTTATTAGTACAAAAGATGTGGCTGACAATCTTTATTGTTCTCATGCAAACTAACCAACTTGTGATTTCAATTCCCAACAAAGTATAATCTTGTTTAAAGTGTCACACAGATCGATGTACAATCACATGAACCTATTAATTCTTGCCGACACACTTCACATGCACAACTTTAAATCTCTTAATCAAACTGATTCAATCCTGACACAAATCTCATGATCTTGTTTAATATTTTCACACAACACAAAGTATGATTTCAAGCAAATGCCAGATTCAAGCGAAAGCCACTTAAATGAGACCTGAACTTTTCAAGCGAAAGACCCGGTTTAGCTTCAAACTACACTATTTTTCAAGCGAAAGCCATGTTCAAGCAAACTCAGCACGCATTTCAAGCGAAAGCCAGCATGATGTCAGCATACAACGAACAACTTTCAAGCGAAAGTTCAATTTGAATCAATTTTAAACTAATTTTAGATCTGAAACTTTCCAGGATTTGTTAATACATGATTACGCATAAGCTTTGAAAGTTTGAGCCATTTTTATCCGTGAAAATTTTTAATTTTTGAAAAAGAATGGTGTAGAAACAGAATAAGTGACGAAAACAAGCTGATATAGCAAGATCTCTTCCTCCTGAGCTCTGATACCACTTGTAGGATCGGTTTGTGACCCGAACGAGTCGTTCAGAAGAGATTTTATCAGTTTTAGATGCGGAAAATAAGAAACCGACTTTGAAACAACTTGAATATCACTTTAAATCTCTTGTATATTGATTTATCAACGATTACAAGCACAAAATATACCGGCAGCACTTCGGTACAAGTTACAAGGCTCTGATCTGTTCTGACCTGATCGAATCAAATGAAAACATGACAATCCTATATATAGTGGTCAGGCTTTCGCTTGAAGAAACACATATCATCTTCAAGCGAAACCTCTAGATGCCTTCAAGCAAAACCCACATGCTTTTGTCTTCAAGCGAAATACAAACAAATATTAGAATCTGATTCGGATATGTATGCTATTCTATGTGATGATGTCATATTCATTATGTCATGGATGATGTCATGAGTGTGATGTCATCATTAGATATGATGACATCATCCTTGATTAGAGCTGCAATGTAACCGAGACTCGATATAAGACGAAGACGACAGATG
Source organism: Helianthus tuberosus (assembly GCA_030545235.1). NCBI lineage: Eukaryota > Viridiplantae > Streptophyta > Magnoliopsida > Asterales > Asteraceae > Helianthus > Helianthus tuberosus. The sequence continues at coordinate 27,199,673 of CM060381.1, read as the reverse complement.
TGTGCACCAACACAGATAATAAAAGTAAGCATAGCAGTAAGCGACCAACTGAACCAGAAAATAGCGTAAACAATGGACCCGTCCTTCAAATTCCCATTCCTAAAAGGAGAAGAACCGTGTCTTACGGTTGTTCTTATAAAAAATTCTGGTCTTGCAAACCGATAGAATTCTCGGGCAATGAAGAACCCTTTGCAGCTCTACGCTGGATAGAAAAGACTGAGGCTGTTTTAAAAATAAGCAAGTGTGCTGAAGAAGACAAGATAATGTTTGCTTCTAATCTATTTAAGAATTCAGCCTTAGAATGGTGGAACACTATCCTCCAGTCAAGAGGAAGTAATAGGGTATACAATATGGAATGGGAGGAATTTAAGAATATGGTAGTAAGGAAATTCTGCCATCCCAATGAAAAGGAACAGATAGCGAATAAGTTTCTAAACCTAAGAATGACCAGAGTAGATAGTAAGGGTTATACTACCACATTCTTTGAATATGCTAGAATAGTACCAACCCTTGCATCACCTGAACCGGTATTAATCTCCCGTTACATCTGGGGATTAATTGGGGAGATTAGACATGTGATCAAGGCAGCTAGACCCCAAACTATAGAAGAAGCTGTAGAACTAGCAAATACCTTGACAGATGAATTAATCCATACTAGAGAAGAAGACCAGAGGAGAAACCTAACCCAAAGACTTACTCAAGAATTCCGTTCTGGGAATTCCAATCGTAGGAATATAGGTTCTACCTCTGTACCATACTGCAAAGCTTGTAGGAAGAAGCATTCAGGAAGATGCTCCACTCACTGCAATTTCTGTAAGTTACCAGGACACAAGGAAGAAGATTGCAGAAGAAAATCCAGTAATGGACTGTGCTTCAATTGTGGAGAAAAAGGTCACATCAAGCCAAATTGTCTGAAATTGGCTCCAGCTGCAAACAACAGGAACACTAAAAATGCTAGAGCATTTGTTCTAACTGCAGATGAAGCCAAAATGATTCCGGACGTCATAGCCGGTATGTTTTTAGTTAATGATATATTTGCTAAAGTATTATTTGACTCTGGTGCAAACCAAAGTTTTATTAATACTTCATTTTGCAAACTTCTTAATCAATCATTAACTAAACTTCCACAAGAATGTCTAGTAGAGACAGCAAATGGAGAAACGGTTAAGATTTCTGAAATCTTGCAGGGAGCAAAAGTAGAAATTTTAAATCAAAACTTTATTGCAAACCTTTACCCAATGAATCTGACAGGATTTGATATCGTATTAGGAATGGATTGGTTAGTAGCCAATAAAGCTAATATTTTATGTGATCAAAAGTCAATTCAAGTAAATTCACCAAAGGGTGAAAAGATCACAATTAAAGGTGATAAACCATCTAGATCCACGAAATTCATCCCTGTGATGAAAACTGCAAGTTATATAAGAAAAGGATCTATAGTGTATTTGATTTCCATAATCACTAACACTAAAGGAAAAGAATTAAAGGACATTCCAGTAGTGTCTCAGTTTTCAGATGTATTCCCAGAAGAATTACCAGGACTACCGCCGGACAGAGAAGTTGAATTCAGAATCCATCTATTGCCAGGAACAGCACCAATTGCCAAAGCACCCTACCGTTTGGCACCCGCCAAAATGCAGGATCTGAAGAAACAGTTAGATGAATTATTCGAGAAAGGATTCATACAACCAAGCTCATCACCATGGGGAGCGCCGATACTGTTTGTCAAAAAGAAGGACGGATCAATGCATATGTGCATTGACTACCATGAATTGAACAAGGTCACAATTAAGAACCGGTACCCATTACCAAGAATCGATGATCTGTTTGATCAATTGCAAGGAGCTCAATTTTTCTCAAAAATTGATTTAAGGTCAGGATATCTTCAATTAAAGGTACAGGAAGAGGACATTCCTAAAACTGCATTTAGAACAAGGTATGTTCATTATGAATTTACTGTCATGCCATTTGGTTTAACCAATGCCCCAGCCGTATTTACGGCCATGATGAACCGAATATGTAAGCCATATTTGGATAAATTCATAATTATTTTTATTGATGATATTCTCATCTATTCTAAAAGTAAGGAGGATCATGCAAAGCATTTGCACGCACTTCTAAATCTATTAAGAAAAGAAAAGCTTTATGCTAAGTTTTCAAAGTGCGAATTTTGGTTAGAACAGGTACAGTTTCTTGGACACTTAGTTAACCATGAAGGAATTCATGTAGATCCAACTAAGAACGAAACGATTACCAAATGGAAAACCCCTGAATCACCAACCGAGGTCAGAAGTTTCTTAGAATTGGCCAGGTATTATAGGAGATTTATTCCAGATTTTTCTAGAATAGCCATTCCTTTAACTAAGTTAACCTGTAAATCCATTAAGTTTGAATGGGGACCAAAACAAGAAGAAGCATTTAGAATTCTTAAGCAAAGACTAACCCATACACCCATACTAGCATTACCAGAAGGAACAGAAGACTTTGTAGTCTATTGTGACGCTTACAAACTAGGTTATGGATGTGTATTAATGCAACGTGACGTGATTGTCGTGGGTCACGCAAATTTAATCCCAATAACAACTATAGATAGCGGTAATAGGGTATCGAACTCAGGGAGTATGTGGAAAGTGTGTTGATTTTATAGCTTTGCAATTAACTACAATTAACCTAATTTGCAGAAAAATAAAGATCAATTATTTGGACTGTTGTTTTAGAAAACTAAATTAATAACTAATTGCGAATCAAAATTAGTTGTTAAGCAGATTAAGAGAAAGCGATCATCCTAAACTTCCGGTTTGCTTTTGACAATTGTGTTAAATTCACTAGAAAGAATCACATAGACATGATTCATGTATGACTGTTTGTTGTGATAAAAGGGAACTAAGTACTCGGATTATGAAAATGCGAGGTTGTTACCCGATAACCAATTGATTAATATCCAACCCTAATCCCTCCCGTGATATCTCGATTGTTAACAACACCAAGAACGTACGATTTAGGATAGGATTATAACATCAATCAACAATTTACAAACAAACATTCACACACCATAATAAACAAATGCATTGCAAGTCTATTATTCTAGAAATACAAATCAAAACACAAAAGTCATAGACAAACCTTCAATTCAGGATGATCACCATAAGTTTAGCCGGTCATAGCTTGGTGAATCATCATAACAACAAGTTTAGTGTTCATAGGAATCGAAAACATAAACCCAATGTTAGAAATTGTTTGCAACCAAGTACCAACTGCCAAAATCGCCCCTAGGATGCTCCAAAACCGACCAATCCTGAGATTACATGAAAAGACACAATAAAACCAACTTAATGATGGCAGTTACGATGTGTGCGTCGCCTCCACCATAAATTACGGTATCACCGTAATTTACGGTGATGTTCAATATGTTACGGTACAAATCATCTGGTTTACGGTGGAGACTTGTGCACTTCAGGTCCACCAAGTCAACACCAACAACCCAATGATGATGTCGGCTAAGTCCTGTCAACGTGATCATGATGTTGATTTTCTCGTTCCCATGATGACTGCCGCCAATTATATATATATGTTTAGTTAATCGGGCCAATATCTTCATTCAAACCGTATGCATATAAGCCCCTTCTCACATGTGCGGCCCACTTGGAATGATGATTATGATGGCTCCCCAAAAGTCCTTGTGCTCCTTTGATCTGCCATCACGTGATGATGATATTGTTGATTTAGCTGTTTACTTTTGTGTGATGATCCCTCAATATGTCGGCTCCCCTTGTGATGATAATGATTATGTTTCCTTTCCCTTTTGTATGCGTGTATATCAACATGTGCTGGTGATGTTTGTATAAAACCTCCTAGAATCATAGTGCCCACCAATTCTCAATGAAGATTAATAACACTTTGAAACCCTCCAATCAACATCCACGTGCCACTCTGACTTTCTATTTCATCCATCATGAAAATAATATTGTAATTAAATAAATGAACTTATCTATCAAATCTCATCCCCCAAAGTCCCTATGTCTGCTGTAATTCACGTTTAAGAACTCATTTGACTGAATGTCAACTTCCATTTAATTACCAATCAACCCCTCGACTTCATTCTTGTACATCTCTTGTATATTCAAACAACCTTTTTGATCCGAATAACGCCTTCCGCTATGTTTATCATCCACGGGTGTTCCGCATCATCAACACGCACTCTAACTTCACCGATTTAGACGGTTAACCTGAAAAACCATGAGTACTCGTAGTTATCACATTCACGATACATAACCGTGTAAAAGATGGGATATGCACGTAATTAGCTCATTTAAGGGTTGTCCTACGGACCACCCGTCACATCCCCACACTTACCCGTTGCTTGTCCCAAGCAACCGATTCAAAAACTATTTCAAAACCACAAGCGATCAACATGCAAACCAAGCTAAAATGTATCGTCCTTTTACTAACTTTCAATCATACCACAAGACACACCCCTCACAAAAACTCTCGGTGACAAGAAATATTAGCACATAATGCTAAACCACTCAATGCGTGTGTGTGTTTGTGCGACAATAAGCTTGTATAAAAATCAAGTCTCCTCCTATTGAGTATTTAGCATGCTTATGAATCAAAAGGAACTTACGGGTTGTAACGGGGCTAGGTGTCAAGGTAGGAAAATGGTGGAATACATATGAAAGAGCTAATTGATTTGACCCGGTTTTTTTTTATTTCTACTACTACAAAGCAAACACCAAAAATAAATACAAAGCTTCTTGACATTCTCAACTCTATTGCAACTAAATACTTTTTTTTTTTTCATATTTTTCTCTTTCTCTTTTTTTTTTCTTTTTTTTTTTCATCATTTTTTTTTTCATAACACATCAAACTCAACAATATATACAAGAACATCAATACTACATACTAAATCTCCTAAACCGGGTCATTTCAATAGTTAAAATTTTGTAGGAAGTAGGTTTGGGTCACAACTGAATGGTATAAGGCTCAAACATGGCTTTCTAAAGACCAAACCCCCACCCCTCGCAATACCAAGCTCATATATGTAACGTATGAGGTCCAACCCCCAATTCCCACACTCTCACACATCTAGACGAGGCTTCCTAAAAGTCCCCCTATCATTTTCAAAAGCATGCTAATTCTAGGATTTAATAAGAATTCGTACACAAGTTCTATTAACACAATAAACACATCGCCACTCAAACAATGAAATATCAATAACAATCATGTGTGGCTCAAATCCTCACCAAGAAAAGACTAGGAATGGGTGTCGGTGTGTCAAATGGTATAATATCAAGCTTTCAAATTTTAACAATTTTCGCTTGGCTTCACAAAAATTTTTAAAATTCTCAAAAAATTCCCCTCATCCCCACACTTGGGATACATTGTCCCAATGTATGGTTTTGAGGGAAAGATCGCTTCTAACCAAAAACATTAGCTTTCGCTAATACTCTCAAATCCCAAATTTCTTTTTGGATTTTATATATATATATATATATATATATATATATATATATATATATATATATATATATATATTTTTACAAATGACACCATAAAGCAAACGAACTAACTACCAATACTTCAAAGCTAAAGAACATAACAAGACTAAGGAAATAGTACATTGACCTGGTGAAGTTTGCCACAACAGATGTTGTAGATAATCCGACTTCCTATCACCACCTTCACACAAATATCCGTACATCCTCCCCACACTTGAATGTTGCCATGGCCCTGAAACATAGAAAGATAAAAACAACAAGATCAATATAAAATCCCGGGTTGCCTCCCGAGCAGCGCTAAGTTTCGAGTCTTCAGCCAGACCGTGCCACCACCATTTATGGCGGTTCAAAGAATCGGTTCCTATCACCACCCCCACTGTAGCTTGTCTTTGGGCAAAATGCATCCGTCTCATTTTGACTCAGTGGGTAATCAAATACACTCTTGCTCGCACCCATATATGTTTCTTCATGGTCCGGTGGGTGTTTTTTTCTCATTCGTTGTAACACATTTTTCATACAATCACTAGACTCACCACCCTTCCTCTCAATTGGCTCATAACTAATCACTCTAGTTTGAACATCAAAATACAACCTACGGTTCTTTTCGGTCATGGTAATAATCTCGTCTCTACAATTAATTTGAGCATTTGCTGTGTATAGAAACGGTCGACCTAAAATTACCCTTTGTTGTGATGCCATATTGGTAGAAGCATAGTCCAAAACTAGGAAATCCACCGGGTATTCAAATTCTCCCAACTGAATCTTAACATTCCTAACCATTCCCTGTGGACGCCTCCAACTTCCATCCGCCAAGCTCACCATGGTGTCTATACCTTCGAGTGGACCAAAGTCGTACATATCGTATAGATCACTTGGTAGCACACTCATGCTTGCCCCGTAATCCAACAATGCGTGAGGGATTTTTAATTTTCCTACACGGATAGGCACGATTGGCACTCCATACTCTTTATCATTCTCGACTTCGGCATCTTTTTCCAAACCTGCATTCACTTGACACGAAGAAGTTAGACATTTTTCATTAAATTCGGTACTAGGAACGGTGTTTACCACATTGATGTTAACACTTTTTATGTTCTTGGGATTTGGCACCGTATCACTCGGTAGCTGGCCTTTTGCTTTCTTTAATATCGCCACGTCACTTGTAAGTTGACCCATTTGAGTGGTCAACGATTGGATGCTTTTGTCACGAACCTCGTCCTTTTGCATCCGAACCTCATCACGTTGGTTCATTCGTTGCATTTCACTTTGCATCGCCTTCAACATCTCCATCATCTCATTTCCACCCGAAGAGCTTTGACCCGTTTAATATTGCCTTTGAAATCCTTGGTTTCCTTGGAAATTCGGGTTAGCTTGATTTGAAGGGTTCCCATACCGAAAATTTGGGTGGTTCCTCAACCCAGGGTGGTAGGTATTAGAGTTCATGTTGTTGTAGTTTCTACCACCCCCTCCTTGACCTTGACCTTGAACAGCATGCACCTCTTCATATTGCCCTTCCACCATTCCTTGGCAATTTTCAGCCGCATGACCTATTTCATTACACAAAGCACAAACATCATAAATTTGGTTAGTAGTTTGAACATTACCATCATCTATGGCGTGCACTTGAGGTCGGGCAATGGCCGGTCGGGCTCTCCTCGATGCTTGAGCCTTTCTCTTTGATGTAATTGCCATATTCTCTAAAAACTCCCAATCATCGTTCTCATAATTTGTGCCAAAAGTCCCACCGGTAATGGACATTAAATCTCGAGCATCCTCGGCACTCAACCCCTCGTGGAAGGCATTCATCAACTCCCAAAGTTCAATCCCATGGTGAGGGCAATTCTTTATCATCATATTGAATCGTTCAAACGCTTCATGGAACATTTCACCATGTTGTTGTTGGAAGCTCCTCAACCCCTTTCTAGCATCGTTGGTCTTTTGGGCGGTATAAAATTCGTCTAAGAAAATTTGTTGCATATCCGCCCAAGTATGAATAGATGCTGAAGGCAAAGTGTAGAACCACTTCTTTGCCTTGTCCTCCAAAGAAAACTGAAATAAGACCAACTTGACATCATCGGCCGAAAAACCTTGACTCCCAAAAGTGTTGCAAATTGAGTCATAGGCCTCTAAATGGAAATACGGCTCCTCCGTTGCTAGCCCTTTGTACTTTGGCAAACTTTGCAACGAATTTGTTCTTACTTCAAAGGTTCTCCCTTGGTTGTTGTGAGGGATAACCACCGGTGAAGGGTTTTGAGTAATTATCGGCCTAAAATGTGCTTCTATTCCCCTTGCTTGTTCCCTAAGATGCCTTCTTGGAACACCCAATCTACCCCTTGGACGAATAGGACCCATAGGTCTTGGTATATGCCCTTGTGGTACGAACGGTGGTTGAAATTGTTGTTGTGGCATCGGTGGGTGTTGAATTGACCTTTGAATTTGTGGTTGTACATTTTGTGGCCTAACTTGTTGCAATGGAATAGGGCGTTGCATTGGTGGCCCTTGTGGCCTTGGCCTAATGTGTTGTGGTATGAGTTGTTGTTGCGGTATTCCACCAACACTTGCCATTCCTTGAGATTGACCTTGCACATAACCAAACTCTCCTTGATCACCATAACCTTCATAAGCGTACCCATCTTCATCATAGCCCTCAAAATCTTTGTATCCTTCTTCATATCCATCTCCCCCTATACCCGAAGTTTGCCCAAATGGAATGGTCGAGTATTGAAAACCCGACTGGTTTGATGGTCTAAATGTAGAGGTAGTATGGACAACAGTTGAACCTTGTGGTACTGTATAGGTTGAGGATGATTGCCCTGAAACTGGGAAGAAGTGAGTGAGTGGTGGAATCGTAGCAGATAGGCTAAAAGTAAGACTGGGTTCAACTTGAGTAGTGTTTGGTGGTGTAGTGTCATGAGGTGGAGTAGGATTTGTGGTGGTATTAGGTATGGTGGTGTTTGGTGATGGTTGTGTGGAAGTAGGTATAAATGTTGAGGTCGTTTGACCCGTTGTGGGTGGTACTTGTGTTTCGTCCATGATGTTTCTTGGTGTAATGGGTGAAGTAGGTGAACCAATGATTCTGTATTTGCGTAGTAAAACTCGGTTTTGCCTCAGCGTTCTTTCGATTTCCGGATCAAATGACAATGGTGAAGCTTTGTGAGAACCTCTAGTATGCATGCACCTGTAGAACCTGCACACTAAACACACCAGTGTAAACCCGAAAATAACAAAGCAAAACTAACAAACTGACACACGTTGCGCACTACTCCCCGGCAACGGTGCCAAAATTTGACGTGATTGTCGTGGGTCACGCAAATTTAATCCCAATAACAACTATAGATAGCGGTAATAGGGTATCGAACTCAGGGAGTATGTGGAAAGTGTGTTGATTTTATAGCTTTGCAATTAACTACAATTAACCTAATTTGCAGAAAAATAAAGATCAATGATTTGGACTGTTGTTTTAGAAAACTAAATTAATAACTAATTGCGAATCAAAATTGGTTGTTAAGCAGATTAAGAGAAAGCGATCATCCTAAACTTCCGGTTTGCTTTTGACAATTGTGTTAAATTCACTAGAAAGAATCACATAGACATGATTCATGTATGATCGTTTGTTGTGATAAAAGGGAACTAAGTACTCGGATTATGAAAATGCGAGGTTGTTACCCGATAACCAATTGATTAATATCCAACCCTAATCCCTCCCGTGATATCTCGATTGTTAACAACACCAAGAACGTACGATTTAGGATAGGATTATAACATCAATCAACAATTTACAAACAAACATTCACACACCATAATAAACAAATGCATTGCAAGTCTATTATTCTAGAAATACGAATCAAAACACAAAAGTCATAGACAAACCTTCAATTCAGGATGATCACCATAAGTTTAGCCGGACATAGCTTGGTGAATCATCATAACAACAAGTTTAGTGTTCATAGGAATCGAAAACATAAACCCAATGTTAGAAATTGTTTGCAACCAAGTACCAACAGCCAAAATCGCCCCTAGGATGCTCCAAAACCGACCAATCCTGAGATTACATGAAAAGACACAATAAAACCAACTTAATTATGGCAGTTACGATGTGTGCGTCGCCTCCACCGTAAATTACGGTATCACCGTAATTTACGGTGATGTTCAATATGTTACGGTACAAATCATGTGGCTTACGGTGGAGACTTGTGCACTTCAGGTCCACCAAGTCAACACCAACAACCCAATGATGATGTCGGCTAAGTCTTGTCAACGTGATCATGATGTTGATTTTCTCGTTCCCATGATGACTGCCGCCAATTATATATATATGTTTAGTTAATCGGGCCAATATCTTCATTCAAACCGTATGCATATAAGCCCCTTCTCACATGTGCGGCCCACTTGGAATGATGATTATGATGGCTCCCCAAAAGTCCTTGTGCTCCTTTGATCTGCCATCACGTGATGATGATATTGTTGATTTAGCTGTTGACTTTTGTGTGATGATCCCTCAATATGTCGGCTCCCCTTGTGATGATAATGATTATGTTTCCTTTCCCTTTTGTATGCGTGTATATCAACATGTGCTGGTGATGTTTGTATAAAACCTCCTAGAATCATAGTGCCCACCAATTCTCAATGAAGATTAATAACACTTTGAAACCCTCCAATCAACATCCACGTGTCACTCTGACTTTCTATTTCATCCATCATGAAAATAATATTGTAATTAAATAAATGAACTTATCTATCAAATCTCATCCCCCAAAGTCCCTATGTCTGCTGTAATTCACGTTTAAGAACTCATTTGACTGAATGTCAACTTCCATTTAATTACCAATCAACCCCTCGACTTCATTCTTGTACATCTCTTGTATATTCAAACAACCTTTTCGATCCGAATAACGCCTTCCGCTATGTTTATCATCCACGGGTGTTCCGCATCATCAACACGCACTCTAACTTCACCGATTTAGACGGTTAACCTGAAAAACCATGAGTACTCGTAGTTATCACATTCACGATACATAACCGTGTAAAAGATGGGATATGCACGTAATTAGCTCATTTAAGGGTTGTCCTACGGACCACCCGTCACAACGCCAAAAGGTTATAGCTTATGCATCTAGACAACTTAAGAATCATGAAGAGAATTATTCTACCCATGATCTAGAATTAGGAGCCACAATTTTTGCCCTTAAAATTTGGAGACAGTACCTTTATGGTAGTAAGTTTACCATATTCACTGATCATAAGAGTTTAAAGTATGTTTTTGGGCAAAAAGAATTAAATATGAGACAAAGACGCTGGATGGAGATGCTTATTGATTATGATTATGATTGTGATATCCAGTATCATGAAGGAAAAGCAAATGTAGTGGCAGATGCTCTAAGCCAAAAGTATCATGAAAGCCAAAAAGGGTACGTTCTTTTAAATTAAATCTACAAGTAGATTTAAATGATCAAATTAGAAAAGAACAAGAATCAGTAATCAAGGATGACACTGAAAAACTAAAAGGTATGATTAAGGAATTAGAACAAGGAACAGATGGAATTTGGAGATTCCATAAAAAGAGAATGTGGATACCTAAATTAGGAAACCTGCGTCATCATATATTAGAGGAAGCCCATAAGTCTAAATATACGATGCACCCAGGAAATGATAAAATATACCAGGATTTAAGAAAGAATTTTTGGTGGATAGGAATGAAAAAGGATATAGCAGCCTATGTTTCTAAATGTTTAACCTGTTCACAAGTTAAAGCTGAACATCAGAAACCCTCAGGATTGCTGCAACAATTAGAAATGCCAGTTTGGAAATGGGAATTGATAACAATGGATTTTGTTACTAAATTACCCAAAACAAGAAAAGGCAATGATACAATCTGGGTGATTGTAGATAGGCTAACCAAGTCAGCTCATTTCCTACCAATGAAAGAAACTTTCAGCATGGAACAGTTGGCTAAATTATATGTAAATGAAATAGTTTCATTACATGGAATTCCTTTATCAATTGTTTCTGATAGGGATAGCCGTTTTACCTCTCATTTTTTGGCAAGTTTCCAAAAAGCCATGTGAACCAAGTTAAATCTAAGCACAGCTTATCATCCTCAAACAGACGGGCAAAGCGAAAGAACAATTCAGACAATGGAAGACATGCTTAGAGCTTGTGTAATTGATTTCAGAGGTAATTGGGACGATCAATTACCTTTAATAGAATTTTCTTATAATAACAGCTATCACACAAGTATCAATGCTGCACCATTCGAAGCACTTTATGGACGAAAGTGCCGAACCCTAGTCTGTTGGGCAGAAATTGGGGAAAAACAACTATCTGGACCTGAGATAGTGCAAGAAACAACTGACAAGATCATTCAAGTTAAGGAACGACTGAAAGCAGCACGTGATCGACAAAAGAGCTATGCCGATAACCTACGCAAACCGTTGGAATTTCAAGTAGGAGATAAAGTATTATTAAAAGTCTCTCCTTGGAAAGGAGTGGTAAGATTCATCAAAAGAGGAAAGCTAAGTCCCAGGTATGTTGGACCTTTTAAGATTATTAGAAGAATAGGACCTGTAGCCTATCAGCTACAACTGCCAGAGGAAATGGCAGAAATACATGATGTATTTCATGTATCTAATCTCAAGAAATGCTTAGCTAATGAATCACTTGTAGTGCCTCTTAAGGATATAGAGGTAAATGAATAACTCAAGTTTGTAGAAAGGCCTCTATAGATTGAAGACAGGAAAGTCAAGAACCTCAAGCACAAGAGATTAGTTCTGGTCAAAGTGAAGTGGGACTCCAAAAGAGGACCTGAGTACACATGGGAACTTGAATCGGAAATGCAAAAGAAATATCCACACTTATTCCAGTAGATCTCGAGGACGAGCTCTAAAACAAGGTGGGAAGGATATAACAACCCTAATTTAAACCGACACCCTCGAAATATTTTCGACACCCCAATATATTTTAAAATATCCCAATATGTCCTAAAATACATCCCATACGCGAAAATGGACCCCAAATACCTTGAATATTATTAAAAATAATTAAAAATCAAATTTTTAGGCTTGAGGCGGGCCGCGTAAGCCATCCCTCAACCCTTAAGCGAGCCGCGAGAAGGTAAAAGCTGGCGAAACCCTGGGCCGCCACGTGGCCCAACACATGTCGACCCTATACGCTGACCCGGATCAGCTATACCGTTGACTATCTTTGACGCGGGCCGCGTAGCCCTTCGGCTACACTTTACGCGAGCCGTGTAAAAGTCAGAATGAAGCCCTATAAGTAGAGGGCATCGGATCTTCAGTCTGTTCGTTTAAAATTCGACTTTCTCTCTCAATTTTCTTATAGTAGGCAATATACTCGGGTATAATACCCCCCTAAATAGCGAAGTTCTGCTCCGTTGTAAGTATCATAACCCCTGGATACGTATTAGATACGCTGCCCGATTGATCTAGGGTTCTGTAACGGCTGTCGTGGTTCTGCCCGACGTAGTCGTTGGAATGCCGTCTCGGGGAGGATATTACTAATGTTAAAATGGGTTATTATACTACACGCGTGCATTTGTGTAATTTATAGATTGTCACCAGGAAACCCTAAAGGATAATCTAAGACAGCAATGTGAGTAATCCTCTTTTTGTGTAAACCTTTATGTGAGTAATACTCTTTTTGTGTAAACCTCTTTGTGAGTAATCTCCTTTTTGTAAATTGTTTTTACAAAAACCTCACACGATTAATTATATATTAAACAGTTATTGAGTATTTGTAAGAATACAATTATCATGGATATGTTGGGATTTTGTATACAAAGTTATGTTACTTGTAACAACTCTCATTAAAAATTCCTATTTATTACTTTAATTGTCCAATAGGAAACCCTAATTAAGACCCCCAAGTGATCCTGCATAAACCCTAAAATTTTCAGAACAATCGGAATCAGGATCAGGGGCCCTAAAACTCTGGGGGGGGGGGGGTTTCCACGTTAGTAATATCCACACAGTTTTACGTGTAAAACGAAATTGAACGAGCGACCAACTCAGCAAGCCTACTGAGACACGGGGCTACCTTATGGTAGGGTAGCACCCATCACGCCACGCGACGGCCCCTTGCGCTACGCGACGGCCCCTCGCGCCACGCGAGGGAGCCCATTTTCCAGTATAAATAGAGGGCAGTGGGACTTGCAATTACGCGTTGGTTCGACGTTAAAATTCGATTCATGCATTGAGATATCGTCCAAATACTACAGAAACACACACAATCTCGAATTTCCGCCGCGATAACAGGGTAATAACTCGATCGCTGCTACGATTCAATGTCCGATTGATTAAAACTATCCAATGGATGTTTAAGTGCTGCCCAAATTAGGGTTTATGCTTTGTCATTCGTCATAAATTCGATGAATGTTTAAGTATCGCACTTTGTCATTTGTTGTGAAGGTTTTATTCTCGTCAGTTATCGTAAATGTTGTATTAGTTACTAACCTAGTTTCGTGTGCATTATTGATAAATTAGGTTAACAGGCTAATCAGTAGGATAAACTCTTCCCAAGTAAATCCGCAATGTGAGTCATTCTCTTTTTATCAAATTGTTTCCAAAACCCTATTTATTTCCAAAGTTATAATTACAGGGATTAAGTCTTTGTAGTCTCCAAATTACAGCCGGTATGTGGGGTTTTGTATACATTACTTGATAACCGTCACCATTGGACAACGGGTTAGCCAAGGGGTCATATGACCAAAATCACAGACACCATTGGACAACGAGATAGCCAATAGGTGGTCGAGTGATAAATACCGTGGGTAGATGGTTGATATGTATAAACATTGTAATCGCTCTTAATACTGTAAATTATAACAACACGTCATTTTTAGTAAAAAGAATGATTCACCAGTATTTTCCGCTGACAAAACCTTTTTCAAACATGTTTCAGGTGATCTGTTGTGATTCAGGAAACGTGCAGTGAAGCACTACAAGCTTAAGGAAGTGGCTCAATATAAATAAAGAAACATGTTTTGTAAAATAGGGGTTTCCCAGTGAAATCGCCTTGATTGTAAAGTACGGGGTATATCCCGGATTGTGAAATAAAATAATCGGGCATTTTGAGTTTTAAAAAGATCCTGTTAAAAATCTTCCGCTATCAACTCAATTAAATAAATACCACGGGATTTTCTGTTCCGCGGCTCCTAAACCGGGTCAAACCGGGCTGGGGGCTGTGACAAAAAAAGGTGGTATCAGAGCCACTGAGTTAAGCTAATTAAGTATTTGAGAAATACTTAATTTTCCTGATTACCATTTTATGATTATGTGTTTATTAACTCACTATTTGTTAATTATAGTATGGGTAAGCAAAAGCTTTCGAACATCTATCTTAAATTAGATAGTTCACCAAAAGAGAAGGGAAGTTCATCCCAAACAAAATCCTCAAGAAACTCAGTAAATACTGAGGAGGGAATATTTGTTCGAAAGGCACAATATGAGGAACCACTTTCTCCTAATAAAAGAAGTTTGATTATTAGGAAAAGTCAGGAGAAAATAAAGAAATCACGATTAAAAGAAATGAAAGTTAATCAGGAAACTCAGGAACTAGGCAGTAACCCACCATGGGAAGTCAAGTTAGACGAAAAATGGGCAGATCTCTATATGCTAGCCACTGTAGCAGTAAATGCAAATCTTTAAATAACCTGACTACATTCTAAGCACCCTTATCACCTACAAGCCAGAAACTTTACCAAGTAAATAAATAAGTTTACAACAAACCCTAGTATGTTTTAATTTTTCAGTTATCCTTTGTATTAAATTAGTTACACGGTATGCAATAATACTTGAAGGTTATCTGTGAAATTTTGTTATAAAATTTTAACTTAACATTTTCTGTGTATTTTTGCATATATGCTAAACAGCATGAATGAGTTATCTGAAGCCCTTCAAAATCTCAATCTCTATCCGGTGAAAGTAGAAGTTTCCAAAGACTTTTCTGGTTACATACCCGATGTGGAAGAACCTATGGAATTCCACGCTCCACCTCTAGAGAAACCAAAGCCTAAGAAAAGAAGAAGATTCGTAGGCTGGAGGCGAGTACGCAGAAGGAAACCAGCAAATAGAAAGGTTCACAAAATAGAGAATCCCATAGATAAAGGAAAATGAATTGTGATCGGGGAAGGTTCTAGGCAAGTAGAAATGGAAATTGGAGAAAGCTCTAGGCAAGTCGAGGAGTTGCCATTACAGGAGGAATTAGATCGCATATTGACAAGTTGTGATATCATTAGACCTATCAACACCAACCTCTACCCTTATCCTGCTGAAACCCAACTTCCAATAAACTTGGAACCAGCAATCCCAGAACCTTTAATCCATACCCAACCTTTAGGAGAAATGGACGAATGGTGGACCAACGACTGGCAGTTTCAGAACCTCCTAAATAACCCTTATACCTTTTTCCCTCAGTTCGACCCATAACCTATACCAAATCCACCAATGAGTAATGAAAATTTAGCTGAACTCCGCCATTTTGGCGAGGAGCTGATAGGTGCAGGAAATAGGATTCGGGAGGCGGGAGAGCAAATCTCCTAGAAGTACGACGAGAGGGAGCGTCGTTTCTAAAATATCAGCAGAAGGGATGGTGTGAGAACGTAACTGTGATTGTATAATAATAATAATAATAATAATAATAATAATAATAATAATAATAATAATGAAATAAGTCTGTAAAATAACCTATAAATAAAACCTCTGTAAGATAACGGTGGGTAATGATTAATATATATATATATATATATATATATATATATATATATATATATATATATATATATATATATATATATATATATATATATATATGTATATATATATATATATATAAAATGGGAATCGAGAAATCGATAATTTTGGATATATATATATATATATATGTGTGTGTGGTGAAATTTGTATGATTGTTTTGTATAATTGTTATTTATTCGATACTAATAAATTATATATATTAATTATCAGATAGAAAACGCTAATAATGAACCAGTAAACGAGGTTAACCAATCTGAGCAACACCCGGAGGATCAATTTATGACTAGGCAAGATATAGAAAATATCGTTGCTCAAGGAATAGCCAATGCTATTCCAGCAATCCATGCTGCTGCCCAGAAACCTGTTGAACCTCAACAAATCATTCCTAGTAAAAAGATAACTTCAGTAATAGTGTAAACGGAGGCGGCAATCATACTAACAACGATAATGATCCACGACAGGCTCCACTCCCTAAGAAAATAAAAGCCGCAACGCCTGGTTGCACTTACAAAGAATTCCTTGCCTGTAAACTTGTTGAGTTCGCATGCAATGAAGGGGCGGCTGCGGCACTGCGTTGCTTGGAGAAAACTGAAGCAGTACTCTTGATAAGCAAATGTGCTGAGGAAGACAAGGTTATGTATGCGTCACATTTTTTTAAAGAAGGGGCGCTAGAATGGTGGAATACAGTACTTCAAGCCAAAAGAAGAAATATGGCCTACGCCATGTGTTGGGAAGAATTTAAGCATCTAATAGAAAGAAAATTCTGTCCCGAATACGAAAAAGAACAAATGGCAAATAAATTCCTGAACCATCGGATGGTGGGTGTAGATTGTCGAGGATATACTTCGACATTCTTCGAGTATGCGAGAGTAGTACCAACCCTGGCTTCGCCAGAACCAGTGCTTATTTCTCGCAATATTTGGGGATTGATTGGCGAAATCCGTAATATCGTTAAAGCTGCGAGACCTCGCACTATTAACGATGCGGTAGAATTAGCTAACACCCTAACTGACGAGCTGGTACGCACAAGAGATGAAAATAGGAAAAAGGAACTGGCTCAGAAAATTACCCAAGGGTTTCGTGTGGGTAATAATAGCAACTTCAAGAAAAGAGGAACGGGGCAATCCTCAACTCCGCCGTTCTGCAGGAATTGCAGAAAGAAACATTTTGGCAAATGCAATGTAACCTGCAGAAAGAAAACAAGGGTCTGCTATAACTGTGGAGAAGCGGGACATTTTAAATCAGAATGCCCTAAATTGGTTAAGCCAGAAGACAATAAAGCCAAACCGACCGACGGAGCTACCAAGAAGAATGTTCGAGCATTCCAATTAACTACTCAGGAGGCAGAACTCATCCCAGATGTGATAGCTGGTACGTTCCTAGTTCACAACGTGTATGCAAAAGTATTATTTGACTCTGGTGCAAACCAAAGTTTTATCAATACTTCATTCTGCCAAGTTCTTAATTTACCTTTGACCAACCTTAGGCAAATTTTTACAGTAGAAACGGCAGATGGGAATTCTGTTAACATAGATAAAGTTTTGCAAAAAGAAAATATAGAACTTTCAAGTCATAAATTTCATGCAAACCTATTACCTATGAATTTAGCAGGATTCGATGTCGTGTTAGGAATGGATTGGTTGGTAGCCAACCATGCTCGAATCATTTGTGATAAGAACTCCATAGAAATTCGTGCACCCACCGGAGAAGTAATCATAATCACAGGGGATAAGCCACGTAAAACCATGAAGTTCATTTCAGTAATGAAAGTTGCTAGTTATGAACGAAAGCAAGGAGTAGTGTATATGATTTCAGTAATCATTAACACTAAGGGTAAGGAACTCAAGGAAATTCCAGTAGTATCAGAATACCCAGAGGTATTCCCAGAAGAACTACCTGGATTACCACCAGATAGGGAAGTAGAATTTAGGATTCATTTAATTCCTGGAACTACACCGATAGCCAAATCACCTTATCGGTTAGCACCTACGCAAATGTTAGAATTGAAAAAGCAGTTAGATGAATTGCTAAGTAAAGGATTCATACAACCTAGTTCATCCCCTTGGGGAGCGCCAGTGTTGTTTGTAAAGAAGAAAGATGGTTCAATGAGAATGTGTATTGATTATAGAGAATTGAATAAGGTTACAATTAAGAATCGATACCCATTACCTAGGATTGATGATCTTTTTGATCAACTTCAGGGAGCTAGATATTTTTCTAAGATAGATTTACGCTCCGGATATCATCAATTAAAGGTACAAGAAGAAGACATACCTAAAACTGCTTTCAGAACTAGGTATGGTCATTACGAGTTTACAGTCATGCCCTTCGGACTAACGAATGCACCTGCAGCATTCATGGACATGATGAATAGAATCTGTAAACCGTATTTGGATAAATTTGTAATTGTCTTCATCGACGACATACTTATTTATTCCAAAAGTCAGGATGAACATTGTCAGCACCTACATGCACTCTTAACTCTGTTAAGAAAGGAGAGGCTTTATGCCAAATTCTCAAAGTGTGAATTTTGGCTACAGGAAGTGCAATTTTTAGGACACATGGTGAACCACGAAGGAATTCACGTAGATCCTTCTAAGATAGAAGCAATCACCAAATGGAAGGCTCCGCAGTCAGCAATGGAAATTAGAAGTTTTATAGGTTTAGCTGGATATTATAGGTGGTTTATTAAGGATTTTTCCAAAATAGCTGTACCATTAACTAAGCTAACCTGTAAAGACGTTAAGTTTGAATGGGGACCTAAACAGGAAGAAGCCTTTAAGATTTTAAAACAAAAATTAACCAATGCTCCAATTCTAGCTTTACCCGAAGGAACAGAAGATTTTGAAGTATATTGTGATGCTTCAAAGCTAGGATTAGGATGTGTGCTAATGCAACGCAAGAAGGTAATTACGTATGCATCAAGGCAATTGAAAAAGCACGAGGAAAACTATACAACTCATGATTTAGAATTAGGCGCTATAATTTTTGCCCTTAAGATTTGGAGACATTATCTGTTTGGTAGTAAGTTTACTGTCTATACAGATCATAAGAGCTTAAGATACATATTTGGGCAAAAAGAATTAAATATGAGACAAAGGAGATGGATGGAAATACTAAGCGACTACGACTGTGATATTCAGTATCACGAAGGAAAGGCAAATGTAGTTGCAGATGCCTTAAGTCGTAAGTATCATGAGAAACAACGACGGGTTCGTGCTCTTAGATTAAATCTACAGTTAGATTTAATGGAACAACTAAAGAATGTTCAAGAAACAGCAATCAAGGACGATGCTGAAGGAATGAAAGGACGAATAAAAGAATTAGAGCAAGGAAATGATGGAATTTGGAGATTCCATAAGAAAAGAATTTGGGTACCTAAACAAGGAGAATTAAGAGATAAAATTTTAGAAGAAGCTCATAAATCTAGGTATACTATGCATCCAGGAAACAATAAAATGTACCAAGATTTAAGAAATAATTTCTGGTGGATAGGAATGAAAAAGGACATAGCTAGATATGTTTCTAAGTGTCTTACCTGTTCACAAGTTAAAGCAGAACACCAGAAACCTTCAGGTCTACTACAACAATTAGAAATGCCTATATGGAAATGGGAACTAATAACAATGGACTTTGTTACTAAGTTACCCAAAACCAGAAAGGGTAATGATGCTATTTGGGTAATTGTGGATCGATTAACCAAATCAGCTCACTTCTACCCATGAAGGAAACCTTTAGCATGGAAAGGTTAGCCAAGTTGTATGTAGACAAAGTAGTATCCTTACATGGAGTTCTACTCTCTATTGTATCAGATAGGGATAGTCATTTCACTTCGCACTTTTGGACAAGTTTCCAAAAAGCCATGGGGACTAAACTAAACTTGAGCACTGCATATCATCCTCAAACAGACGGACAAAGTGAAAGGACAATCCAAACCCTGGAAGACATGCTTAGGGCATGTGTGATCGATTTTGGTGGAAATTGGGACAACCATTTACCCTTAATCGAATTCTCCTATAACAATAGTTATCATTCAAGCATTGAAGCTGCCCCATTCGAAGCACTATACGGACGTAAGTGTAGAACTCCAGTATGTTGGGCAGAAATAGGAGAAAGTCAATTGTCAGGTCCTGAAATTGTACAAGAGACTACTGACAAAATCACTCAAATCAAGGAAAGACTGAAGACAGCTCGAGATCGCCAGAAAAGTTATGCAGATAACCGACGTAAGCCGTTGGAATTCCAAGTTGGAGATAGAGTATTGTTAAAAGTTTCTCCTTGGAAAGGAGTGGTTCGATTTGGAAAGAAGGGAAAACTGAGTCCAAGGTACGTAGGACCATTTCCAATCATCCAACGAATAGGACCAGTCGCTTATCGTTTACAACTACCAAAAAAGCTAGCTGGAGTACATGACGTATTTCATGTATCCAATCTCAAGAAATGTTTATCTGACGAGTCCCTGGTAGTACCTCTTCAAGATATAGAGGTAAATGAGAAGCTAAAATTTGTTGAAAAGCCACTGCAGATAGAAGACAGAAAGGTCAAGTTTCTCAAGCATAAACGACTAGTGCTGGTCAAAGTCAAATGGGAATAAAAAAGAAGACCGGAGTACACTTGGGAGCTGGAATCAGAGATGAAGCGAAAGTATCCTTACCTGTTCCAATGAATCTTGAGGACGAGATTTTTATTAAGGTGGGGAGGATGTAACAACTCTCATTAAAAAGTCCTATTTATTACTTTAATTGTCCAATAGGAAACCCTAATTAAGACCCCCAAGTGATCCTGCATAAACCCTAAAATTTTCAGAACAATCGGAATCAGGATCAGGGGCCCTAAAACTCAGGGGGGGGGGGGTATTTCCCCGTTAGTAATATCCACACAGTTTTACGTGTAAAACGAAATTGAACGAGCGACCAACTCAGCAAGCCTACTGAGACATGGGGCTACCCTATGGTAGGGTAGCACCCCTCGCGCCACGCGACGGCCCCTCGCGCCACGCGAGGGAGCCCATTTTCCAGTATAAATAGAGGGCAGTGAGACTTGCAATTACGCGTTGGTTCGACGTTAAAATTCGATTCATGCATTGATATATCGTCCATATACTACAGAAACACACACAATCTCGAATTTCCGCCGCGATAACAGGGTAATAACTCGATCGCTGCTACGATTCAATGTCCGATTGATTAAAACTATCCAATGGATGTTTAAGTGCTGCCCAAATTAGGGTTTATGCTTTGTCATTCGTCGTAAATTCGATGAATGTTTAAGTATCGCACTTTGTCATTTGTTGTGAAGGTTTTAATCTCGTGAGTTATCGTAAATGCTGTATCAGTTACTAACCTAGTTTTGTGTGCATTATTGATAAATTAGGTTAACAGGCTAATTAGTAGGATAAACTCTTCCCAAGTAAATCTGCAATGTGAGTCATTCTCTTTTTATCAAATTGTTTCCAAGACCCTATTTATTTCCAAAGTTATAATTACAGGGATTAAGTCTTTGTAGTCTCCAAATTACAGCCGGTATGTGGGGTTTTGTATACATTACTTGATAACCGTCACCATTGGACAACGGGTTAGCCAAGGGGTGATATGACCATAATCATAGACACCATTGGACAACGAGATAGCCAATAGGTGGTCGAGTGATAAATACCGTGGGTAGATGGTTGATATGTATAAACATTGTAATCGCTCTTAATACTGTAAATTATAACAACAACGTCGTTTTTAGTAAAAAGAATGATTCACCAGTATTTCCCGCTGACAAAACCTTTTTCAAACATGTTTCAGGTGATCTGCTGTGATTCAGGAAACGTGCCGTGAAGCACTACAAGCTTAAGGAAGTGGCTCAATATAAATAAAGAAACATGTTTTGTAAAATAGGGGTTTCCCAGTGAAATCGCCTTGATTGTAAAGTACGGGGTATATCCCGGATTATGAAATAAAATAATCGGGCATTTTGAGTTTTAAAAAGATTCTGTTAAAAATCTTCCGCTGTCAACTCAATTAAATAAATACCACGGGATTTTCTGTCCCGCGGCTCCTAAACCGGGTCAAACCGGGCCGGGGGCCGTGACATTACTGCCTTGCAAGGGGTAACATTTCCACAAGTCGGGTCTGACAGTACCATTGATGTTAATTGATATAACTTGGAAACAAATGTAATTGCGAGGTCGCCCTCAATACAATACAATGGTTTTTATTAAAATTGATTAAACTAGGATTCACTCACCAATATTTCCCACTGACAAAATGTTTTTAAACGCGTTTCAGGTAACAAAATGTGAAAGCCAAATAGAAGCCAGCTGGACAGCACTGAAGGCTTGGAAAAGTGGCAATAAAGTTACCAAAATTAAAATAGATGTTTTTATTAAATAAAAATAGGATTTATTCCTATGAAAATGTGTGTACTGCAAACTTGGGTTTTATCCTATGTGTTTAATATTATGAAAATGTGGTATTTTACTCTGATCCAATATTTCCTAACTACGGTCCTGATGAAAATTCCGCTGCCAAATTAGACAATACCAGATACCACCGAAACTGGCTCACGACCGTCTGTTCCCGTGTTTAATAGGGGGACGGGGGCTGCGACAAACACCCATTTGGAAATGGGAACAGACTGCCACGGATTTTGTCACTGGTCAACCTAAAACTCAAAACGGAAACAATATCACCTAGGTGATCGTTGATTGTCTCATGTAACCAGTACACTTTCTTGCAATCAAGGAAAAATTGATAAGTCTTCGTATCCTGTGAATAATTACCTGTGAAGGGCGGTTTCTAGGCACGGGGTGGCAACTTCTGTTACCTCTGATTTTGATCTATACCTAATTTATGACAGGCAGTACACAACACCCTTGGCTCACGTCTAGACATGAGCATTGCTTGTCACCGTAGGATAAACGGTCAGAGTAAACGAACCATCCTGACACTCGAAGACATGCTGCGAGCATGTGTGTGATTGACTTTAGTAAAAGTTGGAAGGACATTTACCTTTGGTTGAGTCCTACTGCAGCAGATACCATTCTAGTATTCAGGCGGCTCTGTTTGAGGCATTGCATGGATGATAATGCCGATCTCCTTGTTGGACTAAGGTGGGTGACAACCTAACCACAGATCCAGGACTTGTACTCGAAACTCTTGGGAAGATTGTTTAGATCGGAAATTGTTTGGCAGCAATGCGTGACCGCCAGGAAAGCTGATAAGCTTAGGAAACACTGGGAGTTTGCTGTAGGCGATCGTATCATGTTGAAAGTCTCACCCTGGGAAGGTGCGGTGCGCTTTGGGAAGCATGGCAAGCTTAATTTACGTTACGTTGGGCCATTCAAAACCCTGGAAAGAGTCGATAACATGGCCTACAAACTCAAGTTACCTGACGAATTGGGTCACGTTCGCGATATCATTTATGTCTCGAACCTAAAGAAGTGGTTGTCCGATGGAACACTTGTGATACCCTTGCTAGAGCCTAAGATTAACAACAAGTTGCAGTTTGTCGAGGAATCCATTGAAAACATGGACCAGGAAGTCAAGGTCCGTAAGCATAGTCGAATTCCGATCGTGAGAGTTCGTTGGAACTCAAGACATGGACTGGAGTTCACGTGGGAACGCGAGGATCAAGATGAAGCTCAAGTATCCTCAATTTTTCCCAACTGACCAAGCTAAACCTGATGTAACAGGTGAATTTCGGGACGAAATTCCCTTTCAAGTTGGGGATGAGGTGGCACCTGAGGAAAATCCACAGTCATCCTAATTTAACACTTTGCCGCTTTGGATTACTTATTAAATTTCAGGACGAAATTTCTTTCAAGTTGGGGATGATGTGACAACTTGAGATTTCAAGGTCTTTCCTCTACCCACCACTTGCTTTTCAATCCTGTGTTCTTAATTCGTTGTACGTTGTATCATACACTTTGCTTGTGAATTATTAGAGTATCGTTACGTTTAGGTGTTACATGAAAACTTAAGGGCTGCTTAATGTTAGTCATAACATGTTATGTTTAACCTTGGATTGCACATCACACTTGACAAGGAACTACACTTGGCGACGAACTCTAGTTCTTCGTCGTAGGCCGCCCCTCGACGAAGGAGGATCCTTCGCCCAAGCTCTGTTGGTGCATAAATGTCTGTTAACTTCGTCTTTATAGAGTCTTATGTCTAGATAGGATAAACTAGCACACAACAGGGTACAAATTAGGGTTTGTTTGTGTAAAAGTAGGTAATTCGTTTGAAGGTAACATTGACCATTTCAAACGAAATTAACAAGTTTAATTCCGCTTGAAATGGCCAATGCCACTTTCAAATGGAATTACCAACACTATATATATGTGTGTTGGCTAGTTCATTTGATACGGAATTAGAACAGTGTTTTCAGAGCCGAGGTGCTGCCGGATTGTTATTTGAATTGTAAAAGCTCAGGAAATCAATAAGAGAAGATAATTAGAAAGTATCAAGATGTGTTACGTCAAATTCATTGATTCCGCCTTTGATTTTGATGTTGAACTCTTCAGATTGACTCGTTAGGGTCACACGACGATCCAACAAGTGGTATCAGAGCTCAAGACGAGGAGTTCATACCAATTCAGCTGGATTTCATCGGATTCTATCACTTCTACTCCTTCTTTTCTGATTTGAACAAAATTTAACAGACAAAATGGCTTGATTTTCTCATATAATAAGTAAAACATAGTTTTAACTAATCCGTGAAACAATTGGACCTTAATTCGAACAAATACTGATAAAATTTGTTAATTCCGTTTGAACCACAGATCAAACATTCTGATGTCATACTAATTCCGCTTGAGATTACACGTGTGATTTCAAACGAAATTAGCTTTTTTGGTTAATTCTGTTTGAAACTGCTGTTGATTTCACACGGAATCACCTATTCCGTTTGAAAAGTGTTATCTGATTTCAAACGAAATCAGATTCCGTTTGAAAGTTCAAACGAAATTACTAATTTCGTTTCAAAGTTACTTGATTCCGTTTGAACTGCTATTCTGTGTGAAAGGACTTATTTCGTTTGAGCAGTTATTCCGTTTGAAAAGCTATTCCGTTTGAAAAGTTATTCCGTTTGAAAAGCTTATTCCGCTTGAAATCTGATTTCGCTTGAAATAATTCCGTTTGAACTTGTATTTGTTAAAATACAAAAATTTTTCTAAGTGTTTGTTGATTGTTTCAGATACGTAAAGATGGATGAGTTCATGAATCCGTTCTGTGACGTTTTTGCTTTTGCTGGAAATGGTGGAGATGATACTTCAAACAACACATCAAACAATACAAATGAGAATACTCCGAGTGCGAGAAAAACTCTTTCAGATGCGTTAAGTGTGGAGAGTGCTTATGGGACGTACAACAAACCTCCCAAGCTGATGGCGATTGAAGATTACAATAAATGGGCCAAAAAGTTTGAAGAATGGCTAAAAGCATTTGCGTATCCTAGTTGGAAGATGTTGAAGAATGGTTTCGTCATGGGAAGATCGGATTTTGAAAATTTGACAGAAAATGAGGAGATAGACAGATATGTTGCTGAACAAAAGTGCATTGCATTGATTCATCAGTCTGTGAGAGACAACATAATAGCATTGATTGAGTACACAAATTCAACAGATCTATGGGAGAAATTGAGAGTGAAATGTGTGGGTAGTGCTGAGATAGTCAAAAACAAAAAGAAGTTGTTAAGAAAAGAATTTGATCTATTTGGCTGTTTGAAAAATGAATCTGTATCTAAAATGATTGAAAGATTTGGGCATTTGAATATGGAGCTGGCAAGACATGGAATCATTTATTCTCGAGAAGAATTGGTTGACAAGCTGTTTGACTCATTGCCGGATGAGAAAGATTGGCAATACTTTGCTTTGATGTTGAAGAATACAATCGAGTCGGAGAAACTAACGGTTGATCTGTTAATTGAAAGACTGGAGAGTCATGAGCTGGAGCTCAAGAAATCATTCAAAGTCAATCATTCCTCATATCAGCAGAATGTTGAGTTGTATTACCAAGGAAATATGATCCCGAAGACTGTGTCTCCTAAGACAGCTTTCTCAGCTGAAGGTTCTAACACGTCAAACCAAGAAAGTTCAAGCAGTGGTTTTCATAGTGGTTCATCATCAACTACTTCAAGTCAATCAGCCTCAAAGAATCTGTTCCAATGTAATATTGCTGTGGATCTGAAGAATGCACAAAACTTCAGTGAGGAATCCGCAAAGCAGCAAATGGTGTTTTTAGCCTCTGTCCTTGAATCGTACGAGAGCCTTGTTGCGGGCAAGATTGGAAACACTAACCTCACTAAGGAGGATTATGATCAGATCGACCCATAAGAGATGGAGTTGATCGATATCAGGTGGTGTATGGCTAGTGCAGTCCGGCGAGCTCAAAGGTTCATGGAGATTACAGGCAGACATTCAATTGGTGGACCTTCCACAAAACTGGGTTTTGATAAATCAAAAGTCACGTGTTTCAGATGTAAACAAAAGCGACATTTTAAACGTGAGTGTCGAAACGCACCTGCTGATGATACTGCAAATCCATTCAGAGAAGATTACTACAAAAGAGCAATCTACCATCAGAACAAATCTGAACATCCCAGAATGAAGCAGCTTGAAGATACCCCCAAAGAAAAATCAAGAGCTCTTGCTGTTATTCATGATGATGAGGGATACGATTGGAGTGAAATTCTACCAGAGGAGGATGCAGTAGGCTATGCGTTTGTAGCAAAACCTGTTCCTTTCAAAGATAGCAGAAATGAACAAGAGAAATACATCAACTGAAAGGCGAAAGCCATAGACAGAATGGTTAGAATGTCTAAGATTTACAATGAAGCAAAGAAGGCAAAAAGATGGGATGCTGATAGAGAATGTTACCTAGATCCCAATGGTAACATAGCTATTGATTCAAAGACCATTGATGTTGAAGTCCTCACCAAACAAGTTGTTGAAGAAGAAGAAGCCTTACAGGGAGAATGGTGGGGAGGTGGAGAAGCTGAAGAAAAAGAAAAAGAAAAGGAGAAAGAGCAGCAGTCAAAGAAAATTGATGATGGGATTATTGACACATCACAAGAGTTTACTGCTGAAAATTTGAAGAAGATGGCTGACAAAGTTTTAGCTGCAAAAGAACTAGAGGTAGTTTCTGGTTTTGGCACTGAGTCCAAAAACAAGGTCAGTCAGAATGATTCAGTCAGTGAGTCAGGTAAGAAAGCTAAAACTGAGAGTGACAGCAAAAATTGCATGAAAGATTGCAAGGTTTGTAGTACAATTGCTTACCACAGTGGTAAAAAGATCGAAGATCTGACAGAAAGAGTCAGAGATGTTGAGAATCAGATCTTAAACCGTGACAAAATGCTAAAAGCTTCAAATGATCGATTAAAAGAACTAACTGATAAAATCGAAAATTATAAAATTGAAGTAGAAAGAATTAGGAAAGAAAACGAAAAGCTAATTCATGAAAATCGTCAACTTTCATAAAATTTTGAGAAGTTAAAACGCACGGTAAAAGATTCTGATGATAGAAATGGTAAGACATACAAAGAAAATGTGCAATTGTCAGGTGTTCTGAGAGTTAAAGAAGAGCTAATCAATCTACAACTGGATGAGAATGCTAAGTTGAAGCTTCAGTTTCAAGAAGCTAAAATTGAAAATGAACGCATCCAGTTGAAATTGAACAGTTACAGCTCCGCAAGTTTTGTTCTCCAACATATTGTTCCTAAACCAATTGGGAAGAACAAAGCAGGCGAAGATGTATACTTTGATGGAACCGGAGTTGGGTTTCATCAGGTTCCACCGCCAGTTTTAAACAATTATTCAAAGAAAAAATCAGGGTTGGTTAATGATGAAGAAGAAAATGAAGTTAAACTTCCAGACACAATTGATGTTACATTCACTTCGTCATCCGATGAAGGAAGTGTTCAATCTTAAGTTGTTAAAAGTGTGGTTGAAAGTGTTTTGAAATATGAAAGTGACACTACTGAGGATGTGAATGCTTTTTGGACAAATATATTCCAAAATCAAAATCCAAAAACAACTTAAGTGAAGAAACACATTTTGTGATGTACAAAATGGCAGGATCAGATAAGTTGTATTCGGATCGTGATTTTCCTTTGGAGAATGTGAATGTTGGAAAATTGAGGAATGTGTTCAAATTGATAGATATAGATGTGTCTGAAATTGAAGGTTTGAGAAATGCAAAAAGACAATTGAATTTTGAAAAAGATAAAGCTTATTACAAAAAGCCTGTAGTACCACCACGTTTTTCTAACAACAATCAAAATAGATGGTTGGGTGGTTATCAGGGTGGTAAGAATTATCCAAGAAGGAATTTTCAAAATAAAAAGTTTGCTGAGAAAAAGGTGTTTGTTAAAAGCTCGAGTTCTCATTCCGAGCAAGAGTCTGAGATTTTTTCAAAATCAAATGAAGAGTTCTTTGAGGAGAAGGCCTCACAGCCTCAGACTGAAGGTACAAATCGAGTAGTTGATACTCGTACATGCTTTAAGTGCAATAAAGTTGGACACATTGCACGAAAGTGCCCCAACTTTAAGCCTAGGTCTGAAGTTGTTGAGAGTCAGAAAAAGAAAGTTGGTGCAAAAGGCAAAGCACCAATGGTTGTTGAGAAAATTTTGAAAAATGAGAACATAAAATTCAAAATTGAAACTGTTAAGAATGTGGTAACTAAAATTGACAAATTTTACAAACGGGTTGCTTCATCTCAACAAACATGGAAACCAAAATCAGAGAAACAAGTTTCAACTCCACAAGAGAAGAAAGTTGTTCCTAAAAAGATTCTTCAAAATGAAACCAGAAAAGAAAACATTCCAATTTCTTATGAATATTTTGCTAAAAAGAATGTTTTATTGACAAAAGAGGATAAAGTTGACATAAAAGAGGCTATTGATAACAAACTGGAAATGAATGATAAAAATTTTTCACCTCTTTAATCGGTTGTAAAGTGTATAGATGAGATAAAGTTACCTGAGTCTGATGAGGCTTGGGCAGCTTATTTCAACTAATCATATTCTATTTGGTGCAGGAGCTTCCAAGATCCGTTTCACGTTGGATTATGGATAGTGGAGCTTCTCGGCACATGACAGGGAAGAAAACCCTTCTGTACGATGTTCGTGGGTTTAATGGTGGATACGTAGGATTTGCAGGAAATCAAGGTGGTCGAATAGTTGGATAAGGAACTCTATCTAATGGAATTGTCACGTTTGAAAGAGCTAACTACATTGCCGAGCTTGAAAACAATCTTCTGAGTATTTCTCAGATTTGTGATCGTATGTATACAATGCACTTTACAGACAAAGAGTGTTTGATCTTGAAACCAGGATTTGTTGTTCCCGAAGAATGGGTTATCATGAGAGCACCTAGAGTGAATGATCTGTACGTGTTGGACATGAGTGTAGCAACTACAACCACAGGTCAAGCTCACTGTTTTATGTCAAGAGCAACGGAAAAAGAGTCACAGTTATGGCATCGAAAGATGGGCCATATTCACCTGAGGAAAATGAATCACCTGGTGCATAACGACTTAGTTACTGGTGTGTTCATGTGAAAGGATTTCATCTTGAAGGAGAGTGCATTAGCTGCATCAAAGGGAAGCAAAAGTAGAAATCACATCCTCAAAAGAAAGTCAACTCAGTCTCAAGACCGTTAGAGAGAATCCATATGGATCTGTTTGGTCCTGTAAACGTCAAAAGTATTACTGGAGATCTTTACTGTCTAGTAGTAACAGATGACTACTCAAGATTTTCATGGGTATCATTTCTGAAATCAAAAGACTAGACGTTTGATAGTTTAATGCCGTTGTTCAGAAAAATTGAAAACTTGTACCAAACCCGAATCAGAAGAATTAGGAGTGACAACGGTACAGAGTTTAAGAATAACAAGATGGAAGAGTATTGTGATGAGAGAGGTATACTGCAAGAATTTAGTGCTCCTTACACTCCGCAGCAAAATGGAGTAGCTGAAAGAAAGAACAGAACGCTAATTGAAACGGCTAGAACGATGCTTGCTGATTCAAAGCTACCAGTAAACTTCTGGGCAGAAGCAGTGTCAGCCGCTTGCTATACACTCAACCGGGTTCTCACTGTGAAGAAATTCAACAAAACATGTTTTGAGCTGATCAACAACCGCAAACCGAACCTAAAGTATCTTGAACCGTTTGGGTCTCCCTGCACAGTTCTAGAGCCTTTTGGAAAGTTTGGTGCAAAGAGCATTGAAGGAATTTTTGTGGGTTACTCAAGTCCATTGAAACGAGTCTTTGTTCCAAGCTTGAAGCGGATAATCGAAGCACATAATGTTGAGTGTCAAGGTTATACCATGCTACCACAAAATCCAGGTGACTCATGGCGTTTTAATTACGATAAACTATGGGATTCGTTTGACATTGAAGAAAAACAAGATTTCTTTGACGAGTTAGATATTTTGAGAGAATATGAAGAATCGCAGGAAAGATTTCCAGCAGAAACTTACATTCGTCAATGACAAGCTTCGAATGATGATGAAGCAGGTCCAAGTAATGCTGGAGAACATGATGATATTCAACAATCTTGTAACACCTCGTAAAATCATACCCAATAAAATAAAGACACGTGTCATGTAAGATAAACGTGTCAGGAACCCGGATCATGTAAAAGATGTATGGTAGGATTTAAAAGGGTCGACATGTTAATAAACACCTCTGAGCGACCAAATAATAAATCCCAAGACCTTAAATCGTTATGATAAACATCTGATGTATTTAACCGGTTACTCCTAAATTAAATAAATTCAGTTTATAAGGAATTGGATTTTAAATAAATAATGTTACGATAAAATATATGGCAAATTCTTTTCAAAAGAATCCAAGCTCCTTAAAAGCATGAAACACAAGGATCCAAGGCAACATAAGTGCATGACTAGGCATGCATGCTCTTTCAGAACTGACCTTATGGTCCCACTCTGTTGCAAAAGACCCAAGGTTCGAATTATGAAGGATTGCATGGTCAAAGCTTGAAAGTTGCAAATTTTTGTCTTCTGATGAAAGCTTACGGACCGTAAAGGTCTAACCCATACGGTCCGTAATGGAGCGGAGCTGGGCGATGGTTTCTGAAAGACGGTTACGAACCGTAAAGCTCTAAGTCTTACGGTCCATAAGACATGTATCTGGGCAGAATTTTGGACAGATGCCTGTTAAACAAGTTACACCGCCTTATAAGAGTGGTATTCGAAAATCAGGGGCCCTATAACTGGTTTTTAGCATCATAGGGACACCTGGGAACATCTTACAACAATTGTAGACTAATTTGGAGTGATCTTGATGCATCAAAGTTGCTATATAAGAGAACCTCTTGTTGCAACATTTGGTCTTTCATTTGCAACTCACTTCAAGCTGGTCTCTGGAGCTCCTCTGGTTAGCAAGCAAGTTCCCTTAAGTTTCAAATCATACTTAGGACTTTTGTAAGTGTCCTTAATCCTTTTTAATTCAGTTTAGCTTAGTTAATTAGCTAAAAGTCAAACCGTCGTAATTAAGGTTTGACTTCGAGATTAATTAAAATTTGTTCAGTCAAATCTCGAATTAAAAGTACCTATAAGTAGGTAATTATGTGGGTAATAAACCCTTTAAAGGGTACTCTCTGATTCCCACTCTAACTAGGTCAATTGTCAGGTCAAACTTGATATTAAAAAGTCAACAGAAAGCTAAAAATCAAATTAATGCATAGTTAGCAATGTAGAAGACATGCAACCTGTTTTATCATTAATATAACTTGGTAATTAATGTAAGAACATGTCTAAACATGTTCAACCCGACAATTTTCAGTAGAGACCCGGTTCGGAACCGAAAGTCGCATAATTTGACTTTTGCTTTGACTTTCAGTTCTGACCCATTTGAGCATAGTTTAGAAATGCCTTAGAGCTTTGTTTGGATCAGGATGTATGTTAGTATAACCCTTTGTGATTATACACCTTGGTTCAATAGTTATCTGATTCGTATGCATGTTCCCGTTAATTGCTTATATGTTGACTATTATGCTCATATAACCTTAAAACGTGATTTTTGAAAATGTAAGATAGTAGAAACCTTGGTTACTGATTTATAAACTTGTACCTAAAATTTGACATCAGTTTGAGGTCTAGATTAAGAGTTATGCTCATCAGCGTAATTAGAAAGTTTTTAGTAATTAAACGGTGTAATTAGCGTATAGCCTATCTAAAACCGATTTTTAATACCAAAATTTTTACCCACTGATATAAAATAATATTTTGGGATTTTTGGAGATTTTTATTTATTTTTAGGCTGAGCATAACTTAGAGTTCTAAGCTTGATTCGGTAATTGCCCGTTTTGCCCTTTTGGGCTATAAAATGAGTTTTACAAATCCTTTTGACCCCAAACCTTTTTCTACTGATCTAATATAATAAATAAAGTATTTTGAGTCTTCTGGAGTAATAAAAATATCAGCTCTCCTTTGAAAACCCGGAAATGGCTCCAAATCGCCCTTTTAAGCGTTTTTAACGCATAGTATGTACTAAAACTATTTTAAACATATAAGGTTTGATACCTACCGATATTTTAAGTATATTTTTATACTTTAATAGTAAGCTAAAGTTCTAAACTCAGATTTCCAGTTTTGACCTTTTTAGCCTAAGTGAAATTACCAAAAACCCCTAAGGTGCATAGTTTGGTTTTGAATGATAAATTTCACATATGTCTATTACCCTACTGTTATAACTTATTAAATTAAGTATTTTTACAGATTACATCAGACCTCTAACTCAGATTAATATTTAAACTCTTTTATAACCTTTAAAATGACCAAAATGCCCCTACGGGGCATAGTTTGAGTTTAAATCCATTTCGGGCATAATAGAATATATCTTACTGATGTCACAACATATTTAAGGCATATTTACTTAGGAAAACTGTATATGACTCATTTGGTTACCCGTTACGCACTTTACGCGTTCGGATCGGCTTATGTAACTAGTTTGCATAATTTAGCCAAAACGGGTCAAACCTTATCGTTTTCATCTCAAAATCCAGAATGTGTTTAAGTTACCCATATTAAACAAGTGTCCAAGATTGTTGGGTCAAAACCACATTCTAAACCGGTCTTCGCTTTATCATGCGTTTTTGGACCGTATCCTCTTTTAAAACTAACCGGTCTAAGTTTAGGCTTAATTAAAGACCCGTTAGGATTATAATAGGTTATTAAAAACCTTCATTCCAGATTAGGAGCCCAGCAAAAGCTACGTGCACTTGCTGTATTTGATTTATACTTTGCTCAGGTAAATACTCTTAACTTATTTTCCCTATACGGGCTTGGGATACGGTATTATAATAATACCGCTTGGTTGGGTATGTAGTCATTTAAATCGGATTGTGATTAATGTATTTACATAACTCTTTTTATTCTGTATTATTTGGTGTATGGCCTTTGGGGGTTAAATGACCATGTCCCGGATATCCTTGGCATCATTCAAAGAAATGGCCACGACCTAAGCACGGGGTGTAGGCGTACACCTGACAGTTGCATTATGTAAAAACTGGTAATCCACTTAAAGGAAATAATCCTTGTGGGCATTATACCTGTGGCGTGTCAGTTAATCTAGACCGGCCCTACAAACCGGCCCTAATGGACGACAAATAAATCAAACTGTATACAAGATTATTTTTGAATAATTGTCCCAAGTTATAAAAGATATTTTTGCCTAAGTGCATTCAAATAAATTTTCAAACTCTTTTCAAAATGAGTCAGTTAAGTTGTATTTACCAGTGTAAACTGACGTATTTTCCAAAAAGGCTAAGTGCAGGTACTATACGTAATAGGCTGGATACTCCCGGCATCAATAACCAAGTCTCGCAAGCTCTTGATGTTAAAGTCTGTTGAACAATTTCCTTTTTATTTCGATCCGCCTGTGGATCTGTTTCAACTATTTTGTGATGCTTAATATTACAATTTATTTGGTTGAAATGAATCTATCTTTTGCTTCCGCTGTGCATTTAAATATTGTGTTGTTTGACTATGATGATATCAACTACGTCACGATACTCCCCACCGGGCCCACCGGTAATACGTGGAAATATCGGGGTGTGACAGGTTGGTATCAGAGCCAACACTGAGTGAATTAAACACTAGCCTTTTGTGTTTAATCTCAGTTACACAATTGCGCATTCCTCAAATTTTCGAGTCTAGACAAAGAACATAGGACAAATTCTGATTTTGTTTTGTTTTGTCTTTTATATATTTTCTTTGTTGTTATCTTTGTGTATGTTGACAGGGTTAAATATGCCGCCAAGATTCTTTAGAGGAAAAGGAAAGGGACCGGTAGCAGGCCACGACCATGAGGTCGGGCCATCCCAAAGGCGAACCCCACCCATTACTATGAGCACAAGTCCCCAAGGGGACTGGAGGACGCATCTGCAACCAGCGAGACGGTCTGTCTCGTTAAGTTCTTCACCTTCTTATCTCCACTCTTTTGGACCCCATTCAGAAAATGAGCCCGAAAACCCACAGCCTTCATTTATTCCTCTCCAGAGGTCCAACTCTCGTCACTCCTTTGATAACCCATCGCATATCTTCCGAAGCCGGTTCAACCAGGCAAACTACCTCGAAGAACCAATGGGTGTTAACCCATTGGGACCGGAAGATCACTTTTCTGGAGATCACACCATGGATATGGATGAGGATACCGACCCTACCGAACCACCGACCGGTACCCCCACACATCCTATTGAAATCTCTAATGGATCATCTTTCCATGGATCACCTTACCGTGATCCAGACAGTTACCAAGCGAGGTTCAACCAGTATGAATGGTATTTTACACCCTCTCACCATTCATCACCACACCAGCAGCAGCAGCAACAGGATCCTTCCGGGGATTCACGCTTTGTGGCAGTTACCCCGCCACCACCACCAGTTCAGCAGCAGCCTCCTGAGCCACCAAGGCGAAGGATAATGAACGCACGGATGTCCGTGCGAGGAAGAGTGCACATCAGCACCCCGCAACCATCGAGTGGCAGCCACTACCCGCCGCTCCAAGAAGATCAGCTCATGGGGGGACCTTCAAACCCCAACCCGGAAGTGAACTCTGCACCTGTCATGCCACCACCATTGGGTTTTGACAACACAATTCCTACGTACGCTGGCACACCGGCGTATAATCCCTTTGAGCAGCCGGCTCACACCAGCTTCAATTATGCTGAGGTCGACCCATATTTGGTGGCAGCGAACTACAACGCTCTCAACCCCGAAGGGCCCTATGGAGCTCCTTGGGGAGTCGGATACCCAGCTTATGGATACCAACAACAGCCGCCTCTTCGACCTCCACATCAGCCGCAGCCGCAGATACCAAGATTTTCCCCGCCAGAACGGGAGGAAATTCTCCAAAGGTTGGATCAGGTTGAGCGGGAAGTTCACAGAGATCGCAGGGAACGACAAGGCTTCTTTAAGGGATTGGCAAGTTTAATAAAAGGAAAGAGCAAGAAGGACCATTGAATCTGATGTGTGCAAAATGCAACATATAAATTACATCAATTGTGGCATAAAACTAACCCTTTTTAGTACTAATGTTGGAAAAAGTGTGCTTTTGTCTTCCTTTTGTATTTTCAGGATTAAATGAGCTCAAATTAACAAAAGAAGCAAAAAGGCAGCTAAAACTAACATAAATACAAGAAAAGGAACAAAACGTGACATGCCCGACCCCACGACAGCATCTTCCCAAGCAAAACAAGAAAACAGAAGGCTGAACACGCCTCGTGCTCAATGAGCACGGGGGCGTGCCCAAGTGTCAGCATAAAAGACAAAGTTGTAGAAGCTTCCATCGCCCACCACGGGGCCGTGCTCAGCGGACAAAGGGCCGTGGTCAACTATAAGATTCGCAGAATCCAGGCAAATCTTGATAGTACAGATATGCTTCTGCACACGGGGTCATGCCCAGCGGACACAGGGCCGTGGTCAACTAATACAGACAAGATCAATTAATGAAGACAGAGAAGGATGTGGACACGGGGCCGTGCCCACTGGACACGGGGCCGTGCCCGAGCTTCTGTTCAGCCTATAAATAGGAGTGCTTGGCTCAAGCTCAAACCATCCCTTGGCACACCACCTCTCTCACACTTCACCCACCACCCACCACCACCATAACACCATCATCCATTGTCCATCATAGAGTGTGTGATTCGTCTCGGGATCCAAGATTGATCGTAAGAGTTCTTGACAATCAAGGCCATGTTTGCCTAAGTCTCTTACATCACTTGGTGAAGACAAAGTGTCTAGTGTAATACTTTTTATTTTTAATCTTTTTGCACTTTTTACTTGGTTATGTATTAATGACTTTAATAACTAGTTTCTTATGTTGAAGGTGATTTTTCCTTATCGTTTGTCCGTGGTGTCTTGGCATTATTTTACTGTCTATATAAAATAAAAGATTTTCACCATTCATATCTCCACGGTCTATATGGAGGTATGTTGGCTACCTGGTCGGGGGTTAAGGGAACGGTTTGGTAAAAGTCTTGCCTTGTTCAGTGTATAGATCCTGCAAGGACCTGGGTCAAATTTAGTAGGACCTCCTTCAATACTTAACGGTATTGGATGGCGGGGGTCCAAACTCTTTGATCCCCTCATATGTAAACTACTATTAATACTTTAACCCGGCTACTTAGGACTGTATCCCTGCTGACTCAGACTACTTAGCCGAGGGTAACGTCACCTTCAAAAGAGGGGCCTACCATAATATGCATTAATAACTTAATTAATTATCTTTCAATAATCCGACCCTTTAGGATTGTATCCTTGCTGACTCAAACTACTGGGTTGAGGGTAACGTCACCTTCAAAAGAGGGGCCTACTACAATAACCAAGATAATCTCTTAAAAAGTGCAAAAGTGCAGAAATAATCAAAGGTTACACTAAACACGAGTCGGAGCCAAGTGATTCATCTTGTCTATCTGTTTTTATTTTTATTTTATTTTCAGCATTTTAGTTAGTTTTTATTTTTCTTAGTTTAAAACCTTTTTCTAAACTTTTGATTTGATTAGACGTTGAGGATAAACCGGTACTAAAAGCTCTTGTGTCCTTGGACGACCTCGGTATCTTACCAACACTATACTACTCTCACGATGGGTGCACTTGCCCATATGTGTGTTTGGTGTTAGTAAAATATCGTGTCTTATAAATTTAAAACTTGACTAACGTGTAAAAAGGGATTAAAATATACTTAAACCTATATATACACCTAACGCGCATCAAGTTTTTGGCGCCGTTGCCGGGGACACAAGGATTTTAAGAAAGTTAGGAATCAACGGCCTAATCGTTTTTCTTATTTTTCTTTTTTTTAGGATTTTTTTTATTTTTTTCAGCTTCTGCAGAGCTCAACATGGGCCGTGCCTGGTCGGACACGGGCCGTGCCCAGCATTGTTACTGGCAGTTTTTATTTTCCGAGTTACAGAGAGCTGAGCACGGGGCCGTGTCGGTGCAACATGGGGCCGTGTCCAACTCCCCAGTAACAGGGATCCGGAAAACAATAACTGTATCTCCGACCACGGGCCGTGTTCACGGAACACGGGGCCGTGGCGAACCTTCTGACCAACGTTATTTTCTATTTTTATTGCAGGACTTGGAACCCAAACGCCACATTTGAACTTCCTACGTAGTGCATGAGCTCCAGTTCTAGTAGAGACATAAAAGAACCTCTAGAAGAACCCGAACGCTTTCTCAGAAAAAGACTTAAAGCTAAAAACCAAGAGAAAGTTTCGGGGGACCCACCTCCAATGGCGGACCAACGTACCCTCATGGATTACCTACGGCCCACTGTAGGTAATCTCGGCGCCGCTATCAATGCACCGAATGTCGAAGCCAATAACTTCGAACTTCGACCGCATTTGATACAAATGCTTCAAAACTCCGCAACCTTTCATGGGCTTGCGGACGAGGATCCCCATCTACATATTACTAATTTCTTAGAAATATGTGATACCTTTCGGATCAATGGAGCATCAAACGACGCCATCCGCCTTTGGATGTTTCCATTTTCACTAAAAGACCGAGCTAAGGCTTGGCTTAATACCCTCCCAGTTGGCTCGGTAAACACCTGGGATGAACTAGCCCAAAAGTTTCTATATAAGTATTTCCCTCCAGCTAAAACGGCTAAATTAATGACTGAAATTAATACATATTCACAAGAAGATGGGGAAACCTTATATGAAACTTGGGAAAGGTTCAAGGAGCTACTAAGAAAGTGTCCTCATCACGGTCTTGTGGTATGGCAACAAGTATCCACTTTCTACAATGGGTTGTTGCCACACACAAGACAAACACTTGATTCTAGCTCCGGGGGACTTCTAGGTAATCGTCGCCCAAATGAAATATATAATTAAATTGAGAAAATTGCTCAAACCAATTTTCAGTGGCACACTCCCCGAGGCAATAAATCTATTGCCCCGGGCGCCCATAAGGTTGATGAAAGCACTTCTTTACAAGCTAAAATCGAGGCCCTTTCTTCAAAAATCAAAAAATTAGAAATGGCAAAAACGGCCTCGGTTGTGGCCTGTGAGGGGTGTGGTGGACCACATGAAAATTGGAGTTGTATGAAAGAAGTA
The DNA here is from genome assembly GCA_030545235.1 of Helianthus tuberosus. Taxonomy (NCBI): domain Eukaryota; kingdom Viridiplantae; phylum Streptophyta; class Magnoliopsida; order Asterales; family Asteraceae; genus Helianthus; species Helianthus tuberosus. The sequence continues at coordinate 27,160,834 of CM060381.1, read as the reverse complement.
GATGATCAAACGGAAACGGTAAACTACATTGATAATAGACCTAGGTTGCCGGGTCCACCAACGGGTACCTACAACCAAGGATGGCGTAACCACCCTAACCTTGGTTGGAGAGATCCCGGCAATAGTAGTAACCAACAAAACCAACGAACTAACTTTCAACAACCACAAAACTTTTCTCAACAACAAGGTGGACGAGAAAGGCTTGAAGATACTGTATCTCGCCTCATCTCCGACATCGAAAAGAAAAACTCGGATCGATTTCAGCAATTGGAATCGAATTTTAGAAATCAACAAGCTAGCATTCAAAACATTGAAAAACAATTAAATCAAGTAGCTCAAAATTTCTCCGAGAGACCACAAGGCGCGTTACCAAGCAATACCGAAACCAACCCAAAGGCACAAGTACATCTCATCACATTGAGAAACCGAACCGTGGGTCCCGTGGAGGCTCCATTTCCGCCAACTGAAAGAAGCCAATCCAACCAAACCATGACTCCACCCGCGCCCCAACCAGAAAAGGCTTCTCCACCAAATCAAGAGCCCACCAAGACTTCTCCGGTTCCATACCCCGGATGGTTAATTCGTCAAAAGACCGATGAGCAATTCGCAAAGTTCGAAAATTCACTAAAACAATTGCATGTTAATATTCCTTTTATCGAGGTCCTAACCCAAATGCCTAAATATGCAAAATTTATGAGGGACTTCCTCACTCACAAAAGGAAAATTGAATCATTGCAATTAGTTAACTTAGGCGAAGAATGCTCCGCCTTAGTACTCAACAAACTCCCACAAAAGAAAATTGATCCTGGAAGCTTCACGATTCCTTGCTCGATTGGGGAATCCCCCATTCGTAATGCACTAGCCGATCTTGGGGCTAGCATTAACCTCATGCCCGCATCAATGTTCAAACGCCTAGGCCTAGGAAAAACGAGCCCTACAAAGATGAGCATACAACTAGCCGACAGATCCGTCAAATTTCCACAAGGTGTCGCTGAAAATCTATTGGTCAAAGTCGACAGTTTCGTCTTCCCGGCCGACTTTGTCATACTAGATATGGAAGAAGACGCCGATATCCCTCTCATCATCGGGAGGCCATTTCTAGCCACCGCCCAAGCGGTGGTGGATATGAACGACGGAACACTAACATTGAAGTTTGGGGACGAGGAAGTGAAGTTTGGAGTTGGAAAGAGAGTAGAAGACAAAGACCCGGTCAACTACATGAAGGTCATAGACTCAAGCTTGGATGACGCTCTCCGACGGTGTAGCATGGGATGCAAAACATCCCACTTGGGTGACATATGACAATGCTTTGGGTCTAGCCAAGGACCCTTATAAACGTGGCGCACCACGGAGGCATTCCGCGGAACTATCCTTAGTTTAGTTTAGATTAATTTTTATGTTTTCTAGTTAGTTTTAATTTTCAGGAATAAAACACACTCGGGATGGCAAAGGAAACAAGGGAAACTTGAACCAGCACCCCATGCAGGAAAACAGGGCCATCCGACAAAATTTCTTCGTTAACAGTAAGTTCAGCACGGGCCGTGTCCGCCCAACACGGCCCCGTGCTGCACAGTCTGCAGAAAATGCCCAGTTCAGGTACACTGGACACGGGCCGTGTTCACCCAACACGCCCCCATGCCCAGGCTTCTATTTCTCTTTTTTCAATTTTGTTACTGGCACCTGAACACGGGGCCGTGCCCGGACTACACGGGGCCGTGTCCAGCGCCCAGTATCACGAATTTTTGCTTTTTCACACCTTCTTACACATTCAATCAACCTAAAAACTTATTTTTGGGACACATTGAGGACAATGTGTAATTTAAGTGTGGGGGGGATGCTAAAACCTTGAATCTTGCAAGTCCTAATTACAAGCCTTACACAAAACTCTATTGGAACCGCTAATCACCCCAAATTTTTTCGAAAATTTTTCATTTTTTACTTGTCTAGGTTTAACTTGGGAAATTCAAGTTCTAAAAAGGTTATATTTTTACAAATTTACAACCGATAGCGTCGTGATAAAAAGAACCAACATAAGAAAATTATGAAACGGCATGACAAGCTTAGTTAAAATTTGATTATATATACTTGATCACATAAAAACCCATTCCCACAAAAGTGAGTTTTGAGCCTTTATTGAGCATACAAATACATATCATTAAACTAAATGCTCATTTTTCGTTTCTTGTGTGAATAGTCGCTTGGTTCTTACGACTCTAGAACTTGCCACGACAATGCATTCCCGGTCCTTACCAACTTAAACCCGAGAAAGTAAATGATGGAGGCATTAGGACTAACCCTTTTTATTTCTACACCATTATTTTCTTTTTTTACTACCTACCGAAAATCCCCCTAGTTAGCCCCTTTGAGCCTAAACCTTTTCATTTCATAACCCAAACCAAACACCCTTTCACCCACAAAAACCCTTTTTATTTTTAACCTTTTATTTTAGTAACAAGCCCGGTTTTTCGTATGACTTTTCAAAAAAAAAATGATGATTGATGATGAAGCAAAAGAGAAATAAACAAACAAGTTTATCAAAAATAACTTTGTTTGAATAAAAGCTTCATCAAAATAAAAGTTGAAAAGAAAAAAAAATAGAAAGTCTTACGAAAACCGACGATTGTTACGCTTTTCGCCCTTTCACTAACCACTAACCCAACCACCTACCTTTAACCCTAGCCTAACCCTTCACCCAAAAGTCCTCTTGATATTTACAAAGGTATATAGTTAAAAAGGAGGAGGATTAATTGCTTGGCAAGCCGATGGCAGGAGTAAGTTCCATGCCGCTCTCGAGTGATTCACTAAAATACATCTTCGGCCGAGTGTTGAGTGATCCCCCGTGAGGTATGTGAACTTGTATATAAATGGAATTTTAAAGAGGCATGTTATGCCCTAATAAGTAATTTATCTTATGAAAAGTTTTAAATAAATCATGACGAATAGGATTGTAAGTAAATAAAAATAAAACTAAATAAAGAATCTTGGAAATCCCGACACTCTATGACAAGTCCAAAAACCTTCTCTTCTACCCATTCTATTTGGGAGTGTAAAGCCACAATATAAAGAGTTTTGCTTGAGGACAAGCAAAGATTCAAGTGTGGGGGTATTTGATGTGTGCAAAATGCAACATATAAATTACATCAATTGTGGCATAAAACTAACCCTTTTTTAGTACTAATGTTGGAAAAAGTGTGCTTTTGTCTTCCTTTTGTATTTTCAGGATTAAATGAGCTCAAATTAACAAAAGAAGCAAAAAGGCAGCTAAATCTAACATAAATACAAGAAAAGGAACAAACCGTGACATGTCCGACAGCATCTTCCCAAGCAAAACAAGAAAACAGAAGGCTGAACACGCCCCGTGCTCAATGAGCACGGGGGCGTGCCCAAGTGTCAGCATAAAAGACAAAGTTGTAGAAGCTTCCATCGCCCACCACGGGGCCATGCTCAGCGGACACAGGGCCGTGGTCAAATATAAGATTCGCAGAATCCAGGCAAATCTTGATAGTACAGATATGCTTCTGCACACGGGGTCGTGCCTAGCGGACACGGGGCCGTGCCCGAGCTTCTGTTCAGCCTATAAATAGGAGTGCTTGGCTCAAGCTCAAACCATCCCTTGGCACACCACCTCTCTCACACTTCACCCACCACCCACCACCACCATAACACCATCATCCACCACCATCATCCATTGTCCATCATAGAGTGTGTGAGTCGTCTCGGGATCCAAGATTGATCGTAAGAGTTCTTGACAATCAAGGCCATGTTTGCCTAAGTCTCTTACATCACTTGGTGAAGACAAAGTGTCTAGTGTAATAATTTTTATTTTTAATCTTTTCACACTTTTTACTTGGTTATGTATTAATGACTTTAATAACTAGTTTCTTATGTTGAAGGTGATTTTTCCTTATCGTTTGTCCGTGGTGTCTTGGCATTATTTTACTGTCTATATAAAATAAAAGATTTTCACCATTCATATCTCCACGATCAATATGGAGGTATGTTGGCTACCTGGTCGGGGGTTAAGGGAACGGTTTGGTAAAAGTCTTGCCTTGTTCAGTGTATAGATCCTGCAAGGACCTGGGTCAAATTTAGTAGGACCTCCTTCAATACTTAACGGTATTGGATGGCGGGGGTCCAAACTCTTTGATCCCCTCATATGTAAACTACTATTAATACTTTAACCCGGCTACTTAGGACTGTATCCCTGCTGACTCAGACTACTTAGCCGAGGGTAACGTCACCTTCAAAAGAGGGGCCTACCATAATATGCATTAATAACTTAATTAATTATCTTTCAATAATCCGACCCTTTAGGATTGTATCCTTGCTGACTCAAACTACTGGGTTGAGGGTAACGTCACCTTCAAAAGAGGGGCCTACTACAATAACTAAGATAATCTCTTAAAAAGTGCAAAAGTGCGGAAATAATCAAAGGTTACACTAAACACGAGTCGGAGCCAAGTGATTCATCTTGTCTATCTGTTTTTGTTTTTATTTTATTTTCAGCATTTTAGTTAGTTTTTATTTTTCTTAGTTTAAAACCTTTTTCTAAACTTTTGATTTGATTAGACGTTGAGGATAAACCGGTACTAAAAGCTCTTGTGTCCTTGGATGACCTCGGTATCTTACCAACACTATACTACGCTCACGATGGGTGCACTTGCCCATATGTGTGTTTGGTGTTAGTAAAATATCGTGTTTTATAAATTTAAAACTTGACTAACGTGTAAAAAGGGCTTAAAATATACTTAAACCTATATATACACCTAACACGCATCAGAATCCTTCAAATTGTTGGTTGTAATTCCTTATTTTCAATTCTGCCCCTGCGAGGGCATGTCTTTTGTTTAACCCCTGCGTGGGTATGTCTTTTTGTATTCTGCCCCTGCGTGGGCATGTCTTTCTGTTGACCCCTGCGTGGGTATGTTTGTTTGTTTAAGCCCCTGCGTGGGCATGTTATTTTTGTAGAAGTCCCGTTTAGGGCAAAATTGTACTTGTTAAAATTTTTATGGAATGGTTAGTTTAAATTTTCATTTTTAATTATGTGCATAAACATAAAATGTGAAATAAATAAAAATAACATTCCTACTAAAAAGATCTACCATTATAATAAAAATGGCAAAATCTAAAAAGGAACCAGACCTAGCCATGTGTCATCTTAAGACAGGGCCAAGATGGTAGTTCCATGATTAGGTTCAGATCCATATTAACCCCTCAATTTAGGATTGTTCTGCGTTAAATATTAAAAAGAATCTTAAAGATAAAACCTAGCCTATATGTCATTGCAGACATGGCCAAGATGCTAAAACCTATTCAAAAGATTCTAATCCTTATTAACATCTGAAAACATGTTAACACTCTTGGCAAAAGGTGATTCGATAAAATCGCATAAGCCATCCTTAAATTGGATTATTCCAATTTCCCTTTTTTTTTAAATAATCATCCCTTAAGGATGAAGTGCCCACGGGCTATAATTAATGTCCTCTGAGACTAAAGACAGTGGTAGCCTACAACTCCCTGTCAAGAAAATGTAATGAACTTTGATTCAAACCTTAATGCCTCGATTCCATAAAATCTAGGCTTATAAATTAAACTTGTCCACGTGACTAGGCCTTTTTGTGCTATTATTAATATATAATTTAGGATTATGATAAAGATCCTGAACAATTATATAATTAACAAATTAACTAAAATGGCTATTAAAAACCATGGTTAATAGATTGTCAAAAACAATTAAACTGTATAAGCTTCTATATAAACCTTGCCCTTATTTGATTTATGTAGCAATTACAGCTACATGGCTAAGTCAGAAGAGGGAAACAGTCATCCGGTGGAAAACCACGAAAATACTAAGATACATGTGACCGGTGCGGAGCTGCAAGCATTAATAGATAATGCTGTTACAAAAGCTATAGAGCGGCAGTATAATGAATCTAGCCGGACTCGAAGTAGGACCCTATCCGCACTGCATTCCAAGCCTAAGACTCATTCAGAGGTTCACAGCAAGCCACCCTCTAAGAAAGAGGAACCAAAGAAAGATGATGATCGACATTCATCTAATCAACTCAGTGTTCCATCTAAAAGGATAGTGTTTGATGACAAACCACGTACCAAGTCCTGTACCTATAAGTACTTTGTTTCCTGCAAACCCCGGGATTTCACTGGGGAAAAAGGGGCAATTGATTGTATGACCTGGTTAGATGAAATGGACACAGTAGTTGACATCAGCGGTTGTGCTGAAAGGGATGTAGTGAAGTATGTATCCCAATCGTTCAAGGGAGAGGCACTAGCATGGTGGAAGTCTCTCATTCAAGCTGCATGAAAGATCCCGCTCTACAATTTGTCATGGGATCAGTTTGTTGCTCTCATTAAGGAGAATTATTGCCCACAGCATGAGGTTGAAAGAATTGAATCAGATTTCTTATCGTTGGTGATGAAGAATTTAGATTGTCAAGCTTACCTCACCAGTTTCAATACCCTGTCTAGGCTGGTTCCGTATCTCGTAACCCCGGAACCCAAAAGGATTTCTCGCTTCATTGGGGGTTTAGCCCCAGAAATCAAAGCCAGTGTTAAGGCGTCCAGACCTGCTACTTTTAGATCAGCAGCTGATCTATCTCTGTCTCTTACCTTGGATGCGGTCAGGCTAAGATCGCTCAGGAATTCGGAAGAAGGAAAAAGAAAGCGTGAGGATGATAACTCACGAAGATCTGAAAAGAAGCATAAAGGTAGCACTGACTTCAAAAAGAAGTCTGGATCCAACAAGGGTAGCCAACAAGCTGAGGAAAAGCCAAAGTGCAAGACTTGCCAGAAACGCCACTTTGGAAAGTGCAGACTTGAGTCCAAGTCTAAGTCAGGATCACCTGCATGTGGGTTATGCAAGTCTAAAGAGCACAAGACTGTTGATTGCAAGAAGATTAAAGATGCCACATGCTACAACTGCAATGAGAAAGGGCACATTAAAACCAATTGCCCTAAATACGCCAAGAAGCCTGAAGAGGTCAAGAAGACCAATGCAAGGGTCTTCCGAATGGATGCAAAGGAAGCTGTTCAGGACGACAATGTGATCACAGGTACCTTCCTCATAAATGATGTCTATGCAAGAGTGTTGTTTGATTCAGGTGCTGATAAATCATTTGTAGATAATAAGTTTTGTAAGTTGCTAAATCTACCTGTTAAAACCCTAAGTGTGAAATATGAAGTGGAATTAGCTGATGGTACCTTAGAAACCGCATCAACCGTGTTAGATGGATGTGTTATATCCATTAGGAACCACTCCTTTCCATTGTCTCTACTTCCTTTGAAGCTAGCCGTTTTTGACATAGTTATAGGCATGGATTGGTTATCTCGTAACCAAGCCCAGATAGTGTGCAATAGGAAGCAAGTGGTGATCAAGACTCCGTCTGGTGAGCCAATTACCATTCAGGGAGATACCCAGTATGGACTGCCTGAGCAAGTTTCTATGCTTAAGGCATCTAGATGTTTGAAGAAGGGTTGTGTCATTTATATGGCACAAGTAACTATTGATGAGCAGAAACCCAAGATTGAAGATATTCCAGTCATTTCTGAGTACCCTAAAGTTTTCCCAGAAGAACTACCTGGTCTACCACCAGATAGGCAAGTAGAATTCAGAATTGACATCATCCCTGGAGCAGCACCTGTTGCGAGAGCGCCTTATAGGTTGGCACCAACAGAGATGAAGGAATTAAGGACACAGCTAGATGATTTGCTAGCCAAGGGTTTTATTAGGCCTAGTTCGTCTCCTTGGGGAGCGCCAATCCTGTTTGTCAAGAAAAAGGTTGGATCGATGCGTCTGTGCATCGATTACCATGAGCTTAATAAGGTCACTATCAAGAATAGGTATCCTCTGCCCAGGATCGACGATCTGTTCGATCAATTACAAGGGGCAAGCTACTTCTCTAAGATTGATTTGAGGTCAGGTTATCATCAATTGAAGGCTAAAGATGAAGATGTACACAAGACTGCATTTAGGACTCGTTATGGTCATTACGAGTTCCTAGTGATGCCTTTTGGGCTCACTAATGCACCTGCCGCATTCATGGATCTCATGAATCGCGTCTGCAAGCCTTACTTGGATAAATTTGTCATCGTTTTCACCGACGACATTCTCATTTACTCGAAAAGCCAAGCTGATCATGAGAAGCATCTCCGTTGCATTCTTAAGCTACTTCAACAAGAAAAGCTCTATGCCAAATTTTCAAAGTGTGAATTTTGGCTTCGAGAAGTCCAATTCCTTGGACATGTTGTTAGTGAGCGTGGTATCCAAGTGGATCCCGCTAAAATTGAAGCTATTATGAACTGGCAAGAGCCCAAGACGCCTACGGAGATTCGCAGTTTTCTAGGACTGGTAGGATACTATAGGCGATTTATTGAAAACTTCTCGAGAATTGCAGCACCCCTGACTCTACTCACCCGAAAGAATAAAAAGTTTGACTGGGGGCCTAAACAGCAAGAAACTTTCGATATTTTGAAGCAGAAGTTGAGCAACGCTCCTGTATTGACGTTGCCTGATGGAATTGATGAATTTGTGGTGTATTGTAATGCATCACACACCGGTATGGGGTGTGTGCTTATGCAGAAAGGAAAAGTCATTGCCTATGCTTCACGCCAGTTAAAGGTGCACGAGAAGAACTACACCACCCATGACTTGGAGTTGGGTGCCGTTGTATTCGCACTGAAACTGTGGAGACATTATTTGTATGGAACCAAATGTGTGATCTATTCTGACCACAAGAGCCTTCAACATCTGTTTAATCAGAAGGACTTGAACATGAGACAGCGACGTTGGATGGAAACTTTGAATGATTATGACTGTGAGATAAGATACCATCCTGGCAAGGCGAATGTAGTCGCCAATGCCTTAAGTCAAAAGGAAAGAGTGAAGCCTATAAGAATCAATGCCAAGAGCATTGGGATAAAGAATAGTCTGAATGAAAGGTTGTTAGCAGTGCAGAAGGAAGCTGTACTAGAAGCTAACTATCCTGATGAAAATCTAGGAGTAACTGAAGAACAGTTATCCTATAGCAAAGACGGAATCCTGAGATTAAATGGACGAATTTGGGATCCAGTTTATGGAGAACTTTGGGATGTTATCCTCCAGGAAGCCCACAGTTCCAAATATTCCGTTCATCCTGGAGCTGATAAGATGTACCAGGATCTGAAGGCAAACTATTGGTGGATAGGCTTGAAGAAGTCTATAGCTGTCTATGTAGCTAAATGTTTGACATGCGCGCAAGTCAAAGCTGAACACCAAAAGCCGTCAGGTTTGCTACAACAGCCTGAACTTCCCACATGGAAGTGGAAGATGGTGACAATGGATTTCATCACCAAGTTGCCAAAGACAAAGAAAGGAAATGATACTATATGGGTAATAGTAGATAGAATGACTAAGTCAGCACATTTCCTACCCATTAAGGAGACTTATAGCTCCGATATGTTAGCCCAATTATACGTAGATAAGATTGTATCTCTTCATGGTGTACTAGTATCTATTATCTCTGACAGAGATACTAGATACACATCACATTTTTGGGAAAGTTTCCAACAGTCTTTGGGCACGCGCTTAAATTTTAGTACGGCTTACCATCCTCAGACGGACGGGCAGAGTGAGCGTACCATCCAAACTTTGGAAGACATGCTTCGAGCATGTGTGATCGATTTAGGTGGTAGTTGGGATAACCACCTGCCATTGATCGGGTTCTCCTATAACAATAGCTATCATACGAGCATTAAGGCTGCGCCTTTTGAGGCATTATATGGTAGAAAATGCAGAACGCCTATTTGTTGGGTAGAAGTAGGGGAAACTCAATTATCAGGACCAGAAATAGTCTTTGAAAGGACGGACAAGATTGTCCAGATTCGCGACCGCCTGAAAGCTGCCAGGGATAGGCAGAAAAGTTATGCTGATAAAAGGCGAAAACCTCTAAAGTTTGAGGTTGGTGATAAAGTTTTGCTTAAAGTATCAACCTGGAAATGGGTGATGCGATTTGGTAAGAAAGGTAAGTTAAGCCCAAGGTATATAGGACCATTCGAGATTATCGAATGTGTTGGGTCAGTGGCTTATAAGTTGAACTTGCCTGAAGAGCTCAGTGGTATACACAATGTATTCCACATCTGCAACCTGAAGAAATGTCTAGCAGATGAATCGCTAGTCATACCACATACAGATGTACACATAGATGAGAGCTTGAAATTTGTGGAAAAACCTTTGTCGATTGAGGATCGATGGGTTAAGAAGCTTCGGAGGAAGCATGTGCCTATTGTAAAGGTCAAATGGGATGCCCGCAGAGGTCCCGAATATACGTGGGAGGTAGAGTCTACCATGAAAGAAAAATACCCTCATTTGTTTCAGTAAATCTCGAGGTCGAGATTTCTTTTAAGGGGGTGAGGATGTAACACCTCGTAAAATCATACCAAATAAAATAAAGACACGTGTCATGTAAGATAAACGTGTCAGGAACCCGGATCAAGTAAAAGATGTATGGTAGGATTTAAAAGGGTCGACATGTTGATAAACACCTCTGAGCGACCAAATAATAAATCCTAAGACCTTAAATCGTTATGATAAACATCTGATGTATTTAACCGGTTACTCCTAAATTAAATAAATTCAGTTTATAAGGAATTGGATTTTAAATAAATAATGTTACGATAAAATATATGGCAAATTCTTTTCAAAAGAATCCAAGCTCCTTAAAAGCATGCAACACAAGGATCCAAGGCAACATAAGTGCATGACTAGGCATGCATGCCCTTTCAGAACTGACCTTATGGTCCCACTCTGTTGCAAAAGACCCAAGGTTCGAATTATGAAGGATTGCATGGTCAAAGCTTGAAAGTTGCAAATTTTTGTCTTCTGATGAAAGCTTACGGACCGTAAAGGTCTAACCCATATGGTCCGTGGGCGATGGTTTCTGAAAGACGGTTACGGACCGTAAAGCTCTAAGTCTTACGGTCCGTAAGACATGTATCTGGGCAGAATTTTGGACAGATGCCTGTTAAACAAGTTACACCGCCTTATAAGAGTGGTATTCGAAAATCAGGGGCCCTATAACTGGTTTTTAGCATCATAGGGACACCTGGGAACATCTTACAACAATTGTAGACTGATTTGGAGTGATCTTGATGCATCAAAGTTGCTATATAAGAGAACCTCTTGTTGCAACATTTGGTCTTTCATTTGCAACTCACTTCAAGCTGGTCTCTGGAGCTCCTCTGGTCAGCAAGCAAGTTCCCTTAAGTTTCAAATCATACTTAGGACTTTTGTAAGTGTCCTTAATCCTTTTTAATTCAGTTTAGCTTAGTTAATTAGCTAAAAGTCAAACCGTCATAATTAAGGTTTGACTTCGAGATTAATTAAAATTTGTTCAGTCAAATCTCGAATTAAAAGTACATATAAGTAGGTAATTATGTGGGTAATAAACCCTTTAAAGGGTACTCTCTGATTCCCACTCTAACTAGGTCAATTGTCGGGTCAGACTTGATATTAAAAAGTCAACAGAAAGCTAAAAATCAAATTAATGCATAGTTAGCAATGTAGAAGACATGCAACCTATTTTATCATTAATATAACTTGGTAATTAATGTAAGAACATGTCTAAACATGTTCAACCCGACAATTTTCAGTAGAGACCCGGTTCGGAACCGAAAGTCGCATAATTTGACTTTTGCTTTGACTTTCAGTTCTGACCCATTTGAGCATAGTTTAGAAATGCCTTAGAGCTTTATTTGGACCAGTATGTATGTTAGTATAACCCTCTGTGATTATACACCTTGGTTCAACAGTTATCCGATTCGTATGCATGTTCCCGTTAATTGCTTATATGTTGACTATTATGCTCATATAACCTTAAAACGTGATTTTTTAAAATGTAAAAGAGTAGAAACCTTGGTTACTGATTTATAAATTTGTACCTAAAATTTGACATCAGTTTGAAGTCTAGATTAAGAGTTATGTTCATCAGCGTAATTAGAAAGTTTTTAGTAATTAAACGGTGTAATTAGCGTATAGCCTATCTAAAACCGATTTTTAATACCAAACTTTTTACCCAATGATATAAAATAATATTTTGGGATTTTGGAGATTTTTATTTATTTTTAGGCTGAGCATAACTTAGAGTTCTAAGCTTGATTCTGTAATTGCCGGTTTTGCCCTTTTGGGCTATAAAATGAGTTTTACAAATCCTTTTGACCCCAAACCTTTTTCTACTGATATAATATAATAAATAAACTATTTTGAGTCTTCTGGAGTAATAAAAATATTAGCTCTCCTTTGAAAACCCGGAAATGGCTCCAAATCGCCCTTTTAAGCGTTTTTAACGCATAGTATGTACTAAAACTATTTTAAACATATAAGGTTTGATAGCTACTGATATTTTAAGTATATTTTTATACTTTAACAGTAAGCTAAAGTTTGAAACTCAGATTTCCAGTTTTGACCTTTTTAGCCTAAGTGAAATTACCAAAATGCCCCTAAGGTGCATAGTTTGGTTTTGAATGATAAATTTCACATATGTCTATTACCCTACTGTTATAACTTATTAAATTAAGTATTTTTACAGATTACATCAGACCTCTAACTCAGATTAATATTTAAACTCTTTTATAACCTTTAAAATGACTAAAATGCCCCTACGGGGCATAGTTTGAGTTTAAATCCATTTCGGGCATAATAGAATATATCTTACTGATGTCACAACATATTTAAGGCATATTTACTTAGGAAAACTGTATATGACTCATTTGGTTACCCGTTACGCACTTTACGCGTTCGAATCGGCTTATGTAACTAGTTTGCATAATTTATCAGCTAGATGCTCCGGTTGCTAGACTAGAAGCGATCAGAATCTTCCTAGCATTTGCATCTTGGAAAAATTTCAAAGTTTATCAGCTAGATGTTAAATCGGCGTTTCTCTATGGGAAGGTAAAAGAGGAGGTATATGTCGGACAGCCACCGGGCTTCACTGATCCAATCCACAAAGATAAGGTATATTTGCTGGATAAAGCGCTGTATGGTTTACACCAGGCCCCGAGAGCTTGGTACGAGACATTGTCTCAACACCTGCTAGCCAACAGCTTCATCCGAGGAAAAGTGGATGCCACTCTCTTCACCAAAGAGGTCGACGGACATCTTCTGATTGTTTAAATATACGAGGACGACATCATATTTGGGTCAACAAATGAAAATCTGTGCAAAGATTTCGAAAAAGTTATGAAGCAAAAATTTGAAATGTCATCGATGGGTGAGATGAAATTCTTCTTGGGACTACAGGTTGATCAACTGCCTAAGGGAATATTCATACATCAAATGAAGTACGTTCATGATATCTTAGAGAAATTTGGGATGTCAAGTTCTACTCCAGCTTCCACCCCATTAGCAACGAATCATGGGATAAACCCTGATCTCACCGGAGAGAAGGTAGATGAAACGTTGTATCGTTCCATGATTGGATCGCTGACGTATTTGACAGCTTCAAGACCCGATATCATGTACCCAACCTGCCTCGCAGCAAGATTTCAATCTAACCCGAGAGCTTCGCATATGGTTATTGTTAAAAGGATATTACGCTACCTAAAAGGAACTCCATCACTGGGGTTGTGGTATCCAAGAGAAGGCGACTTTACGCTCGAAGGGTATTCCGATTCGGATTTTGGATGCTGCAAAGTTAACGCTAAATCAACAATAGCGGGGTGCCAGTTTTTCGGATCACGATTGGTCACCTGGCAATGCAAGAAGCAGACCTCTGTGGCTTTATCCACATGTGAAGCGGAGTATGTATCTGCTAGCAGTTGCTGCTCTCAGATCTTGTGGATCCAGCAACAGATGCGCGACTACGGTTTACAATTTCTTAACACCCCTATCTTTGTTGATAATGAGGCAGCGATAAACATTACGAAAAATCCTGTTCATCACGCTAAAACGAAACACATAGAAATTCGTCATCACTTCATCCGAGATTGTTTCGAGAAGAAGTTGATACAAATTGAGAAAATTCACACTGACGAACAAAAAGCTGATTTACATACCAAAGCTTTTGACAAAACTCGTTTTCAATATCTGCTAAAATTGAACAATATGAAGCTTTTATCGGTGTTGGAGGAGATTCTTGGCGTTGATGAAGGTACCACTGTAGATGATGATGTTGAGAAGCAATCTGCAACGGTTTGTCGATTTTTTACTTGTTTTGGTATTTAGGGGGAGATAGGGTAATATTTTCAGAAAATTCAAAAAAAATAAAAAATAAAAAAATAAAAAAACATGAGATATTTCAAAATCCAAAAACAATAGAAAATCTGAAAAAGAGTTTGTTTAAAAAGGGAAAATGATAGTACATTGGCTTGACAGTTACGGTATGCTAAAGATATGCAAAGTTTAAAAAGTCTTAAACAGTCTCGCTGATGATGTGCCGATAGGTTTTTGCACATTTAGTAGGTTTGTTCGGGATATAAACTTAAATCTTTACTTGCTTATTTCGTGGGGAACACTACTTGGATATATAGGTAACCCCTGAAATCTCGTTTGAAAGATCCCTCTTTCTGAAATACTAGGTCTTTATACTCAGTGATACCTGGGGTATTATCCCGGGACTTCTGATTTTGCGGAAGCAATGGCCTAGTCCCCGTATAATACTTTATCGCTTGCTTGAAACATAGCATCTCCCTCAGCATAAAAAATGATGAAACATTGAAAAATGCTAATCATGTGCTGTTGTAAAAAAGATCCTCTAAAGGGGACACACCAAAAGTCGAAGCCGTCATCTCTCTGCTGAACGGAAGTTCTGACCTGAGCTCTCACGGTCCTCGCATTTAACCCCTTACAGATATCATCTGTGGTATATTCACCAGTAAGACTGAATATTGGGATTTGGATACGGGAGTATATTCAAGAGGTGGGACACATGAATAAGTTTAAGTCCTTAATTCATCTAATCTGTATCCTGGACAGATTGAAAATTGTGTGAGAATTTAAGTGGAGCAGTATATCGACAATCTAAGTGAATTGTTTATTTCTGAGTATGAAATTAAAGCTTAACGGTACTTGTGACTTGTCGAATAGCTGATATGATTCCCTAACATGCTCACCAAAAATATGTTTGTAAATAGTTTACTTTTACTACATTTTATTTCTGCATTTCATTCCTAGTTTAGAAACTTTATTCATAAATCCAACAAGATTTTACATTTCTACTTTATTTTTGACAAACCAAAGTGGAAAGCTGATCTTCAGATTCAATTTGTAGCAGATGCGGGAAGTTTCTGAGCTGGAAGATGAGTCGTGAGCTTAATATGTTAAAATCTTGAAATTGAAAAGTCAAAACAAGTTCATTAAATTGAGACTTGTAAATTTCAGAAAATTGTTTGAACAAAGTTGAACAAATTGTCAGTGTGATTTGTCCCAGGTCAACCAAGGTCATTAAGTTGGACTTGGTAGACAAAATTGAGTAATCAGGGTCATTAATTTGGACCTGAATACTTAAGTGGATTTCTAAAACTGATGAATAATAAAAGATGTTTAAATGAGAATAGATTATAATGTTATATGTTTGAGAAACAGGAAATAGGTTTGAAAGACCCCCATGGTAAAGAAAATGTCAAAGTTTGAACCAGAATTCGAGTTCCAGCATATCGAGAGGGGGAGTTTACATTCTGGATCAATATTCAAAGGGGAGATTGAAAGTTAAAGTTTGAAGATAAAAGAATTGAAGGATGCTTTACAATGTCAAGACAATTTTAGGGAAGAAAGCGAGAGACAAAGACTAAAGACTCGACGCCGAAGACTTCGTCAACATCCAAGGGGGAGTCTGTTGGTGCATAAATGTCTGTTAACTTCGTCTTTATAGAGTCTTATGTCTAGATAGGATAAACTAGCACACAACAGGGCAGAAATTAGGGTTTGTTTGTGTAAAAGTAGGTAATTTCGTTTGAAGGTAACATTGACCATTTCAAACGAAATTAACAAGTTTAATTCCGCTTGAAATGGCCAATGCCACTTTCAAACGGAATTACCAACACTATATATATGTGTGTTGACTAGTTCATTTGATACGGAATTAGAACAGTGTTTTCAGAGCTGAGGTGCTGCCGAATTGTTATTTGAATTGTAAAAGCTCAGGAAATCAATAAGAGAAGATAATTAGAAAGTATCAAGCTGTGTAACGTCAAATTCATTGATTCCGCCTTTGATTTTGATGTTGAACTCTTCAGATTGACTCGTTAGGGTCACACGACGATCCAACAAGCTCATGTCGACAAAGAAGGTCCTTCGTCACAACTGATTCTTCGCCGCAAGGGCCCTCCGCCCAGATCTGTGAACACGGCCCGTTAGGGTGGTACGTGGCTTCTTATATTTTGCAAGACGCGAAATAATACCAATCCCTAAAGTCCTCTCTTTCTCTCCTGCGACAGCAAACTCCTCTCTTTCGAAGCTCCTCATCCTACCAATCCAAGTATATTCAGTTCATCTTGAGGTTAGTATAACAACTTTAAGGTTAATTGCCCTCTCATTGTTGCTTGGTTTGAATCTGATCATTATGATGGAAGTTATGTGACTAATGCTTGAATGATTGTTATAACTTTATCTGATTAGTATGCACCAAGATTTGTTAATGTGATGACTCGATGGATATCGTGTATTAGGGATTTTCTATAAACCAAATGGCATGCATGATAAATTCTGATTATATGCAAGGTGTTAGAACATGATTAGGGTTTGATGAGTTTGTGGAACATGATGATTCGCGGTTGAGCTAGTATGATAAACATACTTTGAAATGCAATCATGTTAATTGATCTGATGATATGATGATTGATGATGATGTTAATTTCCATGATAATACTAGAAACTGCCATGATTAGGGTTGTAGGAAAACCATAACCATCTGTTGTTATGCTCGACGAAGGTTAGGTACTTCGTCACACCTCATCTCGACGAAGAATGATACTTCGTCACACACCTCCACGACGAAGAATGATACTTCGTCACACACACATCCAAGACGAAGAGTTATACTTCGCCACGATCGTTCTCGGCGAAGAATGGACCTTCGCCGTGAGGACTCTTCGCCGAATGAACAGTAACAGTAACAGTTTGAAATGTATGTGATGATGGATACCTGTGTTTATAAAATACTGTTGTTGCATGATAACCCTGCTGATTAAGAATGAGAAACCTGACTTGACTTGTGTTAATAGAACCCTCTCCTGTTATATATTGTTAAGTAACATGCACATGGGATGTGGACTTGTATGAGAATAGGATATGTGCTACATGTTGTACGATGATCTTTATGATAAATGCAATCTGTGATAATACGTGTTTTCATTATTATGAAACTGATGCTATTGGTAATTACTGTTGGGAACGAGAACTTGTGTTATGAACGCGTATGAAATCTAAACATTTGCTGTGTATTACGTGACAATGTTGTTACACGTGACTTGTTGGATACGTGATCTAGATATGTGTTTACGAAACTAATCATCTTTGGTAACCACGGTAGGGTTTGGTTGACCAACTTGGAACGGGTAATGTAACGTAACATACCGAGCAAATCTAAGGTGAGTTCACTTCTCTTTTTCAAGCATGCGTCCAGGGGAGGGACATCTGGTAAATATTCCGGGGAGGAATATTGGGTAATGGGTTTGACTGGAATGTTAAACCGGAATGTTGGATAATACACTCACTCCTATCACCTTAGGTCCCATCTTCTACCGAAAAGGTTGCCGGGGAGGCAACGGGGTTATTAGTTGATAGCGCTATTAGGTTTGGCACCCTGACACCGTACCGAGGAGGACGGGCGTGAACTAATTACCTTAACCACTCGACCAATGCTTTGATAGGGGCATTGGGGAAGGGCAAACAATCTGGAGCCATCTCGCGGTATCGAGTTATTATCAACATTGTTTTTGGAATTGCTTTTAAACTGAACTAAACTTGTGGCAGCAAAACACGTAACATGATTTTCGGTAAACAAAACTGTGAATTCACCAGCGTTGTCTGATACACTTTTCTGCATGCTTGCAGGCCTATAGGTACATGTCATTGGAACTTGCTGTCTGGGATGCTGGAGTGGTCATGGGTCGAAATGCATGGAATCACGAGACACATCTAATGGCTTTTATACACTTGGGTTATGAAATTCTTAACTAATGTAGAATGCTTCTGCTGAATAATAAACAATGCTTTGTAACGCTTATATAAATAAATGAAAGTTTTATTTGAAATATTGTTATGAGTTCAATGTGAGTGGTGGCTAGATCCTAGTACGTCACACGCCTCGCGGGGGTTCCCGCATGTGGTATTTTGGGGGTGTGACAAATTATAATAACAACTTATAACTAGTAGTATTATAGGAGGAGCACATTAGCAGTAAAGATAAAGAATGGGTGTCAGTCTATGTTTGAAAACCAAAGACCAGTATTTATGTCAGACAAACCCCACCTCTTTCCACACCCCTTCAAACCTCAATCCAAACCCTCCTCCAATCAATTGAATCAGGCCTATACACCAAAACCCTAACCCCCAATTCCGCCCCATTCCTCTTCAATCTCCCTGAAAAAACTAAAAAGAGAATTATAACTATGTACATGAAGTAAAACAACAAGAATTAAAGAAACAGAGCATGAAATCAGCAACTTTGTGATCAAAATCAACATAAATTAATCAAACAAAAAAGTAAAATTAGGGATACAAGAGGAATTAAAGATGAAGACCTTAATTGAAGCGCAGATGCGAGATTTTCATCGGTAGATGAAGCGACCGAGATGGGTATGTTGTAGAACTTCAGATTGAATCATCTCTTACGATAGCAGTCGAGAATGATCAAAGATGGGTGTTTGTGATTTGTGAGTGAGATGTAACAGATTTATAGTCTTGTTATAAACATGGGTTTTATGATTTTTGAGTGAGATTTCATTAATTGCTTGAGGTGGTTGGGTTTGACCGATGATCACTTGCAGAGAAGAAAGAGAATGATGATGGTGTGTGTATTTTTGTGCGTGTGTGAGTATGAGAGAGAGATGTATAGAGATACATTTCCATGTAATCGCCATGTAATCCTGTCTATGTAAGCTTGGTTGTGTCACGTATGACAAAAAACAAACTCAGTTAGTGGAGATTTAGCTGGGTGGTGACATTATAAACAAAAAGTCAAGTTGGGGGTGCTGGATGTCAAAGTGTTAGTTGCGTGTGGCAACGGCCAAAAGCCGATAGTTGGGGGTGATAAAATCCAATAACCCTTTTAGGGTTGGTAATTCACTGAGTTTTTTGTGCTGGTGGGGATAAAGATGAGCGTGGCCTTTTTTTTACACGCGTAAGAAGACTGAGATGACACAAGATGGGCCGATAACCCAGATTAACCTAAGTTAATACATATGGATGACCAGATCAAAAGACTATTCATTTCCATCATTCTATTAATAGATATTAATAATTAATATTAGAACTTAGAATGAATTTTATTAAGGGTATAATAGTAATTTAATAAGAGTAATTTTAATGAAATGGATAAATATGTAATATATATATATATATAGGGGACCGCTAAAATGAAAACCACCTCCAGTTGTAAGAACCATGAGAACTACACCGTACGGGGCGAGTTGGACCAAATTTTTTTTTCATAAACGTAGATGCGTGTATTATAAACACATTTGTAAAAAAAAATGTCCTGTGTGTAGTTTTGAGCGCCAAAAGTTTGTGTTTACGGGTACCGTAAAATTTACGGTACCCGTAAACACAAACTTGTGGTGCTCAAAACTACACACACGACATTTTTTTTTTTACAAATGTGTTTATAATACAATCATCTACGTTTATGAAAAAAAATTTTGGTCCAACTCGCCCCAGATCAAAAAGTACTCATGGTTCTTATAACTGGAGGTGGTTTTCATTTTAGCGATCCCCTATATATATATATATATATATATATAAAAGGAATATGTAATAAGGAGAGGAAATATGTAATATATATATAGGTTAGGGAGGGGAAATATGTAATTGATTTTAAGGATTGAGTAAATATGTGACCCTATTTTTTATGTGTCCAATATCTACACATATTGTACATTTCTAAATATGTGTAGGTATTTTTTGCCACGTCATCTTAAAAAAGATTTAATTATTTATTTTATACTATTCAATATCTACACATATTGTACATTTTTAAATATGTGTAGATATTTGTTTTGTCACATCATCTAAAAATATATATTTACTTACTTTATAGGTATGTAATATCTACACATATTGTACATTTTTACTCGTGTAGGTATTTAATTTGCCACGTCATTTTCAAAAATAAAAAAAAAGTATATATTAACTTAGTTTATCTACATATATTTTTTTTAAATTCTTATGTGTTGGTAAACATAATCATTTACCTACATATATATTAGTATTTTTACATATGTGTAGATAATTTAGCTACACATGACCAAAATTTGCTACATGTGTAGGCAATTTTGGGGGGGAAATTTTCCCACCAACACCAAGTGTGGCTAAAATGTATTACCAACACATATTAAGTGTTAATCATTATGAAAATACATCATCAACTATTACACACACATATAAAAACATGTGTAGGTAAATACCCACACATTTACATGTGTAGGTAAACTTTGTGTGGGTAAACACCCCAATTTCTTGTAGTGGAAATCACTTTCTTAGGGGCTTTATAGAGGGAAAAATAATAATTAGGAAGGCTCTCCATAACCGACTTAATCAACACCATCCTACCCCCAATAGACAATAAGTGAGCTTTCCATTTGGCAAGACGAGCCCGAAAGATTTCATAAACCGGTTGCCAATTGCTAATACGATTCATATTAGCGCCAACATTCAAACCGAGATACTTAAAAGGCGTAGTATCCGGGTTACAACCCACTTCATTAGCCATAATTCCAATTTCATCCCATCCTACTCCGACTCCATACATTTTAGATTTATCTAAATTGATTTTGAGGTCCGAGCAAACATGAAGGCACCTAAGAATTCTCACAATGTTCATTACTTCGAGTTTAGACCATTCCCCAACCACGATGGCGTCATCGGCATATAAAAGATGAGTTAAAATAGGCCCGTTATTATGAGTGGGAATACCTTTAATCGACCCAATCTTTCTCGCACGGTTGATCATACAAGATAAAGCTTCCATAACTACCAAGAAAATGAATGGGGATAGAGGATCTCCTTGTCTCATTCCTTTCTCACATTTGAAAGTAAAAGTAGGGGCTCCATTCACTAGCACGGAAGAACTAGCCGACTTGAGAATTCCCATAATCCAGTTAAACCACTTGGAGGAGAATCCCATTTGATGGAGAACATTGACAATAATATTTCAATTCACATTGTCGTAGGCCTTTTCGAAATCGATTTTAAGGAAAAACGCTTTAGACTTCTTTTTCCTAATTCACGAAATTAGCTCGTTGATAATCAGAGGACCGTCAAGAATGTAACTACCTTTTAGAAAGGCTGATTGAGTTTCAGAAATAACACCGTCCAACACCTTCCTCATCCTGTTAGCCAAAACTTTCGAAATAGCCTTGCTTATCACACCAACAAGGTTGATGGGTCTGTAGTTAGTGAGAGACACCGGGTCGGAAATTTTAGGAATCAAAGCAATGAAAGAAGTTCCGCTTCCGTTACTGATAACCCCATTATTGTGAAAACGAGCGAAAATTCTATAAAAGTCTTCTTTAAAGTAATCCCAGAAGTGTTTTATGAAACGGAAATTCTGCTCGTCTGGTCCGGGAGCACGATCATCATCACACTCGAATATAGCATCCTTAATTTCTTGATTCAAAAAGGCTTCATCTAAGAAAACACTCTCGGTTTCCAAAGTCTTTTTGATACCTTGACAGAGGAGCTCAGGTCTAAGAGGACATTCTTCCTTAAACTTATCACGAAAAACGACAAGACTTGTTTTTTGATTCTAGCCACAATCGATCAAAATAATGATAACAAATTATAATCCCACCATAAAATGCTAGGATCAAGGACAATAATTGTCAAAGTAAACACTTAAAACTCCCACACTTATTAACTAGTTCTATACCCGTCTGGTGGACGGGCATATTAATGGTATAATGATATAAGTATTTTATTGTTTGTAATCTACTTAAAATATTATTTGTTTAAAACCAAAAGGAAACTTGTGAGTTTTTTAGTGAAAAGAGTTCATACGTAGATATGTATTATGCCTAAAAATAGCAAAGTGAGTTTGTTAGCAATTTTAAGGATCAAATAAGAGGTTCCTGTCAATAATTTGCTCAATTTATAATGTGTTAAGAGATATACGAAGGTATAATAATCTGTGCATGATACATTTAATATATGAACACAGAAGTGCACACATATAGTAGGCAAATCCAGACCTAAAAATATCTATAAGTGCCGTTCAAAAAAAAATATATCTATAAGTTTGGTATAAAAAAGGAATAGTAGCGTGAAAGAGAATAGGTATCTAAAACAGTTTAATACACGATAAAAAAATATGTGTCTAACATGTCCAAGTATGCACAAACAACATATCACCTCTTAATTCACGGATTTCCCGAAGAAGTGTACGGACTGAAATCGCAGCCTTTTTCTTTAATCTCTACACTATTGATTGGTTTCTGCAAAATAAATGATTGAAAAGAGCACAATGTGCAGCAATAGGTATGACAAAGTCGTGGCTTTGTCCCTTCAAACATAAAACCCAATTGTTTAGTAAAAACAAATGAGTTGTATTACATTATAAAAAGAATATAAAAATTATAAAATGTTAACTTACAAGTGGTTTTGGGTCCATATTTTTCAACCTGGTATCTTGAATACAAAAACAAATGAAACAAATCAATTGAAAGCAGAATGTTTTATTAGAAAACTTACGTTGGGCTGTTGTTTTTCTATGATAAGCTTCACCATGTTTGCAGTTTTGACTCTTGAGAGCAGTAGGAAATACCTTTATTTGCGTGTGTTGAGAGCAGAAGGTAAGTTTTCTTTTCGTAGTCTCTCTACAGCTTATATACATGTTTGTATGACAGGTCACAGGTGCACCGCAAAATGCTGACACGTGCCCTCTAGTTAACTTCTAATACCCCACGTTGAGTGGAGGAACTGTTTGACAGTTTCCATGCTTTTTGGAGTTTTGTAACTGGTAAGGGAACAAAAAAAATTGAAAATGGTGTAGAATACACTAAAATATATATTTTTATAGCTGTTTGTTTTTTATTAGTATTTATATACAACTTTATTATTATATTTTAAAAAATATTTTTGTTTTTTATTAGTATTTATATACAACATTATTATTATATTTTAAAAAATATTTTTTATCTGAATACAGATATTTAAAAAGTCTGGTTTTAGCTGTATTTATTTCATTCTGTTTTACGTTACCCCCGTTTTTTTTCTTTTGCAAATCTCAATAATGGACAACATTCGATTCTTGTTTTAACGTTTTGATATTTTTATTACACAGATAGCATCAATTTAATTATATAACTTTTTAATTATTAACTTTAGAATTAGTAAATTTTTCACACAGAACGTGTGTTTTAACACCTGGGTGGGTAGATGGTTTTCTTTAATGGGGCTGTTTTCTTTTTCAAAAATCAAAACAGATAGAACGTGGGTTGGCTTTTAAAAAAAACAAAAAGATAGAACATGGGCTATATCCTTCCCTGGAATTTCGGCTGAGCAAGTCAAAAGGAATCCAGAAAAAACCTCCCCTACTTTTTCTGATTTATGACGGTCAAGATTAAATCTTAGGCTGATCCAACATGCAGATTAGTTATGTTCCCCTTTGACTTTAAGGGGAACATAAGAATATATAATTGCAAATTTATTCAACAAAAAAAAAACGTACATAAACTAGAACCACATATTATATTATATGCCTTGTACATGTCTTCAGCTGGTCGAAACAAGTGGATAGTCGAAAACCGGTATACTTTGTGGGTGTCTAAAGAAATTCTCTGGATCCACTTCAGCCTTGATTCGAATCAACTTTTTAAAGTTTTCTCTCTTCCAATAACTCTCACCCCAAACGCTTGCTTCCTCATAAGTGTCCCTTCCAAGACCCAAATCAAGGTCAATGTAGTTTAAATAAGCCTCCCTCGGGTTCTTTGATACGTATGGCTCCAAAAACTTATAAAACCTTTGCAGCCACTGTAGCCGTTTGAGCGATGTTGGGGTCATGTCTGAAGTTTGATCTGCAAAATTCACACCCTTAAGAAACTGGTACAACACCCCAGCTCTATGAGGATATGGAATTGCTGTTTCCGAGTACTCCTCCATCTTCCCGCCAAATGTGTATATAATCAACATCTCTGATTGGTCGTTTTCAAATATCTTTCTCCACATCTTTCTGAGCCCGCTTTTTGGGATCGGAGTCCTAACATAGTCTAGTTTTATTTTGAAGTTCCAGGACTGCCTCTCGATGGCAGATTGGTTTGCAAGAGCCTCGGTTGGGGTCGAGCTTGTGAAACCCTGATCTGCTAATACAAGACTTGACTGGACCATGCTCATTTCTTCACAATTCTCTCGTCTCACCTTGAGCTCCGGGAAGTCTTTGTCTAGCAATTGAAGCAGTGTATCAGTTTTGCCAAGATAAAGTCCTTGAAACCACATTTTGATCGTTTTATTCGTAGTGTTTCCTACAAATTCGCTGAATATTTGAACTCTTATAAGCAAATCTCGATCCATACTTGGTGCTACATATTGATATTTATAGAAAATATCTGTCCCATTTTCTTCAAGTGTTATATTCACCCCGAAAACAGTCACGATCTCCGGCACTGGCACTAACCTCAGCTTCCATGCAAGAACTATCCCAAAGCTGGAAGCACCACCACCGCGAAGCGCCCAAAACAAATCTTCGCCCATCGACTTCCTTTCCAAAATATTTCCATTGACATCCATGAACCGAACATCCAAAACATTATCAGCAGCAGTCCCATATTTCCTCACCAGGTTTCCATACCCACCACCGCCCATGTACCCGCCCACACCCACTGTAGGGCAAATACCAGCCGGGAAGTACAAGGTGTTGGTCTTTTGAGAAATACTGTAGTATAGCTCGCCAAGTAGTGCACCAGCCTGGACCCATGCAGTCCTCTTTCCAACATCCACATCTATAGACTTCATGTTGACAAGATCAAGCATGACAAACGGAACTACAGCAGAAGACGAGATGGCTTCGAAGTCATGTCCTCCCGACCTGATCCTGATCTGGTATCCGTGTTTCTTGGAGCAGAAAAGAGTGGTTTGGATCTGCGTTTCGTCGATGGGAGTTACGATGACGGATGGTTTAGGGGTGGAGGGTTTAATGAACCTAAGATTGTTGACTCTAGCTTCCCAAATGGACTGGAAAGAAGAATTAACGGGGGTGAAAATGAGTTGAGAGATGGAGGTGACATTGTTGGTTTTGGATTGGAGGCAGCTTATTAAATCTTCTGAATCATCAACATTAAAGGGGGGTGTGGCTCCCCATGAAACAAAGAAACAAAGGGTTAGAACAAAGAGGAACACAAGTTGAGATATTTTCATGTTTTGGTGTGTGTTTGATGTAATGTAGATGAGTGTATTTATACAGGCACGAGAGCCTCAAACACAAGAAAATAAAATTATAATGAAGTTTTGTCTAAAGTCTTGAGGTACGAAAATTTCAAGCAAAGTTAGGTTTGAAGTTTAAAACATAAAGTTCAATTCATCATTTGATTTTTCTAAGTTTATCTTGAATTTGCAAACATAAAACTAAAGTTCAATTCATCATTTGATTTTTTCCAAGTTTATCTTGAATTTGCTGTTTTCAACTTAAGAACAGTAAACCGATAGATCCTTCAAACAATCTTAACACGAAATAGCATTTTATTTTATCCTTTTATATTTGATTTTTATTTATATTTATATAAGAAACGAACATAAAAATTTGTAATTTTACAAAAGTTTTTAAAAAACGTAAAAAGATGACACAAACATAGAAATGTTATGATTTTATAATTTCTTTTTAAAAAATATAAAAAAGGTAAAACAAAAGATGTTTTAAGATGAAGGGGCTAATAGCGTTAATACAAAAAGTTAAAGGAATTAAATGTTTAAAAAGATGAGGGGTCATTTATGTAAATGTTATGATTTTATAAATATCTTTTTATAAAAATATAAAAAAGGTATAAAAAAGCAGAAGATGTTTTAAAATAAAGGGACTAAAAGTGTTAATACAAAAAGTTAAAGGAATTAAATATTTAAAAAGATGAGGGGTCATTGTGTAAATTTGAAAAACTTATCATCTTCTCCAAATAGTAAATTGCGTGTTTTGTCTAAATTTGTTATTTTTTGACTTTTCCATTTTGTTGCTATTTGATCACATACATTAACTACATTCAAAAACCTCACTTTTAACCAGGGTATTTTAAGGATTTTCAATTTAAATATTTTCAGTTGCCATTTTGGTCCATAATGTATTTTACATTGAACAATAAATGGTAAATTACTTTTTGAGTCTCTATATTTTATATGTTTTAACCACTTGAGTCCAAAAGCAAAAAGTTTAACGACCTGAGTCCCCATAAGCATTTTCCTTAACCATTTGAGTCCAAATTTCTAACACTGTTAGAATTTTTTGGTTAAGTATTATTAAATGACCAAAATACCCTTATAATTAATAAATAAATAAAAAATTCTATGTCTCTCTTATATCCACGTAGCTTTTTCTTTCTCTAAATTCTCACCTTCATCTCTCTCATCTTTCTTTCTCTCTCTCTAAATTCTTACCGCCACAAAATTGTGCTTTACCTGGGACAAAAAGAAACCGTGGGTGACAAACATCCATATTCAGGAACTTGCAATTCATGTGCAACTACCATAACGCAGTGCCGGAAACTTGGGACCACAACAGTGAAGATAATTTGTAGATGACACGTACACTCTGCACACTCATCTGAACAAATTGCTCTTCAATTCCCCCACCAACCTTCACTTGATCCTCCACATTAACCCTAACCAGTAGAGACGAGGATGCTGACGCAAACGATGAAGAAACCTCCCCCAAACCCTGCCCCGTGACTGTCAGCGAGTAATTCAACAAATTATCCTATCCGAAACCCGAGTCCGAATCCGAAGGAACACGGAGTGTGAAAAAGTAATGTGATCCGTCTAATTTCACGGCGGCCGAATCCTTCGTTAACGGCCATTGGATAAAGTCCTTCGTTTGTGTGCAGGTGTGTTGGAGACGGTGGTGGTTGTGGCTGTGATGGTGACGGTGGTGGTGTAGTGGTGTTGATGGTGGTCTAGAGAGAAAGAAGAGAGAGAGAGATGAAGGTGAGAATTTAGAGAGAGAAAGAGATAAGCGAAATAAGAGAGATAGAGATTTTTTTTTATTTCTTAATTATAAGGGTATTTTGGTCATTTAATGGTACTTAACTAAAAAATTCTAACAGTGTTAGAAATTTGGACTCAAATGGTTAAAGAAAATGCTTATAGGGACTCAAGACGTTAAACTTTTTGCTTTTGGACTCAAGTGGTTAAAACCCATAAAACATAAGGACTCAAAAAGTAATTTACCCAACAATTAAAGAAAAAAAATTAATTTTTATATATTTTTTTCTTTTAATCATTTATATTATTAATATATAATAATTATTATAAAGATAGAAATCTGAATTTTATTATTTATTTACTATTATTATTATTATTATTAAAAAATAAAAATCTGATCTACTCAATCATATTTATATTTATATTAGGGTAAATACACACATTTATATTTATAAAAATCTGAACTACACACACAACACCACCTACTGCCACCACCACCTAGGGGTGTTCATGAGCCGATCCGATCCGATCGAGGGTCTACTCATGCTCGGATTGAATTACAACCGATCCGATCCGAGCGGATCAAATTTGTAAAACCCAGCGCAAAAGTGATGCTCATGCTCGGATTGAATTTGAATCGATCAGCTTGGTTTCGCTCGGTTTTTATCAAATCCTAAAAAAAATTGAGCGGATCGTTTTCGCTCGGTTTCGCTCGATTGAATGATAAGGCTTCGTTCAACAAAAACAAATTCTAACTTAATTAAAACATGTCCAACACTTTACTAACAAAAGCGATACATAATGTCCAACACTTGTTGCAGATTGAAGACCGGTGATTAAAGACCGTCCGACGAACTGTTGCAGAATGAACACAGGAGCGGCGATATGTTGCAGACGATGTGTCGGAGACTAGAGAGCGGCGATATGTGTGAGTGTGACTGTGGAGACCGGAGAGTGAGAGTCGGAGATTAGAGAGCGGCGTATGAATATGATACGACTCACTGAATAGTGAATACTCTTTTAGGAATTGGATTTAGGGTTAGATTTACATATTAAATATTAAGTTGGGTTGAATGTTATTTGGGCTTTTAATTTTTTTGGGCTATTATATTTTTTTGGGTTTTTAATCTATAAAATCTATAATATAAATATATATATTAATTATTAATAAAAATAATTCGAGCGAAACCGAGCGATCGACGAGCGAGCGGAGCTATGCTCATGCTCGGATTGAATTTGAATCGAACCGATCCGATCGGCTCATTTACAAACTGAGCGGGAATCAAACGAGCATTTTTCGAGCGATCGTCGAACAGTTTGGACAGCTCTACCACCACCTTCACCACCTTTAACCACCTCCACCACCATAATCCACCACTAGAACTCCTGCAACCTTTAACATCACTACTAAACCCATCCCACCCAACCCTTTCTCTCTCTAGTCTCACTCTATTCTCACCCCCCCCCCCCTCTTTATTGAACCACCCCATTTTAAAAAAAAAAATCTTGATATTTTAATATTTTAACGGTCTTTGACCATTGACTACATTAAACAAAAACCACCACGATCGTGAAGGAACCCATGCTCACCACAGGTCACCGCCGTGATCATACGCTTACACCGATGTGACCACGACGATCATGCCATCACGGTGGAGCCCCAACCCCCTTTTGATGTTTTGATGATAAAGTAGTACGAATGATATTTCTATTTTAAGCACCGCTCACATTACTCATTAGAAACAGAGAACAGGCTACGCATCTATCTGAATATTCTTCGTTTAAATTAAAATCTGAGCAGTTGAACCGGTGAATCAGTACAAATATATGACATAACTCTTTTTTTAATTTCCTAACATTTATTAATTCAAACTCTCTGTTCTGTTTATTATGTTAAATTTTTTTTGTTAATATTATAAATTCAGAAGTAGGATCATATACAAAATAACTTGAATCTAAAAATAATAAGAACCAATTTAACTAGTTTAATACCCGTCCGGTGGACGGGTTACGTTAATATTATATATATTAACAACATGAATGAACCTATATTGTACACAAAATTAACAACACGACAAACAAAAGCACCATTTTTTAATTTATAAAAGGAAAACGAATGTCAACAATCTATAACCACGACATGATAGAATGTAAAACTGATAGAGAGGGCTGAGACATGAAATAGTGCCATTTTGATGCAAAGGTAAACGGGCAAACGCACGCATGGTAAAGTACAACAACACGTGCGGAATGTCTTATAACATTTAAACGTGGTTTACTACCTCAATTTTTCGGCTTTTGAAGCGTCCTCTTTTACCTCAAAAGGGACCTCTTTTTGACATACTGCCTTGTTTGAAGTGAGCAGAATGTAATGCCAAATGCTATAAATGTATACATCAAATTATCAATGTGATATGTGTTTCCACAATAAATACAAGCATTTAACAAAATATACACGTGGAAAGGTTTGGTATAGAATTACCACAAAAAGGCACACAGTTTTTGAAGTTAAAAATAAGTTTGTTTGACCTGAAAAGTCAATGTTCATATTTTCTTAAAGGCCAAAATGATTAAACATCAAAATTTTTAACTATATAAATATTGCACTTTTTGAATGAATGCATACACTTTTTGAATGAATGCATATAGGTTTCGAAAAATTAGACATACCAAGTTTGGAATTAAAAGTTAATGATCCAAAAGGTACATGTACAAACCTGAATTTGATCTTTGCGTCATAGAATTTTTTTAATATCATTGGTTATCAAATGCAAATTATCTTCTAGATAATTGACCTGATATGGAAAAATATCGGGTGTTGCAGAGCAATGGCTTTTAGTCTACATGAGCTACTATTGCAAAGAACTTTTTGATCCGTTGTGGATGTGTTAGGATTGTATATATTGAAGTCTAGCCGCTATTAAACAGACAATTGTTTCATACTAAAACTCACCATCCATGACTTTGTTGTACTTACCAAAAACTCACACAAGTCTTCCATAGCTCCTTATACAGCGGATTTTCAAAACATTAACATCATAAACAATTTGAAGATGAAACTAATATCAACATCCAATTTGAATGTTGCGGGGAATTATATCATCTTCACTAACTCTTTTTTTGCCAATAGGATCAAAGCCACCAAAACTCATCAGAATCCCCATCTGCTGGTAAAGTGGATAAATGAAATAATCAATTTAAACATAAAAACATGTCTTACCAACAATTGCAACATCACATGTCCCCATATGATATTTATCCTTTAAAAACTGAATAACTTCCAATGCTTTAGCCCTTTCTTGTGTATTTGAGTTTGCCGCATTAGATTGAAAGATCTTGTCTTTAATGTCCAAGATAAAGACATCAATGTGGATAGTGAAAAAATGACTTGAATACAAACACAATTTTACTTTCACATATGTGTAATAAAAACTTAATTTTTTTCATATATGTTGAAAATACAGGTGGGTTAGACACTTGCTTCTACTTGACAATACATTTTTCATTTTCCTTTACATGTGTACAGTGGTGTTTTATCACATTCATGACCCGGAGTTTCCCTATAATAAAAATCAAACAATTTAGTCAATGATTTGCCAATATATTTAGTTTCATAAGATATATGGTCTCAAATATACTTCAAACCATGCGGGTTTTTTTTTTTTTTTTTTTTTTTTTTTTTGCTGAGAGTGGTATGATTGAAACAACGCAAAAGATAGGTAACTAACCTGTGCGTATAGTGTAGCAATCTTCACAAATGAAAAAGTCGAATCTAGTAAGTATCCAATTCCTTGGAGACAGAACTGTACTCATACATCCATCCATACATAGGTAGTGGGGCTCTCACTAACTAAAGCATTAAAAGTGTGTAATGGTGTTTGGCGCCCCCTTTCCTCGAAACCATTCAACAGATCAATCCCTTTATGGCACTCGTCAAGGGGATAACACCCCAAGCTTTGGTGCCCTTTGAAAGGTGGTGCGGTGTATGGCGCCCTATGGGGTATGTGGCAGTGGTTTAACGCCCACTACACATAGACTTAATAACAGATATCCAAACCCAACTAATACAACGTTAATAAAAAAGGACACATTTCAACCCAAACCTACCTTGACCCCATTACCTAACCCGACCATCCCGCCACCTCTGGTTACACTACACGAAAAGCAAAATTAGATCACATACCCACTTGAATTCCACCACCAGCCGAGATGCCACCACTTCCATGTTCAACTGCAATAATTGTTAAGTCCACCTTCCTAGAGTCTGTAACAATATTTAAGTTCTTTTACTACTCCATAAAGCTAGATTACAAATAACAGAGGCTACACCCAGCGTAATTGCTCACTAAAATAATTAATATTGTCTTTTATCAATGTAGAAAAACATTTCATGCCAAAAATCACAATGATAACACCTCCAGCATGTGACAACCCGAGATTTCAAAGTCTTTCCTCTACTCGTTGCTTGTTCTCAATTCTGTTTTCATAGATGGTTAAACGTTGTATCTTGTGCATGATATGTGAATAATGGAAGTATTGTTATAATTAGTTGTTATGTCCGGTTGTTAGTGAATTGTAGAGTTGTTTAATGTATAGCACGTTCATGTCTTACAAGTTTGGGCCCACACCACAAGTCGACGAAAAACATCTGGTTTTTCGTCATCCTCCCTTTCGTCAAAACGGTTTCTCGCCGAGAGGGCCTTCGGCCCAAGTTGTCTCGAGCCCAAACCCTTGTGGGGATGCGCATATTAAGTAGAATTGGTAGTTGCGGCTGTGAATGGGAAATCACAGCAAACCCTAGTCTCTTGTGAACGGTGATAGGAAGGAGATCCAATTCAGCCGCAACTTTCCTCTTGTGCTAACCATCTCCATCTTCTCGCTTCATTTGTCTGGTTAGTATGTTACCCCTTTGTTTAATTGGTACTTCTTAACAAATTAGGATATATGTGTGTGTGTCGATGCAAGTCTCTGTGATCATGTGCGGCTGTGCTCTTGTTGTTTGATTATTGATTGGTTCTAATTAGATTGAATATAAGATCCGTCGATTAGATGGGCATGTGCTGAAATTGGTAATGGGTGTTAGTAAATCGGATAAACTAGTAATCAAGAATCGTTAAACTTGTTTGATGTTGTTAGTAATGATGAATTGATAAATCGTTTCAAGGAACCCTTACGTGTTGATTTAGCTCGTTCTGAAATGAATAAGGATTGCTGATTATCAGTGGTGTTTCGTCATAATGGGTCTCGACGAAAGATTAGGTGATTCGTCATAATTGGTCTCGACGAAAGACTAGGGAAAGATTGAGACTTTCACCATAACAGGGAATTTCGCCATGTAGTCATGTTTGTTTATGATATTGAAACTGTTGTGTGTTACGTGGTTATTATATTAACTGGAAAGGAAGGTTTTGGACTCGACTTATGTGGGCAACAAGTCACCTGTTGAACGTTGTTTAGGTAGTATGCATATGAGTGTGGACTTGTGTGGATTGGATAACTATTATATGAAATATGGTGATCTTTTCTGTGTGGATGAACTGTGGAAAATGTGTGATTTAATTTATTATGCAACTGATCTCTTTGGTAACCAATTCATATGTTAAACATTAATATGAGACTTACACATGGGATGTGGGCATAGATGAGGACTGGGTACTTGTTACGTGATATATGGTGATCTTGTGACAGATGCAACATGTGAAGTTACGAGCACTGTTATGTGATTGGTTTGCATGTGAAACCCATACACTTGTTATATGATTTCCAGATAAAAGTTATAGATCAACGAATTGAATGTTGAACAGTTACAATAACGTATAAGTACGTGTGTCATACTTGTCTGCTACTTGTGCAATGTGTGCGTTAGATACGTGATATGTGTAAACACTATACTGATTGTCTTTAGTAACCACGGTAAGGTTTGGTTGACCGACTTGGAACGGGTAAAGTAACTTGTTAAATACCGAGCAAATCTAAGGTGAGTTCACTGCTCTTTTTCCAAGCATGCGTCCCGGGGAGGGACATCTGGTAATCGTTCCGGGGAGGAACGTCGGGTTATTGGGATGTTGGTTATTACACTCATTTCTATCATTAAGTCCCCTTACATATACCGATCGGTTGCCGGGGAGGCAACAGGGTTATTAGTTGATAGCGCTATTAGGTTTGGCACCCTCACACCGTACCGGGGAGGACGGTCGTAAACTAATACCTTAGCCACTTGACCAATGTGTGATAGAGCATTGGGGTTTGGGCAAATAAATCTAGAGCCATCTGTGGTAATTGAGTTAATAACAACATCAAATCACTAAAATGTTTTATACTCATATCTGGTAACTAAACACGTTAACAAAACTTTGAACTCACCAGCGTCGTCTGACACACTTGTCTACATGCTTGCAGGTCTGTAGGGTTATATCATGGAACTTGCTGTCTGGAAGGCTGGAGTGGTCATGGGTCGAGATACATGGAATCGCAACACAAGTCTAATGGTTTACGTACGCGTGGTTTATGAAACACTTAACAACTGAGTTATGCTTCCGCTGTGTATAATAAATTACATGTAACATTTTGTATCACTTTATGATAATGAATGAAAGTTTTATTTAAATATATTTATGAGTTCAATGTGATTGATGGCTAAGATCCTGGTACGTCACACGCCCCGCGGTGTTTCCGCAAGTGGTATTTTGGGGGTGTGACAGTTTGGTATCAGTGTCACTGGTTATAGTGAACTTGGTTTTAAAACATTTTTATAAAACCAGACTATAACCGAACAAGTTCCGAATACGACCATGACACTCAGCTCCAGACTGCAAGGTTCGTCTCTCGTATACTCATTGTACTGCATAACTAGTGAACACTTACATATGATATTGCATGTGATTGCACGTTTAGCACAACAGTATGAATTCATGTATTACTTGCATGTGTTAGGTGATTGATAGGGTGGTATTTCCCTAAACATTCATGAGTTACGTTTTGTGATGCTCTTTGTTTGCTACTCGAGTTTGAGGAACCATTCGACATGAGTTAGGAGGAGCTGAGATGA
The DNA here is from genome assembly GCA_030545235.1 of Helianthus tuberosus. Classification (NCBI taxonomy): domain Eukaryota; kingdom Viridiplantae; phylum Streptophyta; class Magnoliopsida; order Asterales; family Asteraceae; genus Helianthus; species Helianthus tuberosus. The sequence continues at coordinate 27,126,467 of CM060381.1, read as the reverse complement.
GCATGCAAATCACAATATTATTGTGGGTGCACACATAATAATAATAATAATAATGTGGGGTGCATATGAGTCCCAGTGAGGCTTAACAAGTGAAGAAGGGGTTCTGCTCTGTTATTCGATCAATGAGAAACGTACCAAATTTATAGGAGTCATAGTAGTGATTGTCTCCTACTCGAAAGTGATCTTTTCATTCCTATCTGAATCCTTTCGAATCTCGCTGCTATCAAGCATTACCTGAGCACCCATCTGAATGCCTAGGGAACTGTGTAGAATGTTAGGTGCTTGTACGAACGTCCCTGGGTAGGATGTTGCAGCATCAATGATTGGTCGATACCTCTCACACTCCTCTTTGTTTGCTGGAACTCAATGTACTGACGTCTTAGATCCCGAAGTGCGATCACTTCTGCAACACTCTAGCAGCATACCGTGTATTACTCAATCGACATGCAAGATCTAAGGACAAGAAGATGAGCGAAGTACCTTGCCGACCTCAGTATTAGGACGACCCTGATTACTGACAACGAACACCAACATAGTGACTACAACCGAATCTCTAACCCTAGTCAGCGACTGATGGGAGTCAACCTTTATGAACCAATCAGGACTTAAGCGATGACAATTGACTATAGAGTGGAATGTGAAACTTCCCGCACAGTGAGTAGTGCCTTAGCACGTACCATGGAATGTGAAAAGATGGACCCTGTCGGTGAAAGATCGTAGAGCTCCGTTTCAAACAACAGCATTAGAGGCAACAGTCATGGCAACATCAAGGTACTTGTAATGGTAACCAACAATATGGAAATGAAGGTGTCTACGACATGGAGTGGCCGTTTTTAAATCGACACGACAACAACCAAGGGAACGACGAAAATATCAACACTGGAAATGATGCTCATGGAAGGGCATTCAGGATTGGCGTGGTGCGACGCCAGGATTATAGCAGCATGGTAGCTTGTATGGGTAACTAATCGCTTCGTCTTTATTCTGCTTAACCCTAATGTTTCTTGAAACCGAACCTGTTGTGGAATCGGCTGATGGCAAGTCAATTGACTCCTTATATGTTCGTTGGGATGTAAACTCGACCTTGTGGGACAAGTGTTCGACATTGACCTTCTTTCTGCTACCCTTGATAGTTTGGCGCAGTAGTTAGTATGGATTGTTATCCAAATGTCGCGCAGATACACCCGGTGAGGAGAGAATTTTGCGTATCCCTCTCCCTAGTGGAGAATCTTCGTCTGATCTGAAGCGTCAGAGTGGTGCAAAGGTTAGCATCCTATCAGCAATGAAAGCCCAAAAGTGTCTACGGAGGGATTACCCCGCCAAGATAGCAACCGTTACTGATGTTAAGGCTAAGGAAAAGTGGATCAAGGATCCACCAATTGTTCGTGATTCCTCTCGGTGTGCTACCCGAGGAACTTTCAGGTTTACTTCCACAACTGTTAGGCCGAATCTCAGTTTGATTTCACGCCAGAGGCAGCCCTGATTACTCGTACTCTAATCATCTTGCACCAGGAGAGTTACAAGAGCTGTCTAATCAACTACAGGAACTGTTGAAATGGGAGTTTTGTCGGACCTAGCTTTTCGCGTTGGGGAGCCCCAGTTATATCCGTGAAGATAAGCCTTTTCGTATGTGTACTGATTTTTGAGAACTCAACAAGGCGACAGTCGAGAACTGTTTACCTCGACCATGTATTGCCAGCCTGTCGACCCGTTGCGAGGGACAAACTTCCATTAGAGGATTGACTAACGAACGAACTATCATCAGATGGAAGTCCAAGGGGAGAATGCTCTTAGAATGGCATATCGAACGCAATGCGGCCATTGCGACTTTGTACACCATGATCATTGAGTTAATCAACACCAGCAGCTTTATGGACCACAAGAATCGACCGTGTTTGTTGATGACGTTTTGAATCGTTACCAAGAGAAAGAAACAACATGGGCAGCATATGTACCCTATTTTAGAGCTCCTGATGGAGTAGCCACTCCGCACGAAGTCTTGTTAAAGGTAACTTCTGGTTTCGAGAGGTACATGTTTGGTCATTTAAACAACAAAGTGGGAATACACGTGGATCTCGCTCGGATCCATTTTGTTAGAAACTGACCGACACCAAAGATCCTTTCGAGGATACAACAATTTCTTGGTCTCACTAGATGCTATCGCAGATTCATCACAAAATTTTCGAAGATCGCGCAGCTTAAATCTCTTTAGCATAGCAGGATGCTATGTTCGTGGGAGACAAAACAGGAGGACGTCTTTTCAACTTTCGAATTCCAACTCTACAATGCACTGAGCATCGTCTTTACCTAAGGCTACGGGTGATCTAGTGGTATACCATGATGCTCCGAATCAGAGTCCCAGTTACACACCGATGCAACACGAGAGAGTGATGACTTACGTAATGGAGTTACAAAGAGGAACTGCACGACACATAACCTGCGGTGGAAACCCTGGTCTTTGGATTTAAGTCGGAGGCATTACTTGGACGGTACCGAATGCAATACTAAGACCGATCACAAGGGCCTTCTGTGTACCCTGGTTTCGAAAGAGCTAAATCAGTTAATGGCATCACTGGATGGAACTTTTGGATGATTACGACTGTGAAACTTGAATGTGCACGAGCTTTGCAGCTCACTATCGACTCTAACCTACCTGATCAGACTCGCTCTGTTCAGACTGGAGAACTGAAGGAAGAGGATTTTCAAGTTGACCCCATGCGGGGCATGGAGAAGCAACCTTTGGCAAGTCGGATGATATTTGCTACCTCATGGAACGAATGTGGATCTCATTATACGGCAACTTTAGGGAACTTGTGTTGAGCAAGCACACCAGCCTCAATATTCTAGTCGTATGGGTTTCGATAGGAGATATTTGGATCTATAAATCTTGTACTGGTGGTTGGGCATGAAGGCCCACCTGGCAATGTATGTGAATGACGTTTGACTTGTGGGAAAAGTCAAAGTGGAGTATCAGCAACCGGCAACACCCATATGGAAAATGAGAACAGACTGCCATGGATTTTGTCGCTAGTCTACCTAAAACTCAAAACGAAAACATTATCGTTATCACCTGGGTGATCGTTGATTGTCTCATGTAACCAGCACACTTTATTGCAATCAAGGACGCTGACGAGTCGTCAGAGCTTGTGAATATTCCTCTGAGAGAGGCGGCATTTAGGCATGGGGTGCCAACTCCTGTTACCTCTGATTTTGGATCCATGCTGGATTTATGACAGGCAGCACACCACACCTTTGGCTCACGTCTAGATATGAGCGTTGGACAAACAGACAAAGTGAACGAACCATCCTGACACTCGAAGACATACTGCGAGCATGTGTGTGATCGACTTTAGTAAGAGTTAGAAGGACATTTACCTTTAGTTGAGTTCTACTACAGCCGTTACCATTCTAGTATTCAGACAGCTCCGTGTGAGGCATTGTATGAACAGTAACGCTAATCTCCTGGTTGGATTAAGGTGGGTGACAATTGATGTGTGTAAAATGCAACATATAAATTACATCAAATGAGGCATAAAACTAACCCTTTTTAAGTACTAATATTGGAAAAAGAGTGTTTTTGTCTTCCTTTTGTATTTTCAGGATTAAATGAGCTCAAAAACACAAAAGAAGCAAAAAGACAGCTGAATCCAACATAAATACAAGAAAAGGAATATAAGTGGACTGCCCGACCCCTCAACGGCATCTTCCCAAGCAAAATAGAGAAGGCAGAAGACTGAACACGCCCCGTGCTCAGCCAGCACGGGGCCGTGCCCAAGAAGCAGCAGAAAAGACAAACCTATAGAAGCTTCTATTGCCCACCACGGGGCCGTGCCCAGTGAACACGGGGGCGTGGCGAAAGTACTGCAGGCGCATTAATTGTAATTGCGAATTACAATTAATGAAGAGAGAGAGTGTCAGACAGGCACGGGGCCGTGTCCAGCGGACACGGGGGCGTGCCCAGCCTCCTGTTCAGCCTATAAATAGGAGTGCTTGGTTTCATTTCAACTCATCCTTGGCACACCACCTCTCTCACACTTCATCCACCACCCACCATCATCCACCACCATCATCCATTGTCCATCATAGAGTATGTGAGTCGTCTCGGGATCCAAGATTGATCGTAAGAGTTCTTGACAATCAAGGCCATGTTTGCCTAAGTCTCTTACATCACTTGGTGAAGACAAAGTGTCTAGTATAATACTTTTTATTTCTAATCTTTTGCACTTTTTATTTGGTTTTGTATTAATGACTTTAATAACTAGTTACTTATGTTGAAGGTGATCTTTCCTTATCGTTTGTCCGTGGTGTCTTGGCATTATTTTACTGTCTATATAAAATAAAGGATTTTCACCATTCATATCTCAACGGTCTATATGGAGGTATGTTGGCTACCTGGTCGGGGGTTAAGGGAACGGTTTGGTAAAGGTCTTGCCATTGTTCAGCGTTTAGAGGTCCTGCAATGGACCTGGGTCAAATTTAGTAGGACCTCCTTCAATACTTAACGGTATTGGACGGCGGGGGTCCAAACTCTTTGACCCCCTCATAAGTTAACTACTATTAATACTATAACCCGGCTATTTAGGACTGTATCCCTGCTGACTCAGACTACTTAGTCGAGGGTAACGTCACCGCCAAAAGCGGGGCCTACCATAATATTGCATTAATAACTTAATTCATTATCTTCCAATAATCCACCCTTTTAGGATTGTATCCTTGCTGACTCAAACTACTGGGGTGAGGGTAACGTCACCTTCAAAAGAGGGGCCTACTACAATAACTAAGATAATCTCTTAATTATGTGCAAAAGTGCGGAAATAATCAAAGGTATACTAGATACGAGTCGGAACCAAGTGATTCATCTTGTCTATCTGTTTTTCTTTTATTTTTATTTTCAGCATTTTAGTTAGTTTTTACTTTTCTTAGTTTAAAACATTTTTCTAAACTTTTTATTTTGATTAGACGTTGAGGATAAACCGGTACTAAAAGCTCTTGTGTCCTTGGACGACCTCGGTATCTTACCAACGCTATACTACGCTCATGATGGGTGCACTTGCCCATATGTGTGTTTAGTGTTAGTAGAATATCGTGTTTTATAAATTTAAAACTTGGCTAAAATAAGTGTTAAAGGGGCTTAAAATATACACCTAATATATATAACACTTTCACGCACATCAAGTTTTTGGCGCCGTTGCCGGGGACACAAGGATTTTAAGAAAGCTTAAAATCGATGGCCTAATCAGTTTTTCAAAACATTTTTAAAAGCGCGCACATTTTTCTGCATTTTAGTTTAGTTTTGCATTTACAGAACCTGTACACGGGGCCGTGTTCGCCGAACACGGGGCCGTGCTGCACATTTTAATAAAAATACCCAGTAACAGTAGCTTGAACACGGGCCGTGCTCACTGAACACGCCCCGTGCTCAACGAAATCAGTAACTTTAATTAAAACACCCAGATACAGATCCTGAACACGGGGCCGTGTCCACTGAACACGGGGCCGTGTCCAGCCTCTGTTTCCGTTTTTATTTTTGTTTTCTGATCTCGAGACTTGGTTGTAGTCTGCTGAGTGATTCTTATGGATCAATACTCAGGAGGTTACAACTACACCTATGAGGAGGGTGATTATAGGGGTAATTATTGCACTAATTGTCGTAACGCACGATCGGTTCAAAATAATCACTCATATCAACCATCCAATTCATACACCTACTATGAGGAACCCAGGTACGAGCCATCAACTTCATACACATCCTATGAAGACCAAAGGTATGAACCTCCTCCCTCATACTCATATTTTGATGAACCAAGGTATGAGCCTTCATACTCATACTTTGAGGAACCAAGATATGAGCCACCACCTTCGTATGCTTACTATGAGGAACCTTGGCGTGAACAACCCACCTCATATGAGTATTATGGAGAACAAAATTACGAACCTTATCCATCATATGCTTACAATGAAGAACAATGGTGCGAACCATCGACTTCATATGGGTACTATGAGGAACAAAGGGTCGAACAACCGGATTCAAGCTTAGAAAACACCGATTCTTTTTCTATCACCGAAGTAACCGATAGGATATTAGAACACATTAGAGTTATCGATCGATGTATAAAAGAAGCTCGCGCAAGGGAAGAGGAGTCCCGCGCAAGAGAAGAATTAAAAAAGGAAGAGATAACCGAAAGTGTAAAAATGGAAGAACAAATAAGTGAAAAACCGACACATGAGTTAAACAACGAAAAAGGTGAGTCCGACAACGTTAACATTCAAGAAGAGTCTAATTTTGAAGAAATTAATCTCTTGTCACCTTCTTTCGAAAACCATTGTTTAGTACCCACTCATGCTAAGTTTTTAAAAGAGTTAAACACTAACGCTAAAATTGACGAAACGGTAAGTGTTAAGTTAACTAGTGATCAAACGTCGCTAATAAAAGAAGACCCATTTGAAATTAACATTACACCGGTTCCATGTTTCTTTCAAAATTCGTTTATTAGTAATGTCACAATCGATAAAGATCTTTGTGTTAACATAATGCCTAATTACATTTTCGAAAAATTAAGTATTAGCGATTTTTCTCCACTTCAAATACCCATTTTTCTATCCAATCGGAAAGTAATAAAATCAATCGGTATAGTTGAAGATGTCTTGGTTCAAACAAATCAAATGGTAATCCCGACCGACTTTGTCATCCTCGATGACGCTCCTCTAGTGTTGGGACGACCATTTGTAAAAACTCACGAAGCTTTGAAAAACCGGAAGTTCAACAATCTACCTCTTCAATTAGGGGCATTTAAAAGAAGTGTCGATCTCGAACGATCAATGAAATATCCATTCGGCAATAATGACCCCCTAATTGAAAATGAAGATGAACCACCCGATACAAGTGAAGAGATTGACCACTTTGTTGAAGAAGAGGTCGCCATAGAACAAACTTTTAAAGTTCTTGATCGAAATGAGCAACCAAATAAGGAGTCTCCTAAAGACCCACCACTCGAGCTCAAAGAACTTCCAAAAGGTTTGGAATATGCTTTTCTAGACAAAGATGGTAATTTACCTGTAATTATTTCGTCTAAATTAGATAACTTAGAAAAAGAAAAATTAATTAATCTTTTGAAAAAACATAAAAACGCAATAGCTTGGAAACTTGTAGACATAAAAGGAATTAGTCCTTCTATGTGCACACACAAAATTTTGATGAATGATGACTACAAATCGGTCATACAACCACAACGTCGAGTAAATCCAAATGTTCAAGAAGTGGTTAAAAACGAAGTCATCAAGCTACTTGACGCCGAACTTATCTATCCTATCTCCGATAGTCCTTGGGTAAGTCCCGTCCAAGTAGTTCCAAAGAAAGGAGGTATGACGGTAATAACTAACGAAAAGAATGAACTAATACCAACGATTAACCGTCACAGGATGGAGAGTATGTATAGATTATAGACGATTAAATGAAGCAACAAGAAAGGATCACTTTCCTTTACCTTTCATTGATCAAATGTTAGAAAGATTATCCGGTCATAAATTTTACTGTTTCTTGGATGGTTTTTCAGGTTACTTTCAAATCCCGATAGCACCCGAAGACCAAGAAAAGACAACTTTCACATGTCCCTATGGAACTTTTGCTTATCGACGCATGCCGTTTGGTCTATGTAATGCCCCAGCAACATTCCAACGTTGCATGGTAGCTATTTTCCATGACATGATAGAAAAGACAATGGAAGTCTTCATGGATGACTTTTCTATCTTTGGGGATTCATATGACCAATGCCTCGATAACCTTGAACGAATGCTATCCCGATGTGAGGAAACTAACCTCGCCCTTAATTGGGAAAAATGCCATTTCATGGTAACGGAGGGAATAGTACTCGGTCACAAGATCTCAAGCGAAGGAATGGAGGTGGATCGAGCCAAAATAGATACCATTTCTAGATTACCACCTCCATCCTCCGTACGAGCTATCAGAAGTTTCCTAGGGCATGCCGGATTTTATAGACGGTTTATCAAAGACTTTTCAAAAATCTCAAGGCCTCTAACGAAACTACTTGAAAAAGATGCTCCATTCATCTTTGACAAGGATTGCAATCAAGCATTTCTAACCCTAAAGGAAATGTTAGTCAATGCACCTATCATGATAGCGCCTGATTGGAAATTTCCTTTCGAAATCATGTGTGATGCTAGTGACTTTGCAGTTGGAGCTGTCTTGGGACAAAGAAAAGAAAAGCATTTCCACCCAATCTATTATGCTAGTAAAACACTTAATGATGCACAAGAAAATTACACAACAACTGAAAAAGAATTACTAGCTGTGGTATTTGCTTTTGATAAATTTCGTTCTTATCTTATTCTTTCTAAAACTATAGTCTATACAGACCATGCAGCCATTCGATATCTCTTCAAGAAGCAGGACGCAAAACCACGTTTGATTAGGTGGATTCTACTCCTCCAAGAATTTGACATTGAAATCAGGGACAAAAGAGGAGCAGAAAATACCGCAGCAGATCATCTTTCACGCTTAGAAGACCCAGCTTTAGAGGCAACCAGGGACGAGCAAATCAACGAAAAATTTCCAACTGAGTCCCTGGAGATGGTGGAATACAAGGAAGAATAAAAACATCATGCCTGGTAAGTTACGAACGATTGAGACAACAAAATAAAGCGGTAAGTTTTCTAACCATAGCTTATGGGAAAAAGGGGCACTCACACGAGCAAAAAAAAAAAAAAAAAACTTGCTCGGCACGAGGCCGTGTCCACTGGACACGGGGCCGTGTTCGCGCTGCAATCGGGATAAATCCCCTTTTTCAAAACAGTTACTTCATTCCACACGCCCCGTTTCCCCGCTAAAGCTCTGGTTTCAGGCGATTTTTTCGCAGAATTTCAACGTCTCCTATCGATCTAACAACATCAAGGTATGATTCTATCACTTTTTGTAGTTAGATTAGTTACTTGCATGTAGTTAAAACACCAAAAATTTGGGGAAAAATCTAGGGTTTTTGAAGTTCATCCGGATCGAACCTCAAATTTTTGTTTAGATCTGTTTGCATTTAGTTAGATTAGTGTTAAGGGAAGTAAATACACTTGTATTGTTCATAGATTCACCCGATTTCTTACAAAAACCCCAAACCCTTGTTCTTGAACCGAAAAAGATAAAATTGATAGGGTAAACGGGATATTTTGGGAAAAACGGCACTTAGGGTTTCATTTTCGGGGGAAACCGCACCTATTGGACCAAAAATTTTCAAGTTTTCGAAACCGGGTCGAAAAATGGGATTTTTGAGTAACAGACCTCTGGACACGGGGCCGTGTCCGCTGAACACGGGGTCGTGTCCAGCCCGCTGTTTGCAGTTTTGTCCGAAAATATTTCTGTTTCGTGCTAACTTTTGGTGTATTCTTGCAGATGGCCAGGAAGTTCACAAGATTTAACGCCAATGAGCTCGATGCAAGAGCTCGATACGAGCTTCTTCAAACAAGGCCGGAGGAATACCCGAGGCAAGCTTGCACAGAACTGCTAACCATGGTGAATCAAATTAACCGTTTCAACAACATTGTCACGGGACCACTCAGAGTCGCACTAACAACTCGACTCCGTTCCGTCCATGAATGCACCTTGGAATTCTACAGCACCTTTGCATTCACTTCAAGGTGCGACCCGTTCGACAATGACGGGGTGTCATTCCGGTGTGGCGGGACGAGGTATTCGATCTCTATGGCACAATTTGGGTCAATTATCGGGTTGTATGCGGAAGAGGATGCGGGAAACGAAGAAAATACTGGGGGAATGAGAGAGATAGGTGATAACGAACGCCAAGCCATGTGGGCTCAGATTGGAGACGGGTTCTACAATCCGAGCAGCACTAAGAGTACAAAGCTGAGGGATCCGCTATACAGATACATTCATAGGCTCCTCGGCTACTCTCTTAGTCAAAGGCATGACAGTAGTGGCGTCGTTGGGTTAAGAGATTTAGTTGTCCTCCACTGCATTCACAACCGCAGGCCGCTCGATGTTCCGTTCCTCATGCTCCGAAACATGCATCACAACCGCCTTGCTAATGCACCAACTCCTATTTTCTTTGGGGGTTGGGTGTACCGTCTCTTCAAGCACTTCGCCCACATACCTAGGTCATTTGAGAGGAGCCCAAGGTCGGGTACGGTGGATATTCACATATGCCGCTCAATGAACTTGATTTATGAGGCTGAAGACGGGACGGTAACCTTTCAAAGGATGCAAGGTCATGCATGGAACCCACAAGAAGCGCTTGTCCTCCTAGCTCCGCCACATCATCAGTACCAATACCAACCCCACGGTGATCCGGGCCAATCATCCTCCTCGGGAGGCGGTTTTCCTAACTTTCAAAGTTTGCATGATTTGTTGTAGGAAAACCTTATGTGTACTAGGAACACCTATAACATGGCGAGCAACACCTACCACCGGGTTGGAGCTATCGAGAGAAACCTATCCGAGATCCAAGACGATGTTGGATACATACGAGACCACATTGCACGCCATGGAGGGGATGATGATGATGACGATGATGATGACGACGATGCTATGGAGTAGGCGAGAGGAGCAGAGGAGGAAGCGGTTGATTGATGACTCCCCAGGTTAACCCTTTTTAATCTTGAACAATTGATGGCCTGCGTGCCAAGTGTTGAACAATTTACTTTTCCTAACTTCTTTTATTTTCTGCATTTTTTTTTCTTTTAACTTTGACATGGATGTTAACTTTGGTAAAAGTAGGATGTTTGCTATGTTTGGTGGAGTGTTTGTTGACTAAGCAGGTACATACGAGGCTTAAAGTACTAAGCATTAGTACTTTTAAAGCCGGGACTGGAAAAACGAAGAAAGAAACCTGTTTTTAGACTTTGCAGACTGTCCACACGGGGTCGTGTCCAGCCGACACGCCCCCGTGCCCATTCCCCTGAACCTGCTGTTTGTTTTAATTCTGCAGACCTTGACAGACACGGGGTCGTGTCCACTCAACACGCCCCCGTGTTCACCTTCTGTAAGTTCTCGTTACTGGCACCTGAACACGGGGTCGTGTCCAGGTTGCCAGTAACACAAAATTTTTGCTTTTTACACCTTTTTACACATTCAATCAACCTAAAAACTTATTTTTGGGACACATTGAGGACAATGTGTAATTTAAGTGTGGGGGGGGATGCTTAAACCTTGAAATTTTGCAAGTCCTAAATACAAGCCTTACACAAAACTCTATTGGAACCGCTAATCACCCCAAATTTTTTTCAAAAAATTTCATTTTTTTACTTGTCTAGGTTTAACTCAGGAAATTCAAGTTTTCAAAAAGGTTATATTTTTACGAATTTACAACCGATAGCGTAGTGATAAAAAGAACCAACATAAGAAAATTATGAAAAGGCATGGCAAACTTAGTTAAAATTTGATTATATATACTTGATCACATAAAAACCCATTCCCACAAAAGTGAGTTTTGAGCCTTTATTGAGCATACAAATTTACATCTTTAGACTAAATGCTCATTTTTCGTTTCTTGTGTGAATAGCCGCTTGGTTCTTACGACTCTAGAACTTGCCATGACGATACATTCCCGGTCCTTACCAACTTAAACTCGAGTAAGTAAATGATAGAGGCATTAGGACTAACCCTTTTTATTTCTACACCATTATTTTTCTTTTTCTTTTACCACCTACCCAAAAATCCCCCTAGTTAGCCCCTTTGAGCCTAAACCTTTTCATTTCATCACCCAAACCAAAAACCCTTTTACCCACCAAAACCTTTTTCATTTTTAACCCATTATTTTAGTAACAAGTTCGGTTTTTTCGTATGATCGATCAAAAAAAAAATGTGTTGATGATGAAGCAAAAGATAAACAAACAAGTTCATCAAAAATAACTTTGTTTGAATAAAAGCTTCATCAAAATAAAAGTTACAAAAATAGAAAGTCCTACGAAAACCGACACTTGTTACGCTTTTTCACCCTTTTTCTACTAACCACTAACCCAACCACCTACCTTTAACCCAAGCCTAACCCTTCACCCACAAAGTCCTCTTGATATTTACAAAGGTATAAAAGTTAAAAAGGAGGAGGATTGATTGCTTGGCAAGCTTATGGTAGGAATAAGTTCCATGCCGCTCTCGAGTGATTCACTAAAAATACACCTTCGGCCGAGTGTGAGTGATTTCTCCCGTGAGGTATGTGAACTTGTATATAAATTGAATTTTAAAAAAGGCATGTTATGCCCAAATAAGTAATTTCTCCTATGAAACATTCTAAATAAATCATTACGAATAGGATTGTAAATAGATAAAAATAAAACCCAAAAAGATCTTGGATTCCCAACACTCTATGACAAGCCAAAACCTTCTCTTCTACCCATTCCATTTGGGAGTGTAAGCCACATATTAAAGAGTTTTGCTTGAGGACAAGCAAAAGTTCAAGTGTGGGGGTATTTGATGTGTGTAAAATGCAACATATAAATTACATCAAATGAGGCATAAAACTAACCCTTTTTAAGTACTAATATTGGAAAAAGAGTGTTTTTGTCTTCCTTTTGTATTTTCAGGATTAAATGAGCTCAAAAACACAAAAGAAGCAAAAAGACAGCTGAATCCAACATAAATACAAGAAAAGGAACATAAGTGGACTGCCCGACCCCTCAACGGCATCTTCCCAAGCAAAATAGAGAAGGCAGAAGACTGAACACGCCCCGTGCTCAGCCAGCACGGGGCCGTGCCCAAGAAGCAGCAGAAAAGACAAACCTATAGAAGCTTCTATTGCCCACCACGGGGCCGTGCCCAGTGAACACGGGGGCGTGGCGAAAGTACTGCAGGCGCATTAATTGTAATTGCGAATTACAATTAATGAAGAGAGAGAGTGTCAGACAGGCACGGGGCCGTGTCCAGCGGACACGGGGGCGTGCCCAGCCTCCTGTTCAGCCTATAAATAGGAGTGCTTGGTTTCATTTCAACTCATCCCTTGGCACACCACCTCTCTCACACTTCATCCACCACCCACCACCATCACATCACCATCATCCATTGTCCATCATAGAGTGTGTGAGTCGTCTCGGGATCCAAGATTGATCGTAAGAGTTCTTGACAATCAAGGCCATGTTTGCCTAAGTCTCTTACATCACTTGGTGAAGACAAAGTGTCTAGTATAATAATTTTTATTTCTAATCTTTTGCACTTTTTATTTGGTTTTGTATTAATGACTTTAATAACTAGTTACTTATGTTGAAGGTGATCTTTCCTTATCGTTTGTCCGTGGTGTCTTGGCATTATTTTACTGTCTATATAAAATAAAGGATTTTCACCATTCATATCTCCACGGTCTATATGGAGGTATGTTGGCTACCTGGTCGGGGGTTAAGGGAACGGTTTGGTAAAGGTCTTGCCATTGTTCAGCGTTTAGAGGTCCTGCAATGGACCTGGGTCAAATTTAGTAGGACCTCCTTCAATACTTAACGGTATTGGATGGCGGGGGTCCAAACTCTTTGACCCCCTCATAAGTTAACTACTATTAATACTATAACCTGGCTATTTAGGACTGTATCCCTGCTGACTCAGACTACTTAGTCGAGGGTAACGTCACCGCCAAAAGCGGGGCCTACCATAATATTGCATTAATAACTTAATTCATTATCTTCCAATAATCCACACTTTTAGGATTGTATCCTTGCTGACTCAAACTACTGGGGTGAGGGTAACGTCACTTTCAAAAGAGGGGCCTACTACAATAACTAAGATAATCTCTTAATTATGTGCAAAAGTGCGGAAATAATCAAAGGTTATACTAGATACGAGTCGGAACCAAGTGATTCATCTTGTCTATCTGTTTTTCTTTTATTTTTATTTTCAGCATTTTAGTTAGTTTTTACTTTTCTTAGTTTAAAACATTTTTCTAAACTTTTTATTTTGATTAGACGTTGAGGATAAACCGATACTAAAAGCTCTTGTGTCCTTGGACGACCTCGGTATCTTACCAACGCTATACTACGCTCACGATGGGTGCACTTGCCCATATGTGTGTTTAGTGTTAGTAAAATATCGCGTTTTATAAATTTAAAACTTGGCTAAAATAAGTGTTAAAGGGGCTTAAAATATACACCTAATATATATAACACTTTCACGCACATCAACAATCTAACCACAGGTCCAGGAGTTGTGCTCGAAACTCTTGGGAGGATTGTTCAGATCGGAAATCGTTTGGCGGCAACGCTTGACCTTCAGGAAAGCTGATAAGCTTAGGAAACACTAGGAGTTCGCTGAAGGCGAACATGCCATAATCGAAAGTCTCACCCTGGGAGGCGGCGGTACGCTATAGAAAACGTGGCAAGTTTAGTTTACAATGCATTGGGACATTCAGATTTCTAGAATGAATCGGTGACATGGCTCACAAACTCGAGTTACCTGACGAGTTAGGTAACGATCACGATGTCTCAAATCTATAGAAGCATTTGTCCGAGGAAACATTTGTGATGCCTTTACCAGACAAGTTGCAGTTGTCATGGAGTCTATCGAAAACATGGAAGAGGAAGTCAAGGTTCGTTATCATAGTCGAAATTCAGTCGTGAGAGTTCGTGGGAACACAAGACGTGGACTGGAGTTCACGTGGGAACGCAATAATCAAAGGAAGCTCTGGTAATCTTCAGTGGTCCTAACGATTGTATCAACCTCTGATATCACTGGTGAATTTCAGGACAAAATTCCCTTTCAAGTTGGGGATGATGTGGTACCCGAGGAAAATCCACAGTCATCCTGACCTAACACCGTGTTGTTTTAGATTGCTTATCAAATTTTGGGACGAAATTTCTTTCAAGTTGGGGATGATGTGACAACCCGAGATTTCAAAGTCTTTCCTCTACTCATTGCTTGTTCTCAATTCTGTTTTCATAGATGGTTAAACGTTCTATCTTGTGCATGATATGTGAATAATTGAAGTATTGTTATAATTAGTTGTTATGTCTGGTTGTTAGTGAATTGTAGAGTTGTTTAATGTATAGCACGTTCATGTCTTACAAGTTTGGGCCCACACCACAAGTCGACGAAAATCATCTGGATTTTCGTCATCCTCCCTTTCGTCAAAACGGTTTCTCGCCGAGAGTGCCCTCGGCCCAACTTGTCTCGGGCCCAAACCCTTGTGGGGATGCGCATATTAAGTAGAATTGGTAGTTGCGGCTGTGAATGGGAAATCACAGCAAACCCTAGTCTCTTGTGAACGGCGACAGAAAGGAGATCCAATTCAGCCGCAACTTTCCTCTTGTGCTAACCATCTCCATCTTCTCGCTTCATTTGTCTGGTTAGTATGTTACCCCTTTGTTTAATTGGTACTTCTTGATGAATTAGGATATGTGTCTGTGTGTCGATGCAAGTCTCTGTGATCATGCGCGGCTGTGCTCTTGTTGTTTGATTATTGATTGGTTCTAATTAGATTGAATATAAGATCTGTCGATTAGATGGGCATGTGCTGAAATTGGTAATGGGTGTTAGTAAATCAGATAAACTAGTAATTAAGAATCGTTAAACTTGTTTGATGTTGTTAGTAATGATGAATTGATAAACCGTTTCAAGGAACCCTTACGTGTTGATTTAGCTCGTTCTGAAATGAATAAGGATTGTTGATTATCAGTGGTATTTCGTCATAATGGGTCTCAACGAAAGATTAGGTGATTCGTCATAATTGGTCTCAACGAAAGACTAGGTCTTTCGTCACTACCTGGTCTCGACGAAAGATTGAGACTTTCGCCATAACAGGGAATTTTGCCATGTAGTCATGTTTGTTTATGATATTGAAACTGTTGTGTGTTACGTGGTTATTATATTAACTAGAAAGGAAGGTTTTGGACTCGACTTATGTGGGCAACAAGTCACCTGTTGAACGTTTTTTAGGTAGTGTGCATATGAGTGTGGAGTTGTGTGGATTGGATAACTATTATATGAAATATGGTGATCTTTTCTGTGTGGATGAATTGTGGAAAATGTGTGATTTAATTTATTATGCAACTGATCTCATTGGTAACCAATTCATATGTTAAACATTAATATGAGACTTACACATGGGATGTGGGCATAGATAAGGACTGGGTACTTGTTACGTGATATATGGTGATCTTGTGATAGATGCAACGCGTGAAGTTACGAGCACTGTTATGTGATTGGTTTGCATGTGAAGCCCATACACTTGTTATATGATTTCACGATAAAAGTTATAGATCAACGGATTGAATGTTGAACAGTTACAATAACGTATAAGTACTTGTGTCATACTTGTCTGCTACTTGTGCAATGTGTACGTTAGATATGTGATATGTGTGAACACTATACTGATTGTCTTTA
This sequence comes from Helianthus tuberosus, assembly GCA_030545235.1. Lineage (NCBI taxonomy): Eukaryota > Viridiplantae > Streptophyta > Magnoliopsida > Asterales > Asteraceae > Helianthus > Helianthus tuberosus. The sequence goes on along the minus strand of CM060381.1, from coordinate 27,110,149 downwards.
GTAACCACAGTAGGGTTTGGTTGACCGACTTGGAACGGGTAAAGTAACTTGTTAAATACCGAGCAAATCTAAGGTGAGTTCACTGCTCTTTTTCCAAGCATGCTTCCCGGGGAGGGACATCTGGTAATCGTTCCGGGGAGGAATGTCGGGTTATTGGGATGTTGGTTATTACACTCATTTCTATCATTAAGTCCCCTTACATATACCGATCGGTTGTCGGGGAGGCAACGGGGTTATTAGTTGATAGCGCTATTAGGTTTGGCACCCTCACACCGTACCGGGGAGGACGGTCGTGAACTAATACGTTAACCACTTGACCAATGTGTGATAGAGCATTGGGGTTTGGGCAAATAAATCTAGAGCCATCTACGGTAATCGAGTTAATAACAACATCAAATCACTGAAATGTTTTATACTCATATCTGGTAACTAAACATGTTAACAAAACTTTGAACTCACCAGCGTCGTCTGACACACTTGTCTGCATGCTTGCAGGTTATATCATGGAACTTGCTGTCTGGAAGGCTGGAGTGGTCATGGGTCGAGATACATGGAATCGCAACACAAGTCTAATGGTTTACGTACGCATGGTTTATGAAACACTTAACAACTGAATTATGATTCCGCTGTGTATAATAAATTACATGTAACGTTTTGTATCACTTTATGATAATGAATGAAAGTTTTATTTAAATATATTTATGAGTTCAATGTGATTGGTGGCTAAGATCTTGATACGTCACACGCCCCGCGGTGTTTCCGCAAATGGTATTTTGGGGGTGTGATACATCAAGTTGTGGAACAATGCTAAAATCCTCCATAATACCCATTTTTCTAGCAATGTGTCTACATATATATTTTTCGCTTGAAGCATGATGCACACCTAAATTAACATTAACACATTATCACACAAATTTCTGTAAAAATCAAACTGAAGCGAAACCCCTTTGTCTACTACATGCCCCTTTTTTGTGTTAAGTTGGCGAAATATTGTCTTAGGGCTCGTTTTACCCATAGTTGGCTCACCACTGGAACCACATGACCAACAAATTATAATAAATTATAATGTAAGCATATCAACATAACAAAACTGTTAAATAATTAGCAGAATTAAAAAATATCTTACGATAAATGCATGAAAGATTATCCATAAATGTTGCCATCCAAGCCACGGGCAGTGCTACATCCACCCGACCCCTTAACACGTTTCGACCCACTATTCATGAGACTTGTTCAAACTCTTCTCTTTATAAGTTGTGACAAAATCATTTTCAAATAATTTGATATCTTTGGAGGGATTTATTGCAAATAAAACACGTCCCGCCTTACCCTGCAAAAACAAACCAAAATACAAGGTAGATAGTTAACCACACCAAGATAACTATTAATGCATATCCCATATAATAAGATGTCATTGAAATGCATACATAAATCACATCAAGGTTGTATCTATATTGAAGATTATGAAGAACTAATGGCTAGTTTATCTTGATTTTGCTGTTTTTGACTTAAGAAAAGTAAACCGATAGATCCTTCAAACAATCTTAACACGAAATAGCATTCTATTTTATCCTTTTATATTTGATTTTTATTTTTATTTATATTCATATATGATAAAAGAAGAAATGAATGAACAGTTGTTGTTATATATTATTATTATTAATGAATATTTTTTTAGTATTATAATAAAATACATGTATGATTCTGTTTGGTGAAGGTAAAAACCAGCATCAGCCAGGTATAGAAAACGTCAAAAATCGATACCGAATTGATATTGAAAATCTTTTAGTTCGGGAATTTCGGTACTGCTACCCGGTACCATTTGTTCATCCTTGATCACGGGTGCCGTAGATTTTTTTCAACTTTTAATGATTTCTTTTTTTTAGTTTCAAGGGTAAGGAAGAACTCGGTGCTAACCAATACCAAATCGATACTGGTACTGAAAATACCGGTTACGGTACCGGTATATGAAAGTAAAAATCGGTACCAGGAACGCCAAAAGTCGGTACCGAATTGGTACTTAACATCTTTCGGTTCGGGAAATTCGGTACCGGTACCAGTACCGTTTGCTTATCTTTGACCACGGATTTCATACGAACAACATCATTACCATACAACTTATTTATTGATTTTCTTTCAGTTATCTTTTAGTGTTTTTTTCTACATTTTCTTTTTATCTAGTCAACGGTTACGTGCGCAACGTGCTCGTAGTGATTTCAAAACACATGTGTTTGACTAAATAATAAAAGAATTTCGCCACAACACGGCGACGGTGATAAACCTAGCATCTAATAATTTGTGAATAATGACAGTCTTTTTTATGTTTTAATTTATTTTAGAACTACTAACTCACACACCTTCTATATCTATTTCGAATCTTGTTTTGTGAATGATAAAACTCTTTTTTACTTTTAATTTTATTATAGAACCGTTTACTCACACACTCTCTAAATCTACTGCTAACTCTACACCAATGTCTAACCAAACTATAACAGGTCGGAATGGGTAGCGCGTTGGAGACGTTATGCGGGCAAGCATACGGAGCCGGGCAGTTAGACATGTTAGGAATCTATATGCAAAGGTCATGGATCATCTTATTCGTCACGGGTTTAATCATGATGTTCCTCTACATATTCGCAACCCCGTTACTCCTGTTAATAGGACAAACCGAACCCATCTCACACGCGGCCGGTAAGATGGCGCTGTGGATGATTCCACAGCTGTTCGCGTACGTCGCGAACTACCCGATCGCCAAGTTTCTACAGGCGCAGAGTAAGATCATGGTCATGTCTTACATATCCGGTGTAGCATTGGTTGTTCATACCGTGTTTAGCTGGCTGTTTATGTTGAAGTTGGGTTGGGGGTTGTGGGGTGGAGCCATTGTGCTTAATTTTTCTTGGTGGTTCATGGTGGTGGCTCAGATGGTTTATATTATGAGTGGGACCTATGGTCAGGCTTGGTCTGGGTTCTGTTGGGCGGCTTTTAGCAACTTGTGGGGATTCGTTAAACTTTCGTTTGCATCTGCTGTAATGCTTTGGTATGTGGTAATGTCATCCTTTTCCTTATCGTTACATGTTTTGAAGAAACACAGAACTAATTACGGGGTTAATCAGTTTGGTTTATGTTTCTACCATAGTGGTTAATCTTCTAATGGCTTTCTGAGCTTCGTAATGATCGTCTAGTCCTACAAAACAGAACACCGTTACTCGTTAAGAGGGGAATATGGGGGTTTCCCTCTTAACCGGGCTCCGGCGTGAGAATAAGCGACTGTTTTGGGGGTACAATTCAGTATTAAGAGTGAGAGTAGAGGGAATGGAATGTTTAACCTGTGAAGTGAGGTCTCTATTTATAGCCGGAGAGGTGTAAGAGGATATGGGCTGATGGGCCTTGGGCCTGAAGGCGACAACATAGAGGATATGCTCCTTGTCTCACTGGTGTCGACCGTTAATGGCTTCTAGGAGCTTTCTGGAGCTGGCACAATGTGATTGGAGCCACGTGTCACTGTTGTCGGCCTGGCCGCCCCTCTGCCATCAGCAGGTAAGTGGAGATCGTAGGGCAGTTGTCTCTGCCTTATGATTGGTGCCATGTAGGCGTCCTTAAGTACTTTTTGTCTCCTGCATGTCAGACGATCGTGGAGCATGATTGAGCAGGGCCAGAAGGACGTTGATTGGCTCTTTTCTTCTGCCACTTGTACCTTGTGTACTATCTAAAACAGCCTTGCGCTGCTGCCCTGCGCGATTCTTGCTGGGCACGTAACTAACTCGCGCAGGGTTTGGATGACTGAGTGTTCTTTCAGAATGCTAAGTGTTGTAATTGGAGCTTCCTATTGTCCAGGCCTCGCGCCGGTGAAAATAGAATGTGCTGTAACCCGCGCGAGGTTGCTAATAAGAAATTTGTTGAATATGGAGTATGGTCCCGTGCGCGACCTTGACGGAGGTTTGTGCGTCTTTTTTGGGACCATACCCCTTCAAGTCCCCCCAGTCCAGTGCTGCACCATGCGTGAGGCAAATGGTTGGAGCTCTGGACTTAGAAGAAATAAAGTTGTAGAAAATGCTTCCTTGACTTGGGTAGACGGTGTGCGTGTAAGCTCTTGTTGGTTACTACGGCGCGGCTACCAGGTTTGGCTCCGGGTGATTCTCTGCCTTTGGTTGTAGGCGCACAGGGTTATTAAGTCATTCTTAATTCTGCGCGACCCTAGAAACTTCTACATGAAGTTTGTAGTAATTTTGGGCGGGAAAACCCTCGAAATTTGAATTCTGACAAGTTGGTGAGAAACGTCGTTGATGGTGACGTTTGAGTTGATCACTTACACGGCTGTCATCAAGTTGTCTCTGACGGTTGTTCATTCCATCAGGAGAATGAGCTCCACGCGCGCGTGGTAACCGTCACTCCAGGATTCTCGCCTTACGTGTCGTCTTCTGATTGGTCACGTGCGCGGCGATCCCGGCACGTTTACCCATCGCATTAAATGCGATGGGTATATATACCCAAAGAGATGGAGAGAGGCCTCACGTCTTCTACTCTTTTCATCCTTTTCTCTCTACCCGTCTTCATCCGGTCTTCAAATCTTCAAGCGGCTTGTTGCAGATCTTCAAGTTTCCTCTTCATATCTGCAAGTTTTTTCCTGGATATTCAAGTTTTATCAAGGAATACCCATGGCTGAAGAACATCACGAAGACAATCCCGGAGAAGAAGGTCATGTTCCCGTTCTCAGGTGGGACTTAGGCCTCTTTGAGCAGATAGTACGGGGTTTCCGGTTTCTACCGGAATGGATGCCAAGTATCCCGGCCAGAATCAGACGGCTGCCGATGCACCGCCGGGGTACATCACATTGTTTGAAGACTTCTTTCACCAAGGCAACTTCCGGTTGCCGGCGACAAACTTTATAGCCCACATTCTTCAGTTTTATGGGTTCCATATTTCACAGATGAGTACACCGGGTATGGTGAGAGTTCGACATTTCGAGTTTTTATGTCGATCTCATGATATCGAGCCGACGGTGGAAAAATTCAGGGTCTTTTACCAGTTGATCCGAAATATGGGATTTTACTCGTTTGCCAGTCGAGGGGCTGCGAAGAAGATACTTCTTAATCCTCCCAAGAGTTTCCATGAATGGAAACCAAAGTTCTTTTATATTCGGGAGGAGGTGATCCCGATCGCCATGACCTTCCGCGCTTGGTCTGAGTCGACTGTGAAGGAGGATTTGGCGATTCCCAAGAGTGATGCATGGTATCAGAAGCTTACTCCCACTCCCAACCGAGTATTTGGAGAGAATGTCCTTGTTGCTGCGCGCATGAGTGACCAGTGGCTGCCTGACAGCAAAGAAGTTCCCGTATTGATGATCGACGATAGAGGTTAGTAATTTTCTCTGTTTCTTTGATTTCTTGTTTTGTAACTTGTGTTTGTTTATATGCTTTGATGTGTAGAGGCGCATCTGTACCAAGCCGCCTTCCCCACCTTTGGTGGGTCCATGGGTGTGCGCCCGCTCCAGGATGGAGAAGTGTACTGGTATGAACAGATTAAGGATAATTTCATGTGCCCGGTTGCTGATGCTTTCGCTGATCACCCTACCGCAACCGAAGGTGCGCATATACCTAAACCTCGTCCTTTGCGCGCTATGACTTCTGCTGGGAAAGAGATTGTCTATCTTTCCAGCGAGGAGTCTGTGGGATCATCAAATGGAGAGCTAAGTTCATGGACTAACATCTTTGCAGGTGTGCTGCGCGATCTGGGTATCGACCCTGAAGAGAAGAAGAAAAAACCTTCCATAAAGAAGAAAGTGATCAACCTTGAGCCTGAAGTGGCAAGCAAGAAAGGCGGGAGTGGCCGCGCAGCTTCTGGTGCTGCTGATAAAGGTACTATTCGCCTTCGTCAGAGTAACTTGAGAGATTACGTGATAATCAGTGATTCATTTGAAGGTTTATCGCGTATAGGCGGGAAGAAAGCTGGAGCAGGTGGATCGAAGAGCTCAGGGAGCGCGGGTTCTCGCAACCCGGATGCTGGTGCGACTCCTTCCTCTGTTGCGCATAAAGAGGAGGAAGAAGAAGAAGAAGAAGAGGAGGAGCCTGCTGCAAAGCTCATCAGCAGGAAAAGGAATAGGAGTGAGACCACTGCTGGTGTGTCTACTGCGCCGCAGGCTGGTGCGGTTCCCTTGATCGGGAAGCAGAGCAACTTGCTCTCTCTTTATAAGTTCTCTCCTGGTAAGTTTTCCCTTAGTTTCTCATCCTTTTATTATTGTCTCTATTTAATTACTTAGCTTCTGCAGAGGCCAAAAAGAAGACGCCTGAGAAGAAAGGTGTTGTAATCAGCAAACCCTCTGAGCCGGCGCAGAAAAGGCCTAAGGTGTCTGGGGCGGAGTCTGAAAAGGATAAACAAGCTGCTGAGACGGAGAAGGCGAAAGCTGCTGAGGCTGAGAAGAGAAAAGCTGAGGAGAAGAAGAAAGTTGATGAAGATAAGCGTAAAGCTGATGAGGAGAGTAAGAAGAGGGCTGAGGACGAGAAGAGGAGGAAAGCTGACGAAGAGAAGAGGAAGAGAGCTGCTGAAAGAGAGGAGAGGGAGAAAACTAATGAGAAGGAGAAGGAAAAGACGGCTGTCGACAAGGCTATTGAAATAACTTCTACCGCTAAGGGATCGGGTTCTGGTTTTCATCGAGACAAGACCGCTGGTGCAGGAGGCACGAGTGCTGGTCTTGCCGCTGGCCAGGCTGGTGTGGGAAAACACGGCGCACCGCCACGCTCTCCAATAGGCCCCCAGGATACTTTGGGGGATATTTATTATAAGTCTTATACGGAAGAGAGCCGTGGTGACGCTCCGCACCAACCGCCATGGGGTTTAAAGCAATATCTTTCAGGATCATCACAACTTCAAGGATCCAATATCTTTCAGGATCAAGGATTCTCGAGAAGTATGCAGCCTCAGAGCTCGGACGTTCATCAAGGAGACTTTATACCAATGCAGACCATTGCTTCCTCTGGTCCTTCGATTATGCCAGAGTCTCGTCAATACGGATTCACATCAGCAATTCCAAACATGAATCCCCTGGGAGGTAACACTTTTAATAATTCATATAACACTAACCATGGCTTTATGCAGGATACAGGTATCAATCAGGCCATGGCTAGGGAGTTACAGAAGCTTAAGGATATGATATCCAGTGTACCAGGGGTGGTTAAACCCATTCCTAAAATTGCAGACGGTAGCCATAGGATATCTCGTTTTACACCACCCTTATGTGATGCTGAGATACCCAAGAGGTTCCAGATACCATCTATGAAGCTATATGATGGTTCAACGGATCCAGAAGAGCATGTAGCTCAGTACAGGGAGAGGATGGAGATCAATCCAATTCCTGAAAGGTTGAAAGAAGCATGTCTATGCAAGGGATTTGGGTCCACACTTACAGGATCTACTCTTAAATGGCTGCTAAGTCTTCCCCCTTACTCTATTACTTCATTTGCTAATTTAGTTAATTTGTTCAATAGTCAATTCTCTTGTAGTAGAAAGTTTGAACGATTAACTAGTGATCTATATAGGGTAACACAAGGTCAAAATGAATCACTTAGAGATTATATCACTAAGTTTAGTAAAGAATCCTTAGATATTCCTAATTTGGATATTGCTACAGCTGTAGAAGCCTTTAAAATGGGATTGCTTAGGGATTCATTATTCTATGATGATCTTGTTATGACACCTTGCAGGAATCTTGATGAAGTAAGAACTAGGGCCCTTAGGTTCATCCGCCTAGAGGATGACAAAAGGATCCAGGACAGAGTGACAGGATCCTCAAAACAGGATAAACAAGGATCCTACTTCAGGAACAACAAATCCAAGTCCTACAACAGATCTGATAACCAGAATGTGCATGCAGTGGAACAAGAAGAGGATGATGAGGATTATCCTCCTATTTCTGAATACTGTTTTTCTGTTGATAACAATGAACTAATCCTTGCAATGCAGAATCTAGGTGAGAAAGCTAGGTGGCCAAGGAAAAGTGATAAACCAGCCGCTGCAAAGGATAAGTCCAAGTGGTGTGCATATCACGAGGATATCGGGCATCTCACTGAAGAGTGTATTGCACTTATAAAGGAAATTGGTTACTTGTTGAGCAAGGGGCATTTGAAAGAGCTTTTGGGACGAAAGAAGTCAAGGATCCAGGATCCTGAAAGGATCCCAGAAAGGGCTCCCGCTCCTCCAGCAGATGCACAAGTCATAAACTTCATATCCGGTGGATCAGATATCTGTGGTACCTCCTTTTCAGCAGCAAAAAGACATGCTAAGGAAACCAAGATGGATAATGGAGACAGGCCTGTCCGGACCTCCGTTGTTACCCAGGATAAAGTCATAACTTTTGATGAGGATGATCGTGTTGACATCCAGGATCCTCATCATGATGGTCTTGTAATTACATTATTTATTTCTAACCACTTTGTTCGCAGGATCCTTATAGACGGAGGAAGCTCTGTGAACATCATTCAGCTTGATGTCCTCAAGAAGATGAATATCCCAGAGTCTGATATTATCCCAAGATCCTCAGTACTTGTGGGATTCAGTGGAGAAACTAAGAATACATTGGGGGACATCAAACTCCCAATCTATATTGAAGGATTGCATTCTTATCAAAAGTTTTGTGTTATAGATTGTTTATCATGTTGTAATGTTATCCTTGGCAGGCCATGGATACATGACATGAAGGCAGTCCCATCCACCTATCATCAATGTGTAAAGCTTCCAAGTCCTTGGGGAGTGGTGAAAATTGAGAGTGATCAACAGGAGGCTAAAAATTGCTATACCTCATCAATGAAGCCAGCCTCAAGACCAAGGGAGCAATAGCAATTAAAGTATCCTTCAAGAGATGTCTTAGAGGCAAGAGAACAGGATTTGAAAGAAATCCTCATGGATCCTGATGATCCTGAATCCAAGATCTTCATAGGATCAGGGATCCTTAGCGATATTGAACAGGAGCTAGTATCCTTCCTGAAAAGAAGGAAAACCACCTTTGCCTGGAAACATGAGGATATGACAGGTATATCTAAAGATGTAATTACTCATAAACTTGGCATTGACAGGTCATTCAAGCCGATTCATCAAAAGAGGAGGAAGTTTGCACCTGAAAGGAATGCTATTATCCAGGAAGAGGTAGATAAACTACTTCGGGCAGGTATGATAAGAGAGGTTAAGTATCCAAGATGGTTAGCCAATGTGGTTGTTGTTCAAAAGAAAAATGGAAAGTGGAGGGTATGTGTCGATTTTACTGATTTAAACAAGGCATGCCCCAAGGATCCTTTCCCATTACCCCACATTGACTCCATGGTGGATGCTACCGCGGGTCATGAGTTGTTGACTTTTATGGATGCTTCATCTGGATTTCAACAAATTCAGATGGAACCGTCTGATCAAGAGGATACAGCCTTTATGACCCCAACTGGTATATACTGTTATATTGCTATGCCATTTGGATTAAGGAATGCAGGTGCTACTTATCAAAGGCTAGTCAATATGATGTTCAAGGAACAAATTGGACACACTATGGAAGTCTATATAGATGACATGGTGGTTAAGTCCAAGAAAGCTGAGGATCACCTTAAAGACTTGGAGGAAGCATTCGATATCCTTGATAAATTTAATATGAAACTTAATCCATCCAAGTGTCATTTTGGTGTTAAGGCAGGTAAATTCTTAGGCTATATGGTGACAAAGAGGGGCATTGAAGCAAGTCCAGAGCAAATCAAGGCTATTGTGAATATCAAATCTCCTGCCAATGCTAAGGATGTGCAAAGACTGACAGGCAGGATCGCAGCCTTGAACAGATTCATATCCAAATCCTCAGAAAAGTGCAAGGAGTTCTATGACATCCTGAGGAAGAACAAGAAATTTGAATGGACTGAGAAGCATGAAAGTGCCCTAAAAGCTCTTAAGGATTACCTATCCTCAGCCCCAGCCTTGATGAAACCAGAAAAAGGAGATATATTATCCTTGTATTTAGCGGTATCCTCTAAAGCAGTAAGTGCGGTCCTTGTTAAGGATCACCAAGGTACACAACATCCTGTTTATTATGTAAGTAAGAGCTTACTTGATGCTGAATCCAGGTATTCACATTTAGAAAAACTTATCCTTGCATTAATTATGGCATCTACTAAATTAAGACATTATTTTGAGACTCATGCCATTATTGTTAAGACTAATTTTCCAATTAAGAATGTTCTCAGGAAACCTGAAATGTCAGGAAGGATGGCTAAGTGGGCAGTGAAGTTGAGTGCATATGATATAAGATATGAACCAAGGACTGCCATCAAATCCCAAGCCTTAGCTGACTTTGTGGTAGATTTTAGTAGTGACTTGCAAAAGGAAGCTGAGTTAGAAGTCCAACAGCTTGAAGAAACTAAGGATCCTTGGATACTCTTCACTGATGGAGCCTCTAATGTAAAAGGAGCAGGGCTTGGAATACTACTAAAATCGCCACAGGGGAACATAATACCCCACTCCATAGCTTGTGAATTTCAAACTACCAACAATGAGGCTGAGTATGAAGCCTTGATAGCTGGTTTGCAAATTGCAAAGCATATGAGGATCAGGTATCTTGAGGTACATGTAGACTCTTTACTGATCACTAATCACTTTAATGGATCCTATGATGTTAAAGGTGAAAAGCTAATCAAATATTTGGAGATAGTCAAAGTATTGGCACTCTCTTTTGTATCCTTTAGTTTGACACAGGTACCAAGGGAAGAGAATGCAGAAGCTGATGCATTAGCCAATCTAGGATCATCTTTGAAGATTCCTGAGGATATCAAGATCCCTATTATCCATATCCTGACCCTTGCTATCGAGGATCATGTAGCTATGGAGATAGGAGAAGATTCTGCAATCATCCCTAGTGATGATACTCAATCTCATTCAGGATCATGGATCCTCCCAATCATGAGATACATACAACATGGAGAGATCCCTACAGGAGAAAACCCTAGGGCTTTCAAAATTAAGGTATCTCAATTTACAATATTAAATAATATGTTGTATAAACGATCTCTTACAGGGCCATATCTAAGATGCATTGAGGATCCTGAAATCCAAGAAGTCCTAAAGGATTTCCATGAAGGAGATTGTGGAAACCACACTGGGGGCAGGGCATTATTCTCAAGGATCCTGAGGACAGGATACTATTGGCCCACTATGAAGAAGGATGCTTTGGAGTATGCCAAGAAGTGTGATCCTTGCCAGAGGCATAGTAATATCCTTCACCAACCAGCAGAGCTCTTGCATCCTATATCCTCTTCCTGGCCATTCATGAGATGGGGTATGGATATAGTTGGAAAGCTTCCTAAGGCACCTGGTGGAAAAGTATTCATGCTTGCTATGACTGATTACTTCTCTAAGTGGATAGAGGCTGAAGCCTTTGCTCAAGTCAGAGAAAAGGAAGTTATATCCTTTATTAAAAGAAATATTATTACCAGATTCGGTATCCCTTCTGAGATTATTTGTGATAATGGATCCCAATTTATTGGGAATAGAACCACTAACTTTTGTGACAGTTAGGGGATTAAGATGATAACATCAACACCAGTCCACCCACAAGCTAATGGTCAGGCAGAATCATCCAACAAGATCATCATCAACAATTTGAAGAAGAAGCTTGGATCCAAGAAAGGAAAATGGGCAGAAGAACTACCTTATGTGCTTTGGGCTGATAGGACTACTCCCAAGAATGCTCCTGGCCAAACTCCATTTTCTTTGGTGTTTGGGGCAGAATCAGTGATCCCTACAGAGATGGTGGTTCCAACTGCAAGAACAAGCATTCGTGATCCTGAATAAAATGCTGAAAACTTGGTTCAAGACTTGGATACTATAGAAGAAATCAGGGATTTGGCAAGGATAAGGATGGCTAGTTATCAACAAAAGATGGCTGGAGCCTACAACAAAAATGTCAGGATCAGGAAATTCCAAGCTGGTGATATGGTGTTAAGGAAAGCATTTCAGAATACTACCAATCCTGCTGATGGAAAGCTAGCACCAAAGTGGGAAGGCCCCTATTTGATTGAAGCTGAAGCAGGGAAGGGGGCATATCGATTGCTAACAATGGAAGGTGATTTGCTACCAAGAGCTTGGAATGCTGTCCATTTGAAGAAATATTTCATGTGATCAGGATCCATGATCCTTACTTGACAAGTATCCTCGAAGGATCCTCACAGGATAGATGATCCTCTTTCTGGTAACGTTTTAATCTCAAACTATTTCATTCTTTAATTATCTCATATAAGGGTAAGGATCCTGCATCCTTTATCCTCCTTTTACATGATTTTGAGTTTTGAAGGTTCAGGTATCCTTAACTAAGGATTGAGTATCCACAGAAGTATCCAGTTATTTGGGCTTGTCCCCAGTTATCCTTTGGGCTTGTCCCCAGTTATCCTTTGGGCTTGTCCCCAGTTATCCTTTGGACTTGTCCCCAGTTATCCTTTGGGCTTGTCCCCAGTATATTGGGCTTGTCCCCAGAATTGTTGGGCTTGTCCCCAGTTACTAACTTTTATCTTATATTGGCTTAGTCCCAAATTATATCCTATTTCAGGTTTTTGAAGTTAGATGACCAAGGATCCTTGATCCTTACCTTCTACTAAGGTTTGTCCTTTGGGTTATCCTGATTATAAGTGTTATAGGATAGGATCCTAACTTGGATCCTCATGTATGATCCTTAACTATTTTGATTTTATTCATTATTTATTTAAGTGACCCTTATCCTTTGACAACTAAACTTATGATCCTTAAACTATATTACTTTTCAGAACTTATCGATTATGGGATATGTGATCTTTGATCATATCCTAAACTTTTTGGGGATATTTCTTAAATTTTTTCTTTACTTGATAAGTTTAAACAAAATAAACATCACCACAGTTGGAAAATAAAATACTAACAAGGATATCAACACAGGATAAGCCAAAAAGTTAAAGTTATTTTATTCACAAAAGTTTAAACCCTTTAAGGTTGTCAAAATTGCCAACCCACGTTTCTACCAGCAAAACGTGGCCCGTCCACATGGGTTGGCAAAGGGTGTCCATTGTTCATAGGTCTAACAAGTGCAGGAAATTAAAGACGGAAGGATAACGAGTGGCTTCATCCCCCAAACAGAGGATCCATCCACCACCCATTATCCTACCTATTGTTCAAAGGATCATCCATGATCCTCAACCCTAATTACTATTGTTTAAGTATAGACCAACCATTGTTCATCAAAACATCATCAAAATAAAAACCATAACCAAACTAAAAAATGGGCTCCGGCTACGTCTAGAAATGTCCTTCATCGCCCATTCCTGCAGCCTATGCCTTCGCTGCATCATCATCCCCTCCAGCTCCAGTATCCTTTGCATGATCCTTGCCACTGCCACTAGCTTCGATTGCCAGAACCTCGTCAGCCTCATCTTCCTCATCCTCCAAATCAGCCAGCCTGGCCTTCCAGCCTTCCATGTCCCAGTTGCTCCTATCAAAGGCAGGATCCTGAGCTTCTTGAGCCATCTGCAGCTTGGTCTTGTACATGGCAATGGCAGCAGAGACTTTAGCATCCTGTGTGATCTCGTGCTTCTCATAATCAGCATTGATCTGAGTTGCAACTATCTGAGCTTTGGCATCATTGAGGTCCTTTTCAAGGGAAGCAATCTTGTGATCCTTGAGCACCGCCACCTTTTGGAGATCAGAGTATTTCTCCTCAAGCTCCTCCACATTCCCAACATAGTCCTCGATCTCAGCAAATTTCTACAGAGAAGACAATGTAAAGATTAGAGTCAGGTGATCCTCAAGTGGATAGGATAACTAAACTGAGTCAGTGATCCTTACATCATTAAGGTACTCGTGGAATTGATGGCGGATCAGAGGCAAGCCTTGAAGGTTGTCAGCTTCAGAGGTTTTTCTTTTCTTTCCACCTCTGTTGGGATTGAACCCTACCAAAAGGAACAGATAATTAAAGCCAAAACTGGATCAGAGCAGTGGATCCAGAATAAGCAGACGTTTACAAATGGTTCATACAAATCTCTCTCCTTGAAAGTGAACTTCAACATCTGCTGACCTCCTATCTACTGATCTTGCAAAGTGCTGCCTTACAACTACTGCCCAAAGTTAAAGACTGATGGAAGACCAAAGCTCTGCTGATGCAATCTACTGCCTTGAGTCAAGTACTGCTGTTCCGGACAAGTGCTGCTAGGCTCACAGCAGTGGAAGGTTGCAACAGTACTATAGTTGTCTTTATGCAATGTAATGTAATATCAGTAGTTTGTATAGCAGTGTTTGTACAGGTCAGAGGTTAGAGTTTGTTAGGAGGTTAGATGTCACTTTCATGGTGATGTCAGCTAAGATGCTCAGTGGTTTGCAAGTGCCTATAAATAGCTCAGTACTTAGTACTGTTCTATTAGCTCTTTTGCATCATCGTCTTCTTTGCACGAACAAACAACTGAGCTCTGGCTGAGGGGGAGTTTGCATTCATTCATCAATCATTGTAATCGTTATTGAAATAAATTCAATCTTCCGATTCATTGAGAAAAGATGTTTGATCAAAGTATTACTCTCGTTTGATTGTATGCAAAGTTTGTTTTCATTATAATTCCGCTGCACACTCAACCATTTTCATTTTAATTACAAACACAAAATACAATCAGAAACAAACTCAGATCCAACAATTGGTATCAGAGCCTGGACAGTCAAATTTGATTTAACAATCATTTTGACGTAAACAGTTCGGCTCATAACAGTTGATACTGATCGTTTATTCGTTAGTTGAAAAACAGAGCAAGGATTAATCACCATTAAAGTTGATTTTTCAGTGTCTGTAAAACAACAAGAATGACGTCACAATCTCAGGATGATAAAAACAACATCGGCTCACTTTTTAAACCACCTATGCTAAAAAGAAATGAGTACAACATCTGGCAGAGGAGGATGGGTCACATCCTTGCTCAACACAGCACAGGTTGTTGGAGGTCTGTCATCTTTGGTCCCCATGTTCCTTCAGTGCCAAGCGCTGAAGATGCTAAAAAGTTCGTTCCAAAACCAGTTGAAAATTATACCGAAACCGACTTTCAAAATATCGAACTAGATGCTAAAGCGTTTAGCATCATAACATCAGCGCTGCCCAATGAGATATATGCTGGACTGTTACACTGTAACAGTGCCAAAGAGTTATGGGACGCTCTTAAGGAACAGTTTGGGGGGACCGAAGAAGTCATAGAAAACAATAGGGAAATCCTGAACCAACAGTACGAAACATTTTGTCATGTTAGAGGTGAATCACTGACGCAACAATTTGAGCGTTTCAGTTGTCTCATCAGTGAACTGAGGCTTGTTAATACCACTTTTACAAACTCAACTCAAAATAGCAGGTTCCTCAGGTCACTGCCGGAAAAATGGGACACCATAGCTTTTGTCACCCGAAACTCACCTGAGTTCAAGGATCTGACCTTGACCCAACTCCATGGTCGACTCCTGACCTACGAAAGGGAGTTGAACCAGAAAAGGAAGTTACAAGAGTCAGGAAAAGCCGTTGATGATTATACATTCGGTAACACTGCTCTTCTGGGTCAAGAAGAATCTGGGAGCAGTGGTAAGGATCAGGGTTATGATCACTTCATTAACATAACTGCTGGGGCAAATTTTAACAACCCTGATCCTCACTCTGCAAGTTATGCATTCACTACAAACGAAAACCAGATGTCAGACAATCTAAGCTTTGAACTCAATGATTTACAACATTTTGATCCCACTGACTTAGAAGAGATGGATATTCTGCACCAGTTGGCTTTGCTCAGTGTTAGAACTAGCAAATTCTATAAAAGAACAGGGAGAAAATTCCCAGGACTTCATGGGAATTTGAGGGTTGGGTTGGATAAATCGAAAATCAAGTGTTACAAGTGCAATAGGTTAGGGCACTTTGCTAGGGAGTGCAGAAGTCAAAACACTGGACCAATAGTTACTCACCCTAGCTCTAACCCTAGACCACAAAGTCAAAACACTGTGCACTATACCCAGTATACCCCTGCAGCTCAAGTGAACACTGCTCACTATGCTGCTGCCCCTGTGCCAGTGCATTATGTCCAAACTACTGTTCCACAAATTCAGTACGTTCAAACCCCTGCTCCACAGGTACAAGTGCAACCAGTTGCACCTCAAACCACTGCTCCAGCAGCAGTACAACCAGATCAACAAAGTTTTTTCACTCAAGGGTTTGTTGACTGGAGCAGTATGCCTGATGATCTTAGTGATGAAAATTTTGCACTCTATGCTTTTAATGAACCTTCTAATGATGAATTTTGTTTGATGGCATTAGAGTCAAAAACAGAGGGGGTTGAAACTGAAGGTGAACAGCTAAGTGATGCAACAGTGGATGAGGTGACTGCAGCAGTGGTTACTGCTATGGCTGGTGAACTACTGCTGGGAGAAAGTTCAGGTACCCTGATTGAACCACTGATAGACCCATGGTCCGAAGAGAACAAGGAAGAAAAGAAAGAAGAAAAAGCAGGTGAGAAAGAAGAAAAAGCTGATGATGAAGAAAATCCTCAATGTGATTGTGCAATGATGGCTGCTGCCAAGGTATCACCTCAAGTTCTTGAAAAACTGTGTTCTGACAATTGCATTATTGCTTTTGCTAACATCAAAGAGGTAAATGAAAACCTTCGGGATAAAATCTTAACTGATGAAGTCAAATTTGAAAGATCTTTAAAAGAACTTAAAAACAAATTGACTGAGAAAGAAAAAGAGATCAGCAGTCTTAAAGAAGAACAAAGCATAACCAAAACTCAACTCCAAACTATGGTAGAAAAATACCAAGTTTGCAAAAAGGAGTTGGAGTCCACCCAGATCACCTGTGAAAGATGGGTGGAATCATGCAAAGGGTATGAGGTTATGCTTGAAAAACAGATAAAAAGCAATGTGAAATTTGGGGTTGGTTATAGAAAACATGATGATGAAAACACTGCTTTTGGAAAATCTGTTCAAACCACTGATGTAACCACTGAGTTCATCCCCACAAACAAGAATGGCCAAGAAGTGAAAATCACTGACAAACTTGGTAACAAAATCACACTTGACAGACCAATGGGATCCTCTACTTTTGAGGAGCTTGAAGATTATCAGTTTAAACCAAAATGGTCTCATGAGTGTGATATCCTTGAAAATTTCAAGCCAATGGACTTTACATCAACTGCTGGTGTTAAAGCTCCAAAAGCTAAAGTCATTCCTCTCAAGGACATCCCAACAGAGGTTAAAACCTCTGCTGCAAAGGAGTCCGAAAAGAGAAAGAAGAAAGAAAAGATTGACAACTTGTTTTGTGAATTCTGTGAGAAAAGGAATCATCTAACAAAAGACTGTTTCTACTTAAAAGCTTATGATTTAAACAGAACAAGTGTCATTGTTTCAGCTGAAAGCTGCATTGTTTGTGGAAAAACAAACCACAAAACTCAAGCATGTGTGTATCTCAAAAACTTTGATGTGAAAAAGAATGAGTACATTGCTAAAACATCCTTGAGTCCATCATCACCATCACCATCATCATCTGTCAAATTCACTAAGAAACAACCACTGTTTGTACCAGTTCAAACAGCTGTCACAAAACAGCTGAACCAAACATCTGTCAAAAGAGATGTTCAGGTTACTGATGCACCCTCTGCCAATCAGTTCAGAAAAGGCAAGGAAAACAGTCTTACCAAAGGATTCCACACGTTTATGAGACCTACAAAAGGCCCTCTAAACCCAGAGTGAACAGGCATCCTTTTGGTTACCAGCAGATGATTGATCAAGACCCACATCAGTGGTTAGAGAAACACTGTCCTAAAACAGTCCAAACCCCTGACCTAACCACTGTCCATCATTCTGCATCCATCCCAGACACTGTTGAGACCCCATCCAAAGCCTTGTTGGCTTTGGAGACCTTAATGAACTAATCCTTTTACTTCATGTGCAGGGAGCTTCTGCATGCTTTGATAGTCTTTGGTATGTAGATAGTGGAGGCTCCAGGCACATAACAGGATGTAAAGCCCTCCTCAAAGACTTTAAAATCCATGGAGGGGGTGATATATCCTTTGGGAATAATAGTAAAGGGAAAGTTTTGGGGTCTGGTACAGTGCAGTCTGGAAATGTAAAATTTGAAAATGTTAATCTAATAGACAATCTAAAATTCAACCTTCTGAGTGTGTCCCAAATGAGTGACAAGGGATTTGGGTCATTCTTCACAAAAGACTGTTGTAGGATTGTTGGACCAGAAATGGTAAAAAAGATTGAAGCAATAATCAAAAATGGTCAAACTAAACTTGTTGCTCAAAGAAGTGGCAATGTTTATGTTGTTGACATGTCAAAAGAGTGTCCCAGAGCTGATGCTTGTCTGTTCTCAGCTGCCTCTAACAAAGAGACAGAACTTTGGCACAGAAGGCTGGGGCACACAAATCTTAAGACAATCACTGAAATTTCAAAAAATGGTTTGGTGAGAGGCCTACCACAAAAATTGTTTTCATGTCCTGAACATTGCATTTCCTGTTTAAAAGGAAAACAGCATAAAAGTTCTTTCAAGTCCATTGAAGAGTCCAAAACAACCCAGTGTTTGCAAATGCTACACATGGATTTGTTTGGCCCAGTTCAAGTCATGAGCCTTAAGAAGAAAAGATATTGTTTGGTTATTGTTGATGACTTTTCTAGGTTTACATGGACTTTCTTTTTACACTCAAAAGATGAGACTGCAGGCATTTTGCAAGACTTTGTGACACAGGTTGAAAAGCAATTTGACCTTCCAGTGAAAAGCTTCAAGAGTGACAATGGCACAGAATTCAAAAATAAGGAGTTGGATGCCTTCTGTGTGAAGAAAGGGATTGTAAGGCAGTACAGTATCCCTAGAACACCAGAGCAGAATGGGGTAGTGGAAAGGAAGAACAGAACTTTAATTGAGGCTGCCAGAACCATGCTTGCAGATTCAGGTTTGCCATTAACTTTCTGGGCAGAGGCAGTAAACACTGCTTGCTATGTCCAGAACAGAGTTTTAATAAACCCCAGGCACAAAAAGACTGCTTATGAAATTCTGTATAAAATCAAACCACTGATCTCTTATTTCAAGGTGTTTGGCTGCCCATGTTTTATTTTGAACTTAAAAGATTCCATTTCAAAATTTGCAGCCAAAATTGATTGTGGTTATCATCTGGGATACTCAACCACTGCCAAGGCCTACAAAGTGTTCAATAAACGGACCAAGGCAGTGGAGGAGACTTTGAATGTAAAGTTCATTGAACTTTCATCAATGAAAATCCCAGCAAATCCTGCTAATCTGTTTGATCTTGAAAAATTCACTTTTGAAAATACTGATGTCAAGACTAACAGTGCAGGTCCATCAGAGGATTCAACACCTGACTATGGGTATGAAATCATCATCCCTCAAAGGTCAGTCAAAATGGGAAGAGCATCAGATGTTC
Organism: Helianthus tuberosus; assembly: GCA_030545235.1. Lineage (NCBI taxonomy): Eukaryota > Viridiplantae > Streptophyta > Magnoliopsida > Asterales > Asteraceae > Helianthus > Helianthus tuberosus. The sequence goes on along the minus strand of CM060381.1, from coordinate 27,090,722 downwards.
AAAACAGCTGTCAAAGCTCAACCACTGCTACCTCAACAGTTGTTGACCAAAGTAGCCCATCAACCACTGCTTCCACATCCTCAAACACTGCTGACAAAAGTCCCCAAACAGTGGATAAAAGTCAGCAGATGTTCACTTCATTACCTCCTATTCCACCACCTTTTGAAGCCACTGCTGGATCATCAAAGTCCCCAGCAGTGGTTAGCTCAGATGATACACATTTGCAGCCTTCACCAACAAATGCCATCATACCATACCAAGGAGATTTAATCTTCTTGAGATCTCATCCACCTGATCAAATCATTGGCAACATAAATGAAGGGGTGCTCACAAGAAGCCAAACCCAAAACATTTGTCTTTTTGCTGGTTTTCTATCACTCCATCAGCCAGTCAAGTACCAAGAGGCACTGAAAGACAACAGCTGGGTAGAAGCCATGCAAGAGGAGCTCCAACAGTTTAAAAGACAACAAGTATGGGAGCTTGTACCACTGCCAGAAGAGGTTAGTCCCATTGGCACAAAGTGGGTCTTCAAGAACAAAACTGATGAAAGGGGTATTGTTGTCAAGAATAAAGCCAGGGTTGTGGTTCAAGGTTACAGACAGAAAGAGGGGATTGATTATGATGAAACATTTGCCCCTGTTGCAAGATTGGAAGCCATTAGACTGTTCCTGGCCTTTGCTGTCAACCACAACATGAAGGTGTTTCAAATGGATATCAAAAGTGCTTTCCTCTATGGTACAATTCAAGAAGAGGTATATGTTTGTCAACCTCCAGGTTTTGAGGATCCATTTTATCCAGATCATGTCTACAGGCTGAACAAAGCCCTGTATGGCCTGAAACAAGCACCAAGGGCCTGGTATGAAACTCTTTCCAACTTCCTACTCTCAAATGGTTTCAAAAGAGGTACCATTGATAAAACACTGTTTCTAAAATGGAGAGGGAAGGATTTAATGATTGTCCAAATTTATGTAGATGACATTATTTTTGGAAGCACATGTAACACAATGTGTGAAGAGTTTAGAGAACTCATGACAGCTGAGTTTGAAATGAGTGCAATGGGTGAGCTGCAATGCTTTCTTGGTCTCCAAGTACAGCAAATGCAAAATGGAACTTTCATTCATCAAAGTAAATATGCTAAAGAACTTTTGACCAAATTTGATATGAATGATTGTAAACCATGCAGCACACCCATGGCAACAAATAAGCTGGTCATGTCTGATGAAAAAGATGAGCTGATTGACCAAACACTTTATAGAAGCATGATTGGGTCTTTATTGTACCTAACTGCATCTAGACCAGACATCATGTTTGCAACATGTGTCTGTGCAAGAAGTCAATCAGCTCCCAGAAAATCAAACCTCATTGCTGTAAAAAGGATCTTCAGATACATAAAAGGTGCTCCCACACTTGGTATCTGGTATCCAGCTAATGGGAATATCAAGCTTTCAGGCTTTTCAGACAGTGACTTTGCTGGATGTAACACTACAAGGAAGTCCACATCAGGAGGGTGCCAGTTTCTAGGTGATTGTTTGGTTTCTTGGCAAAGCAAAAAGCAAGCAGCAGTTTCAACATCCACTGCTGAAGCTGAATACATTGCTGCTGCAAGCTGTACAGCCCAACTCCTGTGGCTTCAAAATCAGTTGCTGGATTTTGGTATCACTGCCTTAAAGACACCACTCATGTTGGATAGCCAGGCAGCAGAAAATATCATCAAAAATCCAGTTTCCCATTCAACCACCAAACACATCGACATCAGACATCACTTTGTGAGGGATTGCTATGAAAAAGGTTTGATTTCTCTGCATCATGTCCCAACTAAAGACCAGTTGGCAGATGTGCTCACAAAAGCACTTGATACAGCCACCTTTGAAAGCTTGGTCTCTAGAATTGGGATGCTAAACATGGAATAACAAGCAACATCTTGTTTTTCTATGTATAAAAGCCCTAAAATGTTTTCAGAAAATCAAAAATCCATCCTTAAAAATAGCTAAAAATGAAATTTTCATTAAAATCCTTAAAAGTCTGCCATTAACCACTGTTTGTTCAAAAGTCTGCTCTGCTTCAAAGTCTGTCCACTACTGAAAGCCATCCTCTGCTCTCTCATTTCCTTGATAAACTCTGTTGTTCAAAAGCAGTGTCTTATCCACTGATATGCTATCCACTAATAGTGAAAATCATCCACTGCTTTCATTTTACCGTTGTAACCACTGCCTTCATCAGTAGCTTTCACAAAAGTACTGTCCTTCATTTCATCAGAGTTTGGCATGTGGGCAGTACATAGTGGTCAGTACTTTTGTAACCGCTGCCACATCAGCCTTCACTTTTTCCTCTATAAAACCCCCACTTCACAACAAAAACAGGGTTTTACTGTCGAATTGGATTCTTAAAAATTCTCTTCTCAAAATAGTTTCTCTTCAAATTCCTTCACAAATTCCTTCGATACTCATCTCCAAAATGACAAAATCGAAGCCATCTGCAAAATCCACCTCCAAATCATCGTCGAAAGCGGCCTCTCAGAAGGTCATACCCACTGAACTTCCATTCAAACCATCTCACAATCTCCTGGGTCTTCTCACAAAACCAGGAACCACCAATGTTTTCGATTCTATCATCACCAAAATGGCAAAATCAAAGTACAAAACTTTATTAACCGCCGATGCACCAATCTATTTGGCAACCCAAAGAGAGTTCTGGAAGAATGCAACCCTTGAAAAACAAGGAGACACTGCAACCACCATACACTCTTCTATAAAGGGTAAAGCTGTCCAAATCACGCCACAGTCCATTTCAGAGGTCTTTCAACTCGATGATCTGGAAGGTAAAACTTCTTTCACTAAAAACGAGTTACAAACTGACTTCATTGAAAGAGGGTATGAAGCCACAATGATGAAGAAACTTACCTTACAAAAAGGTTATTTTCCTTCTGCAACCAGATTTTTATTTCATACCCTCCTACTATGTGTTTCAAATAAAACCACTTCTTTCAATGAAATCCCTTTAAAGATTCAAAATCTGGGATATGCAATTCTTCAAGAAGAAAATTTTAATTATTCTCGGGAAATTTTTAAAGATTTGGTTAATAATGTTGAAACAAAATCATTCTTACTGTTTCCAAGGTTTTTAAGTTACTATTTTGAAAAGAAATTCAGTAAGAATGATTTAGTTGCAATAAACCAAGGTGATTCTACTCAAATAAACAGTTTAACAACTGAAACATTTTCAAGAATGTTAACACCTTGCAAAACACAAGCAGAGGTGCCTGAGCAGAATTTAGCAGTTACAACTGCTCCTCAGGTATCTGCTGCTGAGCCCACTGCTCAAGGTGATCAAAGTGGCAGCACAACTGCTTTGAAACCCACACCTACAATCACCAAAAAGCCAAAAAGAAAAACTCAAAAACCCCCAAAGCCCATCAAAAAGGCAACTCTGGAGGATGAGATACCGGAGCTACTGCCTGTGACAGCACAAATGTCACAAGAAACCACTGCTGCTACTTCCTCACAGCAGTTGGTACAAATATCTCAACCCATAACCGAAACTCCTCCTGCTTCTTCACAAAAAGATCAGGTTGTACACATTGGGACACCACATCATGATGCTCTAGAAACACTCGTTTCCATCATCCACAGCTCAATTCCCGGAGCAAATCCTCTTTCTTCACCAAACATCACATCCACAATTCCCCCACCAACTAAACTGCTGTTGGATGCAATTGATTTGAACCAGGCACTAACCAGTCCTTCTCAATCACCTATCAATGAGAATATACCTCAACAACTGACTGGGTCTGATGTATCAATCTTTGCTAACCCACCAACACAACCTGAGGAGGTTAGACCCCTTGAGTTACAAGTAACTCTTGGTGGTAGTCCAAGTGAAGCAGCCACTACAACTGTTGAACCCATTGGTTTACAGTTGGACAGTGGTTACATTAATAAGACTTCCTTGGAGGCAATTCCTTACATAGCACCTCTGCCAACCACCAGTGGATTTATTTATCCTACTGGCAACATCAAAAGGTTGTCAAGTGTTGAAGGAAGAAGACCCAGTACCAAGACAAAGGGGCATCAGTGGTTAATGTTTGGAGTACACTCCCTACCTCAACCACTGATAAAACCACTGCTAGTGGGAAATCAGATGATCCCATTAAATTGGGTGATGATTTAAAATATCAGGATTTGACGGAACGAATTGAAAAGTTGGATACATCTGTTGCAGATCTTAAAAACATGCTACAGCAGGTGTTGAAAACTCAAAAAATGCAATCCACTGCTGTTCCACCTCAAGCACCTGCTCCACAACAAGCACCTGCTACATATGAGCTCTGGAATCTATTTCAACCTTTTCTCCATCAACAAGCACAAATAGCATATCAGCAACATGAAAAACATGTTCAACAGCTGAGAAATGCAATGGAGTCAAGGTTCAAGAACACTCAGGCTGATCTAAAGGCTCTCAAAACTCAGATCCTGCACACCACTGGCACTGCTCCTCCCACAGTTCTCTTCATTGATCAACTTCCCCCAGATAATGCCAAAAAGGGGGAGAAAATTCAGGAGTGGAAAAAGAAGGGAATAGAGGATGGTCTCTACATTGAACCAGAAAATGAAAACATGACCAAACAGATCCCTTTGCCAGATGGAAGCAAGAAAATTGATGTGACCATAAATGCACTGGCAGAAGCAGTTGCAAGTGTAAAAAGGGATAGAGAGGCCAAAAGGAAAGCCAAGGTGGATTATCCGGATCAGGGTACTTCAGGGTCAAAAGATGATGAAAATCTTGTTGATGAAAAGAAGAAGCCTACAAGAAGAGTAAGGCTACCCAAATCCATTCCAACCAGACGTTCAAAGTATGTTCCAAAACCACCACCTAAAACAGCTGTTGTAACTCCTGTTGTACCTACTACTGTTGGTACTTCAGTGGTTTCAACATTTGCTCTCACTTCAACACACACCACTTCAACACACACTACAGTCACTGCTTCACCACCATCACCATCACCACCAAAAACAAAATCACCTCCTGCCAAAAGGCAGAAGACAGCAGTTGTTATAACATCTGCTGTAAAGACGACAGTGGTTGGAACACCAGTTGGTTCAACAACTGTTAGTCAATCACAAACCACTGCCACTACATCCACCACCACTGTTCCATCCAAAACATCATCAGCCCCTCCTCAAACAAAGAGGAGAAGGCTAATTCTCAAAGATGATGACACTTCACCACCACAAACATCTTCAAAATCTTTAGCTCTTGTCACAATACCAAAACCTGTTCCTCTCTCTTCAGTTCAAATGTACAAGCCCCTACCTCCTGCAGGTGTTCAATTCCCTCTTGAACTAGCAGCTGTTAGAGAAGAAATAAAATCCTTTTACTATGAGGATGACCCTGCCAAAAGGAGTTTGCCATCTATCAAAGGATATCCCTGGCCTAAAAATGTTGATGAATATTTGAAAATCAAGGCCAAGCAAGCAGAGGATATCTCAAAAAGAAACACACAAGGGAAATCTGACAAAGAAATTTCAAGAAACTATCAATATCTGCTCACACAGGTCAGATCCCTAGAACAATTTGCAAAAAATGTCAGTCAACAAATTTCAGAAAGAGCAGCTGAAACTTTGAAGAAAGACTACATTGAAAGCATCATGGCTCACAAGAAGTACAAAGGAGAGAGATACATGTACAAAGAGTGGACTGTTCCTGAGCTTGAAGATGAAGATGAAGCTGCAAGAATTCAAGACATGATAAAAAGGAAGGTCACTCACACTCCTCCTGACTGGGCAAAGTTTAGAAAGAATGTACCTGACAAACAGGTAGAACTGAAAAGAATGAAAGAGGAACTGGTTGCTGCTGAATATGGAAACAAAAGACAAATTGCTAGATGGAAAGAAGATGTGGTCAGGGCCACCTACAAAAGGTTGGAGGAACTAAGAAAGAAAGATCCAAATGTTCCTCAAAAGCCTGACTATCCTGAAGCAGAGGTTTCAAAAAGACCAACAAAGCTGCAAATCAGGAGAGCCACTGCCCCAACTGGTGCTGTCATCTATAAAAGAAGGTCACACAAACAGTTGGGAGGTGAAACCATCTAAGAGTTGATAAAAGGAGATGATCTTGTAAAAGAAGGCATAAAGAAAATGATCATAGAAACTCTTGGTTTGGATCAAACTGCAAGTACTGCTCAGCCAGTTATGAATAGGCCAGCCTCACCAAATACCTCTGCTAATAAACATCTCCCAAGAAACCCACCAGGCTCAAAAATACAAAAGTGGGAAACTGACAAACAGACCTGCGTATTGACTTTGCTCAGGTCTGGTGGAGAAGTGAAGAAAATATCAAGGGAACAAGCTCTTGGCCTGAGTCTTGAAGATTTGCAAGATCTCCTTGATCTTCCACTTAGTAGGGATGATGAAGACACAGATGCCCTAGACTTTGAACTACAATTTAAAGGTCAGATAAGGGAGCTGTTGATGAGGCAATAAATGTCCACAATAATGAAGAGTTTTGGCATTATCTGTTCCAGGGGGAGATTGTTGGGATTGAACCCTACCAAAAGGAACAGATAATTAAAGCCAAAACTGGATCAGAGCAGTGGATCCAGAATAAGCAGACGTTTACAAATGGTTCATACAAATCTCTCCCCTTGAAAGTGAACTTCAACATCTGCTGACCTCCTATCTACTGATCTTGCAAAGTGCTGCCTTACAACTACTGCCCAAAGTTAAAGACTGATGGAAGACCAAAGCTCTGCTGATTCAATCTACTGCCTTGAGTCAAGTACTGCTGTTCCGGACAAGTGCTGCTGGGCTCACAGCAGTGCAAGGTTGCAACAGTACTATAATTGTCTTTATGCAATGTAATGTAATATCAGTAGTTTGTATAGCAGTGTTTGTACAGGTCAGAGGTTAGAGTTTGTTAGGAGGTTAGATGTCACTTTCATGGTGATGTCAGCTAAGATGCTCAGTGGTTTGCAAGTGCCTATAAATAGCTCAGTACTTAGTACTGTTCTATTAGCTCTTTTGCATCATCGTCTTCTTTGCACGAACAAACAACTGAGCTCTGGCTGAGGGGGAGTTTGCATTCATTCATCAATCATTGTAATCGTTATTGAAATAAATTCAATCTTCCGATTCATTGAGAAAAGATGTTTGATCAAAGTATTACTCTCGTTTGATTGTATGCAAAGTTTGTTTTCATTATAATTCCGCTGCACACTCAACCATTTTCATTTTAATTACAAACACAAAATACAATCAGAAACAAACTCAGATCCAACAACCTCTTCCCTTTGAAGTGGTAGCCTTGGGGATTACAATGGAAGGGCTAGCAGCAGACTTTTCTTGGAGGATCGGACAGTATCTAGATCAGTGACACTGAATTTGGAGGCAGACTTTGAAGATTTCCCGGCACCTACACATCCAAAACAGATAAGTATCCTTATCTTACTTCTATTTAACTATTTATTTAAACATTTGACTATACAAAAAAACAGGATACTTACTTGACATCGTGACAGAACCTGAGGATACCTCTTGTGAATCCTGGGTATTCGCTTTGAATGACCTTGTTGCAGGATCAAGTTTTCTGAAAGCAGCAAGTCTTTCCTTGGTGGCAGGTGAGGGTATAATATGTGAAACAGTGATAGCTGTACAAAAGAAACAAAAGCATGTTAGTAATCCTCATCAGAAACAAGCTTACTCAGTGATCCTTCTAAGGATCCTCTATCCTACCATGGGTGCTCCATTTCCTCGGCAGATCCTTTCCATCAGGGAGAGAATCCTTTCTGACAAAGAAGAATCTCCGTTTCCAATTAGTATCATTCTTAGTGGCTTTGAAGATGGGATGTTCTTCACCGGGTTTACGCTTGAATAAATATCGGTGGGATCCAAATGTTGTGAGATCATACATTTCGGCCAATTCCGACATTCCCAGCTCGATTCCTTCTTGTTCAATGATCCTCTCAAGGGTATATAAGACCCTCCAGATCATTGGCATGGCTTGAATGTAGGAGATGCCGGTGAGGGAGAAAAAAGACTGGGTGAATTCAGGGAAAGGATATGTGTATCCTATTGTGAACGGTGTGACCGGGAAGGCTACCCAAGTTTCAGAAACATAATCACTTAGAGCGGTGGGGTCAAATGGCTTGAAATCGGTGTTTGCCGGAAAACATTGGCGGATTCTATCTATTTGTGGATCAGTGAAACAGCATCTTTCATTCACCAAATCTTTGATGATCCCCTGGCTCTTAAGAGGACTGTCCTTCTTGTGATCCTTAGCCGGTGAGGATCTTAGCATCATCTTGGTCATAGCAATAGAGAAGAAGATGAACAGAGAAAGAAAACTTAAAGGGAGAAAAGGAAAAGAGTTACCTGCTTGATCGTCGGATGAGAATTTAAAGGGAGTTTCTCTTGAATTTGAATGCTGATTGATCCTTATCCCTAACTCCTATTTATAATGCTGGTTTTGCAGGATAGTCATCTCAGTGACGTCATGTTCGTAACGGCTAGTCCGATTACAACGGCTAGTTATCCGTTGGTTGATTGCGGATAAGAACAAAATATAACTCATTTATTTACATAATTACTCCTTATATTTTGGGGGCAATTGTTAGGGGTGGATTTCTAAATGATCAGTGATCCTTAATCGCTGTTGGGCTTGGTGATCCTTACTTCTGTTTAAATTGGTGATCCTTAGAAGTATTTTAGGATCAGGATCATGGATCATCATGAGGATCCTTGTACTAACGGTTGTCTACTTTGAATTCGAAATTGTTTTGCAGGAGTATCAATTTGGACTTGGTCTTGGCGATATTCCTGGAGCATATTCTATGTTTATTCCGCACGTGCCTGGCCAAAAGTGGACGTTATGGAGTCGTGGAGGACTTGCACCATTTGCGGAATGTTAGTTAGTGTAGATATTTTCCATTTTTAAAGGGGTAGCGAGCTAATTAGAAAACACTTGGCTATTTTTGGCTTTACACACACTCTTACAACTGCTCTCACCAGCTCTCGTTAATTCACTTGGCGATTACACACTTTTTTACACAATACATTATAGTGATCCTTGTACTTAGCTCGCTATCATCCGAAGTTGTAATACATTTCTTGTTTAATTTGAGTTGGTGATCGGTAGTTTCCATCACCCTAGGTTTTTTATGCCGGAGATCATTCATTGATCAAGGGCTTTTTCCTCGTATAAATCTTTGTGTCACTTGTTCATTACGTTTCAGAGTGATCCTTATTATTGTTCATCAATTCAAGCATCATACCTCACAACAGAAAGTTTGGTTACATTGTCATTGCTTGATTTTTGACCAAAACAGTTTTATGGCCATAACTCATAAGTAAGTTAAGTCAAAAGATATTTAATATGGTTTTGTGGCCATAAATGTAACACTAAACCATGGAAAGAGAAATTATTGTCTTGAGCCTATCTAGTCAATTTGTGCCTTGTAACATTACTAAAACTTATCATGAAAATGAGTAGTCATTAAACGTGGTTGTTATTTTTCCTTTTTTGAACGATTGTTAGTTTTTCTTGATTGATAATTTTAATGGGATAGAGACTGGGTAAAGGATCAAATAAAAATAAAATTAACATACGAAACGTACGAATTGGGGGAAAAAGCAAAAAGTGGCGGTGTCAATCTTGTAATTACCAGCAACTTCAAAAAAGCAAAAAGTGACGGTGGCAATCTGGTAATTATCAGCAACTTCAAAAAAGCAAAAAGTGGCGGTGGCAATCTGGTAATTATCAGCAACTTCAAAATTACTCTAGTAGAGTAATTTTGACTTCTGTATAGTAATTTTGGAAAATGTCTTGTAGAGTAATTTTGTTAGCATTTAGTTATGGGGTTTAGCTTTATGGTTTAGTTTTTAGCTTTTAGTTGGGGGGGGGGGGGGGGAGGGGTTTAGGTTTTTGGGGGTGGGGGGGGGGGTGGTTTAGGTTTTTTTAGGTTTTTGGGGGGTGGGGGGGTAGTGTAATTTTGATAATTACCCTACAATTTTGATAATTACCCTACATGACCAAAATTACTCTACATGAACATTTACAAAATTACTCTACAGAAGCTCAAAATTACTATACTAGAGTAATTTTGAAGTTGCTGATAATTACCAAAATGTCACCGCCACTTTTTTGACTTTTCTTTCAATTCGTACGTTTCGTACGTTTGTTTTATTTTTACGGGAACTTAACCCATAGAGTTTGTGTTCCTGCTAAAAATATATACGGTGTGTTTGGATTTAATAGCATAACCCATCAACTTGTTCATCATCCTAGGGCCCGCCCAGAGCAAGTGTCGGGTGGACGACTGTTTTGGATCCAAATTGAAATAGGGCCCGAAAATATATATATATAGAGGCCGGTTATTGTATAAATTGACTTAACGTACGCTGCGTACAAGATACAGTATCAACATGCTATTTTGGTTTTTTTTGTTCCAGCAACATGCGGTCTTTGGTTTTTTTCAACATGCGAGATTTCCTTTCTAGAGTTATAACATGCGAAGATGTCATAGCGTATGCTTCGTACGTTAAGGCATTTGTACGATACGCTTTTTCTATATGTATATATACTTAAAAAAATATGTATGTTTTTAAAGAAAAAAAACTTAAAAAGCTTGGATTTATGAACCAAAAACGTTAAAGCGCAACTGTTTTTGTCAATCAAATTCATAAGCCCAATTGTTTTAGTGTGTAATGGATTAATGAATTGGCCCAAATCACTAAGCAAACATAATGATTAATAAAAAGGGTCCAATTTTTTTATCTCGCACATGGCCAATTTTTTTTATTTTATATTTTTTTTTGTGATTTTCGGAGACGCCCCTATGCCATCCGTTTAACTTATTTATTACACGCAGCTTGTTTGTGACCCTCTGTTTTGTTAGATAAACGGGTTATACCATGTTCGTTTACATGATTTTAAGTTTGTTTGATTTAAGATTGATGTCTTTCACACAAATAAATAAACAAATAACCCCACAAAATTTTCATCTCTACACTCCCACACTCCAACCTTCCCTCGGTATCCCCTTTTCTCTCCTCGTCAAAACCCAAAACACGACGATGACTTTGCAAGAAAACCTAACAGATTTTTCAGTCTCTCCAACCTATAAACTTTTTTCATGTCAAGAAGACGTCGGAAAAACAAACCTTTTATCAATAAATATTTTCACTAAATATAAATAATGATACATACGTGAATCTACGCTGTATGATATCGCATAAATGATAAAAAAATATTTTTGAACAAAATAGATTACTTTCATACTAAACAAATAGTTAACTTTTAAGTTTTAACATTGTTATAAGATATAAACATATAAAAAAAACGTGATTTTCTCACTTCATGCTGTCCCCTCATAACACAAATCACGTCCAATCTTTTGAATAGAGGGTATGGTGACCAATTGTAAATTTAGTTTTGACTTATAAGATTTAAATAGGGGGCATGTCTATTCACACACCCATGTTGTCTATCCACACACCCCCCAGTGTCGAGCTATGGCCAGAGCGTGACGTTTTGGTCCGGTCAACCAGACAAAAGACTGACGGGTGTCTGACGGGTCTGTTGACCTGACCAAAACGCCGAGCTTTGGCTGCGTTCTGGTCCTGTCAACCAGCCAAAAGACTGACACCCGGTCAACAGACCCGTCAGACACCCGTCAGTCTTTGTCTGGTTGACCGGACAAAACGCCGCGCTCTGGCCATAACTCGACACTGAGGGTGTGTGAATAGACAAAGGGTTTAAATATTATTCACCCTACAATAATTTAAAACTTGGGTGGGCAGTTAGGGTAGCAATCGGATTCAATGCAGCGGTCAGGTAGCAATCGCATTCAATGCAGCTGTCAGGTAAGTTTTACAATTATTTTTCTTTTAACTAAAGCCATATTTATAATTAATTTAAAAAAGATAAGTAATAATAACAATAGTAATATTACTATGGTGTACCTATTAGCACACCCTTTTCACTATATACACACCTAAAAAGGTGTTTTTGTCTTTATATGCATACCCTGCAGTGTCGAACTGTGGCCCAAATGTGGCGTTTTGGTCCGGTTAATCAGAAAAAGACTGACGGGTGTCTGACGGGTCGGTTGACCGGACCAAAACGCCGAGCTTTGGCCGCGTTTTGGTCCTGTCAACCAGACAAAAGACTGACACCCGGTCTGGTTGACAGGACCAAAACGCTGCCAAAGCTCGGCGTTTTGGTCCGGTCAACAGACCAGTCAGTCTTTGTCTGGTTAACCGGACCAAAACGCCGCGTTTTGACCACAGTTCAACACTGTAGGGTGTGCATATAAGGACAAAAACCACCTTTTTGGATGACTATCTACACACTTGGTGTGTAGATAGTTTGGCCCTTCTAATAATAGTAGTATTAGTAATAATAATAATATTGTGTAACATTTTGCAATGTAGTGTAAAGGTGTCCAATGAACTAGGAGCAGCCCATCTAAGAACCGCGAAATTCTCTGTGGTGGTGGTGATCTTCTCATTTATCGTCGGCGTTCTATTGGCCATCCTTCTTACCATTTTCCGGCATCAATATCAAGCCATATTTGCCAACAATTTAGAAGTTCAACAAGCAGTTTACGCTCTTACTCCATTGCTAGCAGTCTGCCTCATCATTAACAATATTCAACCCGCACTTTCTGGTATGCATATAATCCCCAACAATTATTATTATTTTCACCATAATTTGTTGATTAATATTTATTTTCTTTTGGAAAATGCAGGGGTGGCAATCGGGGCGGGATGGCAAGCTGCGATTGCTTATATAAATATTGCATGCTACTACATTTTTGGTGTTCCTTTGGTACTAAGTTTGGGATTTGCACTAAATTGGGGTGTGAAGGTGTGATCTTTATACTCATTCATGTTGTACATACTATAACCAGTGGTGGAGCTTGACTAAAAGTTCCGGGGGCGGAAAGTCATGGGGCCCAATTTATATATTGTATAAATATTTAGGCAAAATAATTGTGGGTTTGGGGGGGGGGGGCATCCCCGGGTTTCCACTAAGCTCCGTCCCTGACTATAACCATATATATCTAATATAGTGAATGTTGTAGGGTATATGGATAGGCATGTTAACAGGAACAGTGGTGCAAACCATTATCTTGATTTGGATTTGTGTTAGAACCAACTGGGAGAAAGAGGTACTTTTCACTCTAATTACTTATCTTGATCGAAAACTTCTAAAATCGAGTCATCGTTCAAAACAGATTTCGATATATTGATACGTTTTTTTGGACATGATTGTAGGCATCTATGGCTGAAGAGAGAATTAGAAAATGGTCAGGTCAAAAGGGGAGTGTGGAAGAGCAATAAAAGGGTTATTGTAACCTAATTGAGTTATTATATTTGATGTTATTGGTTGATGGGTTGTCTTATTATTGTATTTAATGTTATTGGTTGATGGGTTGTCTTATGTTTGCTGAAATTGCATTTTAAGAGGTGTTAACCTTTGCTTGGGGTTCAAAAATGTATTCAAGCTTTATGTAGCATTCATCGTAAAAAAAGAAAATTCATCAAGGAAAATACACTAGTACACAAGTAACCATTAGACGGGGTTCAATTTTGTTTTTAGACGCGGTAATGCACATAACCCCGTCTAAATATACACACACAATCTCATCACATCAGGATACTAACGAAATATCCTTTAAACACTAATAAAATTCGTGTCTTTTGATATGAACCCCGACTTAAAATATGCTTACATAGCTTTAGACGGTGTTTACAAACCCTAACTTAAAATATAATTGAACACTAATAAAATTCGCGTCTTTTGATACGAACCCCGACTTAAAATACGCTTACATAGCTTTAGACAGTGTTTACAAACCCTGACTTAAAATATAATTATAAAACCCAAGTATGATACAATGGAGACATATATATTATTTGAATTTTCTAAGTATGATATGGATAGAGATAAAATGCATGCTTCCTACACTACTAGAAAAAATACCTTTAATGACACAAGAACAATGACACACGTTAAATTTATGACACACAAACGCTTGTGTCATAGAAAAAATGTCATCATTGGTAAAATTTGAATGTTTTATGACACTTATTCTTGTGTGTCATCGTTTAAATGTCATTTTCAAAAAAAAATAAAACACATTAAAATATGTGTGTCATGATTTTGTGTCATCTTTTAACTTTTAATAGTTAAACAAAACGTATGTGTCATCGTTGTGTGTCATCAATATGTGTGTCATTGTTGTGTGTCATCGTTTAATTTTTAATTAATTTAATCACCAATCTATCATGGCGCCATCTAAAAACTTATCAAAAAGTTTTATCCCCCAAAATTCCCTCTCAAAAACCCAAACCCTACGCTTCATCATCCCAAATCCCTCTCAAAATTCTACACACCAAATTCCCAATTCCCTCTCAAAAACCCAAATCTTCTGCCGCTTCATCATCCCAAATCCAAACAAGTTTCTTGCTGATCATCTCCTTCCAGGTAAAAAACCTCATCCAATAATCTATTAACAAAGCATCTTAAATTCTAGGGTTTATGTAACCGATAATCTGCTGAACATCTTCTTTCAGGTTTGAAATTTAGTTATACTTCATGAAATATCAATGTTATTTTAGACTGCGGGGTATGGGGCGGGAGTTTGGGCGTGGGTAGGGGGAAAACGCCCAAGCCACCATCCCGGGTTGGCTTGGGTTTGGGCGTGGCCCTTGGGGCTTGGGTTTCAAGCCGGGCGTGGGACGGTATGGCCATCCTAGTTGGCTGAATCTCATTGGCTCACCCGCCACGTCATAGCGGTCCATCCCAAAAGTTTTGAATTTTTAAATTCAAACCGTTGGCTTGGCCAAGCGGTCACCCCAACCCCAACATCCCCTATAAATAACCCCAAACCCCAACCATGTGGTCCATCCCAAACATTCGCTATCCCCCCCCCCCCCCCCGCTGCCCCAACCGGTCACCCCAACCCCAACATCCCACGAACCCGCTATGGCATCCTGGACCCACGAAGAAGAACTTGCCCTAGTCACAAGCGTCGTTGACGCTATGAAGGGGCGGCCACCGGGCCAAACAAAATATTGGCCGGAAGCTTTTGCGGCCTACCGACTAAACGTCGGTAACGACCGCCACAACGTCAACGCGTGCCAACATAAATGGCGCGAGCTACGTCCCAAGCTCGAGCGTTTCAAGGCTTACTACGAAGCTGTTCCCGGGGGCGAGTTAAGCCACGAGGACCGGGTGGCGGTGGCGGACATAGAGTTTCGCGGCAAGGAAAAAAAGGCGTTCGACAAGATCGACCTTTTTGAAATTTATTTAACGGTTTAGGTTTCTTATTTTGTAATTTTTAGGTTTATGTAATTTTATAAATATTAATGAAGTTGTATGTTTTTTTTATAAATGTTTGTGTGATTTTTTTATATTTTTTGTATTAATGAACTTGGATTCGTGTGTTTGTGGCTGGGTTAATACTGGCCGTTGATATTGAGTGTGATCAATGGCTAAGGTTTTATCAGAAAAGGCGGGGTTTTTCCCTGCCTCCCCATGGTCACTTTTGCTCAATCTCCCCCAAATTCACATTTACAGCAAACACTACCAACCTCCAAAATCACACTACGAGCTCCAATCTCACCACCGTACGAAACCCCACCGGACAAATCTCCACCGGACGACCACCGTACGACAACCAGACGAAGCTTTTGTTCCCACCACCGGACGAACCCCCTTAAGGTTAGTTTAATTTTTCATCTTGTTTTTTAGCTACTGGAATTAGGTTGAAGTGTTTGATTTGTGTATTTGAAAGAAATATTAAGTTGCAGGTGAATAGGAAGTTGAAAAGTCATACTAATTGTTAGTCATGATAATATAAACTAATTGTTCGTCTGGATTTTCATGTGTAGTTAGATTTTTTACTTTTTATTTTTTGCAATTTCATTTCAGATCTTTGATTTTATTAAATCCTCTTCCCCTAGATCCTTTTAGATTTCGATTTTTGGTTTAGGGCTGTTAATTGGGGCGTCATACAAATCATGAAAATGGAATGTTTAAAAGTTGTATATTTTGGCTTCTAGAGTTGTTGATGATGGTACAGGCTGATGGTCAAGACCCGTGCGTGCAAAGTTGGTATTGTAATGCCTGATGCAAGCTAGAGTTGGAAACCGAGAATCTAATTAGCCATACATGAGTTTCCCCGTCATGAGAAAGCAACAAATTTGTCATTTCGACAAAAACAACTATATTTTCATTGATTAATACCCCATCTTTCTTCTACCAATCCTATCTTTATTCATTCTCCAAGATTTCATCTCTTTTCAATCTTTAACATATCAACAGATTAAAGGGTGTTTGTTATATTACACTAACTCAATATGATATTGAAGATGTTCAAGAACACTGCAATAATCTATGTAAGTATATATATTGCTCTTCTTCTTTATAGTTTATACATTAACACACTCACTTCACTTCTTGATTGATCTCATTTTATGTAATTATGTTTGTTTGAATATGTTAAAGTTTCCCAGCAAGAGATAGTTTCTTTGTATAAAAGATTTTGTCAACTCGACCGCAATGCCAAGGGATTCATTTCTGCTGATGAGTTTCTTTCGGTACCCGAATTTGCAATGAATCCTCTGTCTCAGGTATGTTTTTTTTTTATTTTTTTTTTAATTTTAATAGATATACTGGGATGCCTAGAGAGTATTTCATGATCATAATGATATGCTTGTTTTTGCATTATGTTTTTTTTTAAATTTTTTTTTACTTATTATAGAGATTGCTTAAGATGGTGGATGGTTTGAACTTTAAGGACTTTGTGATATTCTTGTCAGCTTTTAATCCTAAAGCAAGCATGCCCCAGAAGATTGAACGTAAGTGTCACACCTTATTTTGATCAAGGCTAGCTAAAGCATCTTGTTTTTTGATTATATTTTAAGAGAAAATGATCAAAATGACCCATTTCGACCGATGAATTTAACAAAATGGACACCTTTTTTTCAGAAAAATATAATTTGACTTTTCTTTTTCTAGTCAAGAAATTGTTTCAGCTAACCAGAAGCTTCCACATGTCACACCCTGCTATGCTATGCTTGCATAGCAGATTTTGACCTGACGCAATAGATTTCCATCTAACGCAAAAGAATAGCGATGGAAAGTTGTTGCGCCAACATTGATATATGAGGCGCCCAGGGACACTTGTCGGGTTGACTCGTTTAGCTTAAAATTCTTCATGAATATGGTTTACCTTCGATATTAACTAACTTTTGTAAACACATAATCTCAGTTATATTCAAAGTATACGACTCAGATTATAACGGTAAGGTGACTTTCAAAGACATAATGGACCTGGGGAATTTTATTAGATTAAAAACTTGGCTTGTATAAAAATGGACCTGGGGAATTTTATTAGATTAAAAACTTGCGTCATTTTCACATAAATGATTATGATGTTTTGTGTGCAGATTATAAACTTCCCCATACCATTTAACTACTAGTTACATTTTAAGCTTTGGTTATGTATAGATTCATAACTAACTTGTTTTTTTACTACTTCCAAAACAGAAATTTCACTTAGTCGTTTTTTGTTTGTCTTGTTGATAGTTGATGCCGTGTTCATTATATATCATGAAATGTGAAAAGAGATTGAAGAGGAACATGCAAGAAAAAAAGAGTTGAGCTTAAAGCTATGTTAAAGATATTGACGGCCACCGACGAAACTTGGTGCAGACACGAAGTAGGCTACGAATGAAGAAATAGAAAAGACAAGGAAGGAGATGCCTTTTTTTAACGGGCTAGGTGTTTCTTGGTTTAATTGTAGTTTTTTTTATGGATAGTAATATAGTTTTGAATAGATAAGTAATGACTCTTATTTTACCCGTGTAAACTTTCGGGTTGAATGTGTATTGGGTCGATTTGAGTATGTTCGGCTTATTATGTTGAATATATATATGAATTGATTGTTTGAAATTTGGGCTGCAGTTTTTTTATTTTTTACTACAAATTATTATTTTTATTTGTTTAAAATTTAATTGCATATTTTTTTACATAATTGCTTATAAGTCGCGGTTCCCCTAACACCGACTAAAAGCTGATATAAAATTATAAAGTGATTTTAAGTCACGGTTTAAAACACCGACTAAAACCATTTTCCAAAAAGTAGTAACAATTTTTAAGTCGCGGTGGTGTATTTTAAGACGGGGTTTATCAAACCGCGTCTGATAAACAATACATTTTTAGCCACGGCATTTTAAGTCGGGGTTCAAAACCGCGACTAAAAACTATTTTAACCGCGTCTAATGGTCACTTTTGTACTAGTGATAGCAGCTTATGGAGGGTGGTGTTCCCCAAATATTAGGACATGTTTGGCTAAGCTTTTCCAACCAACTTATTGACTTAATCAAAAAGCCAATAAGGAGTTTTAGTGTTTGGCTAACATAAAAGTCCTTTTTAAAATGACTTTTTTGAAAACAAGGAAAATGAGTTTTTGAAAAGTTAACATGTTGTGACTTCTTGATCAATTTATAACTTTTCAAAAGGGCGTGTGACATGTTGTATTATTAGTACATTTGGAGTGGTGAAGCTCTACAAGGGGTTATGTGATAAGTGGTAAAATATGTAAGAGAAGGGGGTTATATAAGTTGAGGGTTTAGTGGAAAGAAGGTTATCAGGGGCGTACGCACCTATAGCCCAAGGTGGGTGGGCGCACCACTTGAACAAAAAAAGTTAGTGCTAAATTCCCGGTAAAATCTCGACCGCACCTCTTGAAAATTTTCGTCTGCATCCCTTGGAAATTTTCGACCGCCCCACTTAAGAAAAAATCTTACAAATTTATAAAATAAAATTATGTAAACACTGATTTTTTTTAAATACAACCTAATTAACTTTCCACTTAACTACTTAACTTTCACTTAACCCAATTAACTGTCTCTTAACCTTTAGCATAATAAAGGGGCTTTTTGTTTACCTCTTAATGAGCCTCTTAATGGTTCAGACCTCTTACTGGTTCAGCACTTAATGGTTCAGACTGATTGTTTCACGAGCAGATGTCTGAATGGTTCAGACATTTGTCTCTGAATGGTTAACATTTATACAAAGTCTGAATGGTTAAGACCTCTAATCTGAATTGGTCAGACATTTAACTCTGAACGGTTAAGCATTATACAAGCTCTCACTGGTTCAGACCTCTTACTGGTTCAGCACTTAATGGTTCAGATGTCACACCTTCAAATCCACGTGCGGAGTACTACCGCGAGGCGTGTGACTAACCAGGATCCAGCCACCAATTATAATGAGCATTCAATTAATAATAGTAATAATGTTCACCAACCACAAGGGTTAGTAAATACATAATTAATGTTCAAAAGTTTTAAGTTCAAATAACAGTTTAAGTAAGTAGCGGATGTTGGATCGTTGTTTGACCCGATTGAGTCGATTCGAAGAGTTTTAAGTCTAGTTCAAAGGCGGAATCAGAGAATTAGACACAAACACAGCTTGATAATCTAATATCTATCTCTTATATTGCGTTTAACATTGATTACAACCTGACAGAAATCCGGCAGCACTTCGTTACAATTCTGGAATCTGTGTACCAAATGAAACAACATGTGCACCTATTTATAGTGTGATGATTTCGCTTATGTGTCATGCCTTATGAGTGAAACCCCTTGATAACCATACAAGCGAAATCACCTCTTGGACCATATAAGCGAAATCTAATGTCCCTTAAAGCGAAATCACCTATAACTTTGTACATATAAGCGAAATTACATTGTTAAACTCTAATTTTGACTTTTCAAGCTCCAATCTTAACTATCTTGACTTAAGACTTGATGTTAACGTAGTCAACAGACATTCCGTGCACCAACAGACTCCCCCTTGGATGTTGACGAAGTTTTCGGCTCTGAGTCTTCAGTCTTAGTCATTCTGCCTTCTCTTTCAAGTTGTAACAATGTAAGCATCTAACAATCTTTCTCTTCTTCTATCAGCTTCAGGCTCCCCCTTTCATCAAGCTTCCGTGCTTTGGGATCGACACCTAGCTTTCCATCTACAAGCTCCTCTTTGTTTCAAACTTGTCTTCAGACTCCCCCTTAAACTCTGCTCTCGGGATCGTAGTCTGGAATATCTGCAATCACTCAAACATTCATAAATACAATGTTTTCATATTATCAATCAAATTCTCTAATCCACTCCCCCTATCAACAAACTTTATAGATTTAGCAGTATTAAAGAATCCAACTCCCTCACAGTTAATCATCCAAGTTCAAGTTAATGACCTTGGAGATATCACAAACTGTTTTTGAAATTTTTGATTTTAAATTCAAGTATCAAATTAATGAACTTGTTTTATTTTCAGAAACACAATCAGCTTACTTAGATTTTGAAACTCAGCATTTCAGATATTAGTTGTCGAAACTAAAGCAGAAATCAAAATCTTTTTGTATTTTCTGAAAATATAAAGCATTAAAGAAATATATACAAACATATTTACAGACAATATTTTTGTTTGAGCATGCGTCAGAGGATCATATCAGTTTTTGACAAATCACAAGTACCGTTGAGCTTAATAACACTTTAAGAATTAAACAATTCACTTAGATTGTCGATATACTGATCCACTTAAATTTTCATACAAATTTCAACTGATTCAGGATATGAATTAAGTGAATTAAGAACTTAAACTCATTCATGTGTCCCACCTCTTGAATATACTCCCGTATCCAGATCCCAATATTCAGTCTTACAGGTGAGTATACCTAGATGATATCTGTAAGGGGAATAAATTATAGTACGAAACCGTGAGAGCTCAGGTCAGAACTTCCGTTCAGCAGAGAGATGACGGTTCGACTTTAGGTGTGTCCCCTTTAGAGGATCTTTTTTACAACAGCCATGATTAGCATTTTTCAATGTTTCATCATTTTTTAGCTGAGGGCTGCGCTATGTTTCAAGCAATGCGAAAAGTATTCTCCAGGGACTAGGCCATTGCTTCCGCAAAATCAGAAGTCCCGAGATAATACCCCAGATATCACTAAGCATAAAGACATAGTATCTCAGAAAGAGGGACCTTTCAAACGAGATTTCAGGGGTTACCTATATATCCAAGTAGTGTTCCCCACGAAATAAGTAAGTGTTTGAATTTAAGTTTATATCCCGAAAAAGTTTACTAAATGTATAAAAACCTACCGACACATCCACGGTGAGATCGTTTAACACATTTAAACTTTCCAAATCTTTAGCATAATGTAACTGTCTACTGATGTACTATCATTTCCTCTTTTTACGCAAAAACTCAATTTTTGAATTTTATCATGTTTTTGACAATTTCAAATTTTTCTAATGTTTTTGTATTTTCTGACAATTTTTCTCCCCCTAAAATGCAAAACCATATAAAGAAAATTTGACAACCAACACTGATAGCTTTGTCTCGCCATCCATTTTCTGCTAAAAGTGCTCTGATTTGCAGAAAATCTAATATACCCTCATTTTTTACAACACATTGATATTTACAGTTTGAAAACCGTGTTTCAATCTTGTGAAAGTAATCATGTTTGTTCAGCCGTGAGGGTTTCGGCGTATTCAATCAACACATATTTTTTGAATTTTTGAATTTTTGACAAAAATTAAAAACAAACATATTTTTGGTTTTTCAAATATTTCAATTTTTAGGGTTTTTGAAAATATTGTTTATTTATTTACAGAAAAACATATAAATTCCCTGTTTCAACCAACACAGGATCCAGCAGCCTCCTCTCCTTGTTGTGCAAGGCTGCTCCAAGTTCCAATTTTACAATCTTCAGAATTTTTGAGCACCTGCACAAACAAACTACTCAATTACTTGAACAATTTAGCCCATGCCTGTTGAACCTTAGGCATTTCAACACAATAATTTTCATTCAATGCTGGAAATTCTTTGTCATTTTTCACAAAAACTTTCTCAATTTTAACTTCAACTTTCTCATCTTTTACCAAATCAACATGTTTCTTAACAAACCATGTCTGACCTTTTGGTGTACCTCGTTTGTAAAAATGTGAATCTTTTTGAACATTTTGATTTTGAACAACAACTCTTGGTTTCCAAAACTCTTGGGGTTTTGTCATATCAATAGATGTTTTCCAACTTTGTGTTGTTCTGAATCTGGGTGTGTGAGAATTCCAGATCTGTCTAGAATCGAACCTGTTCGGGTCTGATTTCCAATTTTGATTCGAAGCAAACTTGTTTGTGTTGTATCTCCAAGTTTGTTTTGAATCAAATCTGGTTGACCTTTGTCTCACATTCTCAGATTTTTGTTTCTCAGCATCAATCTTCTTGTTGTCAACATCCACAGGTTTTAGATTAGGACACTTGCGTGCAAGATGTCCTTTTTTATCACATTTGAAACATGTTCTCATGGACACTTCTTTGACCTGTGGTTGTTGCTTTTTTCTTTTTAGCAAAGAACTCATCATTAGACTGTCTCATTTTGAGTTCTTTTTCTTTTTCTAAACTGTCTCCTTGAACAAAACTCATTTTTGCTTCAAAAAATTCGGCGTCTCATTTTTGTTCCGATGTTGTTTCTTCTTATAACCCAACCCAGCCTTCATGTTCTTCTTTTTGAAACCAGGTTTGTTATACGAACCTTTATGACTCTTACCAACAAACTTTGAAATCTCAGACTTCTCAATCTCAACCATTTTGAAAACTTTATCAACCTTTTCTGAAATCACATTCTGAATCGGGAAAACAACATCTAAGAATAATTTGTCCGATCCAATCATGGTATAAACCAATCCCTTTGAATCATCATTCAAATTTTTCTCGGATTTTGTGTTTTTCAGATATCCATCATGAAGATTTCCTTCATCTTCATCCTGTGATTCAGATTTACCTGTATCAACCGACTCTTCTTTCAACACACTTTCAACGACTTTACCTACCACCTCTGAATCATGAGAATCATCAGATTTGAAATAGGTTATGTCAATGTTGTCTGGCAATTGATCTACCATGTTGAAAGCTTTTTCGACCTTTTCCTCATCATAAAATGCAAATTTTCCCGGTGGTGGAACTTGATGAAACTCTGAGCCAATGCCTTTCTTGTTCTGCTCAGACTCACCATCACCCGGTTTTATATTGAAAATTTTTTCAAGCACATATGACGACACGTGATAACTTTTTAACTTGTTGTTATCCTGTTCTAAATCAGCAATCTGTCGCTTCAATTTAGCAACATCTTCAATATAGGAATTAACAACATCTTGTTTTATAGAATACATTCGTTTAAGCTCTTTGGTTGTTTCAGACAGATAATTCATTCTTGATTGAGCATATTTCATTTCGTCTTTTACTTTATCATATGACTCTTTTGTAATGTGATATGATAATTTCATTGAGTCATATTCCTTTTTCATTTCTTGACAAGCAAATTCTTTTTGTTCACATTCATTTGTCATTTTCAAAAAAAATTCTTTCAAAACTTCATTTTCTTTCTCTAATTTGTTACATTTTTCTGAAAGTTTTTCATCATTTTCTTTAAAAACTTTTTCTTTTTCTAGCATTTCTTTGCATTTTTCTTTGAAAATCTTTTCAGTTTTTGTGAACTCAAGATCTCTTGTTCTAAATTGCTCATCTTTTTCAGTACAAGCTCTACACGGTTCCATGCATTTCTTGCACTGATCAATCAGTTTCAAGTTTTCAGAATCAGAATTTACCTCAGTGATTGGCACTTCGGTGTTTTCAGCAACCTCTGTCTGCTCAGTAACACTCTGCTTTTCTTCAACACCGACTTCATCACCAACATTATCAGCTTCCTCATTCTCATTCTTTTCTTCTTTTTCTTCTTTCTTTACCTCTTCTTCAATCTGCTGTTCTTTACTAACAACTTCTTCAACTTCTTCAGCATTCTTCTTCAGATTGTTCACCATCTCTTCAACACTCTTCTTCATTCTCTCTTCATCTCTTTTTCTCAGACACGATAGCATGGCATATCTGATCTCCTTTTCAAATCTCTTAGCGTATGTGTCATCTTTCAATACATTTCTATAGTATTCAGCTCTCAACGGGACTTTGAGAAGAACATCATCGAAGATTATGTCTTTCTTGGGAACAACCGGTTCTCCTTCTCTGTTATAATAGCATTCTCTCTTTTTATCCCATCTTTTACTACTGACAGCCATCTCATACTCCTCTTGCATATCCTCCATTCTGTTGTAGACCACGTTTCTTTCTCTGTAAGTCTTCTCACTCAAGATCTCTTCTCGAGTTTTCTCTTTGATCTCAACTTTTTATTCACGGATTTCAGCAGTGTCTTTGTCTTTGTTTTCATCTTGAATCTCAGCAACAAAAGCAAACTTTCTTTCTTCTGTCATAGCTCTCCCATGAGCTGTTTTTCGAACATTCTCTAAACGATCTTCTTCTGGACAAACTGTGCTCCAGTCAAATCCTTCATCGGGATAGATTACTGCATATGCTCTTGACTTTTCTTTTGGTTTATCTTCAATCAACTTTGGCTCTTCTCTGCTTCGATGGTAGATCGCCTTTCGATAATAGTCATCGTTGAAAGGACGTTCATTTCCTTCAGCACCTTCAGAGTTTCTGCATTCTCTTTTGAAATGACCCTTTTGCCTACATCTGAAGCAGGTTACTTTGGATTTGTCGAATCCAAGCTTTGTTGATGCACCTCCAAGAGATTGTTTCCCGGTAATCTCCATATACCTCTGAGCTCTTCGAATACAACTAGCTAAACACCAACGGATGTCAATAAGCTCCATCTCTTCCGGATCAATCTGGTCGTAGTCTTCTTTGGTCAATTCAGAGTTTCCAATTTTGCCAGCTACTAGACCTTCATATGACTCCAGAACAGATGCAAGAAAACTCATTTGCTGCTTAGCTGCATTGATACTCATTGCAGGAGAATTCTTCAATTTGAGAGCAATGTTGCACAGAATTTCTTCAGATTCATCAGAATTTGTCTTTAAAGATGAATGATATCCAGAATGATGACTTGTTGACGTTGTTGGTGGTTCTTTCATCTTTTCACCACTAAATGCTGTTTTTGGTGAACCAACGCCTTTATCAGAAGGCACACTGCCTTTGTAGTACAAGCCAACATTTTGTTGATGTGAAGAATCAGTCATCTTGTTTTGCTTTTGTAGCTCCAGATCATGACTTTCAATCTTTTTAAACAAAGCATCAAGAGTAATTGTATCATACAAAACATCATTTTTCAAAATAAAAACAAACGTTTGCCACTGATCAGCTCGTGGTAACGCTTCAATTATTTTGTCTATCAGTTCCTCTCTTGGTTTCACTATCTCAAATCTCTCAAGTTCAAGTTTTAAATGGCAAAACCTCTCAATCATTTGCCTCACTGTTTCTCCTTTAATATTATCAAACAGATCAAATTCTTTCTTTAATAAAGCAATTTTGTTCTTTTTAATCTGTTTACCCCCCTCAGCTTTAATTCGTAAAGCTTCCCAAACAGATTTAGATGTCCCGTCATGATTTAGTAAAGCAAAAATATCATTTCTGATTGCCGACTGGATCAATGCTATCATTCTCTGTTCAGCTCCAAATTCAGATTTATCTTCTCTGGAAAACTTCTTGAATACAAGATCTTCGCCTTTATCATCTTTTGGTTTTTCATATCCATACTCCAAGCAGAACCAGCTTTCATGAGCATACGCTTTTGCCCATTTGATGAAACGTTCTTTCCACCAGGTATAATCTTCAATGCTTTCCAGAGTTGGTGGCTTTGAGTGAGTTCCGTAAAAGTTATCGTGCTTGATGTTCTCATTGAGCACCTTAGTGATGGTTTTTGGTGTAACATTTGCAACCTCGGACGATTCGGATGTGAATGCGTTGAAAAACGTGTTGTAGAATTCCTCAGCCATGATGTAAACCTGACAATCACAAGAAAACAAATAAACAAACAATCAGTTTAACCGAACTGTATACGTAAAAGTGTGAGAGCAAAATTGATCTATGACTCGTGTCGAAGATTCGTAGACTTATTTCAAAGTTGTAGGAGTGAGAACACTAAATGAATGGGCTTGATCAATAGGATATAGATTCAAATGAGCCGATGAGCTTTGAATGTTGATGGGCCGAGAATATGACTTGGGACGGTGTAATAGACTTACTTGGGCTGACCTTTATCGATATACTCTAAATGAACTTTTAACTCATGCAACTTTGATCTTATAAATGGCTGACAACTATTAGACTTCACATGCAAACTTTTATAGAATTTACAAATGCCTGACAAACATCCACTTAGTCGACAATTAATTTGACCAATTTGTTTGTATCTTGAGCCAAGTTTACGCTGACATATTAAAGCTGGAAACAACACTTTTAAACCGACAATAGAATGATGAAGTATTTTGAATGTGTTGGCAAACCAATGTCACGTGCACATCTTGAACCACGAATTCATGTGACCGACTGACATCAAAACCTCGTGATTTCTAGTCCCAAAGTACTGACACACTTTGTTTAAAGTTTTCACAACCCGATGCACTTTTCGCGTGAAATATGTTTTGGAGCAAAATCACAAAGTGTACTGATGAGCGAAACCTTAGTTGTCACAAAAGCGAAACCCTAAGTGTCACTATAAGCGAAACCCTGAGTTGTACAGATGAGCGAAATCACTAAATTACTGGTTCATGTCACACCCCAAATTTCCACGTATTACCGGTGGGCCCGGTAGGGGAGTAACGTGACGTGGTTGGCAACATCATAGTCAAACAACACAATATATAAATGCACAGCGGAAGCAAAAAGATAAATATATTACAATCCGATATAATGTAACATCAAAGTATTACAACGGAAGTAAAGGATCCACAGACGGATCGAAAAATAAAATAACACTGTTCAACAGACTTTAGGCATCTAAGCTTGCGAGACTCTTTAATGATGCTAGGAGTAGCCAGCCAATTTCGATTAGTACCTGCACTTAGCCTTTTTGGAAAATACGTCAGTTTACACTGGTAAATACAATCAACTGACTCATTTTGAAAAGGTTTAATAAATAATGGATTTGAATGCACATGGCACAAATAATATTTTATAACTTGGGATACTTATTTAAATATATAAACTTGTATGGATTTACATGTTCCTTATGCGTTCAGTAGCCCGGATCGAGCCGGGTTAAAGATCAATTGACACACCACTTTAATTATGAGACACTGACAGGTGTACGCCTACACCTGAGTGCTAAGGTCGTGGCCATTTCGTAAAATGATGCCAGGGATATCCGGGACAACGGTCATTGACCCCCAAAGGCTTTAAGCAAACAAAACAAATTAAACGGAACATCTCAATACTTTAACCATCATACAATTAAAGATTCAATGCCCGACCAAGCGGTATTTTATATACCGTACCCCAAGCCCGTATAGGGAAATAAGTTAAAAGTATTTACCTGAGCTAAAT
Organism: Helianthus tuberosus; assembly: GCA_030545235.1. NCBI lineage: Eukaryota > Viridiplantae > Streptophyta > Magnoliopsida > Asterales > Asteraceae > Helianthus > Helianthus tuberosus. The sequence continues at coordinate 27,063,316 of CM060381.1, read as the reverse complement.
ATAAATTCAATCCCAGCCGTATCAAATCAGCAAGTACAGATAGCTTTTACTGGGCTCCTAAATCTGGAACGAAGGTTTTTAATAACCAATTAGAATCCTAACGGGTCTTTAATTAAGTCATGACTTAGACCAGTTAGTTTTCAAAAGGAAGATACGGTCCAAACGCATGATAAGGCGAAGACCGGAATAGAATGTGATTTAGACCCGACAAGTTCGGAGACTTGTATGATATGGGTATATTATACACATTCTGGATTTTGAGATAATAACGATAAGGTTTGACCCGTTTCGGCTAATTTATGTAAACTAGTTACATAAACCGAACCGAACGCGTATGAAGCGTAACGGGTAACCATAAGAGTCCTAAACAGGTTTCCTAAGTTAACATGCCTTAAATATGTTGTGATATCAGTAGGATACCTTCCATTATGCCCAAAACGAGTTTAATCTCATATTAAGCCCCGCAAGGGTATTTTGGTCATTTTAGAGATTATAAAAGAAATTAATTTATCTTCTGTGATCCGGGTCTGATTAAATCAGTAAAATGGTTTATTTTAACAGGTTATAACATTTGGTTATAAGTCTTATATGCCAAAATAGTTTCAAACCCTAACTATGCGTATAATACGCGTATAAGGCCGTTTTAAGCGACGTACGGGTTAAAATAGGATTCTGAGTTTCCTGATCAGTTAAACAGGTTCAAAACACTCCATTTAATATTTAAAATCAGTAGCAATTGGATTGGCATCAAAAGAATTTGTAAAACTCATTTATGGCCGAAAAGGGCATATTTGGTATTTACCGAATTAAGGCGATAATCCTAGCTTATGACCAGTTTAAAAATAATTAAAAATATTCAAAAATCTCAAAATATTATATTACATCAGTGGGTAAAAGGTTTGGTGTCAAAAATTGGGTTTAGACAGGCTTTATGCTAATGACGCCGTTTAATTAATAAAAGCGTTCTTAATTACGCCATTGAGCATATCTCCTAATCTAGACCTCCGATTGACGTGAAATTTTAGGGACATGCTTAATAATCAGTAACAAAGGTTATTGTACTTTCACATTTCCAAAAATATCGTTTTATGATCATAAGGGCATTATGGTCACTATTTAAGCATTTAACGGAAACTTCGGACAATCGAGGTTTCAAGTGGTATAAATGCAGAGGGTTATACACACATGTAACTAGGTCCTAATGGAACTTTAAGGCATGTCTAAACCTATCTAAACTGGGTCAGAATCAAGGTCAAAGTAGAAAGTCAAACTATGTGACTTTCGGCTCCGAATCGGTTCAAAACAGAAAGTTGTCGAATCAAACAAGCGTAGACAAGTTTTTATACTTATTATCAGGTTATAAGAATGATAAAACAGGTTACACGCCTTCTGTATCGTTAATCATGCGTTAAATCGAAAATAACACTTCTGTTGACTTTTTCTAATTACCGTTGACTCGACAAACGACCTAGTTAGATTAGGAATCAGTGAGTGCCCTTTTAGGGGTTTATTACCCACATAAATACCAACTTATAACAACTTTCGTTTCGACAAAACCCTGGACCGCTTGTGTTTTATCGCTAAGTCAAACCGTAGTTACGACGGTTTGATTTCTAGGCTATAAACTAACCAAGACTTAATTTAAAAGGGTTTAGCATACTTACTCGTGTCTAAGGATGATTAGGAAGGTCTTGGGATCGGCTGTTATGCACCAGAAATGATCAGGAAGTGAAGTGTGGTTGCATGTTGCAACTTTGTGACTTATATATGAACTTTGATCTTACTAAATTGATGCCAAATGGGTCTACAAGTGATCAAGGATCAATACATGTGTCCCCTATAGACTAAATACCAGTATAGGAAGCCCATTGTATTGCCAAAGGTCGATCTAAGTCGGTTAAGGGACTGAAACAGGCACCTGTCAACGTTTTCTGGTTCTGGCAGTCTCAGGCGGCCCGCGTGGGATCTTGATATATGTTAGGCGGGCCGCGTGGCCCATATGATCAGGCTAAACATGTTTTTCGTTATTGCATTTAGGTCCTTGGTCCCCCGAAAGGTCGTTTTCACTACAATTCTTGCATTATGAGGCTTCAATATTAACATATGGGGGCTTTAGGGCTTATACCATCTTTGTTAAGTCCTCGGGTAACTTTGTGATCACCCGAAAAGCCCTAAATTTCAATGTTAACGATTTTAACCCTCACACACGGATTTTATCACAACTTTCTCATACGGTAACGAAACTTGGTGAAATTTTTATGGTACATTCTAGTGAGCATATTTAATCGTTACAAGGCTTCGGGTTTGCTAAAAGGTCACTCAGAGGTATAACTTAACATGTTGACATATTTAACCCCTGTAGTTTGTAATTTCTCACTTTCTTTCCCAATTCGCTTCGTATGATCCATGATCCATTCGTTTAAGGTTATAAACATCATGTAGGGTTATTGTAAAGTATATTTATTCATTGTTGACACTTTGAACCCTTATATTTACACAGTTTCATTGTTTGTCAACTTTAGTCCTTCAAGAACATTCTTTCACACGTTAAAGGGTTATGACACGTGTCAAGACATTATAGGACGTAAATTTTCGAGGTGTTACAGCCTCACCCCCTTAAAAGAAATCTCGACCTCGAGATTTGTTAAAATGATGGAAGTATAATGGACTTAATTTCTATGACATATCTGGAGTCTTTCCAAGCTCCCAAAGTGACTCCTATATTAGGCGTATATATCCTTTTGGAGCTTCTTGACCTGTCGATCCTCATTTGCTGCTTAGCTACATTGATACTCATTGCAGGAGAATTCTTCAATTTGAGAGCAATGTTGCACAGAATTTCTTCAGATTCATCAGAATTTGTCTTTAAAGATGAATGATATCCAGAATGATGACTTGTTGACGTTGTTGGTGGTTCTTTCATCTTTTCACCACTAAATGCTGTTTTTGGTGAACCAACGCCTTTATCAGAAGGCACACTGCCTTTGTAGTACAAGCCAACATTTTGTTGATGTGAAGAATCAGTCATCTTGTTTTGCTTTTGTAGCTCCAGATCATGACTTTCAATCTTTTTAAACAAAGCATCAAGAGTAATTGTATCATACAAAGCATCATTTTTCAAAATAAAAACAAACGTTTGCCACTGATCAGCTCGTGGTAACGCTTCAATTATTTTGTCTATCAGTTCCTCTCTTGGTTTCACTATCTCAAATCTCTCAAGTTCAAGTTTTAAATGGCAAAACCTCTCAATCATTTGCCTCACTGTTTCTCCTTTAATATTATCAAACAGATCAAATTCTTTCTTTAATAAAGCAATTTTGTTCTTTTTAATCTGTTTACCCCCCTCAGCTTTAATTCGTAAAGCTTCCCAAACAGATTTAGATGTCCCGTCATGATTTAGTAAAGCAAAAATATCATTTCTGATTGCCGACTGGATCAATGCTATCATTCTCTGTTCAGCTCCAAATTCAGATTTATCTTCTCTGGAAAACTTCTTGAATACAAGATCTTCGCCTTTATCATCTTTTGGTTTTTCATATCCATACTCCAAGCAGAACCAGCTTTCATGAGCATACGCTTTTGCCCATTTGATGAAACGTTCTTTCCACCAGGTATAATCTTCAATGCTTTCCAGAGTTGGTGGCTTTGAGTGAGTTCCGTAAAAGTTATCGTGCTTGATGTTCTCATTGAGCACCTTAGTGATGGTTTTTGGTGTAACATTTGCAACCTCGGACGATTCGGATGTGAATGCGTTGAAAAACGTGTTGTAGAATTCCTCAGCCATGATGTAAACCTGACAATCACAAGAAAACAAATAAACAAACAATCAGTTTAACCGAACTGTATACGTAAAAGTGTGAGAGCAAAATTGATCTATGACTCGTGTCGAAGATTCGTAGACTTATTTCAAAGTTGTAGGAGTGAGAACACTAAATGAATGGGCTTGATCAATAGGATATAGATTCAAATGAGCCGATGAGCTTTGAATGTTGATGGGCCGAGAATATGACTTGGGACGGTGTAATAGACTTACTTGGGCTGACCTTTATCGATATACTCTAAATGAACTTTTAACTCATGCAACTTTGATCTTATAAATGGCTGACAACTATTAGACTTCACATGCAAACTTTTATAGAATTTACAAATGCCTGACAAACATCCACTTAGTCGACAATTAATTTGACCAATTTGTTTGTATCTTGAGCCAAGTTTACGCTGACATATTAAAGCTGGAAACAACACTTTTAAACCGACAATAGAATGATGAAGTATTTTGAATGTGTTGGCAAACCAATGTCACGTGCACATCTTGAACCACGAATTCATGTGACCGACTGACATCAAAACCTCGTGATTTCTAGTCCCAAAGTACTGATACACTTTGTTTAAAGTTTTCACAACCCGATGCACTTTTCGCGTGAAATATGTTTTGGAGCAAAATCACAAAGTGTACTGATGAGCGAAACCTTAGTTGTCACAAAAGCGAAACCCTAAGTGTCACTATAAGCGAAACCCTGAGTTGTACAGATGAGCGAAATCACTAAATTACTGGTTCATGTCACACCCCAAATTTCCACGTATTACCGGTGGGCCCGGTAGGGGAGTAACGTGACGTGGTTGGCAACATCATAGTCAAACAACACAATATATAAATGCACAGCGGAAGCAAAAAGATAAATATATTACAATCCGATATAATGTAACATCAAAGTATTACAACGGAAGTAAAGGATCCACAGACGGATCGAAAAATAAAATAACACTGTTCAACAGACTTTAGGCATCTAAGCTTGCGAGACTCTTTAATGATGCTAGGAGTAGCCAGCCAATTTCGATTAGTACCTGCACTTAGCCTTTTTGGAAAATACGTCAGTTTACACTGGTAAATACAATCAACTGACTCATTTTGAAAAGGTTTAATAAATAATGGATTTGAATGCACATGGCACAAATAATATTTTATAACTTGGGATACTTATTTAAATATATAAACTTGTATGGATTTACATGTTCCTTATGCGTTCAGTAGCCCGGATCGAGCCGGGTTAAAGATCAATTGACACACCACTTTAATTATGAGACACTGACAGGTGTACGCCTACACCTGAGTGCTAAGGTCGTGGCCATTTCGTAAAATGATGCCAGGGATATCCGGGACAACGGTCATTGACCCCCAAAGGCTTTAAGCAAACAAAACAAATTAAACGGAACATCTCAATACTTTAACCATCATACAATTAAAGATTCAATGCCCGACCAAGCGGTATTTTATATACCGTACCCCAAGCCCGTATAGGGAAATAAGTTAAAAGTATTTACCTGAGCTAAATATAAATTCAATCCCAGCCGTATCAAATCAGCAAGTACAGATAGCTTTTACTGGGCTCCTAAATCTGGAACGAAGGTTTTTAATAACCAATTAGAATCCTAACGGGTCTTTAATTAAGTCATGACTTAGACCAGTTAGTTTTCAAAAGGAAGATACGGTCCAAACGCATGATAAGGCGAAGACCGGAATAGAATGTGATTTAGACCCGACAAGTTCGGAGACTTGTATGATATGGGTATATTATACACATTCTGGATTTTGAGATAATAACGATAAGGTTTGACCCGTTTCGGCTAATTTATGTAAACTAGTTACATAAACCGAACCGAACGCGTATGAAGCGTAACGGGTAACCATAAGAGTCCTAAACAGGTTTCCTAAGTTAACATGCCTTAAATATGTTGTGATATCAGTAGGATACCTTCCATTATGCCCAAAACGAGTTTAATCTCATATTAAGCCCCGCAAGGGTATTTTGGTCATTTTAGAGATTATAAAAGAAATTAATTTATCTTCTGTGATCCGGGTCTGATTAAATCAGTAAAATGGTTTATTTTAACAGGTTATAACATTTGGTTATAAGTCTTATATGCCAAAATAGTTTCAAACCCTAACTATGCGTATAATACGCGTATAAGGCCGTTTTAAGCGACGTACGGGTTAAAATAGGATTCTGAGTTTCCTGATCAGTTAAACAGGTTCAAAACACTCCATTTAATATTTAAAATCAGTAGCAATTGGATTGGCATCAAAAGAATTTGTAAAACTCATTTATGGCCGAAAAGGGCATATTTGGTATTTACCGAATTAAGGCGATAATCCTAGCTTATGACCAGTTTAAAAATAATTAAAAATATTCAAAAATCTCAAAATATTATATTACATCAGTGGGTAAAAGGTTTGGTGTCAAAAATTGGGTTTAGACAGGCTTTATGCTAATGACGCCGTTTAATTAATAAAAGCGTTCTTAATTACGCCATTGAGCATATCTCCTAATCTAGACCTCCGATTGACGTGAAATTTTAGGGACATGCTTAATAATCAGTAACAAAGGTTATTGTACTTTCACATTTCCAAAAATATCGTTTTATGATCATAAGGGCATTATGGTCACTATTTAAGCATTTAACGGAAACTTCGGACAATCGAGGTTTCAAGTGGTATAAACGCAGAGGGTTATACACACATGTAACTAGGTCCTAATGGAACTTTAAGGCATGTCTAAACCTATCTAAACTGGGTCAGAATCGAGGTCAAAGTAGAAAGTCAAACTATGTGACTTTCGGCTCCGAATCGGTTCAAAACAGAAAGTTGTCGAATCAAACAAGCGTAGACAAGTTTTTATACTTATTATCAGGTTATAAGAATGATAAAACAGGTTACACGCCTTCTGTATCGTTAATCATGCGTTAAATCGAAAATAACACTTCTGTTGACTTTTTCTAATTACCGTTGACTCGACAAACGACCTAGTTAGATTAGGAATCAGTGAGTGCCCTTTTAGGGGTTTATTACCCATATAAATACCAACTTATAACAACTTTCGTTTCGACAAAACCCTGGACCGCTTGTGTTTTATCGCTAAGTCAAACCGTAGTTACGACGGTTTGATTTCTAGGCTATAAACTAACCAAGACTTAATTTAAAAGGGTTTAGCATACTTACTCGTGTCTAAGGATGATTAGGAAGGTCTTGGGATCGGCTGTTATGCACCAGAAATGATCAGGAAGTGAAGTGCGGTTGCATGTTGCAACTTTGTGACTTATATATGAACTTTGATCTTACTAAATTGATGCCAAATGGGTCTACAAGTGATCAAGGATCAATACATGTGTCCCCTATAGACTAAATACCAGTATAGGAAGCCCATTGTATTGCCAAAGGTCGATCTAAGTCGGTTAAGGGACTGAAACAGGAACCTGTCAACGTTTTCTGGTTCTGGCAGTCTCAGGCGGCCCGCGTGGGATCTTGATATATGTTAGACGGGCCGCATGGCCCATATGATCAGGCTAAACATGTTTTTCGTTATTGCATTTAGGTCCTTGGTCCCCCGAAAGGTCGTTTTCACTACAATTCTTGCATTATGAGGCTTCAATATTAACATATGGGGGCTTTAGGGCTTATACCATCTTTGTTAAGTCCTCGGGTAACTTTGTGATCACCCGAAAAGCCCTAAATTTCAATGTTAACGATTTTAACCCTCACACACGGATTTTATCACAACTTTCTCATACGGTAACGAAACTTGGTAAAATTTTTATGGTACATTCTAGTGAGCATATTTAATCGTTACAAGGCTTCGGGTTTGCTAAAAGGTCACTCAGAGGTATAACTTAACATGTTGACATATTTAACCCCTGTAGTTTGTAATTTCTCACTTTCTTTCCCAATTCGCTTCGTATGATCCATGATCCATTCGTTTAAGGTTATAAACATCATGTAGGGTTATTGTAAAGTATATTTATTCATTGTTGACACTTTGAACCCTTATATTTACACAGTTTCATTGTTTGTCAACTTTAGTCCTTCAAGAACATTCTTTCACACGTTAAAGGGTTATGACACGTGTCAAGACATTATAGGACGTAAATTTTCGAGGTGTTACAGTTCATAAAAGCGAAATCACCAAGTGTCCTATGAGCGAAATCAACTGATGACATCACTTTTTTCACGAGTCCATACGAGCGAAACCTCAAAAATCCTAAGTTTTAGGTCGATTTTAGCTTTGAAACTTTCAAGGATTTGTCACTACAAGATTCCGAGCAAGATGTGTAAAACTGAACCGATTCTGACCGTAAAAAGTTTTGATTTTCGAAAAAGAATAGTGTAGAAACAGAATTATCGGCTGAATTGTATAGAACTCTTCTTCACTAGCTCTGATACCACTTTTTGGATCGTTGTTTGACCCGATTGAGTCGATTAGAAGAGTTTTAAGTCTAGTTCAAAGGCGGAATCAGAGAATTAGACACAAACACAGCTTAATAATCTAATATCTGTCTCTTATATTGCGTTTAACATTGATTACAACCTGACAGAAATCCGGCAGCACTACGTTACAATTCTGGAATCTGTGTACCAAATGAAACAACATGTGCACCTATTTATAGTGTGATGATTTCGCTTATGTGTCATGCCTTATGAGTGAAACCCCTTGATAACCATATAAGCGAAATCACCTCTTGGACCATATAAGCGAAATCTAATGTCCCTAAAAGCGAAATCACTTATAACTTTGTACATATAAGCAAAATTACATTGTTAAACTCTAATTTTGACTTTTCAAGCTCCAATCTTGACAATCTTGACTTAAGACTTGATGTTAACGTAGTCAACAGACATTCCGTGCACCAACAGCGGAAGCATAGGCAACACAGTTCAAACAAAGTTCATAGTTTAAGTTTATCATAGAACCCAACACACAGGTTAAGACGACCACTACACATCCCCAAGCTGCAAGCTCTTGAGTCACTGGGTACCTGCAAAGCATGCAGTAGGGTATCAACATAATGTTGGCGAGTTCACGAGTTTGTCCAGTTTTTAATTCCAAAAACTTGTTTATATAAGAAACGAATTACACTTTATTATTTGTATAAAAGGTTTTTATCTATGATACCTAAAGATAATTTGTGTTAATCTTAAACTTTTGTGTTGATTATTAAAAGATCTTCATGATCTATTTGCAAAAGGAAAAAAATTATAAAAAAATAGGCAAATTGGCCTGTAATAATCCCACCTACACCTTTTTGCCCAATAATAATCCCACCTCAGAATATTCCCCACACCAGTCCCATTTTTCAGATTTTTGGCCCACACTGGTCCCCAGTTAAAAATCCCTAACTCAGTTAGTAAAATGGCTGATGTGGGATTATTATTGGCCAAAAAGGTGTAGGTGGGATTATTATTGGCCAAAAAGGTGTAGGTGGGATTATTACAGGTAATCAGTTTTTAACACATCATCTGCCACATATCTGCCACATAATCAGTTTTTAACACATCATCTGCCACATCAGCCATTTTACTAACTGAGTTAGGGATTTTTAACTGGGGACCAGTGTGGGCCAAAAATCTGAAAAATGGGACTGGTGTGGGGAATATTCTGAGGTGGGATTATTATTGGCCAAAAAGGTGTAGGTGGGATTATTACAGGCCAATAAGCCAAAAAAATATTCATGATCTATATATCTATATCTATACTATATAATAAAAGAAACCATTTTGAGGACACCTCTTATCATATTAGGCCATGTTTTATAGATAAGTATTATTTTAATTTAATCTTTTCTAATTAGTTATTATTTAGTTTAATCTCCTTCTCATTGATAATATTATTTATTTAACTAATAGAGTAAATATGATTTTTGCCCCTGTGGTTATATCACTTTTACTCTTTTAGCCCAAAAAGAATTTTTAACATCTGAACCCCCAACGTCTTTTTTTTCTAATCTTTTTGGCCCCTAACGTCTTTTTTCTAACCCTTTTGACCCCTAACATTTAATGGATGAGGTTAGTGTTAGGGGCCAAAAGGGTTAGGAAAAAAAAACGTTGTGGGCTCCGATGTTAAAAAAAATTCTTTTTTTGGGCTAAAAGGGTAAAAGTGATATAAACACAGGGGCCAAAATCGTAATTTACTCTAACTAATATTATTTATCATTTATACATTTACGGAGTTTTAAATAATGGGTTAAATTTATTGAGACTTCGTTAACAAATTTTGCTGCAACAAAACAATCTATTTATATCAATCTAAATTTTTATCTATACTATACTATATAATAAAACATTAATGTGTGACACATGTCATTCATTGTAGGTATTTATTTTATGATTTTCTCGCCATACTTCCAAACTTATCTTATATTAATTAAATGAATAATGAGCTAATATTAAATTTTATCCTACTTTAAATTTTGAATATCATTCTTCTATTTTTCTAATAAAATATTATCCGAAATTGTAAATTGTTAATTTAAAACATTTTAAATAAAACAAATTATTTATCACGAAAACCAAACTTTGTATTAATAAATTAAATATTTTTATTTTCACTATAAAAAATTACATTTGCTAACTTTTTTATTATTTGGTATATAAAATTACATTTATTTAACTTGTGTAATAAATGAGGTTTTTTAGAGATGTATTATTTTATTATTTGATAAATAATATTACATTTATTCAACCCGTGTGATACATGTGGTTTTAAAGATATAATTTTTTTATTTG